>CM044305.1:108145274-108754329 GCA_024291935.2 Okapia johnstoni
CCTCCATTGAACTATCTTTGAAATTCTGCTTGTCAGGAAAACAGCCAAAATATTGAAACAGATGTCAAAATGTATTTTCTCAACTTAGAATCATTAAATGGTTCTCTATTCATAGATAATATTAAATATAATTACATGATATAACTGAATTTTAAATCTGATGTTTTCTCTACAAAACACTTAAAACAATGTTTTAATATAAAGGTTCCATTGCCCCACTGTGTTTGTTACCCATGAATGACTTCTTTTTTTGTCTTCAATTTCAAACTTCAAAGGAGTCTTTAACAAGAGAATCTCTCTAAAGACATCAAAGCTGTAGTCATCCTCTGATTTCTTAACCCCTCTAAGCTAGAGCCAGTACTATTATTTCTCATTTTGAGATAAGGAGCACTTCTCTACTCAGACTGCCTGATTCTAAGTTAATCTTGGTCAGAACTGGAATTAGATCTGCGAGCAGAACTCAGTTCATTTAGTCTGGAATGTGTCATGTTATCCAAGGCATCACATGTAGCTGGATGGGTGTGGCTTTTAAGTCACAGGCTTTCCCTAATGTTCCCTCCATTGTTCTACTCACCCATCCATATGACTGGCTGGCCTGCAGTGCTCTCTTACCAGATATTTACTTTCTCCTGTGATGAAACCCCATCAGCTTAACTGGAAACTTGGTATCCTGCTTAGGTCTTATAAGACACCTGTCTTAAGGGACTGGATTAGCATCGTCTGAGTGAATTTGTACTTCAAATGTAGAGGAGCATGTGGAGGCTATGGGCCTGGGTTATTGAACCATAGACCTTTGTATGAATCTCAGCTGCACCGCTTGATCTAAGTGTTCTCTCGAAGTCCTAATTTCCTCACTAGTAAAGAAAGGAAAATATTGTTGATTCTCATAGAGTTGTTAGGAAGAATGCATGTGTTAATGATGATAAAGCACCTATAACATACATGGCATGCAGCAAGTGCTGATTAATGTGAACTCCTAAACTTCACTGACTATACAGACCCACAATGTTTTCACATTTACATTTGAGGATCACCTAGTACTGAAAAGTTCTAGCAATCATGACCCTTCACATCCTCCACATTATATGTTCCTTACCTGCAATAAATTTGCATATGCTCTATTAGACTTTTTGATACAGGAGTCCAACCAATACAGTTGTGTGTCTCAGCACACATATCCATACATTGTTATACATTTCTACAGCACATGAGACTATGTTTCTTACCAGAGCAGACCTAAGTGATAATATTTGTGGAACCTCTAGTTATGCTATTCAACCTGACACAATGGTAAGCCACAGGACATGACTGAGTGACTAACACACACATTATATTTGGACTGATACTATTATTTAAGTAATATATTGTATATGTGACATTTGAAAAATTCTCCCAATGCAGATATACATCCACTTATAAAAGTCAGTATCCACTTATGCCACACATATATGCTTTGATGTGCCAAATGTGTGCAGACCATATGTCCAGAGCATGTAAATGAAGCCACATAAACGAATTGCATCTGATCAGTTGTCCTTCTAATATGTGCAGAACATGCATAATCGTGTTCTCTGGTATATAGAGAGAACTACTCCATAAATGATGATGGGGATGCTTCCTGTGTAATGAGTAGGTAGGACTCATGTTTGGAAAAGATGTTCATTAAATAAAAATATTTTAAATGCAATGATATGGCTGGCTGGCTGCATATCACAGAACCTGAGAATGGTCCTATCTCTTTTCTAGATAAGAGCTGTGCAGTGACTTCTGCTAAAGGTCACCATGAATCAACAAGGCTTGGAGTCAACTCAATGCTGAGTCATTTCCAATTTACGAGTCCTTTCTTAGGAAAGTGGTGCTCATCCTCTCTTCACTGCCCCCCCACCCTGTTATTTTATCTCCCATCATCAAGCGTACCATATATCAGGAACATTTTCATCAATTGCTGTGGATGAAAGGAAGGCAACTTCCATTTATGGAGTACATAGTATGCACCAGGTGAATCATTGTGCTATTTCACATGTCAGTGTCATTTAATTCTCCCAGGAGAGTATGGTGAAACAAGAGAACACTTGGATAGAAGTGTTTGCTAATAGTACAAACAATCAATTATTGTCTTCCTAGATCCAAAAAATATTAATTTTGGAAGAAATTTCTAGAGATCATTAGGCCTAGTGATTTTTAACCAGATTTTGGCCTCAGTTCTATTAATATAGGTGACAAATTATCACTAATGTTGTTGTATAGTCACTAAGTTGTGTCTGACTCTTTTGTGACCCATGGACTGTAGCCTGCCAGGCTCCTCTGTCCATGGGATTTTCCAGGCAAGAATATTGGAGTGGGTTTCCATGTCCTCTTCCAGGGGATCTTCCTGACCCAGGGAATAAATCCATGTCTCCTGCATTGGCAGGTGGATTCTTTACCACTGAGCCACCAGGAAAGCCATCACTAATATTATGTCTTCTTCTAACTAGAAGATCGGAGGAGAGGAGAGTTAGGGTAGGGATCTGTGTATTTTGAAAATGAAAGCTCATCCAGGACTTGCCAATGGGACTTTTGTTGGATGCATGTCACTGTTCTTCTCCACCACCCCCATTTGAGAATCCTGAAGTAGTTGGATACTCTTTCTTTACCAGTGAAACATTTGGAACATTATGACAACTGAGATGAAGTGACTTGGCCAAAACACACTGCAAGATCATGTTAGAGGTGATCATCTCTATTTCTTTCTTCTAGGACACTGTCTACTTCTCTTTGAGAATGTGTGCTAATGTCAGTATTTTCAAAAAAATGATTAATTTGAGAACTGATCAGGCCATCCTTATATAAGCGGAACTTATTGTGTCCCAAATGCAAATTATATGAGTGCAAGGGACCCAATGGTCTTCACATTTTAGTCAATGTCCCATTTGCAAGATAAAGCCCAGAACACTGGTGCTAGAGTCATCATCTGTAATTCCAGGCAAATGAGAGAAACACCATGCATATTAATTACTTCCTCTACAAAACTGAAGTTGATGGGCAATTGGGGATGCTAATAACCATCATAGGAATTAAAATAACCTGAAGTGCTATCCAAACATGAATCAAGGTATTCTATCACTTGCAGAAATCATTTGATGAGTGTCTACTCCCTCAGAAATGTATTATTTTTTTCTCATTTCATTGATTGATTTTTGGCATGAATGTAGGTGTGGGAAACAGATACACTTTACCTGATTCTGTAGCCCTCATTTGTATTCTTTCATGAATTCATTATCCACCCATCTCAGCAACAGTGATGTCACTCATCTTCTCTGACAAATGTCAGCTCTTTTCTTCTTTTGTAATTCTAACCAAGAGTTCCCTGAGCTATGACATTTTCTTGCATCTGACTTTCTGCTTCTCATCTCTGTCACCATCTTTTAGCATCCTTATATATAGGGGGAAAAAGTGACACTTTTGATCTGTTCTAAAGCAGAGCTGCTGCTTTAGTCATCTGTTGATCACCATTTGAGGTTTGCAAAGGCAATATCTTCACCTGAAAAGCAGAGCTGGAGATTGCATTATCTTCACTCTGTATAAGTGAAATCTATTGATGTGATCCAGAAATGGAGAGGGCATTAGAGAGCAGAACAAGAACAGACTAGAAACATATGCCTGTGAGTGTATGGGAGAAATACCTTTTTTATTTTAAACTTAATTGGAAAATGAGGCATCAGGTCTATTTTGATCCTGTAACTGTGGCCTGAATAGAAAGTTTTAGCCAATTTTTGTGAGTATCACCTATAAGGGAAAAAGTTTTGTATGAAAGCACCAAAGATGAGCCTTAGGGACCAGTATGTTTTTCAGCAACATAGGCTTAAGGAGAACTAGAATTGTGTGCTGTGACAACACTATAATTTTGTTACAGAATAAACAAATGAGAGAGAGAGGGATGAGATGCTGGAAGCATGCACACTTTATTGAGTAAAATTATTACTCCATTTAAAAGTTCAATTGTGATTGCAAATAGCCCGAGAATAAAGAGTAAATTTGCATAAACTGTTTAAAAAGAGATTCAGATTCCAGGTTTTGTTCTGTCTGTATTGCACTAACCAACTCGTGATGGCTAATTAGGACTCCAGTGTGCTCATACTGTGGCCTCAGAAGAGTTGTAGTAATATATTTAATCACTAAGAAGAAATTAAATTATGGGTAAGTTAACATCATCTAATCGATGATGCCACAGATCTTTTATTGTGGCATGTAAATCTGTTTTTACATGTGGATTTGTCATGGACTATGTTAAGATGTGTGTGAACTTGCTTCATCTTCTTTATTTGAAAGTAAACATTGTATTTTTAAAAATTTCAAATTGAAGTATAGTTGACTTACAGTGTTAATTACTGCTGTACAGTGAAGTGATTCAGTTATATATATACCTATATATCTATATATACATTCTTTTTTGATGTATATATTCTTTTTTATATAAACCATTATGGTTTATCATAGGATAATGAATATAGTTCTCTATGCTATATAGTAGGACTTGTTCTTTATCCATTCTATATATAAAAACTTACATCTGCTAACTCCAACCCTCTCTGCCATGGCAATCACCAGTCTTTTCTGTCTGTGATTCTGTTTTTGTTTCGTAGGTGGGTTCATCTGTGTCATATTTCAGATGCCACATATAAGTGATATTATATGGTATTTGTCTTTCTCTTTCAGACTTCACTTAGTATGATCATCTCTCGTTGCATCCATGTTGCTGCAAATGGCATTGTCTTTCTTGTTTATGTCTGAGTAGTATTCCGTAATGTTTGTTTGTGTGTGTGTGTGTGTACACGCACATCTTTATCCATTCATTTGTTGATGGACACTTAGGTTGCTTCCATGTCTTGGCTATTGTGAACAGTGCTGCTATCAACACAGTGATGCATGTATCTTTTCGAATTATGGTTTTCTCCAGATATGTGCCCAGGAGTGGAATTGCTGAATCATGTGGTAGTTCTGATTTTAGTTTTTTAGGAACCTCCATACTGTTTTCCATAATGGTGTACCAATTTATATTCCCACCAACAGTGTAGGAGGGCTCCCTTTTCTCTACACCCTCTCCAGCATTTGTTATTTGTAGACTTTTTCAAGATGACCATTCTGACTGCTCTGAGGTGATACCTCACTATAGTTTTGATTTACATTTGTATAATAATTAGCGATGTTGATTGTCTTTTCATGTGCTTGTTGGCCATCTGTATGAAAGTAAACATCTTAGTTGCTGGACATCAAATGCTGTTAGGGGAACTCACTAGACATGTTAAACATTGCATGGGTTAAGTGCCATTGGTACCTACTTAATGTGACAACTACTTCCTCATTCATCGTTCATCTTGGGTCATATTTGTTATATTTATTAACTAAGCAAAAATATCATGTATTACACCATTTTAATTTTTCTTTTCACATCTTTTGAGCTAAATGCAAGGTGGCTAGAACAGGGAGATGTCATTAGCTATTCAGAGTAGATGTGCCACTGTATGCATTTTGTTGTTGTTCAGTCGCTGAGTCATGTTGGAGTCTTTGCAAACCCATGGACTGCAGCGTGCCAGGGTTCCCTGTCCTTCACTATCTCCCGGAGTTTGCTCAAACTCATGTCCATCGAGTCAGTGATGCTGTCCAACCATCTCATCGTCTGTCACCCCCTTATCCTGCCTTCAATCTTTCCCAGCATCAGGGTCTTTTCCAGTGAGTCAGTTCTTCCTATTAACTAGCCAAAGTATTGGAGCTTCAGCTTCAGCATCAGTCCTTCCAATGAATATTCAGGGTTGATTCACACATAATGAGACACTTTTCTCTTTGTCTCGCCCTGCCCCTTCCAGCCCCTCACAGTTGGAGGCACTGACGCCCTCTGCCAATGCAGTCACATGTGGTCCCCAAGTCAACCCAGCAGACAGCAGGCATATAAAAAGAGCCACAGCAATCCATCAAGTCAGGTCTAGACTAAGTTTTTGCTCTTGATTTAGCAGGCAGAGGACTGTATACCCGCATGACCACCATGTCAGTGCAGTCTCTATGCTAGTTTTCTTTCATGGTTTCCTTGGTCCTACAATTCCCACTGGTATTATAGATGACTCTGAACCCTGGAACCTGACATTTAACCCAAGTTCTTGCTGTTCTCCTCCTAGAGGGCTGGATCATACCTTTGACACCCTTGTTCCCCATCTTTTCCCAGCTAGGATCTTGCTGGGAAAGAACTGAAATCATAGTAATTACTGAAACAAGCTCAATTATCTCACCCCTTTGGATTTTATACATTGGGCAGTTTGGCCATGATTCTCAGTGTCCAGTTCTATATTTGAGCTTAACTCCTGTTATCTCCCTCCTCGCTAACCTTGCCTTTCGCATCTGGCAAGAATCACCACTAAACCTCATGCCCTAACTTGACAGAGCTAATTGAGATAATAAATATATATATTAACATTGTGACAGCATTCCCTTGGTCCCATTCTCACCCTTATCCTTTTCAATAATACTAATAATGAATCTCAAAAACAGTATGACATGATTCTTGATGAACTATCAGCATTTTCATAGCTAAACAGCTGCATTCGGTCTACACTGCATTAACTTTGGTCACAACAGATCTTCCTGAGAATGAAGGGTGAAGATCCTGTTGTCTGTGTCCAAGGCATTGAATATATCTCCCACCCTCCTCCTGATCACTGCTTCTAATGCATTTTTATTCTGAGATACAATGCTTTGAAGTAAACACTATGTTTAAACTGTCTGCTTTGTAATTAGGTAGTCACATACATGTAGTTGAAAACAAGATCATAATACTCCACTCGGAAACATATAATTTAAACGAGTAAGAGGTTATGTATTCTAAGCAACCTTTTGTTTCCTGAACGACTATTTTTAGTATGCAAATATACAGATGTGCACACTTGTTGCTCTCTAATGAGTAAGTTGTGTCAGATCTAACAAAAGTGATAACTATTGTTTAGTTATAATTTTATTTATTTATTTATTTATTTTAGTTATAATTTTAAAAAGAAATTTTCAGTGCATCTTTTGTGCATTTTATTTATATGAAGCTTCTATTTTTTTGGATACAGTGTCTACACATATAGTCAACATGAGTATCGTGATATTAAAAAAAATAAGACTGTTAACCTGATGTGGCAGCAAATGTCTAAGTAACACTTGATGTTTTTAAGTGGCATATCCACTGATTAGGCCAAATATTCAGCTCAGCTAAACCAAATATCTTGCAGTTGACTATAAAAACTACTGTCAAATATTCATGTTTTATCCAGATTAGAAGTCATACAAGAATCCAATCTTACTTGCTAGGTTATGTCTCTTAGCATAGTTACATAAATATCAATTATTAGCTTAAGATGTCAAGTGGCTTCTATAGAGTAGCTTAACACCTTCATTAATATATTTCAAATTTCATTTTCTTTGTAGAAATTATTTTGTTGATTCAGTGAGCATTATTAGCAAATTCAATTTTTACTTAAGGGTACTATACACTTTAGGATTTATTAGTTGGTAAGTGGGATCGCAAGTGGAGAGAGGATGATGGTAGATGAGAAATAATATAGAACAATGTGTGCTGATTGAAAAAAATACAAAGGAATGAATCAGTTTATAGGAGTTAGTGTGAGAGAAAAACATCAGAACTGAAAGAAACTCTTCATAGAGGAGGGCAGTGAGGATGAATATCCTTTGAACCTCACACTTTTGGGTTAAGGTGGCATTTATCTAGCAGCCACCACTAAGCCTTTCCCTACAAACACAGTATCTGAAAACCACAAAAATGCCCTTAAAAAGGAGCCTACAATCTACTGTCATAATTTAAGAGAATTTTATATTAAGTTCAATACCCATGACACTGAGTTAAGACTCATAATAAACAACTGATACATTATACCACACAATTAATGGAAATCTGAAAGCCTGCAAGAAAGATGCTTTGCCCTTCTCCTTCTGGCTGTCCTGTGATTAAGACGTTGAGGGTTTCTACCAAGAAGAAACTTGGACAGCTATCTCTCTACATATTATTGTTTTTATTTTTGACAACAATTTTATTGAGATTTACTTACATATACTGCTGCTGCTGCTGCTGCTGCTAAGTCGCTTCAGTCATGTCCGACTCTGTGCGACCCCATAGACGGCAGCCTACCAGGCTCCTCCGTCCCTGGGATTCTCCACGCAAGAATACTGGAGTGGGTTGCCATTTCCCTCTCCAATGAATATACTGATGAGTTGGACTATAAAGAAAGCTGAGCGCTGAAGAATTGATGCTTTTGAAATGTGGTGCTAGAGAAGACTCTTGAGAGTCCCTTGGACTGCAAGGAGATCCAACCGTTCAATCCTAAAGGAGATCAGCCCTGAATATTCGTTGGAAGGACTGATGCTGAAGCTGAAACTCCAATACTTTGGCCACCTGATGCGAGGAATTGACTCATTTGAAAAGACCCTGATGCTGGGAAAGATTGAAGGTGGGCAAAGGGGAGACAGGGACGACAGAGGATGAGATGGTTGGATGGCATCACCGACATGATGGACATGAGTTTGTAGACTCTGGGTGTTGGTGGGGCTTCCCTTGTGGCTCAGCTGATAAAGAATCAGCTTACAATGCGGGAGACCTGGGTTCGATCCCTGGGTTGAGAAGATCCCCTGAAGAAGGGAAAGGCTACACACTCCAGTATTCTGGCCTGGAGAATTCCATGGACTATACAGTCCAGGGGATCACAAAGAGTTAGACACAACTGAGTGACTGAACTGAATATACTGACATGTAGCTTATTTATGTATAATGAATATATAAATAATTTATTTACATACAATGAAGCCATTTTAAATCTGCTGCCACTAATTGGTTTTGACAGGTGCCTATACTTCTGAAACCATCCCCACAATCAAGATATAGAAGATTACTATCACTCAGAAAATTCCCCCATGCCTGCGTCTAGTCATTGCCACCTCCCCACAGACAATTATTGATCTAATATTTATCAACCAAGGTCAACTTGCCTGTTTTTGAACTCCTTATAAATGAAATTATGCAGCAAGTGCTCTCTGTGTTTGGCTTCTTAAGCTCGTGTGTGCGTGCATGCTAAGTCACTTCAGCTGTGTCTTACTCTGCGAGCCTATGGACCGTAGCCTGCTAGGCTTTTCTTTTCTTCTCTTTTCTTTTCTATTCTTGGTTTTCCAGGCAAGAATACTGGAGTGGTTTCCATGCCCTTCTCTAGTGGATCTTCCCGACCCAGGGATCAAACCCAGGTCTCCTGCATTGCAGGCAGTTTCTTTACCATCTGAATCACAGCATTGTGTTTTGGAGATTCATCCATGTTTATGTGTGTATCAGTAATTCAGTCTCTGCTTAGAGGTGTTAACTTGATCAACAAAACATTTATCTTTTAATAGAAACGATTAATATTCCCAATATGCAGGCATTTCAAAAAGAAACTGCTATAAAAATCTGTGAATAAATATTTTTATAAATAGGTGTTTTCATTTCTGTTGGGTAGATACCTGTGCAAGATCTCTATGAGGATTGTTTTTAAGCCTTTCAGGACAATGTCTATAGTTGCCTTGACTCTAAGCCTAATGGGTCCCTACTATTGAGGTGATTCTTCTAAGATCTCTCCTTGCATGTGTCAGGTGTCCAGTCAAGTCTCTCCACTCTGGCTGGTCAAAACTCAAATGGAGTCTAGGCCTGTGCGAGTTCTCAGAATTGTTCACCTCACAGCTCCTTATTGTCACTTTGCCTAATTCTCGTGAAGTTTTACCCTCTGTGTAACTTGAAGTTCTGCAGTACACTCACAGGGACCCAGTGCAGATTCCTGGAGCTCTTTGTCTATACAGATTCCTCTTTCCAAGACTCTGACTTACATATTTCAGCTACATAAGCATTTTTAATTCTAAATGTCTAACTCAAGTCAACAAAACCTCTATGTTTTGCTTGGGTCCCCATTCCTGCATAGCAGTGTAGGAGGGGCCTCTGGGAAGAGAGATTGGATGATCATCTTTCATCTCCTGTTTTCCCTCTCCCCAGTATGACTGTCATGATACACATGTTTTTCAGTGTTTGAAAACATACGTTTTGTATATTTTTTTCATTTTCCCATGTTCCCAGTCCAATACAAAACAGGTTTCAAACACTTTGTCATGATTGAACAGCGATGTCCATGGATTTTGTTTTGGAAGGTGGCTAAAGTATTATACCTCTCCCCTTGGATCTTTAGTTATTCCTCACGTGGTGGGATACAATTATTCACACAAGACAGAGCAGGAGACTGAGAGGGGAGTGGGAACCATCTCCTCTTTCCAAAGGAAGATAATAACCGCCTGTGAGTTTCTAATGGATAGGATAGGAAAAGGAAGAACACTGATTTACTCACATGTTGTGAACCTTTGTGTTGCCAGAGCTTCTTTGGTTTACCATGATAAAGAGAGGAATGATGAAGTTAGGAAATGTTTCAACCAAATTCAAATGAGATATACTGGAAAAATACTTGCTGGAAACTGGGCCCACTCCTGTGTATATCCATCTGCTCTCAAGCTACAGATCTGCCAAGGGTATTCTACCAAATCTCAAATGTAGGGGTTTCCAGGTGTAGATTTTAAGTCTTGTTTGTGATAGCTACGCATTTTGTCAAGTAAGGACATGTTTTACTGTGAATTTCATGCAAATGTGCTTATTTTTACTCCAGTATTTTGAAATTCATTACTCTGCTGATTTGCTGCTTTCATATGAGACGATAAAGTTTACAGTGCAGTATTTTTGTTGAGATTAACTGGCATCACCATTCATGGAAGAAAAGTGGGGTGAAGGGACGGAAACACACCAGAGACTCCATTTGTTGGCAAATACTGGATCTGCATAGATACATTCTTTTTTCACGTTGAATAAAGGAAAAGAAAACTACTTTGTGTCTCTGATAAAACAGTATAGGACAAAGAAATGGAATTTCATCTTATTTATCCACTATATTTATGAAAATTATTTAATACACAATTAGAAGTAAAATACTTAAGAATTTATTGGAAACATGATATTATGAAGATAGCAGTTCTAAACTACTTGATCTATAGATTCAGTACAATCTTAATCAAATTCCTAGCAAGTCCTTTTATAGATATTGACAAATTGGTTCTAAAAGTTTTCTTTTAATTAAAAAAAATATTCACTTGGCTGCGGTAGGTCTTAGTCGTGGCATGCTGAATCTTTACTTGCGTTATGCGAACTCTTAGTTATAGCATGTGAGATATAGTTCTCCGACCAGGGATCGAACCTGGGCCCCTGCACTGAGAGTGCAGTCTTAGCCACTGGACCACCAGGAAAGTCCCTACACTGTTATTTTAAAAGAGAACCCAATTCTCCTCATTTTGATCAAGACTTAACATTACTGAACTTTTAAATAATGTCAACATGATGGATGAAAATGGCATTTCACTACTTTTGTTTGTCTATCTTTCAGTTTGCACTTTTCAAATTACCAGAGAAATTGACCATCTTTTCAATTTTCTCTTTGATAAATTGTCCACTCTAATCCCTTGCTACTCTTTATATTTAATATTTGTATTTTCCTGATTGATTTTTAGGTAAAACGGATGCATTCAAAATGTTAATTGTCACCTTTTATATGTGTTAGAAATATTTTCTTATGATATCTCTTTTTCTTGGGGGGATGGGGCTTATAATGTTTTGGTCACACAGATTGTATTTAACCTTGATGTTTCAAATTTTAACAACATTGATCATCACAGGTTTGCCTTTTGAGTCCTGCTTAAGAAAGCTTCAGCATCCAACATTAGAAACATATTAATATGTCATTCATACAGAGTGATTAAATTGATCCCCAAAGACTTGATTTTTATAAACATGTCATTTTGTTATTGACCAGTTACACTTTTTGTTCTGTGAGATGTATGCTCTTTGATTTTTTCCAAATGTTTCAAAAATATTTAAGGAAATATACGTAAAAATATTGGTGTGTGTTGCATATATGTGCATGTGTTTGCATGTGCATAGAACTCTGATTTTAGGTTGTACTGAAATTTTCAATTTCTATCACTATTAAATGAGTATAAGTGAAAAAAAATATGATCTTGTCATCTAGCAGAGAGAAAGAAAGAAGGAGAGCAGGAGAATACGAAAGTGAGAGCAGAGAGAGAGAGATGGATACCAGGATGCACACGCTGTTATTTTACGGTTAAATAATTATGCTGGTGTTAATTTCATATGATTCTTTGACTTCATTGAGATATGCCACTTTTTGTTGCTCAAAAGAAATCTCTATACTTTCTGATAATACTTTTGTACCTTCCTTTTTAGTGTTGAATATTTCATCCATAGAGGAGTTATTTTCCCTTTGCAGAATTAATGGGATTATTGTTTCCATGTATACTTTCTCTGGCATTACAGGGTCTTTACTCTAGGGATCTGGTGTATGTAGTCCTTAGGTTATAGAGGTCTGATGATAGGCTCACTCAGGAAATTGGGCAAGAGATCATGTCTTTTGATCGGGAAGAAACCCTTACATTCATGATCATCCATTCTTTTTAATTTATATTAATTGGAGGATAATTACTTTACAATATTGTGATGGCCTTTGCCATACATCAACATGAATTGGCCATAGGTATACATGTGTCCACTCCCTCCTGAATCCCCCTCCCACCTCCCTCCCCATCCACTACTCTAGGTTGTCACAGAGCACCAGCTTTGGGTTCCCTGTGTCATACATCAAACTTACACTGGCTATCTATGTTATATATGTTAATGTATAGGAGAAGGCAATGGCACCCCACTCCAGTACTCTTGCCTGGAAAATCCCATGGATGGAGGAGCCTGCTGGGCTGCCGTCTATGGGGTCGCACAGAGTCGGACACGACTGAAGCGACTTAGCAGCAGCAGTAGCAGCAGCAATGTATATGTTTCAATGCTACTCTTTCAAATTATCCCACCCTCTCCTTTTCCCACTATGTCCAAAATTTTTAATTTACTGGCTGTCCTGTGCTAAGTCGCTTCAGTTTTGTCTGACTCTTTGCGACTGCATAGACTGTAACCCATCAGGCTCCTCTGTCCATGGGATTCTCCAGGCAAGAATACCGGAGTGGGTTGCCATGCCCTTCTCCAGCATTTACTGTATAGACAGACACTTATAGACACTTATTTTGCCTCTAAAAATGCTGTGTTCTACTAGCTACCTCTATAACTTTCTGCAGGTCAGGATCCCTTGTCTGCCACTGCAACCTGGCCACTTATTGTGAATATTATATCTACCACCTTGCCTCTGATATTAAGCTCTACCATGTGACCTCCTTATTTTTTTCAGGATCCTGTCATCCCTTTGTTATCAATGAGTCTGTTTTTAGATGTGGCCTACAGATGTCACCCCCACCAAACTTGATAGTCAAACTTGTGTCCCTTTCACTGCCACTTTCTTTATTACTTTGGTAAGGATGCATCCCCAGGGTCTGCAGTATGACACAACCATCTGGTAAGTTTTCCTGCTTTGTGTGGGGCTTCCCAGGTGGTGCTAGCGGTAAAGAAGCTTCCCCAGCAACGTTTCACTACAGTATCCCAGAATCCTTGCATGGATGTTAAATCTTGTAATGTGAGAGGTTGTTATCAAATTGATGTACTCTGCCTTGTCTCACTTTAAGTTTCACTACTCTCATCTAGCATCCTCAGAAAACAGTCCTGTGCATCCTTTCCTGGCTCCCGATGGCAATAATAACAATGCCTAAATGCTGATATATTTATGTAAAAATCATGTAACCCTCACAGTAAGCTTTGCAAAATAGACATCATTGTTCATGTTATAGATAGAGAAAATAAGGCATATAGGGATTAAGTAGTTTGTCCAAGGTCACACCCTGAGTATGTCAGTCTCATCCTAAAAGTCAAGTTCTCAATAGTACTCTTCACTGATTCAGGAAACCAGCTGCTAAGTGATAGATCTGGACAGAACAATGGTTTCTTGACTCTAATGTAATTTTCTAGTCATTATATCATCACTTAAATGATCAAATTACTAAAATTTTAACTATGAGATTCAGCTTTATTGACTTACTTCATGCATACTCTGCTATGAGATAAAAGAAAGTAGTAAGTATAGTGAAGTTCATGCAGGAAAAGGTATGTGGAAGAATATCTGTTAAATTGTTAACCATGTCACCAATCAGAGCTTTTTCCTGACCACGTTGCATACAGATTTACCCTTCAAAGGCTGAACCATTTCAAACTATGTCTATGAAAGAGCCAAAATACGTCAGTTATTAAGGACTCATATAGTTGAATGGTAATCAAAATCTATAATTTAAAGATCCAGAAGCCTCTGTAAGCTGTAAAATACAAAGGTCAAAAGCATAATTTATACTTCACTTTTTCTTCTAGTACAATTTACACTAAAATTATGTTAACACTTGTGGCTTCAAGGCAGTCAAGGTCACCTGATCTACCAGCAACATGAAAAGCTGTTATTTGGCAAAGGAGAGTTAGAAGCCTCAGAGACAACCAGTCTTTATAAACTGCATCCAGTCATGGATGAAAGCAAAAGATGTAAAAGTCCACCTTGGGTTAGAAAAACCCAAGAGAGGCCCTGTGTTATTTTTTAATACTGTATTTATTTTAAATTTTTATTTATTTATTTTTGGTTGCACTGGGTCTTTGATACTCACCCAGGTTTTCTCTAGTTTCTGCGAGTAGGGGCTACTCTCTAGTAGTGGTGCACAGGCTTCTCATTGCGGTGACTTCTCTTCTTGCAGAGCACGGGCTGTAGGGCACGCAGGCTCAGTAGTTGCGGCACAGAGGCTTAGTTGCTCCGCATCATTTGGAACCTTCCTGGAATAGGGATTAAACCTGTGTCTCCTGCATTGGTGGGTAGATTCTTAACCACTGGGCCCCAGGGAATTCCCCTATGTTATTAATTGCAATATTATCATAGAGCTACGGGGACTTCCCTGGTGGTTCAGATGGTAAAGAATCTGCTTGAAATGCAGGAGATGCGGGATTGCTCCCTGGATTGGGAAGATCCCCTGGAGAAGGGAATGGCACCCTACTCCAGTATTCTTGCTTGGAGAATTCCATGGACAGAGGAGCCTGGTGGGCTACAGTCCATGGTGTCGCAAACAGCCAGATACAACTGACCAACACTTTCACATGGAGTTATGCCTCCCAAAGCTTTCAAAATAATAAGAGATGACACAAAAAGATTCATGTGAGGGAATATTTATTCTAAGGTTAGTAAAATCAACAGTTGGTATAGTTGAAATGAGAAGGGGATATTTCGAAATGTGCCACTGATTCCTGTAATTCTGCAAATCTAAAATAATTCAGTCTTGAAGTAAAAGGTGAATTTTAAGCATGTACCAGAATAGAAAGAGACCTGATGCTGGGAAAGTCACGTTCACTCTTAGGCCTGACTTTCTTTAGCAGTAAAAGGCAGTGATCTCAAGAGCCCTTTCTAACTCAGGAAAAGGTAGGGCTGCCAAGAAATTACTTTGTTGTTTTGGACATATGAATGTTTTTATGAAGACTTTAAAGTGGTTGATAAAAATATTCCCCTTTTAGAGGGTTGTTGTGTGGAGCTTCCATGAAAGAAGTTCCTCAAAGGAGGGACTACGATCCTGTTTTCTCACAAGTGGGAGAAAGTTCAGAACATGCTAATTGGGCAAGCTTGAAATTCCAGAGATCTGCAAATGGAACAGGTGCAAATGGAACCGGTGATAATTGATGGCTAATTATGCAAGCAGTAACACACCCCAGGGTATGAGCCTGTCTGCCAATATATAAAAGCCTTGGGTGGGAGTTTATCAGCAGGCAAACACACACCCAGGAGGTTGTATTGTGCAGAGCAAATGCTTTTGATTACACAACGTGGTTTCAAGTACAGTGCAAGATTCTGAAAACATATTAGTACCTAAAATGGTTCAATGTGGATCAAGTGCACATGCCCAGTTCAAAATAAAATTCTGTTGGCTGTCCACCTTGAGTCCCTCTTTCAGTACTTCTCATCATTCTGACCTCTCCCCCTACACCTGATAAATCCAGAAAAGCCATTTGGAAAGATATAAAATGCTTTCATTTGCCTTTGAAACTGGATTGGAATGAACTGAATTAGCAGTGAGGAGGATTCATAGGGTGATGCCAGGAAAATGGTTTTCTCATACAGGATCAAGTATATTTGACCAGTCTGTAGCTAATGGTTTCCTAGACTCTTGACTCTGATGCTGGAGCATAGTGCCAGGAATTTCTATTAATGATGAAAGCCGGAAGAGTAATGTCCTTAAGCTGAGAAGAAAATTGAAAGAAAATGATGAAAGGGCCAGGTTATTAGTTTCATTTTGTTTTGCTTTTTTTTTGCAAGAATGTCACCAGATTGCACAGATGGGCCAGCTTTCCCAATTGAGTATCAGGGAAGAACTGGTCCGATGTAGACTAATTGAGACCACTGGTGAAAGACTTCATATTCAAATTATGACCAGAAGCCCATCACTTCCACTGCCTTCACCGTTCCCACCTTAGTCCCTACTCCAGGTCACCATAATCTCTCAGCTGGAGGATGGCTAGAGCTGCATAATTGCTTCCAACCTTGTCCCCAATCATTCTGTCCTCAACACATTAGCCAGAGTGATTCTGTCAAAATACAAGTCAGATCATGCCGGTCCTGCTCCATATGCTCTGAGAGCTTCCATCTCATTCAAAGTGAATACTCAATCCTTCTAATGGCTACAGACCACAAGTACCGTGTCCGTTGACCTCTCTGACTTCTGTCCTTCTCTATGATTTTCTGTAGTCAGTCTGTCTAGCCATGCTGGTCTCTTTGAACTTCCCATTTCCTTTGTCAGAACATTCCTCTCTCAGCTATATGGCTTGCTCTTTTACCCCCATCAATGCTTTGCCTAAATAGTACATTCTTAGTGAAATTTTCCTGATCATCTTACTAGCATAAAATTGTAAACTACTCCACATTCCCTACCTAGCTTCCTGCATTATTACTGCTTATAGTACTTATGAACTTCTAATATATAATTCAGTTTTCAGTTATTTGTTTCCACCAGAATGTAAGTTGCACGAAGGCACAGATTATGTCTGATTAGTTGATTGCTATAATTCCAATACAATTGAACAGAGCCTTGTACATTGCTTCAATGTCACTTGATTCAACCTAATATTGTTATTATATAAACAGAAAGATGTTCCCTAATGGCTCAGATGGTAAAGAATCTGCCTGAAGTGCAGGAGACCTAGACTCAATCCCTGGGTCAGAAGGATCCTCTGGAGAAAGGAATGGCAACCCACTCCAGTATTCTTGCCTGGAGAATTCCATGAACAGAGGACGTGGCTGAAGCAACTGAGCATTCAGGCTGAGTGCTGGTCAAATCTTTCAAAACATCTTGTGTTTATGAGAATCATTAGGTTCATAAGAATGTATAGATTTTCTCATAAGATAGATCATATATGAACATAAAGATGAAGCCAGTTTTCTAGCTATATAATCAATGTGGGTGTCAGTGCTTCCAAAATTATGCACCAGACTTCAATAGAGGCTTTTACAAAGAATAAAACTCATGGTCTAGCACACTCAAGGTGATGACTGCAGCTCAACCCAGGTGAAACATCTTCTTTCTATTTATCTGATAATTATATTAGGTTGAATCAAGTGACATTGATATTTGACAATTTCTGACCTAACAAATGGCAATTTCATATATTTCAAAAGAACACTTCTTGAAGAACTTGAATCATTCATTTTGCTACCTTCCAAAGAGGATCACTATTATTGGGAAGACTCTATCAGCCACTTTGGAAGAAACTGTCGTATCTCATTCCCAGCCTTGATTATTTTCAACTCTGGTTGCTTTCAACTTGTACACTGCTCTAAGCAAATATATCCAGAAAGTATGTTAATTTCACTCAAAACATAAAGTAAAATCCATGGCTCCTGGATTTTACTTTGAAAATGGTTGAATTAGTTAGGCTCTTTCTGTTACAAGTGATAGAAACCCAATTCAAAATGAACTAGCTTAAACAAAACAGGGATTCATTGGCTCATAAACTGAGAAATACACAAATTGAGATGTTGAGTCTAGAGGCTCAAATTCTCTCTCACCACCTCTTTGTTTTACTTGGCTGCATTCTGCATAGATGTGCTCTACAAAGGATGGGGAAGATAGCTACAGATATCTCTATACTCACATTTTCCTTACTTAATCTAGTGGAAAGATTTATTTCAATTTCTGCATCTTGGGGAATATACTAATTATCTCTCCATGGGTCCGGTATCCACTCCTGGATCAAGATTGTATCAAGGATGGAGTACAGTGATTGGCTCAGCCTGGTTCCTGTGTTGGGGTAGGGATGGGGGTTTGTGGAATCTTTGTGCATTAGTGTAAATGACAAACACTATTAGGACCTCAAGTAGTAGAGGATGAGTGCTTAAAAGATAAGGTTTAACTCTTTTTTAAAAAACTGAGATATAGTTGTTTTATATTATATGTTAGAGTTGTACAACATTCAGTTCAGTCGCCCAGTTGTGTCCGACTCTTTGTGACCCCATGAATTGCAGCATGCCAGGACTCTCTGTCCATCACCAACTCCCGGAGTTTACCCAAACTCATGTCCATCAAGTCAGTGATGCCATCCAGCCATCTCATCCTCTGTCGTCCCCTTCTCCTGCCCCCAATCCTTCCCAGAATCAGGGTCTTTCCCAATGAGTCAACTCTTCGCATGAGGTGGCCAAAGTATTGGAGTTTCAGCTTCAACATCAGTCCTTGCAATGAACACCCAGGACTGATCTCCTTTAGGATGGACTGGTTGGATCTCCTTGCAGTCCAAGGGACTCTCAAGAGTCTTCTCCAACACCACAGTTCAAAAGCATCAATTCTTCGGCGCTCAGCTTTCTTCATAGTCCAACTCTCACATCCATACATGACTACTGGAAAAACCATAGCCTTGACTAGATGGACCTTTGCTGGCAAAGTAATATCTCTGCTTTTTAATATGCTATCTAGGTTGGTCATGACTTTCCTTCCAAGGAGTAAGCGTCTTTTAATTTCATGGCTTCAATCACCATCTGCAGTGATAGTGATTCAAATTTTAAAGATTATACTCCATTTACATTTATAAAATATTGGCTGTATTCTCTGTGCTGTACAATACATCCCTGTAGCTTATTTATTTTATTCATAATAGTTTGTGCCTTTTAATCCCTTATGTTTGTTTTGTGCATCTCTCTTTCCCTCTCCCCACTGGTAACCACTACTTTGTTCTCTATATCTGTGAGTCTATTTCCTTTCTAAAAATATTCACTAATTTATTTTTTAGATTCCACATATAAGTGATATCATATGATATCTGCCTTTCTCTGTCTGACTTCACGTAGTATGAAAGTCTCTAGGTCCATCCGTGTTGCCGCAAATGTCATCATTTCATCCTTTTTGGGCTGAATGGTATCCTATTATACATGTATAACACATCTTCTTTATTTCTCTGTCAATGGACCAAAAGGGCAATAATAATAATAGCAATATTATTGCTATTAAGAGTCTATTTCAATGTATATATTGAGTCTATTTCAATCTATATATTTGGCACAAAGAATTTAGAATCTTCCTGAAACCTGCCTGGTATACATACTTCAGGTGTATCTAAGATAGCCATCTTAAACTCATATTTGGCTCTAGAATGTAGTTTGAGATTGTGTTGCTGTCTGCCAACCCAGAAGGCATCCTCGTGAATCCTAGACATATGGTCTCTGAAGATGAAAGATTTATTTTGGTGTTAGGGAAACCTCTTTGCAGTTAATGGGGGAGGCATAGACTCTTGAACTAATAAAATGCTGTTTCCCATGAAAAAGTAATAATAAATACAAATAAACGAGTATGGGATCCTAAGGAAATAAAGCATTATTAAGGATCAAGTAAATGCTACAAGGTCATCTGTAATAGTTTTAAAATAATATGTATTAATATTGCTAGGGGCAATTTGAATCAATAATGCTACATTTCCAGGAGGGTCTAAGAGATGAAATTCTTCAAGAAGTGAAACTACCTACAGATCTGTGTCATAGACACACAACAAAATGAGGATCTTAGGTGGAAAGTCATGGGCAGAGAATCCTTGGGCTAACCCACAGGTTCCCCACCCAGCGGGGAGTTTTGTTTGCTTGTTTTTTTTCCTTTTTTTTTTTTTTTACTTGCCTGAATCCTAAAATCTACCCTAGACCACATGTTGTTAAATTTTGATACAGATTAAAATGATGAGTGAGAAGGAAGTTCTGCCTCATGATATGGGATTTCCAAACACAGAAAAGACAGTCATATTCAGAGTAGCTCACACATGTGACAAGTACAGCTAGTAGTAATAGTAGCAACCGTAATAATGTTACATGGATCATAAGCATTGGTTTTCCTAGATATAATTGTCATAGGGTTTCTACATCTAGTCTCTTATATAGCAGATTGACACTATCACAGAGACATGTCCAGTAAATTAAATCTAATTCAAAGTTCCTTAACGTTATATTGAGAAAGAATATATTTTCTTTCCTTTTTATTATTTGTCAAAATTTGTCTGACAAGGAAGAGTTATTGGGTTGGTATATAATACAAATATTGCTTAATCCTGCAATAGATCATTTAGGGATAATTAATCCTATTGGAAGGTGGCACAAGTGGTAGCTTTCTTCCACAATAATGTACCATTTCATTTCGATGAGCAATTGGCAACTGTCTCTGTCAAGTTCTCCTCCATACTAAATAAAAATCAGAAATGCAAAATCATCGGCACCAGGTTTCACATTCAACAACAGAATAAACTTGTTATTTAATTTGAAGTTACAGGTAAGTACTTTCCATGTTCTTTCTCTGATGTCTTTTTTTTTCCTTGTCAGAGATTCATTGTCAATTAAGTTTATTGTAATAGGAAATGTCCCCTTGGATGCTAACATATTGCCATAGATAACAACAAATAAAAGCATAACATCTTTTACCATATAAGATGCTATTCTAATTCCATTTGGTGACAAGAAATAATTGCTACTATATGATCTGTGACTGTTTACAAACCTTAATGTAGCTCCCAGGGAAGTTGAATGTGCATTTATTTTTTTTGTCTTCCAGAGAGGTTCATGGTAAACTTCTCTGAACAGATTATGTCATTGAAGTCTCAGCTAGGTTTAGTTATGGACAAAAAACTAATATTAAAGCATAAAGCAAAAATTTCATCTTTATGGCAATAAAGCATCTGTGAAATCCTGTATTTAACGTGGTGTAAAAAATGTCTTCCTGGGGCAGTTCACTACCTCATTTCTCACTAGTAGAGAATACTTTTGATGGAAAGCTGGCAATAGGGGTGACTAAGGAATTTACCAAGATGTTCATTTATGAAGAGTAAAGATGGTTTAGTCCAGGGGTGGAATTGACATGCATATTCTGCTATATTTAAAATGGATAACCAACAAGGACCTACTATATAGCCCATGGAACTGCTCGATGTTATGTGGCAGTCTAGGTGGGAGTGGAGTTTGGGGAAGAATGCTTATCTATGGCTGAGTCCCTTCACTGTCCACCTGAAACTATCACCACGTTGTTCATTGGCTAAATAAAAAGTTTCCTTTTTTTTAAAGGATTGTTCAGTCCAGAGGTGGAAAAAAGCAAACAGAAGCTGTATCGAACTATGGATAGACTGGCTAAATGAATAATCAACTTTAAGAGTTCAGACAGAGAGGAGGAGGAGTGGGAATAAAATAGATCATGAGGATTATCTATGAGAGCAAACACTTGAAGGAAAGGATCAGACACCCAGCAAGGAGAATTCGTCTCATCTATGAGAAGACTCTACAGTCTTTATTCATTAGGTTCTTGGGGCCTCAGGCCCTATAAAGAGGAAGTCATTGAAGGCACTTCTCTGGTGATAATTCTACATTAATTCTCCCAACTCAGTACCCTTCAAAGATATTTATTAAGCACCCTACACGTAGAGAGTGCTGCATTAGATCCAGAGTTTCCAGGCAACATGGTTTATGGCAGAGAAAGCAATTGCTTTCTTTGTGTGAGTCTCCTTTAGCAGGCTGGGAACAGCTACCAGGAGCTCCACATTCATGAAGGCTTTGGCAGTTGTATCTGGCTTCAGCATTACATAATGAAGTGCCCCAATGGCTGTCCTGTTTCCTTTACAGGGCTTTTGGTGAGGATTAAGTGAGACCTGGTCATCTGAAGAGCTCAGTATAAGTATGTGAATAAGATCCTCTTCTGTAGAAAGTACTGTAAAAACCCTAATCAAACATATTTCAAGAATAATCACAACTGAATCATTCCCTGAAAGCTCCAGAGGTTGGATATATTTCAGCCAAAGTTTGAACCACACATTCATGATGTCATCAGTGGTCCTAGTTCTATGATTCTCTCAGCCCTGCTCTCCTACCTAGCCAGATTCTTCCTCAGACTGGCTTCTTCTGTAGTAGCAAAATGGCTCCAACAGTTCTAGGCTTCGCATCGACATGTCAGATGCTTAACTCAGCAGCCCAAACTGGATTGAGCTTCTGTAGGTCAAGTGGAGAATGGATGTTGGGGTTTTAACTACAAATAGTTATTACCTAAGCACTTAATAAACTATTATACTTACAAATATTATTGGTAAGATGAGTGACCGGTGACTTTTGTGCTACAGGTTTGCCAAATTTTGTTTCATGACTTTAGTATTACATTTGTTCAACTTATATTTTAATAAACAAGTTATGACTAGTCATAGAATAAATTAACTGATCAATAAGTTCTAATAGCAAGGCTCATTACTTTGTATAAAACTAGCCTTGGGAAATTCAAGGTTGTTTGTCCAACACAATCTACCCGGAAGAAGACTGGTCAAAGACAGCTACATATCACTGGCTGTGCACGTGTGCTAAGTCACTTCAGTCATGTCCAACTCTTTGTGACCCTATGGACCATAGCCTGCCAGACTCCTCTGTCCATGGGATTCTCCAGGCAAGAATACTAGAGTGGACTGCCATGCATTCCTCCAGAGGATCTTCCTAACCCAGGGATGGAGCCTGCGTCTCTTATGTCTCCTGCATTGGCAGATGGGTTCTTTACCACTAGCACCAATTGGAAAACCCCCACATATCACTGGGGTTGTAGCCAAATGCCTGATCTTGTCAAAGGAAGATATTAGAATCTGTGCATGTCCACCAACCCCTATTACACTGTTTTCCTGACCATCACACTTTGTGACAGCTCATTTTCTAGATCATTCTTTCCTCTGGCCCTAAAGCTACATGAGATTCATTTCTTATCTAGGCCTGGTAGAAAGCCTACAAATAGTTGTAATACCAGTGAAACCCCTGTCTTGTTATCAGCCATTACATAATGAAGTGAAGTCGCTCAGTCGTGTCCGACTCTTTGCAACCCCATGGACTGTAGCCTACATGGGATTTTCCAGGCAAAAATACTGGAGTGGGTTGTCATTTCCTTCTCCAGGGGATCTTCCCGACCCAGGGATCGAATGTGGGTCTCCCGCATTGTAGGCAGATGCTTTTACCGTCTGAGCCACCATTACATAATAGTGAGATCCAAAACCAACCTGAGATGCTCATAGAATATAATGAATGCTGCTGCTGCTGCTAAGTCCCCTCAGTCGTGTCTGACTCTGTGCGACCCCATAGACAGCAGCCCACCAGGCTCCCCCGTCCCCGGGATTCTCCATGCAAGAACACTGGAATGGGTTGCCATTTCCTTCTCCAATGTGTGAAAGTGAAAAGTGAAAGTGAAGTCGTTCAGTCGTGTCCGACTCGTAGCAACCCCATGGACTGCAGCCTACTAGGCTCCTCCATCCATGGGATTTTCCAGGCAAGAGTACTGGAGTGGGTTACCATTGCCTTCTCCGATAATGAATGCTACAATACAGATATAACCAAGATCTTAAATCAATACGGTAGAAATAACTTACTTTGCCTGGAGCAGTGAAAAGAGTTCCCTAGAGGAGATAGGATTTGAGCTCAGTAGTTTGTTTCAGAAGTTGTGAATGGGTTAATAGCAAAAGAAACTTGATTCTATGATACCAAATCCATCAAGAAGTCTTATGAACAGCTTGGAATGTCTTAACTGCCACTAACTGAGCTATGTGACATTCTACCAATTAGATATTTACTTAGCAAGTATATTTTCTGTTCAAGAACCATAAAACTCTGTCAGCCATTCATATTTTAGTATAAAATTTTCATATCAGTTTGCTTCTCTCCTAATTATTTTATTTTTTTTTTAATTTGGCCATGTCAGATCTTAGTTGTGGCACGTGGTATCTTCATTGTGGGGTGCAGGAACTTTTCATTGTGGCTCATGGGCTCCAGATGGTATGGGGCTCCAGTAATTGCAGCGTTCATGCTCTCTAGTTGAGGTATGTGGCCTCAGTTGCCCCATGGCATGTTGGATCTTAGTTCGGCAACCAGGGATCAAGCCTGCTTTCCCTTAATTGCAAGGCAGATTTTTAACCACTGGACCACCAGGGAAGTCCCTCTCCTAATTCTTAATAGGTACACCTTGTTCCAAAATACTGGACATTGGATTTGAGCTCAAGACTGTAAGACTTTTCTTGAACCTAAGATTACTCTGCTGTGATTAAATTAGAAGCGTGTAAGAGTATGGATTCAAGTGGCTTCTGTAGATTCCAAGATAAGAAGGAAATGTTGATTTTGTAAATTTCTTATTTCCTTAATCAATCTTTTCTCTTAGTTCATGTGACAGATGACTGTTGAGCAAACAGTCATGGCCACATACTTAAAAGTGGACAAAAAATTTGAAGCAAGATCACAGGGGATATTCCCACCTTACTCCCTTCATCCTTAAATGATTTGGAGGAAAGAGGTAATTTCATTATGCTTGATAACTAAAAGGAAACCAAAATTCACCTTCTTTATGGCTTTACTTCTCTCGTTACTGATCACAAGTTTTTGTGCCCAGCACACAGTGAGGCCAAACAACACTGAAATGTCAGAGTTTAGAGCAATGTTTATTGTAGAGCCATGCAAGATGAATGGGTGGCTTGTGCCCCACGAAACCCAAAACTCCCCAAAGAGTTTCAGCAAAGCATTTTTAAAGGCTACATAAGGGAGGTGCTTGCAGGATATGTGATCAGCTTGTGCAGAATTCTCTGATTGGCCCATGGTGAGATAACTGGATGGTTAACTTTATCAGTCCTTAGGCACAAGAGTGTCTGGGGGTTACATGCTTATAATCAAGTAGTTAATTTCTTCCATTTGGTGGTGGTTTTTAGGATCTGATCAGCTCAGGAAATATGCACTTGATATTGATACTATTACCTAGATACTTCAGAGAGGAGCTACAGCAGGGGATATGGGGCAGGGGTCTGTCCCAGTCAGGCCCCACAGACTCTGGTTCATTTATATCTTGACATACATATATTGAGGATAGCATGTATCTACTGTATCATTTCATAGATGGAGAAACTGAGGTCCATGTTTCCTATCTTATCTACAACCCAATTAGCTTTTCTGCAATAATTGCTTCAACTCAATATACTTTAACAGATATTTTTTAAGCATCCTGTATGTATAGAGGCCTGCACTAGATCCAGGGCTTTCAGATAGCTTACAACTGAGTGCCTGCTTCTTTTTCTCATTCTTCCTACATTCTGACACAGCATCTCCCACCATTTCCTCAAGCCGCTTGACTTTGCCATCTTTCTGGAAAAATTCGGATAGAATACATACTTATCAGATGAATACAATAATTGTGTGTCTTCAGCTGCATGGTTTTCTCCAACCATTGGTGGTGTTCTGATTTGTCCCACACCTGGGTGATGTGTAGTAGCCATCACAAGCTTAGTAGGTCCCCAACTTGAATCTTTTTAAGTTTTAATTTATTGGATATACGTGATTAAACTAATGTTGTGTTAAGATTCAGTCAGGTGTTCAGCAAAGTGATCTGTTCAGTTCAGTTCAGTTCAGTCTCTCAGTCGTGTCCGACTCTTTGTGATCCCATGGAATCGCAGCATGCCAGGCCTCCCTGTCCATCACCAACTCCCGGAGTCTTACCCAAACTCATGTCCATTGAGTTGGTGATGCCATCCAACCATCTCATCCTCTGTCATCCCCTTCTCCTCCCTGCCCCCAATCCTTCCCAGCATCAGGATCTTTTCCAATGAGTCAACTCTTTTTTTTTTTTTTTTTTTTTTTTTTTGTGTTTTTTTTTTTTTTTTTTTTTTTTTTTTTTTTTTGTTTTGTTTTTTAGTTGTTTTTTTTTTTTTTTTGAGTTGTTTTTTTTGTGCATGAGGTGGGCCAAAGTATGGAGTTTCAGCTTCACATCAGTCCCCTTCCAATGAAACACATGGGACTGATTTCCTTTAGGATTGACTTGGTTGATCTTCTTGCAGTCCAAGAGACTCTCAAGAGTCTTCTCCAACACCACAGTTCAAAAGGTTGATCTGGTAGACATATACAATATTCATTCTTTTTTAAGATTCTTTTCTCATATAGGTTATCACAGAATACTGAGTAGAGTTCCCTGTGCTGTATAGTTAGATCCTTGCTGATATATATTCTTATATATAGTAAATACCAGGTGGTGTGTGTATGTTCATCCCAAGTTTCTGATTTATTCCTCACCCCCCCCGACTCCCATATTTCCCTTGGTAACCATAAGTTTGTTTTCTATATCTGTGGGTCTGTTTTTTTGTTTCATAAATAAGCCATTGTACCTTTTTAAAAATTAGATTCCACATATGAACAATATATGATATTTGTTTTTCTCTGACTTACTTCACTCAGTATAATAATCTCTAAGTCTGTCCTATGTTGCTGCAAATGGCATTCTTTCTTTCTTTTTTATGCTGAATAATATTCCATTGTATGTTATGTACCACATCTTTTTTATCCATTCCTCTGTTGATGGACATTTATGTTGCTTCCATGTCTTAGCTATTGTAAACAGTGCTGCTATGAACATTGGGTGCATGTATCTTTCAAATTATGTTTTTTTCTGGATATATGCCCAGGAGTAGGGATTTCTGGATCATATGGCAACTATTTTTAGTTTTTTAAGGAATCTGCATACTGTTCTTCTCCATAGTGGCTATACCATTTACATTCCCACCAACAGTGTAGGAGGGTTCTTTTTTCTCCACACATACCCTGTCCATCTTTTATTGTTTGTAGATTTTTTGATGATGACCATTCTGACTGGTGATGGACAGGGAAGCCTGGCATGCTGCAGTCCATGGGAGTGCAAAGAGTTGGACATGACTGAGCGACTGAACTGACTGAATTCTGACTGGTGTGAGGTGACACCTCATTGTAGTTTTGATTTGCATTTCTCTGATAATTAGTGATGTTGAGCATCTTTTTTCATGTGCTTTTTGACCAATCCATGAATATCCTTCATTGGAAGAAATGTCTGTGAAAATCTTCCCATTATTTTTGATTGAGTCGCCAAACTGAATTCTGATTCCCAACCCCATCTCCGTATCCATCTTCCTTTCTTCAGTCTTTCTATTTCAAAATTCTTCCAATTGGCTGAGGTCAGCTCCTTATGTTATTCTTAACTTCAATCTTTCTCTCATACCCCTCCTCTTAATCCATCAGCAAATCCCTTTTTGTTTTTCCTTCAAAATTCATTTTAGACTATAACGCACTTCTCTCACTCCATTGCTCCCACCCAGGTCTCACCGCCCAGTGAGTATAATAAGCTCAACCTTTGTTATTCTAATAGCCACTACTTCTCTAATTCCTCATTATCTTTTCTCAACACAGGAGTACAGTTTCTTTAATTTAAAACCTAGGGTCACATCAATGTTTAACACTGCTATCCAAAACACTTCAAGCACTTTCACATTCATTTAGAGTAAAAATCCAAGTCCTTAAAACGGCCCACAGGGCCTACATCGTCTTGGGTCTGTACCACAGCTCTGACCTATCTGCTGCCTCTCCCCCAATGCTCTGTCTCCAGGCATGTTGGCCTCCTTGCTTTTCCTCCGATATTGCCAAGTGTATTGTATCAGTCAGTCTCCTGGATCCTCATATTTAAAGCATGGCTTCTTGAGTCCCTTTGCTCAAATGTCACTTATATCATATCAGAGAAGTTTTTCCTCGATTGCCATAACAAAAGCAACCTCCCTTCTCCAGTGTTTAACACCCCTTATCAATTTTCCTCCATAAGCACTTATCTGGCACACACACATTGTTTACTGTTTCCCTTAACTAGAGTTTAAGCTTCATTAGTCTAGAGAACTCTTCCTTTTTCCACGTTACTATATTCCAGCTTTCTAAAATAGTGCCTGAGAAGTTGTAGGAGCTCCAATAAATATTGATAAACAAATAAATAATACTGACATCCCGATATCTCTTTGTGGGACCCTATACACTAACAAGATACAGAGGTTTGGGAGATGGTAACTGCACAATTCCAGTCTTAGATTTTACCAAGATAAAAAAGCATTTTCAGAAGTCCAGGAATAAATTAAATCTAATTTGAAATTTACATTGATTTTACAACTTTCTGAAAGGGGCCTTAGTTTCCTAAAGAAAAAGCAAGTAGGGCCCGCCATCTAGTGGCAACAAGTGTGTTTGGGCTTCCCTCGTGGCTCAGCTGAACACATTTTCTGTTACTTGAATTATTGAATTAGCAACGAAATAGAAAATGTAGCCCTGATCCAGAAAGTTTTTAAAAAAAATTATATAAAACATAATAATTATGATAGCCAGAATTCCCAATTTGAAATTTTTTCCACAGGCATGTTCAAGTTGATAAGTTCTTCTTCTCCTTGCTATGAGAAAAGTACCATTACTGTTTCTTCTAAAATTAATTTATGACTCCATTTATGCTTATTAAGTTTTGTTTTTCAGAATCTGGCATTCATTGTTCCTCTTTACTTTTCTTATTGTTCTATCCTCTACTTACCCTTAAACTCTTACATGGTACAGTGGCCTAGCTGTTGAATGAGTAAATAAGTCTCTACATCTAAGAATTTATAAACTTATAAAAACAGCACTATGAGGGTAAAACATGTAAAACAGATGCCGAAATGATGTGGGTGATCTACTTTCAGTCCAGTCTTCTGAATCCTGCTAAGCTTATTTTGTGTAATACTTTCACGTTGAGGCATAAACCACATCTTGTATGTTGTCTCCCTATTGGCCTTTGCCCATGTAGTAGTTGAAGGTTAAATATTTATGGTGTAAGGGGTAGAAAACTACCAATAACTGTCTCAGCCTGAGCCCAAGATATCTGGCCCAAGATCACTTTAGAGCCTAAGTCTACATTTGGTGGTTCAATTTTTTCAGTTGCAGTTGAGAAATTAAACTGTTTGTTTAAGACTTTTCCCTTGTAAAATTATAACATTTTTAGTCTACTAGTATCAGGAATCCCTTTATTTTTAAGCTTGTATAGCTAATCATTACTCCATATATTTGGAAGCAGATACAGAATAGGGATAGTACAATAGTTTAAAGATGCTACTGAAATTTTTAAAAAATAACCAATTTTCTGTTATATATAGTTATTTTAGAGTTTTTTCCTTTCCTCTACAGATATGAATTTTTTTTTAGATTGCAGATAAAATTTTTCTTTTGTAATATTCAGTCTTTTTTCTTGAGAAAATTCTTTTAATAGCAGAAATTCAACGTGATATTTTTGATAGTATATTTTAAAGCTAAAATATTCCATATGTTATTCCATTTAAAGATAAGAAACAAACATTGTTTCTAAATCTTCTTGCTTTCCCCAATCAAGAGAGAACAATGAATGCCATAGATTTCTGAAAAATAAAACTTAATAAAGCAAATCTTGATTTTTCCAGTAATTTACATAAGAATTAACATATGTTGTTGTTCAGTCACCAAGTCATGTCCAACTCTTTGTGACCTCCATGGACTGCAGCATGCCAGGTTCCCTGTCCTTCACTGTCTCCTCAGGTTTGCTCAAACTCACATCCATTGAGTCGGTGATGGCATCCAACCATCTCATCCTCTGTCACTGCCTTTTTGTTCTGTCCTCACCTTTTCCAATGAGTCAGCTCTTTGCATCAGGTGGCCAAAGTATTGAGCTTCAGCTTCAGCATCAGTCCTTCCAGTGAATATTCAGGTTGATTTCCTTTAGGATTGACTGGTTTGATCTCCTTGCAGTCCAAAGGACTCTCAAGAGTCTTCTCCAGCACCACAATCGAAAGCATCAATTCTTTGGCGCTCAGCCTTCTTTATGGTCCAACTCTCACATCTGTACACGATACTGGAAAAACCATAGCTTTGACTATAAGAATCTTTGTTGGCAAAATGATGTCTCTGCTTTTTAATATGCTGTCTAGGTTTGTCATAGCTTTTCTTCCAAGGAGCAAACATCTTTTAATTTCATGGCTGCAGTCACCATCTACAGTGATTTTGGAGCCAAGAAAATAAAATATGTCACTGTTTCCACTTTTCCCCCTTTATTTTTCTGTTTCCATTACACAATGGGACTGGATGCCACGATCTTCATTTTTTGAATGTTGAGTTTTAAGCCAGCTTTTTCACTCTCCTCTTTCACCTTCATCAAGAGGCTCTTTAGTTTCTCTTCACTTTCTGTCATTGAAGTGGTATCATCTACATGTCTTAGTTGTTGTAAGATATTTTTTCCAGCAATTTTGATTCCAGCTTGTGCTTCATCCAAGCCAGCATTTCACATGATGTACTCTGCATAGAAGTTAAATAAGCAGGGTGACAATACACAGTCTTGATGTACTCCTTTCCCAATTTTGAACCGGTCAGTTGTTTCATGTGAAATCCTAACTGTTGCTTCTTGACGTGCATACATATTTCTCAGGAGACAGTAAGGTGGTCTGTTATTCCCATGTCTTTAAGAATTTCAGTTTGTTTTGGTTTACACAAAAGGCTTTAGCATAGTCAATGAAGCAGAAGTATATGTTTTTTCAGGAATTCCCTGCTTTTTCTATGATCCAATAAATGTTGGCAATTTGATCTCTGGTTCCTCTGCCTTTCTAAATCCAGCTTGATACATCTGGAAGTTTTCGTTCACATACTGCTGAAGCCTAGCTTGAAGGATTTTGAGCATTACCTTGCTAGCATGTGAAATGAGTCAAGTTGTACAGTAGTTTGAACATTCTTTGGCATTGTCCTTCTTTGGGTTGGAATGAAAACTGACCTTTTCCAATCCTGTGGCCACTGCTGAGTTTTCCAAATTTGCTGACATATTGAGTGCAGCACTTTCACAGCATCATCTTTTAGAATTTGAAATAGCTCAGCTGGAATTCCATCACCTCCACTAGCTTTGTTTGTAGTAATGCTTCCTAAGGCCCACTTGACTTCATACTCCAGGATGTCTGGCTCTAGGTGAGTGACCACACCATCATGGTTTTCCAGTAAATAAACCCTTCTTTATATTCCTTCTGTATAGTTTCTATATAGAAAGAACTTCCTTGCCATCTCTTCTTAATCTCTTCTGCTTCTGTTAGGTCCTTACTGTTTCTGTCCTTTATCATGCCCATCCTTGCATGAAATATTCCCTTGATATCTCCAATTTTCTTGAAGAGATCTCTAGTCTTTTCCCATTCTATTGTTTTCTTTTTATTTTTTTTTACATGTTCACTTAGGAAGGCTTTTCTTATCTCACCTAGCTATTCTCAGGAACTCTGCATTCATTTTGATAATCTATTTCCCTTTCTCCTGTCTTTTCAATTCTCCTTCTCATCCATTTCTAATGCCTCCTCAGACAAATCACTTAGCCTCCTTGCATTTCTCTTTCTTGGGAATGGTTTTGTCACCAGCCTCCTGTACAAGTGTTATGAACTTTGTCCATAGTTCTTCAGGCATTCTGTCTACCAGATCTAATCCCTTGAATCTATTGTCACCTCCACTGTATAATCATAAGGGATTTGATTTAGGTCATACCTGAATGGCCTAGTGGTTTTCCCTACTTTCTTCAATTTAAGCCTGAATTTTGCAATAAGGAGTTCATGGATTGAAGCCACATCAGCTCCCAGGTCTTGTTTTTTGCTGACTGTATATAGCTGTCGCTCCCTCTTTGGCTGCAGAACATAATCAATTTGATTTCGTATTGACCATCTCGTGGTGATGTCCATGGAAGAATTGTCTCTTGTGTTGTTGGAGAGGATGTTTGCTATGACCAGTGTGTTCTCTTGACAAAATTCTGTTAGCCTTTGCCCTGCTTCATTTTGTACTCCAAGGCCAAACTTGCCTGTTACTCCAGGTATCTCTTGACTTCCTACTTTTGCATTCCAATCCCCTGTGATGAAAAGGACATTTTTTGTGTGTTGTGTTTGTGTGTGTGTTTGTGTGTTAGTTCTAGAAGGTCTTGTAGGTCTTCATAGAATCACTTCAGCTTCTTTGCATTAGTGGTTGGGGCATAGACTTGGATTACTGTGATGTTGAATGGTTTGCCTTGGAAACAAAACCAAGATCATTCTGTTGTTTTTGAGACTGCACCCAAGTACTGCATTTCGGACTCTTTTGTTGACTATGAGGGCTACTCCATTTCTTCTAAGGGATTCTTGCCCAACATAGTAGATATAATGGTATTCTGAATTAAATTCATGCCCATTTCCATCCATTTTAGTTCACTGATTCCTAAGATGTCAGTGTTCACTCTTGCCATCTCCTGTTTGACCACATCCAATTTACCTTGATTCATGACCTAACATTTTCAAGGTTTAGCATCCATCAAGATGAAGTGGTGACATTCAGACAGGACATCTAATAGGATTATTAAAGTAGGCTTTTTGTAAACCCAGCTCGAATATCTTTGACAATTGGTTTGCTGTATTTGTTGTTTTCATTTGGAGGGCCAAAATTCTCTTATTTAATAGGTTTTTGCAGTTTTAAAGACTGCTTATAATTACTTAATTTGCTTATCTAAATTCAAGCAATTTTGCACAATTAGCATTTGTACTATGTTTAAACATTTCTTAAGTGTTAACTGTTTTTTTTTAAGTTACTACCATGTTCTCTCATTATTATGCTGAAGAGGCAATATTGGATACTTTGACTTGTTAAATGAAGAAGCATCGATTGTCCCAAAATTACTGCAAGAGTACCTGAATTTTAGGCTGGTATTAATTTGTCTTTTATAGAATATGCTGAATTCTAACACTGCAAATGGAAAAAAATTTACAGATTTTGATGAAGTTGGCATGAAGATTGAAGCGAAACAGATCGAGTAACTTGGAGATGAATAAGAGGCATTTCCTCCATACCTATTAATTTACGAGTCTATATTTCCCCACATGGTAAGTAAAATAACAAAATTCCAAATTCCTTGTCCTCAAACATTTTTTACTATTATGTTTAATTAACATACATAATATATTTAAAATGTGGCTTTTTTTTTTTCCCTCTCAAAAAATCTTTGTGTCCTACAGATTGAGCTTAGGTACTTCAGTAAATGATATAAACAAACAGCTCATAGAATTAATATTTAATGGGGGTCAGGAGGAGATAATTTGTAAAAGACAATTGATGTACATTATTTTACAAAGTTTTCTTTATGTATATTTTAAACTTTAGAATTTCCAAAAAGAATGGCGTGAGAACTTCCATTATTAAGTATCTTCATCTTTTGCAAAAATCTTAGAGGTGGCATGGGTACTATGGTTTGAGTTATCTTAATGAATTTTCTTTCAGTCCTATAATTCCTATTTATTCCTCTTCCTGAGGAATCAACTGACTGTGATTTTCCAACCTCCCAACCTCACCCCACCCCGAGACTGTCAGCAGAAACTTATAAAATTAGGTAACCAATTTCTTGTGATGTAATACAGAATAAGCCTACCAGGAGTGACTAAGATTTTGGTAGGACAGCTTTTCAACTCTACTTTTCTCCCCAGCTCTGTTTGCTTTTTAAATTGGACCATAAAGCTCCAATTATGACTTCCCACAGAGGACTTGGAGCCAAGTGTATAGAGAGACTTGGAGCTTTTGTGTTATAGAGAAAACGATGGCCAGGTCAAGGCTGGAGTCCTGACTTATAAGTTTTCCTGGTTTCCTAAATTGTGCTCCATGAGTCTACTGTAGAGGCTGCACACTAACGTCATGACTGTTTTCCCAATAAGCTAAGTGACTTGTTGCTGTTGTTTAGTCGCTAAATCAGTCTGACTCTTTTGTGATCCCATAGACTGTAGCCTGCCAGACTCCTCTGTCCATGGGATTTTTCTAGGCAAGAATACTGAAGTGGGTTGCCATTTCCTTCTCCAAGGGATCTTCCCCGACCCAGGAATTGAATCCATGTCTCCTGCATTGGCAGGCATGTTTCTTTACCATTTAGCCACCTGGGAAGCCAAAGGCTAATGGCCTAACACTTTTAAAATAATGCAAAATGCTTTATAAAAGGAAGGACAAACCTTACTCTGAGAATTTTTACAAACCATTTGAAGAGGAAGTACAAGACCAGATAGCTATTCGCTTATTGTTCGTTGTTTGAATAGTAGGCCCCTAGTTACAAACATGGCAACTCTCTGCGAAAGCTATTAGGATATGCAGAATCAGTGCTTCCATCAATAAGTTAAAATGATTCATTTGGCCTAGCACAATCAATCATAAAAATAGAGAAAATTTGCAAAGCCATTTTGAATTCTATCCTGTTTTAATCTATGCACATGAGTTTGGATCTCTTCAGAGACACATTATAATAAAGCTCAGCTTGTTTCATTTCTAATGAAAATAACACACTGATTTCTGCCTTTTGATATCTTTCAGCATTGATGGTACATGTAACAACTTTTCTTTTTTCCTTTCCACAGTATTAAAGCCTAACCTGATCGACCTACCCGGAATTACTAAAGTGCCCGTGGAGATCAGCGGCCTCCAGATATTGATTACCAGAATCAGAGAATGGATTATGCAGTTCATCACACCGGAGAGACTGTCTGTGATTCTGGCTGTTACCCCAGCCAACACCATCATGGCAAACCAGATGCAACTGAAGAGCTAGCGAAAGAAGTTATCCTCCAGTTGAGTGTGTGGCCCATGAATGAAAGGGAATTAGTTTCAAATATCAAGATTTTGGGATATATTTCAAGATAAATACAAAATCTCATGACTTGATGTTCATAAGCAGTTAAATTGTTGTTGTTTAGTTGCTAAGTTGTGTCCGACTCTTTTGCAACCCCATGGACTGTAGCCTGCCAGGCTTCCTCTGTCCATGGGATTTCCCAGGCAAGAATACTGGAGTGGTTGCCATTTCCTTCTCTAGGGGATCTTTCCTGACCCAGGAATTGAACCCACATCTCCTGCTCTGCAGGCGGATTCTTTACCATTGATCGCCTTGGGAAGACCTTTACAGTAGCCATTATAGTCTAAACTAATACCTGAGACTGGAGCATGAAACAAAGCAGTTGAAAGTTCCAGGTGGCTAGATGGGGAACATCACTGGAATCCTTCTTCCAGGCATTGAGTGGCTTTGGGAGAGCCTGAATATGGAATTGGGGCTGGAATCCTTAGTTATAAAAATGATACTAAATCCCCTGTCTCAGAAGCCCTACAAAAGAGTCCACAAACATGGCCCTGCTGAGATTTGCACAATATCCTAAGGAAGTAGTATTTAGTGGTATCACCTTAATCTCTTTTCTTGGGCTCCAAAATCACTGCAGACAGTGACTACCACCATGAAATTAAGATGCTGGCTCCCTGAAAGAAAAGCTAAGACAAACCTAGATAGCATAATAAAAAGTAGACACATTACTTTGCCAACAAAGGTCCGTATAATCAAAGCTATTGTTTTTCCAGTAGTCATGTGTTGATGTGAGATTTGGATCATAAAGAAAGCTGAGTGCTGAAGAATTGATGCTTTTAAATTGTGGTGCTGGAGAAAACTACCGAGAGTTCCTTTCTCAAGGAGATCAAATCAGTCAATCCTAAAGGAAATCAATCCCGAATATTCATTGGAAGGACTTATACTGAAGCTGAAACTCCAAACACTTTGGCTAGCTGATGTGAAGAGCCAACTCGTTGAAAAAGATCACAATTCTGGAAAACACTGAGGGCAGAAGAAGGAGGTGACAGAGGATGAGATGGTTGGATGGCATCACTGACTCAATGGACATGGGTTTGAGAAAACTCCTGGAGATAGTGAAAAGACAGGGAATCCTGGTGTGCTGCAGTCCATGGGATCACAGAGTCAAACACCACATGGTGACTGAAAATCCACCACCACCTTAATCTCAGAGTTCCATATTCCAAATGCCTCTCTAATAGAACAGATGGAAAATATCAAATAAAATTCAATCTTGTGCCACAAATATTCAAAACACATGTGTTGAGTAAATAAACGGCAAGATAATTTTTATATTCTGAATAGATATATCATGTGAGTAGTATACTGGACCTCATGTTAAACATTCCCTATAGTAGTTTCTGAACCTGCTTTGGTTCATTCGATCAGCCTGAGAGAGATGACAACCCATCTGCTTTAATGACTCATAATGAAGCGATGTTCAACCAAGAGAGGATGTGTCTGCCTCAAATGGGATGGAGGACCAAATCCTGTGCCGTATTTTGCTGTACCTGTGTGCGTGTGTGTGCTCAGTCGTGCCCAACTCTTTGCGACCCCATGGACTGTAGCCATCCAGGCTTCTCTCTCCATGGAATTCTCCAGGCAAGTATACTAGAGTGGGTTGCCCCTTCTCCAGGGAACCTTCCTGACGCAGGGATTGAACCTGCATCTTCTGCATTGCAGGTGGATTCTTTACGGCTGAGCCACCAGGGAAGCCCTTGCTGTAGCTTACTTACAGTTAATTCTAATTGATCCCCTGCCCTCATCTCATTTAATTACAGTTGTCCTGGTCTGCCTAATATGGAATCCTGGTTTTCTTTGCTGAATTTGATGAGGGTGTACCACCAAATCCTTATGGATAAAGATGAGAAGATAAAGATCTGTCCTGCAACATGCTACTAATTTGAAATATATATACCTAGAGGACTTCTGGGACATTAATAAGTTACATTGTTGATTGACAAAGTGATCAGTGATATGAATTATCTGGAAATTACAATTTGCTTCACATGAGATAACTATATATAACACATTAAAATGGAAATTTAGGCAAACAGACAACACTGAAAATTACCCCAAATCAAACCTAGGTCCCCACACCTAGATGCAAAGTAAATGTTAATAACTGGCTGTACAAATCTTAAATTCCTCATATCCATTAGAGACTACAGAAAGGGCTCACGAGTGTTGGAGAAAGATAGAGCATGCAGTGAGTTCCGTTTACCAGAGGTGAGAACGAGGTGCTTGCTCCCATCCCCAAGCCTATTGGGAAGAAGTTCAATGGGATGACTATGAGAGCTTAAGGCAGATTCCTGACACTGGAGTGGGAACCCAGTGGGCTCAGAAAGACATACTGGAGGGGAGTGTAGCAACAACCTCAAGGAAATCGTAGCGAGAGGTTTCCGGTATGGGAGTGGGCTGTCTGAAGAATCCAAGAAGAACTTCAGAGTGTAGGGAAAGAATCCACTACAGAATTGACCATGCCTATTTCCACATGGACCACACAGGCAAATGGCTAAACTGCAGCTTATTTGAGTCTTGGCGGAACACCTTGGGATGCTCCCAGAGTACAAGAGGGTGAAAAGTCTGTTAGGTGCCACTCCCAAGACCCTCTCCCATTTGCCTCCTGATCACCCCCAGGAGACTTTCAGCTGTCAGTTTCTCATTACCTCACAGGTTTTGATGAGGTAGAGGCTTTCTGCCCTGCCTCCCCCAGAATCGAGCTGAAGAATACAAACAGCTTATGAAAAGTCTACAGCTGGCTGCTCCAGTGTGTGTGTGCCCACAGCACACACAGCCGCCAGCTCACCCCTTTGTTTCAATGTTATCATTTGAATGTGTGGTGCAGGGACCATGGGGAGCTGGCACCTTTGACTAGTCTTCCTTTTGAAATTATGTGTGTAATAAACTGTCTGAAACATAAAAGTATATCATTGTGTCCTCACCAGTTGAATCATTCTTAGAGGTGAGACCTATCTGTGTCTTTGTGTTTTTCTCTGGTTACATTCAGTTGCTTGTTTGCAGCTGAGGAGTAAGTATAAAAGTGAATTTAATGTTGACTAGGGTACTTCCAGGAGTGATCACAAATCTCAGAATAAATTAATGCTTCTCTCAGGAGGTACCATTTTGTCGATTATAGGTAACTTGAAACTCTCGGGACTTTGTTGACACTATAGAAGATGTTTGAATAAGTACTGGAAAATTATTTAGGATAAGACAAAATAAAACAAAAACCTTAATGATCAAACTCAGATTTAGGAAATTAGAACTAATAACAAAGGCATGGTCACTGACCATCTGGAAACCAGACTTCCTTCACTGCTGAAGATTAGTGGAGGGGGACCTGTAAAGGAACTGATGGTAATTCTGATTTTTGCCCGAATAATTGCTGATATTGAAAATTTAAAATTTTTCAATTCTGATTCTATTTTCAGAGTGTAGGAACTGTGCTCTATGAAGTATCAGGGCAGAAGCAGCTTGTAGCCTTTACCTGCTGAAGATGGTCTGGTTGAAAGGTTCAAAACGAAGAGTTCACAGATGTTTTGGGTATCTTTCTAGGTGAGAACTGCAAACTATTCCCTTCTCTCTTCCTGAACCTGTGCCAAACTCAACAGCACTAGGGCAGCAGGAGGTAGTGGCTCTAGTAGACTTCCCTTGAGAATACACCACAGATACGATCTTAGCAACAAAAAGGCTCAGTGTCAGCCACAGCCATGGGCAACTGGAACAATCTCCAGTGAGGAAATCAAGAACATCTAGGGCCAGGGGGCAGCTACTGACCTGTAGGAGGCCTGGCAGAAAGCTCGGAGCTACCTCCTGAGATGGTGTCCGCAGGGCATGACAGTGACATGGCTTTGGGAAAACTGTTATTAAAACCAGCTGAGAGTTTCAAGACTAGAATGCACAGACCCCGAATTAAGGTAGGAAGTCAAGATACAAAGCAAAGGCCTTGGGGTAGTGAGGATCAGAGCTGTCATACACTGAAATTAATGATGCTTAAATGCCTGGTCTCAAAGTAATGGGAACAGCTAGATTTTCTCTAAGGAGTCTGGTCTTTGAATACATTGTATAAAAATCGGGCAATCTGGGTACAGTTAAGGACCTTAAAATTTATATGGATCCTGATGATAACTGAACATTTCAAATCCATCTATAAAACATGTTGCTGCAGTAAACATAACCACCTTGCTGAACAAAACAGCTGATCTGCAAAAGCAAAGAACAAGGCCTCTATAGAGTTTCTATAGATTTGGAACCAGAAAGTCAGAACACTTGCAAGTCATGATATGCAAAAGAATAACTCCTTAGGAATCAGAGGACATAGCTGATTGCACAGGTTGAAAAATACTTTTCAGTTTATGAGTTTTTCAGATCAATTTACCCAGATTTATAAAAAGCTTTTTTGGAATGTCTACTATATGAAATAGTACAGTGAATTGGCATGCAAAAACCTACATCTGATTCCTATAATTTAATTGGGGAATAGTTGCTTTACAATGTTGTGTTAGTTGCTGCTGTACAACAAAATGAGTCAGCTATACATGTATACATATTTATTCCCTCCTTCTTGAACCTCCCTCCTACATCCCCACCCCATCCCACCCCTCTAGGTCCTTACAGAGCACTGAGCTGAGCTCTCTGTGCTATAAAGCAGCTTCTCACTAGCTCTCTATTTTACACATGTGTGTGCATGTGAGCTCAGTCATGTCCAACTCTGTGACCCCATAGACTGTAGCCCACCAGGATCCTCAGTCCATGGAATTTTCCAGGCAAGAATACTGGAGTGGGTTGCCATTTCCTCCTCCAGGGGATCTTCCTCACCCAGGGATCGAACCTGTGTGTCTTGTGTCTTCTGCATTGACAGGTGGATTCTTTACCACTGGGGCCACATGGTAGTGTATATATATGCTGCTTTCTCAATTCATCCTACCCTCACCTTCCACTGCTGTGTCCACAAGTCCATTCTGTACTAGTTTCATCAGTCCCATTTTTATAGATTCCAAATATATATATATGTATATATATATATATAAATATACAATATTTGTTTTTCTCTTTCTGACTTTACTCTGTATAACAGGCTCTAGGTTCATCTAACTCACTAGAACTGACTCAAATCCATTCCTTTTTATGGCTGAGTAATATTCCATTATATATATATAATGCATTCATCTTTATCCATTCATCTGTTGATAGACATTTAGGTTGCGTCCATGTCCTGACTCTTGTGATATTATAAATAGTGCTGCAATGAACACTAGAGTGCACGTGTCTTTTTGAATTATGGTTTTCTCAGGGTATATGCCTAGTAGTGGGATTCTGTGACCCCTATAACTTGTAAATAAACCTGCAGTCTGATCAAGTCAACTGAACTTTATTAAACATATTGTATACATTGTTGCCACAGCGGTGGTGAGACTGTGGTATCATTTTTTCTGCCTCCTAATAATAATGTAACTTAGGTGATGCTGCTGGATTGAAGCCCTGTAACCTTCAGTAGATTCCTCAAGTGCCTACTGATGTCTTTGAAACAAGTGACAGGGAGTGGATTAGGGATGTTTTAGTTCAGAATGAAGTAATATTTGCTAAACAAACAAAAAATACCGAGATGCAGAGAGAGAGAGATATGCATTGAATTGTGTTTATTAATTCATGCTTCCTGACCCGGGGATAGAACCTGTGTGTCTTGTGTTCAGTGTTCGAGTATGTGTTTGGTGATTACTATTAACCAACTACTAAGCTAGCCACTGATGCAGAAACCATGGTCCTTGTGGTTGATAAGCTTGCTAAAGTAGGAAGGCAGATTCTCAGAATGACTTGTCACTTTCCCACTAGGTACCTGTTAGATTTCTTGTTATTACTAACAAATACTAAAAATCATTAAGCTATTTCTAGCATGATGTGATATTAGAGTCAACAGTTAGATGACCCTTATTTGCCTAATACCATATTTTTTCTCATTAAAATAGCAATCAGATTCATGAAGGCAAAGCAATTGTCAGTAGTGGCTCAGTGTTGCTCTCACTTGCACTTGCCAAAATGTGGCAGGTGCTAAAGCTATCAGCTGCATCATTGAGTCAACCACCAGCTGTGATGTTCTTACTTCTGATCTGTAAATGAAAAAAAAAGAGAGAGAGAGAAAGAAAACTTCCTGGAATCCACTGCTGTGTCATCTGAGGGGCATGAAATATTTCTGCAAGTGTGTTTGTGAATGGCTTAGAAGAGAATGCTTTGGACTAGGAGGCGGGGCTGGGTTCTAGTCTTTGCTTTGTAATTCCGGGAAGCCACACATCCATCTATTTCTATCTTGACTGTTCTTTTAGCCCAGCCTCATCCAAGCAACACAGACCAACAGATGTGAGCCATGGTTTGTGAAGGAACAGCCCTTCCTCACTCCTACCTGCTCTCTGTCTGCTCCCATTTGAATCTTGACCAACTTAAGTCTAGAAACTAGGCACAATCTATCTTTAATAATTCTGCATCTGCACCCTCCAAACTTCCTCTTTCAATATTGGAACTGGTGTCTGCTTAGTATGCTGGATTGGGTGGGAGACACAACGGGGCTCAGTGTTTCCTCTGTAAAATGAGGAGATGATATAAATGAGAGTGCGGTGACTTCCTGCCCTCTCCCTACAAAGAAATGATCGTTCAGTTAAAGGACTAACTAAGTAAATAGTAATGTCATAGAAAGATTCACCTTTCTAAAATGTTCATATTTTAAATTCTGCCTTTTTTGCTTGTGAATAACAGTAGAAATATAGGATTTAGTTATTATACACAAGAAAGCTAAACAATTTGCTAAATTATGTCAGAGGAGTAAAATAAAATTTAGTGGCTTATATATATACCATGGAAATCATTGACTTCTTGATACTCAGAAAGACATATTTCAGGGAGCGATTTTTACCCCCTTGTCCCAACCACGGGAATTACCACATCTGTGTTCTTTATGTCCACTCCATCTTTCACTCCTTTCATAGCTTCTCCCATGAGAGATCATGTGTGTTCCACTGCTTGGTCTGATGCAGTTATTATTACAGTTTTCATCATTGGGCACATTTACTAGATCTTTAAGATTTGGTGTCAAATGATTTTCCTCTTTCTCTTCCTACCACATTTTATATGAAAACATTTTCAGTTTCAATAAGAGAAGACCCTTAGAGGCTGTAAAGACCTGAAAGCAACTAAGCTACTGGGTGAGGTCACTCAGCAGAAGTTGATTCAGCCCCTTAGGGAAATAGATGGGGAAACAGTGGAAACAGTGTCAGACTTTATTTTTGGGGGCTCCAAAATCACTGCTGATGGTGATTGCAGCCATGAAATTAAAAGACGCTTACTCCTTGGAAGGAAGGTTATGGCCAACCTAGATAGCATATTAAAAAGCAGAGACATTACTTTGCCAACAAAAGTCCGTCAAGTCAAGGCTATGGTTTTTCCAGTGGTCATGTATGGATGTGATAGTTGGACAGTGAAGAAAGCTGAGCACCACAGAATTGATGCTTTTGAACTGTGGTGTTGGAGAAGACTCTTGAGAGTCCCCTGGACTGCAAGGAGATCCAATCAATCCATCCTAAAGGAGATCAATCCTGGGTGTTCATTGGAAGGACTGATGTTGAAGCTGAAACTCCAATACTTTGGCCACCTCATGCGAAGAGTTGACTCATTGGAAAAGACCCTGATGCTGGGAAGGATTGGGGGCAGGAGGAGAAGGGGATGACAGAGGATGAGATGGTTGGCTGGCATCACTGACTCGATGGACATGGGTTTGGGTGGACTCCAGGAGTTGGTGATGGACAGAGAGGCCTGGCGTGCTGCAATTCATGGGGTCGCAAAGAGTCAGACATGACTGAGTGACTGAACTGAACTGAATTGAACTTAAGAGAAGGTATGAAGTTGTGTAAGCATTGGTATATAAACATGTTAATGTCAGTAGGACCACAGTATTGATAAGATCATTGGTTACCCTTGTGACTGTGTTCAGTGTATGGCTTCCTCCAGCTAGTGTGTCTGTTTTTCTAAAAGCTCCCATAGAAATTATTGGCCCTACTTCATTCTGCAGGAAAAACAAACCATTCTTCCTAGGGTTCCAATGCTGGCAGATTAATTCAAGTTCAAGCGTTAATGGTTTATCCCTGTGAGGGTGATACTTTGGAACAGAGGGCCTCCCAGACAAGACACATATCTACATGTGAGGATAAATGGTCATGTCACAAAAAGGACTCAATTCTTTTCCCATAAAAACCTGAAGAAATCTTTTGGCCAACCCGACAGTATTGGATACCAGGTGAGAAGTGGCTTCACTCACCCAATACTCACCTAACCCAAACCAACTGCCAACCTTGAATTTCCCGCACATGATAGCAACACCCGTTTGTGCTATCTACATAAAGTGCTTTGATTCCTTTTGTGACTTAGCTGGGTAGAGACAGAAACAAAACAGAAATGAAACACTGAGTGTCTACAGACAAAAGCATTGCTAGGCACACTCCCTTTTCACTTACATAGCAACATCCGTTGTCTCTGCTGTCTGTGCTGGTAAAATTTTCTTGTCATGAACAGACAGTGTCACTGCTATGATAATACCCACTAAATTTGTGTAGCACTTTGCTATTAGAAAAATCTTTCATCTCTATTTAATCTTCTTGGTACATGAATGAGTTCAGTCTCCTAGCTAATTTATTCTGCCCCACTTAAGACATTAACAAACACATATTTCAATATAACATTCATTATGACTACTGTCCTAAATCTGGGTAATGTCAATTGATGTGACCCCGAAGATTTGGCTCAAGACCAATTTCCATTCAATTTAATCAATATTTATCCTCCCAATTCTCCACAAATATGCTAATGTGTGGAATTTACAGGGAAGTTAAGAAATTTCTGCATTTTGTATTTCAGGTTTGAGTATAAATTGACAAATGTTATTTGTGTGTGGATTCTGAACATATATATCATAACATGTTTCTCTCCTGTTGAAAAAAAGAAAACAACAAAAAAGCTATGTTAGTCAAGGCAAGTTGTAACAAGCTTGAAATAATCACATCTCTAAATCTTTTCAAATTCACACATTCCCATAACAAAATACAAGATGATCTTTCCTCTGTAAAATTGATGGCAACAACCATTCATCTGTCAGGACCTGTCAGGTTCACCACCCACTCCAGCACACCAGTTTCCATAGTGAGGACCACATAGCACTTGCCTGTCTCCTCAGCACCAAAGCAAGTCCTGGAGTTGTTAATCCATTTTCTAGGAGAGAAGGTATCTTAATGAACACTACACAAAAGCTCTCAATTCAGATCTAAGTGAACATTTCTGCTAAATTCACACCAGCCAAACCTTTTTAACACCCCCATATTCTTCGCACTCAGGAACATCAACCCATAGCATATTGTGTCTAGACTTTCCCTCACCCTGCAGCCAGACTTTCTGCCTACAGCAGGATAGCCCAAAATCTTCTGTGGTGCTTACTTGATCAACGATAAAATAGTGCAGCCTTGTTATGCCTCACATGGAGAAAGGACCTGGTTTGTGATCACTGTCCCCTCTGTCCAGCCGTTTCTCTCCAATTCTCTTTTCTCCTATCAATATAGGCGCAGAGAACAAAACAGCAAGTCCACTGCACAAATCGGTGGTATGCACACTGTAATTAATGGTCATCAGAATCATGTGCACTGCTGGTTCAAAAACAGACAGCAGGAGCCCTGCCTCAAGAATTTCAGATTCAGTAGTCTAGAGTGGAGCCCGGTAATTTACATGACAAGCAAGCTCTTAGGTGGTCCAGGGATCACACTTGAAGCATCACTGGCATAAGGAGAAGTCTAACAAGGTAATTAGTTGCCTATCTTCCTCATTACAGACAATGCCAATCTCTATGAGTGAATTTCTTAGAGCCCTTTCAATTATCTTCTGACAAGGAAGTTCCCCTTTCTTTTCTCCAACAAGGTGAAGTTCCATAAGGCCCCTGATGCATGCTTTTCATTACTCTGCACCTTTCCCTCTGGTCTTAGGCTTTAGAAACACTGGTTTTTTAGTAAGCTCTGCAAGGAGTGTGTATTAGTTTCCTGGGGCTGCTGTAACTAAGTACCACGAAGTAAGCGGCTAAGGGAAAAGAACTTGATCGTCTCACAGCTCTGGAGGCTAGAAGGTAGGGATCAAGACATCAGCAAGGTTGGTTCTCACTAGGGGCTGTGGGGGAGAATCTGTTTCATGCTGCTCTCCTAATTTCTGGTGGTTTCTGGCAATCTTTAGAATTTCTGGCCTTGTGGATGGGTTACCCCATCTCTGTTTTCAGGTGCCTGTGACATTCACCCTGTGTGCATGTCTGTATATAGTTTCCCCCCTTTTATAAGGATATCAGTCATACTGGATCAAAGCCCAATCTACATAATCATAACCATTACAAAGACCCTATTTCCAAGTAAAGGTCACATTTGGGAGGGGGAGACAATTCAAATCATAATAGGGTTTCAGGCCTCCATGATCCCTTACTTTCTTTAAATTATAGGCTGTTTGAAGACTTTGTCTTCAGCTTTGGATCCTAGTCACCAATCTGGGGGTTGAAGAAATGTCCTGCTTCACAACCTATTATAGATACATTCACGAGGGTGGGTGGGTGGGGGAGGGCAGGGCTTTATTGACAGCTGTCTTGAATGTTGTCTATTATGAATTACCCTGGAAGAAAAAAACTTATGTCTCTTAGGGTAAAGACTCCTTCATTCCTCTTCTTTGGCTACAACTTCCCTGAATATTATTGTTTGTCCATTTTTTCACATGATTAGTAGGATTAGATAGTTCACAACATCAGTAACAAAAAAAATGTAAAAACCATGCAACACTTGTTGGATTTAGATTTTGTAGATTAATAAGAGGGCAAATAGCTTGATGACAAGTCTATTCAGGAATCTGTCTTTTCATTTGTTCAAGACATCTTTGGCATTCCTCTGTAAGTATCTCCAATTTTCTAAAGACACCTTTTGGAATATCTGGTTATGTTTATCTCTAAATATTTTACGTATACAAAATAATGGAAAGAATCTTACTTTTATTAACAACTTATATGGGGATCACCCCAATGGAGAATTCTGTTTCTTTTGGGTGGTTTAATAAACCCAGGCAGAAAGTTGAACCTGAGGACTTGTCTTTTGGTAGGTATAAGGGAATGTGAGCAGACAGATCTCGCTTTGCAGTGAGACAGGAAAATAGAAACATATTCATCTGAGAAGGGGGGAAAGAGGAACAGGGATAGATCAGGGATGAATGGAGTCTTGATTGGCAGGAAGACCAAAAACTGACTATGATAGGAAAAAAAAGCAGTATTTAATGGGGCCTTTCTTCATGGTGTGTTTGTGTCCTCTGAGAGGATGTCAAGATTGGATTAGACAAGCAAGAAATTTATTGAGAGAAAATATTATAAGGGGAAAAAAGTGGAGTGAGCTGAAGAAAAAATGGGGAGTACCTGTAGACTACGCTACTGATCTTACACTTGTCCAGGAGAGAGAAAAAGGAAGGAAGGACTGGGTAGGAAGAATCTCCAAGTGTAATGTGATAAAGTTTCCATCAGGCTGCTATCAATGTTCTACAAGGTACTGAGCTAATAATTGACATTCCTCTGTGGCATAAGATGAATTATGTTCTGGAATTTAAAATATTGTCCTCTTTTGGTTTTCTTGCATTAAAAGTATAACATGATGGCAAAGAGATGGCAGTTTAGAGTTTGGCAGATTTGTGTTTAGTTCCTACATATGATCTTGAATCTGATTTTATCTTTTTAGTCTTTTTTTATTTATTTGTAAAAGAGAATAATGTTGGTATCCACTTCATAACATTTTTTCTCACTCTATTCTCATTATAACCCCAGAGAAGAGATACCATTTACCCTTTGTATTTTACTTTTTAAAATCTATTTATATTGGAATTAAGTTTATTTACAATGTTGTGCTAGTTTCAGGTGTACAGCAGAGGGAATCAGTTATACATATATATCTATCTATCCACTTTTTTATATTCTTTTTCCATATAGGTTATTGCAGATTATTGAGTAGAGTTCCCTGTGCTACACAGTAGGTCCTTACTAGTTACCTATTTTATATACAGTGTGTATATGTTAACCTCAGTCTCCCAATTTATCACCATCACCTTTATCCCCTTGGTAACCATAAGTTTCCTTTCTATATCTGTGACTCTATTTCTTTTTTATAGATAAGTTCATTTGTATCCTTTTTTAAGATTTCACATATAAGTAATATCACATGATATTTGTCTTGTGATACATGTCTTATCTACTTCATTCATTATGAGAATGACTAGGTCCATCCATGTTGCTGCAAATGGCATTATTTTCTCTTTTTTTATGGGACAATTCCATTGTATATATGTGCCACATCTTCTTTATCCATTAATCTGTCCATGGACATTTAGGTTGTTTCCATATCATGGCTGTGGTAGATAGTGCTGATATGAACACTGAGGTTCATACATTTTTTTGATTTGTGGTTTTCTCAGAGACATGGTATCTCGATTTTTAGTTCTTTAAAGAATCTCCATACTGTTCTCCATAGTCAGTTGAGTTCAGTCACTCAGTCGTGTCCGACTCTTTGTGACCCCATTGACTGAAGCATGCCAGGCTTTCCTGTCCATCACCAACTCCCAGAGCTTGCTCAAATTCATGTCCATCGAGATGGAGATGCCATCCAAACATCTCATCCTCTGTTGTCCCCTTCTCCTCCTGCCTTCAATCTTTCCCAGCATCAGAGTCTTTTCCAAGGAGTCAGTACTTCACATCAGGTGCCAAAGTATTAGAGTTTCAGCCTCAGCATGAGTCCTTCCAATGAATATTCAGGACTGATGTCCTTTATGATGGACTGGTTGGATCTCCATGCAGACCAAGGGACTCTCAAGAGTTTTCTTCAATGCCACAGTTCAAAAGCATCAATTCTTCAGGATACAGCTTTTTTTATACTCCAACTCTCACATCCATACATGACTCCTGGAAAACCATAGCTTTGACTAGACAGATCTTTGTTGGCAAAGTAATGTCTCTGCTTTTTGATATGCTGTCTAGGTTGGTCATAGCTTTTCTTCCAAGGACAAACTGTCTTTTAATTTCATGGCAGCAGTCACCATCTGCAGTGACTTTGGAGCCCAAAACAATAAAGTCTCTCACTGATTCCATTGTTTACCCATCTATTTGCCATGAAGTGATGGGATCGGATGTCATGATCTTTGTTTTCTGGATGTTGAGGTTTAAGCCAGCCTTTTCACTCTCCTCTTTCACTTTCATCAAGAGGCTCTTTAGTTCTTCACTTTCTGCCATAAGGGTGATGTCATCTGTGTATCTGAGGTTATTGATATTTCTCCTAGCCATCTTGATTCCAGCTTGTGCTTCATCCAGCCCTGCATTTCACATGATGTACTTGCATATAAGTTCAATAAGCAGGGTGACAATATACAGCCTTGACATACTCCTTTCCCAATTTAGAACCAGTCTGTTTTTCCATGTCTAGTTCTAACTGTTGCTTCTTAACCTGCATACAGATTTTTCAGGAGGCAGGTAAGGTGGTCTGGTATTTTGATTTCATGAAGAATTTTCCAGAGTTTGTTGTGATCTACACCGTCAAAGGCTTTGGCGTAATCAATAAAGCTGAAGTAGATGTTTTTATGGTATTCTCTTGCTTTTTCAATGATCCAACGGATGTTGGCAATTTGATCTCTGGCTCCTCTGCCTTTTCTAAATCCTCTTTGAACACCTGGAAATTCACAGTTCACGTACTGTTGAAGCCTGGCTTGGAGAATTTTGAGAATTTCTTTGCTAGCATGTGAGATGAGTGCAATTGAGCTGTACTTTGAACATTCTTTGTCATTGCCTTTCTTAGGGATTGGAATGAAAACTGATCTTTTCCAGTCCTGTGGTCACCGCTGAGTTTTCCAAATTTGCTGGCATATTGAGTGCAACACTTACACAGCATCATCTTTTAGGATTTTAAATAGCTCAACTGGAATTCTATCACCTCCACTAGCTTTGTTCATAATGATGCTTCCTAAGGCCCACTTGGCTTCACATTCCAGGATGTTTTGCTCTAGGTTGGTGATCACACTATCGTAGTTATCTGGGTCGTGAAGATCTTTTTTGTATAGATGTCTGTGTATTCTTGCCACCTCTTCTTAATATCTTCTGCTTCTTTTGTGTCCAAACCATTTCTGTCCTTTATTGTGCCCATCTTTGCATGAAATGTTCCCTTGGTATCTCTAATTTCTGGTAGCGATCTCTAGTCTTTCCCATTCTATTGTTTTCATCTATTTCTTTGCATTGATCACTGAGGAAGGCTTTCTTATCTCTTTTCCTATTCTTTGGAACTCTGTATTCAAATGGGTATATCTTTCTTTTTCTCCTTTACCTTTCAGTTCTCTTCTCAGCTTTTTTTTGCCTGTTACTCTGTGTCTCTCTTGATTTCCTACTTTTGCATTCCAGTCCCCTATGATGAAAAAGGACATATTTTGGGGGTGTTAGTTCTAGAAGGTCTTGTAGGTCTTCATGCAATCGTTCAACTTTGGCTTCTTCAGCATTACTGGTTGGGACATAGACTTGGATTACTGTGATACTGAATGGCCTGCCTTGAAAACAAGCAGTGATCATTTGGTCATTTTTGAGATTGCACCCAAGAACTGAATTTAGGACTCTTTTGTTGACTATGAGGGCCTCTCCATTTCTTCTAAGGGATTCTTGCCCACAGTAGTAGATATAATAATCATCTGAATTAAATCGGCCCATTCAAGTCCATCTTACTGCACTGATTCCTAAAATGTCGATGGTCAGCCTTGCCATCTCCTGTTTGACCACTTCCAATTCTCCTTGATTCATCGACCTAACATTCCAGGTTCTTATGCAGTATTGTTTTCACAACATGAGACTTTACTTCCATCACCAGTTACATCCACAACTGGGCATTGTTTTCACTTTGGCTCCTTCTCTGCATTATTTTGGAGTTATTTCTCCACTTATCTCCTGTATCATATTGGGCACCTACCAACCCGGGGAGTTCATCTTTCAGTGTCATATCTTTTTCCTTTTCATACTGTTAATGGGGTTCTCAAGGCAAGAATATTGAAGTGGTTTCTCCATAGTGGTTCTCCATAGTGGCTGCACCAATTTACATTCCCACCAACAGTACAAGAGAATTCTCTTTTCTCCACAGTCTCCAGCATTTACTGTTTGCCAACTTTATAATGCTGTTCATCCTGACCAGTGTGAGGTGTATCTCATTGTAGTTTTGATCTGCATTTTTCCAATAATTAGTGATATTGAGCATCTTTTCTTGTGCTTTATGGCCATACAGATGGCCATTCTTCTTTGGAGAAATGTCTAGTTAGGTCTTTTGCCATCTTTTCATTGGGCTATTTTTTTTTCTGGTATTAAGCTGCTTGAGCTGTTTGTATATTTTGGAGATTAATCTCTTGTTCGTTGTTTCATTTACAAATATTTTCTCTTGTTCTGTGGGGTTTTTTGTTTTGTTCATGATTTCCTTTCTTGTGCACAAGCTCTCAAGTTTGACTTGGTCCCATTTGTTTGTTTTGTTTTTATTTTCATTTCTCTAGGAGGTGGATACAAAAAGATCTCACTGCAATTTATGTTGAAGAGTGTACTGTCTATGTTTTCCTCTAAGAGCTTTACAGTTTCCGTCCTTACATGTAGGTCTTTAATTACTTTTGTTTTTATTTTTGTGTATGGTATTAGAGGATGTTCTAATTATTCTTTAACAAGTAGCTATCCAGTTTTCCCAGCACCACTTACTGAAGAGACTATGTATTTTTCCATGTAACATTTTTATAAGTATTAAATTGGTTGATGTGTGTAAAGCACATAGCAAAAGGCTCTATACCATGCAAAGCTTCAATAAAAATTGTTTATTATGATCACTACTACTACTATTACTCCTAATAAAAGAGACCCTACTTTTTCACAGTAGATTATTCTTAAATGTACTGCTAGATTTGATGCCATCTTACTTCAGATCTTGAATCTGTATTTGTATGAAAGATTGGTTTATAATATTTTTCTCCTTTTAGAATTAAAAAAAATTTCCTGTTGAGGTTAAGACTGCATCACTGAATAGTCTCATTTTTAAATTTTTCTTTGGCCATGCTACGTGGCATGTAGGATATTAGTTTCCCAACCAGGGTTGAACCTGTGCCCCCTGCAATGGAAGTGCAGTGTTAGCTACACTGAGCACTGACTGTTAACCACAGAACTGTTAAGGGTGTCCCCTGAATATTTTAACTTTTGCTCCAGGCTGAAGTGATTTAAAGGGAAATAACAAATAACTCTTCATAGAATGTGTATGGGTTTACTGGAGTTGTGTGAATAAAGGACCACAAACTGAGTGGCTTAAACAGAAGTTTGTTGTCTTAGAGGTCTGGAGGCTCGAAATCTGAATTAAGCTGTCGACAGGGCATGGTCCCTCTGAAACCTGCAGGGGAATCCTTTCTTTCTCATCCTTGCTTTTGGTGGCTTGGTAGCAAACTTTTGCATTCCTTGTCTTGTAGCTGCCATCATCATCTTGAGGCATTCTCTTTGTGTGTCTCTGTGTGTTTTAACACGGCCATTGTTTTTTTTTTTCCCCAGATTTATTGAGATATAATTAACAAACACAAATTAAAGTATAAAATGTGGTGATTTGAAATACCCATACATTGTGAAATGATTACCACAGTCAAGCTGTGGTTACCACATTCATCATGTGACTCAGATTCTTCATGTGATTACCACAGTCATCACCTCACATTGTTACCATTTCTTTTGTGTGGTAAGAATACTTAAGATTTACTCTTAGAAACTTTCAAGTATGTAGTACAATTAACTATAGTCACTTAATTGCACAGTAGATCTTCAGAACTTATTCATCTTATAAATGAAAGTTCATACCTTGTGACTAATATCTTCCCGTTCCCCCACTCTCCCAGCTCCTGGCAGCCACTATTCTGCTCTCTGGTTCTGTGAGTGAAACTTGTGGAGATTCCAATAAGCATCATGTCCTCCAGGTTCATCCATGTTGTGGCTGATGGCAGGATTTTCTTCTTTTCATGGCTGAATAATATTCTATTGGCTTCCCAGGTGCTTCAGTGGTAAAGAATCCACTTGCCAAGCAGGAAATGTGGGTTTGATCCCTGAGTTAGGAAGATCTCCTGGAGAAGGAAATGGCAACCCACTCCAGTATTCTTGCCTGGAGAATTCCATGGGTAGGGGAACAGGGTTGCAAAGAGTCAGACATGACTTAGTGACTAAACAGCAGCAGCGCAACAGCAACATTCCATTGTATGCATATAATGCATTCTATTTATCTACCTATCTATCACAGATATTTAAGATGTTTCTATATCTAGGTTGTTGTGAAAAATGCTGCATGAACATAGGCCTGCAGATATCTCTTTGATATACTGATTTAATTTCCTTTAGATATATACTCAGAAGCAGAATTACTGGATTGTGCAGTAGTTCTAACTTTAATTTTGTGAGGAACTTCCATACTGTTTTCATTATGACTATACTAATTTTCACTCCCACCAACAGTGTACAAGGGATCCCCCTTTTCCACACCTGGCCAACACTTGTTACCTTTTGATAATAACCATCCTAACAGGTGTGATGTGTATCTCAGTGTGGTTTTGATGTACATTTCCCTGATAATTAATAATGTTGAGCACATTTTTATGTTACTTTTGGCCATCTGGATGTCTTCTTTAGATAAATGTCCATTCAAGTCCTTTTTAAAATCAGATTATTTGATTTTTTGCCATTGAGTTGTGTGAGTTCTTTATATACACTGGATATGTGTCCCTTTTCAGTTATATGGTTTGCAAATACTTTTCCCATTCTGTAGACTGCCTTTTCATTTTTGTTGATGGCTTCCTTTGCTGTAAAACTCTTTTTAGTTTGATGGAGTCCCACTCATGAAGTGAGTTTTGAAGTATTTCCTCTTTAGTTTTTTGGAAGAATTTGAAAAGGGTTGGCATTTGCTCTTTTAAATGTTTGATAGAATTTACCATATAATGAGCTAATCCTGAGCTTTTCTTTGTGGGGAGGTTTTTGATTACTGCTTCAATGTCCTTACTCATTATTGCCTTGTTCAGATTTCATACTGAACATTCAGTCTTAAGAGACTGCATGTTCCCAGGAATTTATTAGTTCTTGCTATTTACAGTTTATCAGTTCGATTTTCGCCATTCCTTTCTTTTTTCTGATTTTCCTTTTGATTGCTTCTTTGACTCATTGGTTGTGTAGAAATTAGCTGTTTAATTTCTACATATTAGTGAATTTTCCAAATTTTCTCCTGTTACTGATTTCATTAGGGTCAGAAATGACACTTGATATGATTTCAATCTTCTTAAATTTTCTAAGATATGTTTTGTGGCCTAACATATGATCTATCCTAGAACATGTTCCATGTGCTCTTGAGAAGAATGTGTATTCTAGTGCTATTAGACAGAATGTTCTGTATGTGTCTCTCAGGTTCTTCATTTTGTCTATAGTGTTGATCAAGTCTGCTCTTTCTGTATTGATTTTCTATCTGGATGATCTATCCATTGTTGAAAGTGGGGTACTGTCATCTCTTGCTGTCTATTTCTCCTTTTGGTTATGCTATTATGCTCTATATATTTAGGTGGTATAATGTTGGGTATATATATTTACAATTTTTATATCATCTTGATGAACTGACCCCTTTATCACTGTATAATGACCCCATGTGTTTCTTGCTAAAGTTTTTGACTTAAAATCTATTTTTTTTCTGATATAAATATAGCCATTCCTACTTCCTATTGCTACCATTTGCATGAAAGATCTTTTTCATCCCTTCACTTTTAGTCTATGTGTGTCCCTAAAGCTGAAGTGAGTCTCTTGTAGGCAGCATATTGTCGGAACTTAGTCACTTTGCACTTTTACTTGGAGAATTATTTGGAGGATTCAATCCATTTACAGACTTCAGCTGGGAAGAGCTTGAGCCAGCTTTCAGGAATGCTTCAGGATCCACAATTGGACTGAGGTCCGCAGTCCTGTCTCTTGGAGCATAGATGGACATTTATCCTACTAGGTTCTTCAATACATAAGACTGCTTCTGGATGTTGGCTGATAGCAGCAGAAGCCAGTTTACAAGGCTGTTTTAGGATCCACTGTTGGAAGAAGTTCAGCAGGCCTGCTTCCAGAAACATGGACAAGCATTATCACCCACTGGTTCCCTGAGTGGGCAAACTGCTCCCTGACCATAGCTGAGAGGGGCTAGAGCCAAGATACAGGACCACTTTATGATCTGTAATTAGACTCAGGTTGGTATCTCTGAGAGGAAATGGAGCTGAGTTATAGGGCTGTTTCAGGGTCTACAACTGGGACCAAGTTCAGTGGGCCTGTTACCTGAGGCACAGGGTGTCCCTGGCTCCTTCCAGGTCCCTTGACAAATGGTGCTTGTGGCAAGACAAAGGCTGAGTCTAAGTGGGGACAAGTCTGTTTCTGGGTCTGTAGTCAGGATCACAGTCAACGAGCTGCTGTCTCAAAACAGCTCTCCTTGATCTTGGGCTCCACATGAGTTTAGCAACTTCCTACCTGGATCCCAGCATTCCAACAGAGGCACTTCTGTCTGCAGATGGCTCTCAAATTATCATTGCTCTGGGAGAATACAAATAGGAGACTTTCTATTCTGCTATTTCACTGATGTCTTCTTCACGGCCATCTCTGTATAAAGGACCACAATTCATACTGGATTAGGGGCCCACCTACTCCAGTATGACCTTATCTTAACTGATTAAATCTGCCACAACCCTATTCCAAATAAGGTTACATTCTGAGGTACTGGGGGCAGAGACTTCAGTAAATCTTTTCAGGGGGACACAAGTGATAAGAGAAAGTTATAGAAGATGTCATTAAATGAACAAGGCATTTCAGAATCAAGGAGATAGACTGGAAGTCAGTCAGCCATTGGTAAAGTATATCATTTAGAACTCAGGTCTTGATGATGTGTTTATTTCAGACATTTTATTGAAACAGGAAAAGGAGAAACTGGAAAGGAATATGTAAGAGGGAAAAAGTAATTTGGCAAAATGTTAAAATTTAATTTCCGACAATACTTTTTCAAGCAGGTATTTGTATTCTAAATATTTGAGGAGCAAAAAGTTCAGGCATACAGAAAATTCCCCATGCTGTAATTGGCTGATTTGACTCTAAAAGGACAAGCAATGTGCAAAGGTAGGCAAAGCATTGGACTAGAAGGCAGAGATCTGGAATCTAGCCTTCGCTCTGCTACTGTATAGCCATAAAACTTTAAATGCCCTCATCTATAATATAAAAAGATGACTCCATTGAGTCCCTAAAGGCCTTTCCAGCAATGATACTTCAGTAGGCTTACATTATAAAGTAAAGTTTAGCATTTTATTAACTTGGCTGGTTAGGTCATACTGTTAGTAGAGGAAGATAGACTTACAGATTTTTTTTTCAATTTTTAATTTAAAAATATTTATTTATTTTTGGTTGTGCTGGGTCTTCATTCCTTGCTGCATGCAAGCTTTCTCAAGTTGCTGTGAGTGGGGACTACTCTCTAGTTGCAGTGCATGGGCTTCTCATTGCAATGGCTTCTCTTGTTGCAGAGCACGGGCTCCAGGGCACACAGGCTTCTGTAGTTGCGGCACGTGGGCTCGAGTGCAGGCTCAGTAGTTGCAGTGCACAGGCTTAGTTGCCTCACCACACATGGATTCTTCCTGAACCATGGACTGAACCTGTGTCCTCCGCATTGGGAGGTGGATTCTTCACCACTGGACCACCAGAGAAGTCCTATTCAATTTTTTAAATAATTTTTTTACTTTGGGAAAATCTTATGTTTACAGAAAAGTTGCAGAGTACGGAAAGCTCTCATATATATTTCATCAGTTTCTCCTGATGTTAACATCTTCCATAACCTTGATCCATTTGGTCAGACTTGTGGTTTTAATCCTCCTTTGGGACCATTCATTTTACTGCCAAATCATTTAATTTATTTACCAAGTATTTATTGAACACGAACTGTGTGTGCTGGGCACTCTTTCAAGCAGTATGTACCAGGAATGTCCAATCCACTCTCCAGGATGGGTTGGAGTTGGAGGCTAGGGGAGAGAGAATTTCATGCTGCCTTATATTACAGTGAGAGGAAACAGACAATACTAAATAAATAAGTAAAGCAAGTAGTATATAGATGAAAGTAAGTGCTAAAAAGAAGCATGAAGAAAGAAGGAAAGGGACTCTAGGAGGTCTGAGGACTGCAATTTCAGATGGTAATCAAGGAAGTTTCCACTGTTAGGTTAACTTTCACTTGAGAAACTAACTAGAGGAAAATAGGGACAAGCTGTTAAGATATCTGTGAGAACAACATTCTAGGGAAAGGAAAGAGAAAATGCAAAGTCATGAGGTGGAAACATGTCTGGCTTGACTGAAGAAAAGCAAGGAGGCCAGTGTGTCCGAACCAGAGTCAATGAGGGGGAGAGTAATTTGAGAATAGGTCAAAAGGGTAATTGGCATGATAGCATAGAAAACTTTAAGTCATTATAATGAGTAATGTGATAAGATGGAGAAAATCAGAAAACTTTTGGGTAAGTTTGTATAATCTAGTGAAGAGGACAAAAGCTGATTAATTGCATAAGAGAAGGTGATTGAGTAGAAAGAGAGAAATTAAGGATGACTGAGAATTTTGACTTGAGCAAATGGGTAAATGGATTCTGAGGCCATATAGGAAGGTGATAAAGACTTAGGGAAAAAAAGAAAAAAAAACAGGCTTCAGTAAGGAAGAGGACAGGAATCAAAACTTGGGTTTGGCCATGTTAACACATTATTGACCAGGGGACTTTTGCAGAAACTAACACCTGTGGCCAGAGATTGGTTATGTAAGTGAATATTGAAACACTCTGGTCAATATCATTCTGGTAACAAAAGACATATTAACACATCTATGGTCAGTAAGTTGTTAAAACTAATGTTCTTATTATATAGTGAAAATGACAGCAAGTTGCAGCAACTTGGAACTGGGCATATAATTCGTATAAGTCTATAGATGATATGTAAAGTCACAGGTTGGGTGAGATCTCCTAAGGAAAGAGTTTATATAGAGGATAAATGATGTTGGGCTCTGCAAGTCAATGTATGGCAAAACAAATACAATATTGTAAAGTTAAAAAATAGATAAATAAACTAATTTAAAATAAAAAAATAAAAAATAAATAAAATAAAAACAAACAAAAAAATGTACATCCTAAAAGTAAAAAAAAAAAAAAAACATTTAGAATTCAAAGAGGGAGGAAGCAGAGAACACTAAAAAGAATCAACCAGTTAGTTAAACAAGAAGGGAAAACAGCAGTGCGGTGTCCCACAGCAATGTGAAGAAAAGTGTTCAAAGAAAGAGAGTGATCCCTTGTGTCAAATGCTGCTGAAACATTAAGTACAATGAGTGCCAATGATCAATCATGGGTTTTGTCAATATGAACGTTTATTGGTGACTCAGGCAAAAAATTATTTCACTAGAGTTTTTAAGATGAAAGCTTGACAGGAGTGAGTTTAAGAGAGAACAGAAAGAGAATAAGAGACAAGGGTTTAAACAGTTCAAGGAATTTTCCTGAAAAGGAGAGAAGAGAAAAAGGGAAGATAGACATGGCAGCATTTTTTAAGTTGACATATTCATTAGAATGTTTCAATAGAGCAGGAAAATGGATGATGCATAAAGCAAAGGATATTATTGCAGGAGTAAAGCCCTTACATAGGCAAGAGGGTTGCCAGTCAGTGTCTAGGTTAGCCTTACAAAGGACAGAGTTTATCTCTGGAGACTAGTGAGAATATGGGTACAGATGCTGGCATCTAAGGAACATGCACATCCTTGTTCTGGCTGTTTCTATTGGCTCCGTGAAATAGAAAACATGGCTACCAACTACCAGTGATAATAGGAAAAAATGTGAAGGAAGTTTGAATAAACTAGAGAAAGTATATAACAGTTGCCTCAAGAGAGTGGGAGAATAAATTAACTAGGTCAGAGTAAATTAATGCAGTCAGACACTGCTGAGGGGATGCCTGAGCTCAGCACCATATAGGTAAAGTGAGAACCAATAGTATGGTATGTTGTAGTGTTCCAGTCACACCAAGCACCTAAATTATACTTAGATATGGATTTCTCTAGGGGTTGGTTTTTGACTGCTATCCAGTTTAGTCCATAGCTAGAAATATGGATGCAACAATGAATCACCAAACATTTGGTTAAAATCACTGTTGTCATAAGAAGCAATCTTAACTAAAACTACTGGCCCATGAAGAGGCAGTTAAATCAGTTAATTCATATTAAATGCTGAGAATAGAGCCTGCCATGGAGTTATTATTTCAAACAGTTTATAATTATTTTCATTTTGAGAAGAAATAGCAGAAAATCTGTAAGATATGTGAAATTAATATTCTTGGGGAGATTCCAGGACTATGACATGCAAAAAAGAGAACAAATTCCTATGAAAAAAAAGAATATAGAATGTTGATCAACAAGATGGCAGAATTAGAAGACTTGGATGTTCCTTCCTCCCACAAGGGCTTCCCTAGTAGCTCAGCTTGTAAAGAATCCAAATGCAATGCAGGAGACTCCAGTTCAATTCCTGGGTTGGGAAGATCCACTGCAGAAGGCAACAGCTACCCACTCGAGTAATCTGGTCTGGAGAATTCCATGGACATCATAGTCCATGGGGTCACAAAGAGTTGGACACGACTGAGTGACTTTCACTTTCTTTCCTTCCACAAACACACCAACAACAATACACGGACAGTCATTCACTGAGAAACTGAGAAAAGAACTGAGTCTTCCATACCCATAGTGTCTGGAAACCTAGCTATATTGAAGGCGGAAGGAACATCCAGGACATCCCCTCCTAATCAGCATGACCAGCACAGAGCCCTATGATCACAAGGAAAGCCCCAGCCTCTCCCTGGGGAAGGAAAGAGATGGACTACACAGCAAACATTTCACTTTTCCCAGGGGTTGTCCAAGAGACTGACATCTGTCTCACCTGTCTCAGAGCACTGACAGGACCTCTCATGCTTCAGACTCCTGAGGGTCTGTGAGAACAAAGATGGCGGTGTGAACCAACACACAAGCAATCACCAGAGCCCTTCCCTTGGTTCAATACTAGGCCAGCAGGTGAAAATCTCAGATCCTACCTTCTCACTGCTATGGAAAGGAGTTTGACCATATGACACTGAATGCACAGGCAATAAAAACGTAATAGAAAAGTGGAACTACATCAAACTCAAGTGGTTCTACACAGCAAAAGAAATATGTATATAGAGAAAAAGGTAATCTACAGAATAGGAGAAAATATTTGTGAATCATTACTGTTAAGGGGTTAATGTCCAAAATGTATAAGGAATTCCTATGACTCCATAGCAAAAAAGCACATATATCAATTTCAGTATGGGCAAAGGACTTAACTAGACATTTCTTTCTAGCTCCTCAGGGTTTTGTGCTCACTGCTTCTGCCTAGAATTATCTATACTTTTATTTCCTCACATGACTGATTCTTTCTCATATTTTATTTTTTAGAGTAAATGCTACTTTTTCAGACTGGCCTTCTTCTGATTCTCTATTTAAACAGGCTGCCTGCTATTCTTTGTTATCAGCACCCTATTGATTTCCTTCTATTATTTCTAAAATTGTAGTTATTTCATTTTGCTTATTGATTTTTTCTCTCTCTTGTATTAGAATTAAAACTCCATGAAGACAGGGTGTAATGCTTGGTTCCTAGTGTGGTTTCTTGCACAGAGCAGGTGTTTTACAAATACCTGTGGATTAGATGAGAAAATAAGAATCAGATGGATCTCAGATTTCTTTGGCTATTTGAGTTACTTAGTGCTGGTAATCGGAGAAGGCAATAGCACCCCACTCTAGTACTCTTGCCTGGAAAATCCCATGGATGGAGGAGCCTGGTAGGCTGCAGTCCATGGGGTCGTGAAGAGTCAAACACGACTGAGCGACTTCACTTTCACTTTTCACTTTCATGCATTGGAGAAGGAAATGGCAACCCACTCCATTGTTCTTGCCTGGATAATCCCAGGGACGGTGGAGCCTGGTGGGCTGCTGTCTGTGGGGTCGCACGGAGTTGGACACGACTGAAATGACTTAGCAGTAGCAGCAGTGCTGGTAATACCAGCATATGCTGTCTTCCACCTTGCAACTCAATGGGATGGCCCTTTACTGTAAGTGGTCCTTTATTTGCTTGAGCCTACCTGACACCTATTCTGAACATTCTGGTGAGCACTTGCTTTCATGGGAGCTCTGACTCTTTATAGTTACAAGTGAATATATCCCATTTGTTTAATGTTCTTTCCAAATTACTTGGAAATTGTTCAGATGAAAGTGTTTAAAAGAAATATGAGATTTGAAAGTAATTTGAATCTATCCTACCTGGAAAAATTTTATCATTACATAGAAGCGAAGGGATCTGAACCTGCTTCATGTGTATTCTCATATGGGCAACAGGCCATCTGGAGAAAATGTCTTATTCTGAGCAGTTCTTCATGACCCCTAGATAATTAAATCCAAGTCATTTCACCCTGCAGGCACCATCGTATAAATGTGAATGCCTAAATTTTGCATTTTGGATGTAACTTTGGCCTTGGACTGTATGTGACTTATTTTTGTTGTTGTTCATTTTTTTAAAATTTATTTTAATTGAAGGATAATTGCTTTACAATAGTGTGTTGCTTTCTACTATACATTAACATGAATCAGCCATAGGTATACATATGTCCTCTCCCTCTTGAACTTCCCTCCCACCTCACACCCATTCCACCCCTCTAGATTGTCACAGAGCCCCAGATGGAGTTCCCTGAGTCATACAACAAATTGCCACTGGCTATCTATTTTACATATGGTAGTATATGTGTTTTCATACTACTCTCTCCATTCACGCCCATGCATTTTAAAACCATATTCTTCCTGCATAACACATTAATCTTTTCTTTTGTAAATTAGTTAATTTATTTTAGTTGGGGGCTAATTACTTTACAATATTTTAGTGGTTTTCCCATACACTGACATGAATCAGCCAAGGGTGTACATGTGTTCTCCATCCTGAACCCCCCTCCCACCTCTCTCTCCACCCCATCCCTCAGGGTCTTCCCAGTGCACCAGCCTTGAGTGCCCAGTCTCATGCATCGAACCTAGACTGGCGATCTATTTCACATATGGTAATATACATGCTTCAATGCTATTTTCTCAAATCATCCCACCCTCGCCTTCTCCCACAAAGTCCAAAAGTCTGTTCTTTACATCTGTGTCTCTTTTGCTGTCTCACGTATAGGGTCATCATTACCATCTTTCTAAATTCCATATATATGCGTTAATATACTCTATTGGTGTTTTCCTTTATGACTTACTTTACTCTGTATAATAGGCTCCAGTTTCATCCACCTCATTAGAACTGATTCAAATGCATTCTTTTTAATAGCTGAGTAATATTCCATTGTGTATATGTGCCACGGCTTCCTTATCCATTCATCTGCCGATGGACATCTAGGTTGCTTCCATGTCCTAGTTATTGGAAACAGTGATGCGATGAATATTGGGGCACTCGTGTCTCTTTCAGTTCTGGTTTCCTCAGTGTGTATGCCCAGCAGTAGGATTGCTGGGTCACATGGCAGTTCTATTTCCAGTTTTTTAAGGAATCTCCACACTGTTCTCCATAGTGGCTGTACTAGTTTGCATTCCCACCAACAGTGTAAGAGGGTTCCCTTTTCTCCACACCCTCTCCAGCATTTACTGTTTGTAGACTTTTTGATAGCAGCCATTCTGACCATCGTGAGATGGTACCTCATTGTGGTTTTGATTTACATTTCTTGATAATGAGTAATGTTGAGCATCTTTTCATGTGTTTGTTAGCCATCTGTATGTCTTCTTTGGAGAAATGTCTGTTTAGTTCTTTGGCCCATTTTTTGATTGAGTCATTTATTTTTCTGGAATTCAGCTGCTTGTATATTTTTGAGTTCCCATTTATGTTGTTACAGAATATTGAGCAGAGTTCCCTGTGCTTATATAGTAAGTCCTTGTTGGTTATCTATTTTAGATGTAGTAGTGTGTAGATGTCAATCCCCAATTCCCAACTTATCCCCCTCTCCCAACCTTTCCTCTTTGGTTCCCATAAATTTGTTTTCTAAGTCTGTGCTTCTGTTTCTGTTTTGTAAAACAGTTCATTTGTATCTTTTTTTTTTAAAGATTCCTCATATAGGTGGTATCATATTTTTCTCTGACTTACTTCACTTAGTATGTTCATCCAGGTCCATCCATACTGTTGCAAATGGCATTGTTTCATTCTTTTTGCAGGCTGAGAAATATTCCATTGTATATATGTACCACTTCTTCTTTATCCATTCCTCTGTCAATGGACATCTAGGTTGCTTCCATGTTTTGGCTATTGTATACAGTGTTGCAATTAACATTGGGGGTACATTTATCCTTTTGAACCATGGTTTTCCCCAGATGTATGTCCAGAAGTGGGATTGCAGGGTCATATGGTAAATCTATTTTTAATTTTTTAAGGAATTGCTATACTGTTCTCCATAGAGGCTGAACCAATTTACATTCACATCAACAGTGTAGGAGGGCTCCCTTTTCTTCACACACTTTCTAGAATGTATTGTTTATGGATTTTTTGATGATAGTCATTATGAGTGGTGTGGTTCTGATCTGCATTTCTCTAATAATTAGTGATGTTGAGCATCTATTCATGAGCCTGTTGGCCATCTGTGTGTCTTCTTTGGAGAAATGTCTATTTAGGTGTTCTGTCCATTTTTTGATTAGTTTTTTTTTTAATATTGAGCTTCAGGAGCTGTCTGTATATTTTGAAGATTAATCTCTAGTTGCATTGTTTGTAAATATTTTCTCCCACGCTTGTGATTTACTCTTGATCCTACTTTCTTTTGACCTTTGATTTTTCTCCTATGTACGTACCATTTGGCTTCCTTCTGCGACCTTCTATTAACATATTCATCACTATTTCTCTGACTATAATCTTCCACTGCTTTTGTGACCTTTGCCTGATCTCTTCTGTACTGTCTACAGGCCTCTCTGTGTGTTTGATCTTTGCATGTTTGGGTTTGCCCCAGCCATGAGTACAAACCAGACAGATTCAAAAGTTTATTGAATACTGCAAGTCACCTAAATAGTGGAAAGCCTAGCATACTGGTGAGTGGGGAATTGGGCTGAAGGGCAATTTCACACTACTCTTCTTGACCCACTCTGTGGGTGGCATTCACTTGTGTGTAGCACCCAGCCTGGCCAACTGGCCAAGAGGAAATAATATTATGTAGAGACACAGTCTTCCACTGCCTCAATAGAAAGACCTTGATTTTTATTATCACTTCAAAGCAGGCTCCAAAATGTGGCAACAGACGTCGACAGGTCAAAACACTGGCAAGACAAATGGCTATTATTTGAATCTTGGTTTTCAGTCAGTTGAACAATTCCAAAAAATATGCAGTCCAAAATTCTCACTCTCCATCCAAGATGTTCCCTTCTCCAGCTTGCCATTCCTGCTTCTGAGGATGACCTTGAGAATCATCTTTGGCTTTTTTCCTCAATTTTCCCCTTCCCACACTCTGTTAATCACATAGTCCTGTCAGTTGTTTCTAGGTGGTGTCTTTGAACATGCCTGATGCTGTTGCCACTTCTCCAGTCTCAGCCTTCTTCACACCAGCTCTCCCTGCTTCACAGCTCTGCCCATTCTACCTTGCATTTGCTTATCAAATTCATTATAATGTGGCCATTTAAGCATCCATTCCCCTGTTCAAGAATCTACAGAGTATTTTTTATTCCAAATCTTCTTTCAGTCAGGCCTTCAAGGATTTCTCAGAACTGACTCTATCATTCCTGTATTTTATCCCAACATAACAAAATGTTCTAGAGTCTAAGAGTCAAATGGACTTGGTCTAATAACTTCCACCATTTATTAGCTGTATGAACTTGGGAAATTTACTGAACCTGTGAATGTCTTGCTTTCCTCATTTGAAAAATTAGGAAAAAATATTTATAGACCCTTCAGAGGATTGAAATAGAAGATACAAAAAAGGAAGCAGAACAGTTCATGATGTACGACGAATTTTCAAGATGATGATAATGGTGATGATACTGCAATCTCGATCAGTCTTCCTCAATAAGCTACGTGTTTATATTGATTACTTATTGGTTAGCTTTTAGTTTCATTGTGCTTTTCAAGTTGTTCACTTCCTTAGTGTTAATTTTAAAGGAAAAGAAAACAGTCTAATTTCAGTTATAGCTTATAGCAGACTCAGATGCCTTTGGCGCTCCTGGAAGGCAGTCTTAGGCAATTAATAGCTGTCTGCCATTCTAGAGTTTGTCACTCTAGCATTTCTGGTTAATGAAATTGTTATATTTAACCATTTTTGACAGCATTCCCTAACATACCATTTATAAAGAAAGCCCTTTACTGCCTGTGGATTACCCCAAATCATGATGACACTGATTAATTCATCAAATCAATTTAACCAATGAAATTGTGAAACAATATTGAAACAAAGAAAAGTTCCTGAAGGTCATAGTTTGGATACTCACTGAACATGATTTGCTAACCTTTATCCTTTAAACCACACCCTGTGAGGAAAACCAGTTAAAGGACATTAAATATTCTGGCTTAGTTTAGTAGAAATGGAAAATCAACATCGTGTTCTGGAATGAGGACTGGACTGCAATAAGCGGGTGAGGGTTTTAATCTCGGCTTTGTTATTATGTTGTCAGAACTGGTCAAGTCCCTTCCCTCTCTGATCTTCAGTTTCCTCAACTGTAAAAGGCTGGGGTTGTACTAGAAGAAACCAAAGGCTGTTGCTAGCCCTAATATTTATTTCTCCAAATATAAGGCAACACCGAGGTTTGGCTGCATATTTCACTTTTAATAAGGAATGTTTGCTACATGAAGTGGGGGAGTAGCACTGATTGAGATCAGGACCATGGGCTTGATCCACAAATAGGCTTAGGCCTTTGTAATTGATTTTATGGTGACAAACAGGAAAAGGTCAAGGATCTAACACAACATTTATACCAGCCATATGACATCTATAGATGGGAATTTAAAGTCCTCACCTCCTCCGTTTGTTGTTATTCATTAAAAAATACTTATTAAGCACATACATCCCATTAGATATTGTGCTGCATGTTTTGGTAAAACAATGAACAAGGCAAATAGATTCTCTTTGGATTTACAATCCACTGGGAGAAACAAAAATAAAAGATATAATTACAAACTCAGTAAATGAAAAAAGCAGGATCAGTGATGGCAAACCCTTCCATATATACTCTTTCATTTGATCTTCCTCAAAGTCTTGCTATGAATTATCATTCGTGTTTACCAATGAAGAATTGCACGCTCTGTCTCTATAGCTCATGTCAATATGAGAATCCAGAAATAGTACTATGGACGGCTTTAAATTGACCTGCAGAATAAACAAATTTACAGAAAGAAAATATTTTGAAAATATTGAGAAGTGTATTTAGATGCTTAGTTCCTCATCAGATCACCTGCCTTTTCTTACATGTTTTCAACACTTCTACATTTCTAGGAGGACAGAATTCAGCCTGGCAGGTTCTTTATCAAGGATATATGAAAATCCTACAATGCTTTTTGAAATTAACTCTAATATCCAACATCTTAGAAGCTATCCTTATCATCAGAATGGATTACTATTCCTACAGAACATTGTTTGGGTGTTAATTATAGCATTTACTGTATTCTTCCTTGCTGTGTTTGTTAGTGTCCCATAGACTCCATTACTGATCTGCAGCTCCTTGAAGGAAAGGACTATCCTTTATGCTTTCCTGTATCCCACATGGTGTGTTTGTAACTAATAAATGCTCAGTGAAATATATGCTGATGTAAGAGTAAAGAATTGCTCCCATATGCTCTAGATCCTCTTGGGCATTTTCATATTTTGTAGAATACTGTTTTTCATTCTTACCCATAGCTACTGTTAACTCCTGGTTCTTAATGAAAGAAAAAAAAATGGATGAGGACAATGCTGAGCTGAGAAATTTGGTAATATTATTTTGTGGTTTCAATACACAGGAAAAGGCCTAGGTGAGGGACCAGTTAAAACTGATATGTAAAATTATCTGTCCATGTATCCTGTCATTCAGAAAGCAAAATCTGAGTCCTAGAGATCCTGGGGCCTCCTACAAGAGGAAAATAACATGAAACTTATTTATCATCTGCATCTGATCTGGAAATGAGAGAGATTATAGATAACACAGCCAATAAAACATTGGAAATTATGACTCAGGTAGTGAGACAGTCAGCCAAGATGCTGACATTTGTTAAAAAGGAAATAGATGGAACCAGAGCAGAGGACTGTGCTTGCTTTAATTACATAAAAGGTATTATTTTTCTTTTTAACAGCCAGGATATTACATTTAAACATGTGACCTTACAAGGGGAAAAACATGTCACAGTTTCCTTAATTATTTTCTCTCTTTTTCTAAACCTCAAATGATACATTTTGAGGGTGAGATGTGAGATAGCAGATGGTAAGGTGGAGCAGAGCAATATGGCAGAGAAAGAAAGATGATGAAAAGCCAAATATTCTGGATTTCAGAGCCAGAAATCTGACCATTCTTACCTAACTGGAGGAAAATGTCTCTTGGGATATAAACTGAGTCAGCAACCAAGCCAAAATGAATAGTAGTTAATATTAACCCTTTTGAAGTATGTCTACATGTAAGCACATCCACAGCTATAAAATCATATCCACTTAGACACATTCTGTATATAGAAGGCACACTTCCTAAAGGCTTATTAGCCTCCCAGACTAGTAGACCAGATCTAGCAATAGAAATAAATATTAATACTGTGATTTAATTAAAATAAAATAACTTTAGAAATTTCTCACCACACACCACTGGGATAGGAGACCTGCAAGTGGCTCCCCAGTGAGTCTCTTTTCTAGAACAAACACATATCTTCTAATTTTTGGTGTAGGTCAAATGGACAATCAATTAAATTATTTCTTTATTTCTTTATCTATGTACATTGTTACTATGTCTATGAAAGTAAGAACACTTTCATACTTTAATCATCTTTCAGGATGTTCCAGAAAAACATCTGCTTCTGCTTTATTGACTATGTCAAAGCCTTTGACTGTGTGGATCACAACAAACTGTGGAAAATTCTTCAAGAGATGGGAATACCAGACCACCTGATCTGCCTCCTGATAAACCTGTATGCAGGTCAAGAATCATCAGTTAGAAGTGGACATGGAACAACAGACTGGTTCCAAATCAGGAAAGGAGCACATCAAGGCTGTATATTGTCATCCTGCTTATTTAATTTATATGCAGAGTATATCATGTGAAATGCTGGGTTGGATGAAGATTTCCAGGAGAAATATCAAACCTCAGATATGCAGATGACAACACCCTTATAGCAGAAAGCGAAGAAGAACTGAGTAATCTCTTATGAAAGTGAAATAGGAGAGTGAAAATGTAGGCTTAACATTCATAAAACTAAGATCATGGCATCCAGTCCCATCACTTCATGGCAAATAGATGGGGAAGCAATGGAATCTGTGAGAGACTTTATTGTTTTGGGCTCCAAAGTTACTGCAGCCATGAAATTAAAAAATGCTTTCTACTTGGTAGGAAAAGCTATGACAAACCTAGACAGCATATTGAAGAGCAGAGATATTACCTTTCCAGCAAAGGTCTGTCTACTCAAAGCTATGGTTTTTCCAGTAGTCATGTATGGATGTGAGAGTTGGACTATAAAGAAAGCTGAGGGCCAAAGAATTGATGCTTTTGAACTGTGGTGTTGGAGAAGACTCTTGAGAGTCCCTTGGACTGCAAGGAGATCAAATCAGTCAATCCTAAAAGAAATCAGTCCTGAATATTCATTGAAAGGACTGATGATGAAGCTGAAACTCCAATACTTTTGCCACCTGATGCGAAGAACTGACTCCTTAGAAAAGACCGTGATGCTGGTAAAGATTGAAGACAGAAGGAGGAGGGAAAAACAGAGAATGAGATGGTTGGATGGCATCACTGACTCGATGAACATGATTTTGAGCAAGCTCCAGAAGTTGGTGATGGACAGGGAGGCCTGGTGTGCTGCAGTCCATGGGGTCGCAAAGAGTTGGATATGACTGTATGATTGAACTGAACTGAAGAACAATTCATTTGAATTGTACTGAAACATAATTTAACGCCCAAGGGGGACCTTGTACTAATACCTCCCAGAAAAATTTCCAATTCAAAGTTTACATATCAAGACTAATTTTATATAATTGCATTGAAATGATTTTAATTGAACACAGGCACACTTACAGAAACAACTAGACACCTTCAACTGTTAGAAATGACTTGGGAAATTCGAGGAATATTTCACAAATTACGGTTGGCCAATCCTCTATACTCAATGTGGGCATGGAGCACTCAGATAAGCTGGCCCCACTACTTTCTGAGTTTAGGCTTCAGAGCTATTGAGCTGGACCCAGTGGCTTTTTTTACCCCCAGCCCCATCTTCACTGTTTTAATTCTTGTAATGGACTGGGTTTTGTTCCTCCAAAAAGATTTTTTAGCCCTAATCCCCAGTACCTCTGAATGTGACCTTTTTTGGAAAGAAAACAGTGTCATTTCAGATTGTAATCAATTTAAAGTGAAGTTATAAGAGTGGATCCTAATCAAACATGACTGTGTCCTTACAAAAAGGGCCATTGGGGACAGAGAGAGACATGTACACAGGGAAGATGATGTGAAGACACAGGGAGAAGACAGTCCCCTACAAGGTCAAGAGGGAGGCCTGAACTAGATCCTTCTCTACACCTCCAGGAGGGAAACAACACTGCTTACTCTTCAATTCTAGATTTAAAGACTCCAGAACCATAAAACAATACATTTTTGTTGTTTAAGCCATCCAGTCCTTAGTACTTTGTTATAGCAGCCTCAGGAAGCCACAATTCTGATCATTTACTTAGGGTAAAAAAAAAATGAAAAAGAGTGAGGTCATACGCAAACCTGAAGTGCTTTTACATGAGCCCTGAAATAGCTTGGATAAGGTTTCAGGCCACTTGATTCCTTTGGAATATGTGAGTACATCTAAATATATGTACTCATGCATACCCATACATGGATGCATATACTTATAAATTTATGTGTGCATGTGTACATGCTAAGTCGTTTCAGTCATGTCTGACTCTTTGTGACCCCATGGACTGGAGCCCACCAGGCTTTTCTGTCCATGGAATTCTCCAGGCAAGAATACTGGAGTGGGTTGCCATTTCCACATCCAGAGGATCTTCCCGACCTAGGGATCGAACCCTCATCTCTTATGTCTCATGCACTGGTAGGCAAGTTCTTTACCCTATTTCTTAAGAACCTACTGCCATATACTATAAGTGCATTATTTCCCGTACTTTTGTCTATGAAACATATATTACATTATTGTATCTTACAGATGAAGGAATTGATGGTCAGAAAAATTTAGTAGTGTCTACACAGAAAACAGGTGAGAGAGCTATGATTTAAATTCCATTCAGTCTGACTTCATTGTCTGGACTCCTAATAACCAGGTTACATTAACATGAAGAGGTACGTTTATCAATTAGCAGTGCAGCTAGAGGATGCAATTAAAGTCTTTTCAATGGGGAAAAAAGTGAAGAAAACTACATTTGAGTGCAGTTGGACAGCTCAGTTGGTAAGGAATCTTCCTGCAATGCAGGAGACCCCAGTTCAGTTCCTGGGTTGGGAAGATCCCCTGGAGAAGGGATAGGCTACCCACACCAGTATTCTTGGGCTTCTGTTGTGGCTCAGCTGGTAAGAATCTGCCTGCTATGTGGGAGACCTGTGTTCAATCCCTGGGTTTGGAAGATTCTGGCCTGGAGAATTCCATGGACTATATAGACCATGGGGTTGCAAAAATTTGGACACGACTGAGGAACTTTCACTTTTCACTTGACCAGACCCTATGCTAGGACTATGGGTAATACAAGATGCACATGGAAAGTTAGGTGGGGCCTGTATTGTGGGTCCTCAATATGAGACTGAGGACTTAACAACTATCTTATGGATAGTATTAATTTTGTTTTTGTCTCATCACCATTTTTTAGTGAGTGTTCATCAAAACCCCATTGATTTTGACACTTGGAATATCATCAAACAAACCCTGACCTAGTGCAACTCTGTGTACTGACCCATCTTAGGTATTGTGCCTAGAAATGGCACACAACCGAAGAACCCAGCAGAGTTGAAAAGCTGTGCACAGGCAGGCAGTGAACCACCATTAGTTTCTCAGGTCTCTCACTGTGTCTTTCCAAGTAGATTCCCAGAATGGAACATAGCTCAAATTTATGCTCCAAAGTCAAAAGCCATTTTGATTTTCATGATAATCGCTGTGTGCTTTGGTTTTCTATGCCAGCTATCTTCTCATTTACTCAATCTTTGGTTAAAATATATTGCAATATGCCTGACATATTTTACAATACAGTGTATATACTACATTTAAAACACTAAGAACAAGATGATGGAAGAATAGGATGGGGAGACCACTTTCTCCCCCACAAATTCATTGAAAGAACATCTGAACGCTGAGCAAATTCCACAAAACAACTTATGAATGCTGGCAGAGGACATCAGGCACTCAGAAAGGCAGCCCATTGTCTTCGAAAGGAGGTGTCCCTCACTGTGGAGAATCTTTTCATCATTAACCTAGATGTTTTATCATCACTGCTGTATGGATGGAGAAGTCTTGAGACCACTGTAAGAATAAGACTGAAAACCAGAGGCAGGAGGCTTAAGTCCAAAACCTGAGAACACTGGAGAACTCCTGACTATAGGGAACATTAATCAATAAGAGCTCATCAATAAACCTCCATACCTACACTGAAACCAAGCACCATCCAAGAGCCAACAAGTTCCAGACCAAGATATACCACACAAATTCTCCAGAAATGCAGGAACATAGCTCTGAGTCACACCAAACCCACAGACATCTCAAAACTCACTACAGGACACTTCATTACACTCCAGAGAGAAGAAATTCCAGCTCCAACCACCAGAACACCGACACAAGCTTCCCTAACCAGGAAACCTTGACAAGCCACCCATCCAACCCGACCCTCAGCAAGGAACCTCCACAATAAAGAAGAACTACAAACTTCCAGACTACAGAAAGGCCACCCCAAACACAGCAATCTAAACAAGACGAAAAGGCAGAGAAATACTCAGCAAGTAAAGGAACATGATAAATGCCCACCAAAACAAGCAAAAGAGGAGGAGATAGGGAGTCTACCTGAAAAAGAATTCAGAATAATGATAGTAAAAGTGATCCAAAATCTTGAAAACAAAATGGAGTTACAGATAAATAGCCTGGAGACAAGGATTGAGAAGATGCAAGAAATGTTTAACAAGGACCTAGAAGAAATAAAAAAGAGTCAACCAAATATGAATAATGCAATAACTGAGATCAAAAACACTCTGGAGGGAACCAACAGTAGAATAACGGAGGCAGAAGATAGAATAAGTGAGGTAGAAGATAGAATGGTAGAAATAAATGACACAGAGAGGAAAAAAGAAAAGAGAATTAAAAGAAATGGGGACAACCTCAGGGGCCTCTGGGACAATGTGAAACACCCCAACATTCGAATCATAAGAGTCCCAGAAGAAGAAGACAAAAAGAAAGGCCATGAGAAAATACTTGAGGAGATAATAGTTGAAAACTTCCCTAAAATGGGGAAAGAAATTGTCACCCAAGTCCAAGCAACCCTGAGAGTCCCAAACAGGATAAAGCCAAGGGGAAACACCCCAAGACACATATTAATCAAATTAACAAAGATCAAACACAAAGAACAAATATTAAAAGCAGCAAGGGAAAAACAACAAATAACACACAAGGGGATTCCTATAAGGATAACAGCTGATCTTTCAATAGAAACTCTGCAGGCCAGAAGGGAATGGCAGGACATATTAAAGTGATGAAAGAGAAAAACCTACAACCCAGATCACTGTACCCAGCAAGGATCTCATTCAAATATGAAGGAGAAATCAAAAGCTTTACAGACAAGCAAAAGCTGAGAGAATTCAGCACCACCAAACCAGTTCTTCAACAAATGCTAAAGGATCTTCTCTAGACAAGAAAAACAGAAAGAGTGTATAAACACGAACTCAAAACAACAAAGTAAATGGCAATGGGACTATTGTTATCAATAATTACCTTAAGTGTAAATGGGTTGAATGCCCCAACCAAAAGACAAAGACTGGCTGAATGGGTACAAAAAGAAGACCCCTATACATGCTGTCCACAAGAGACCCACCTCAAAACACGGGACACATACAGACTGAAAGTGAAGGGCTGGAAAAAGATATTCCACACAAATAGAGACCAAAAGAAAGCGGGAGTAACAATACTCATATCAGATAAAATAGACTTTAAAATAAAGGCTGTGAAAAGAGACGAAGAAGGACACTACATAATGATCAAAGGATCAATCCAAGAAAAGATATAACAATTATAAATATGTATGCACCCAACATAGGAGCACTACAATATGTAAGGCAAATGCTAACAAGTGTGAAAGGGAAAATTAACAATAACACAGTAATAGTGGGAGACTTTAATACCCCACTCACACCTATGGATAGATCAACTAAACAGAAAGTTAACAAGGAAACACAAACTTTAAATGATACAAGGGACCAGTTAGACATAATTGATATCTATAGGAAATTTCACCCCAAGACAATGAATTTCACCTTTTTCTCAAGTGCACATGGAATCTTCTTCAGGATAGATTACATCCTGGGCCATAAATCTAGCCTTGATAAATTAAAAAAAAATTGATATCATTCCAAACATATTTTCTGACCACAATGCAGTAGGATTAGATGTCAATTACAGGAGAAAACCTATTAAAAATTCCAACATATAGAGGCTGAACAACACACTTCTGAATAACCAACAAGTCACAGAAGAAATCAAAAAAGAAATCATATAAATATGCATATAAACAAATGAAAATGAAAACACAACAACCCAAAACCTATGGGACACTGTAAAAGCAGTGCTAAGGGGAAGGGTCATACCAAAACAGGCTTACCTCAAGAAACAAGAAAAAAGTCAATAAACAGTGTAACTCTACACCTAAAGCAACTAGAAAAGGAAGAAATGAAGAACCCCAGGGTTAGTAGAAGGAAATAAATTTTCAAACTAAGGGCATAAATAAATGCAAAAGAAACAAAAGTGACCATAGCAAAAATAAACAAAGCTAAAAGCTAGTTCTTTGAGAAGATAAATAAAATTGACAAACCATTGGCCAGACTCATCAAGAAACAAAGGGAGAAGAATCCAAACAACAAAATTAGAAATGAAAATGGAGAAATCACAATAGAAAACACAGAAATACAAAGGATCATAAAAGACTAGTATCAGCAAATATATGGCAATAAAATGGACAACTTGGAAGAAATGGACAAACTTTTAGAAAAGTATAACTTTCCAAAACTGAACCAGGAAGAAATAGAAGATCTCAACAGACCCATCACAAGCATGGAAATCAAAAGTATAATCAGAAATCTTCCAGCAAACAAAAGCCCAGGACCAGACGGCTTCACAGCTGAATTCTACCAAAAATTTAGAAAAGAGCTAACACCTATCCAACTCAAACCCTTCCAGAAAATTGCAGAAGAAGGTAAACTTCCAAACTCATTCTTTGAGGTCAACATCATCCTAAAACCAAAGCCAGACAAAGAAGCCACAAAAAAGGAAAACTACAGGCCAATGTCACTGATGAACATAGATCCAAAAATCCTCAACAAAATTCTAGCAAACAGAATCCAACAACATATTAAAAAGATCATACATCATGACCAAGTGGGCTTTATCCCAGGAATGCAAGGATTCTTCAATATCTGCAAATCAGTCAATGTAACACACCACATTAAGAAATTGAAAGATAAAAACCATATGATTATTTCAATAGATGCAGAGAAAGCCTTTGACAAAATTCAACATCCATTTATGATAAAAACCCTTCAGAAAGCAGGAAGAGAAGGAACATACCTCAACATAATAAAAGCCATATATGACAAACCCACTGCAAACATTATCCTCAATGGTGAAAAATTGAAAGTGTTTCCCCTAAAATCAGGAACAAGGCAAGGGTTCCCACTCTCACTATTCAATATAGTTTTGGAAGTTTTGGCCACAGCAATCAGAGCAGAAAAACAAATAAAAAGAATCCAGATTGGAAAAGAAGAAGTAAAAGTCTCACTGTTTGCAGATGACATGATCCTCTACATAGAAAACCCTAAAGACACAACCAGAAAATTACTAGAGCTAATCAATGAATATAGTAAAGTTGCAGGATATAAAATTAACATGCAGAAATCCCTTGCATTCCTATACAATAACCATGAGAAAACAGAAAGAGAAATTTAGGAAACAATACCATTCACCATTGCAACAAAAAGATTAAAATACTTAGGAATATATCTACCTAAAGAAACAAAAGACCTATATATAGAAAATTATAAAACACTGATGAAAGAAATCAAAGAGGACACAAATAGATGGAGAAGTATACCATGTTCATGGATAGGAAGAATCAATATAGTGAAAATGAGTATACTACCCAAAGCAATCTATAGATTCAATGCAATCCCTATCAAGCTACCAACAGTATTTTTCACAGAAATAGAACAAATAATTTCACAATTTGTATGGAAATACAAAAAACCTTGAATAGCCAAAACAATCTTGAGAAAGAAGAATGGAACTGGAGGAATCAACCTGCCTGACTTCAGGCTCTACTACAAAGCCACAGTCATCAAGACAGTATGGTTATGGCACAAAGATAGAAATATAGATCAATGGAACAAAATAGAAAGCTCAGAGATAAATCCATGCACCTATGGACACCTTATCTTTGACAAAGGAGGCAAGAATATACATTGGAGAAAAGACAATCTCGTTAACAAGTGGTGATGGGAAAACTGGTCAACCACTTGTAAAAGAATGAAGCTAGAACACTTTCTAACACCATACACAAAAATAAACTCAAAATGGATTAAAGGTCTAAATGTAAGACCAGAAACTATAAAACCCCTAGAGGAAAACAGAGCAAAACACTCTCCAACATAAATCACAGCAGCATCCTCTATGACTCACCTCCCAGAGTAATGGAAATAAAAGCAAAAATAAATAAATGGGACCTACTTTAACTTAAAAGCTTTTGCAGAACAAAGGAACTTATAAGCAGTGTGAAAAGACAGCCTTCAGAATGGGAGAAAATAATAGCAAATGAAGCAACTGACAAAGAATTAATCTCAAAACACGCAAGCAACTCCTGAAGCTCAATTCCAGAAAAATAAACAACCCAATCAAAAAATGGGCCAAAGAACTAAACAGACATTTCTCCAAAGAAGACATACAGATGGCTAACAAACACATGAAAAGATGCTCAACATCACTCATTATTAGAGAAATGCACATCAAAACCACAATGAGGTACCATTTCACACCAGTCAGAAAGGCTGTTATCAGAAAGTCTACAAACAATAAATGCTGGAGAGGGTGTGGAGAAAAGGGAACCCCCTTACACTGTTGGTGGTAATGCAAACTAGTACAGCCACTATGGAGAACAGTGTGGAGATTCCTTAAAAAACTGGAAATAGAACTGCCATATGACCCAGCAATTCCACTGCTGGGCATACACACTGAGGAAACCAGAATTGAAAGAGACACATGTACCCCAATATTCATTGCAGCACTGTTTATAATAGCCAGGACATGGAAGCATCTTAGATGTCCATCAGCAGACGAATGGATAAGAAAGCTGTGGTACATATACACAATGGCATATTACTCAGCCATTAAAAAGAATACATTTGAATCAGTTCTAATGAGGTGGATGAAACTGGAGCCTGTTATTCAGAGTGAAGTAAGCCAGAAAGAAAAACACCAATACAGTATACTAATGCATATATATGGAATTTAGAAAGATGGTAACGATGACCCTATATGCATGATACCAATAAGAGACACAGATGTATAGAACAGTCTTCTGGACTCTGTGGGAGAAGGCGAGGGTGGGATGATCTGAGAGGATAGCATTGAAACATGTATATTATCATATGTGAAACAGATTGCCAGTCCAGGTTCAATGCATGAGACAGGGTGCTCAGGGCTGGTACACTGGGATGACCTATCGGGATGGGATGGGGAGGGAAGTGGGAGGGGGGTTCAGGATGGGGAACACATGTACACCCATGGCGGATTCATGTCAATGTATGGCAAAACCACTACAATATTGTAATTAGCCTCCAATTAAAATAAATAAATTAAAAAAATAAAAAAAAACTGTGGAAAAAAATAAAAACACTAGAACAGCTCTCAACAGTATGTTTTTGCATAACAAGAGTATCTAAACCCCAATGTATATCTCAGTTTTTGTGAATGATTGAACTCCCAGGAAGGATACAGAAACACCCTTACCAATGTGTCTATCTCTCTGATATATTTATAATACAATTACATGCACTATATATGTACATAACTATTTCTACATCTCAAAGTATCTCTGTTTCCATTAATATTTATATTTGAAGTGTAGATTACTTATGCCATTTTAGAATGCCTCGCTCCCTTTGATGTCTTTTATATCCTAAAAACTACCAGCAAATCAGGAAAATCTGCATGAATTCCTAAAGTCGTATATGTAATAAATTATAGGCAGCATTCACAGAGACGAGGACCCAGAACACAGCTCTTGACTAGAAAGAACAAGAAGAAATTCTTGATGGCCCATGGATTATGATTTAGTTGACTTTAGACAAATGCTTTTAGCCCTTCTCAAGCTCAGTTTACTCATCTTTAAAATGAAAATAACCTCACAGTCCTGTGAATTAGGCAAATTTTATCAAAGGTGACAATGACGAGAAAGGTTTAAACTTTCAAAGTGTTAAATAACTGAAAGTTACCATTATTAACATGCATATATGTCAGTTTCCCTGGAGAAAGAAATGGCAGCCCACTGCAGTATTCTTGCCTGGAAAATCCCATGGACAGAGGAGCCTCGTGGGCTACAGTCCATGGGGTCACAGAAGAGTCAGACATGACTTAATGACTAAACAACAATAATGTCAATTAAAAAAAATAAGAGCAAACTTCAAGCTAATTAGAAAGGAAAGAGTTCATTCTTCTTTGAGAGTTTTTTTTTTTAAAGTAAGAGATGGTCAAGTGATGGCTGTTTCCTTAATGCGTAGGAATATACTTCAGTTCACCAAATATTTGCTGAGAATAGCCTATCAATTCATGCATTTGGTAACTACTCTAGCCCAGACGTTTGTCCAGGTGCAAGAGAGGATGAATCTAAACAACATACAAAGTTAAGATAGGTGCACTAGAGCTCTGGTGGTGTTCATGTCTTAAGTACCTAGCGTTGATCAGGCCTATAGCAGCATCCCTGCCCTCTCCAAGGATTGGAAGTCTGATCCTCTCTTGAATTTTGGAGACAGCAAACTCTTCTTTTTACTTAAGCCAGTTTGAATTCCATTTCCATCACTTGAACCCAGAGCATTTTGATATCAAAGAGCTTACACTAGTTCGATGTTATGGAGTAAAAAGTATGAGGCAGGAAAAAGCAATGATGATGGAAAGGTAATAAGCAAGGGCCACTTCGTGATGAGCCTGTGTACCATGTTAAGAAGCTTAGACTTTATCTTTTGAACCACAGGGAGCCATTAAAGGATTTTAGCAGGAGGTCTAAGGTAACAGGACTGGAGTTACACTTTAGAAATCGCACGGTAACTTTTGGATAAAGAATAGACTGAATGTAGCAGGAAGACAAGAGTGCTTTGGACAGACCCTATATATTATCCATCCTTCCCAAGAACTCAACTTCTACCAAGAGTCCTGCTTCCTGGCTTTATTTGCTGCTAACATCTAAGTCTTTCTGGAAAACCAGACTTTTTAAGATATCAAACTTTTTTAGCCCACAACATTGCTAACATTTTGCCAATAACATTGTCTCCTGACCTGCTACTTTACTTGGTCTTTTCTTCTAGCAATCGATTTAGAATCTACTGTCCTGAATCCATTTCTAGTCCCAAGGATATATCTAATTTCTCTTTCCAACTGTCTAGTCCTGCTGGTTATATATGCAAAAAGAAATTTTATATCATGCATTAACAAAGTTATGCTCAAATTTGTCCCTGTTATGCTTTCTACATCTGGATGGAGAGTTGGGTCTTACTGTTTTTCTTTATTACTGCCAAGACCACAGTAGCTTTCTTAACACAATATAAATATTATCCCCTGGAAATTATGTCACTGAAATTTTATTTTTTATCTGAAACCTTTGGCATTCTCCACAAATGATCATTGATATTTCAGTTGAAAGCATTACAAAGTCTTAAAACTGTTTTCTGGTATAACATTTCTATTATGTCAAGTAGCATATAACCCATAGTTTTTGCACAATTAATCAATGAAGCTAAATTTTCATAAGCAAAAAATGAAATGATAATGAAGATAATAATATAATTTTACAAATATTTACAGAGCACAAAGTATGCTCCAGTTACAGGGGTAGGTCAAAGGGACACAGAACTTAATATGACACAGAACCCACTCTTTTAACACTCATCTATAATCAAGAAGAACAGTGTATAATTATCATAATAGAGCCTTCATGGAAAATATACACATGTAACTCACTATGAAAAAAAAGATAAGGTTGTAATTAATTCTGCTTGGGAACTCAAAGGTATAGCCATTTGAACTGTATCTTGCAATATGAAGAGAAGATTTCATAGACTATATTGAATAGGTAGAACTAAAAGTCCAATGTAATGAATACAATTTAAAGTATATAAACCCTGGTCTACAAGACAGGCACTATTTCCTTAGTTTTTAAAATTAATTTTGATGTCAAGCCTTTGACCTGCTGCAGAAGTGAGAATTTCAACTGAAGTTATTTTTGAGGATCCTAGCCCAGGGCAGTAGCAAACTACAGTCGGAATTCTGGGACCACACAGCCTTGGGATGAAGCCTTTGGTCATCAGCCATTGATCAGGAAGCACACTGTTCTAGTGCATGTGTAACTTTCAAGTCCACTGACTCTGCTGCTTTCAAGTCATGGTTGGGGCAGAGGATCAATAACTAACATGAAGTCTATAGCCACATCTGTTTTAAACCTTCCCTTCTCCCCAAGGCACCATCAGGAAACAGAGTCTCATGCTCATCATTCATGGGACCCAAAGATATATTTCTCTTTTTCATTTCAGGGGAATTTCTCTTTAGTCAGAGGGAAACAGCTTCCCCAGAAGCACTCTTTTTCTCTGCTCTTCCTATTAGACTCATGGCATATTCTCCTCAATAGGATTAATCTTTGGGGGAACAAAAACCAAAGAGGAAATTTTCTTGACAGTTACTTCTATTTTATGCTCAACCATATTCCTCTCCTGGGGCAAAAAAGCAGAATTTAATATCTGTTGGAATAAAAACAAAGCAAAGAATAAAGGGAGAAAAACATCTAATTTTAATTTATTTTAAAAGTTTCTACCATGCTAAAGAATGTCATTTGTTTTATAGACAAGAGAGAGTCAATCATGACATTATGAGCAAACAAGCAATATTACAACATATTTCTTCAGGAAAGATGACTGGACAGTTGTAGAATGAGGAGTTAAGAGATTGGAGTTAAAACATGAGTCCACAAGTGAGACGATTAACTGCTTGGAGATGGATAGTGCTCCTGAGGCTGGAAGATAAGGGTGTAAAGCATAGAATTTTGCTTGATGGAAAGTGAAAATGTTAGTTGCTCAGTCATTTCTGACTCTTTGCAACCCCATGGACTGTAGCCCACCAGGCTCCTCTGTCCATGGAATTTTCCAGGCAAGAATACTGGAGTGGGTAGCCATTCCCTTCTCCAGGGGATATTCTTGACCCAGGAATCGAATCCGGGTCTCCTGCATTGCAGGCAGATTCTTCACTATCTGAACTACCTGGGAAGCCTGGTGATGGAAACTATATCCTGATTCCAAAGAAAGGTGGTGACTTGAGCAGAGTGTTTAACTCCTCTTCTGTCCACTCATCACCCCATATTGTCTGTTCATATATCAAATAATTTGATGAAATTCATCAATTCACTTAAATATTTACTGAGTTCCTACCACAGGCCAAGCATTGTGCTTGGGCAAAGGAATATTAAAAGTGGGAAAACACATCTGTGAACCTGAGAAAGGAAATGTGTGGTTTACAAGCAATTTCTGCTGAGGGACTTGCAGATATAACAATAACTAAAAAATCAAACTTTCTTCCTCCTCAGAAGGTGGCATGTGTCACAGGAAGTAGGTGGAGAAAGTACTACTACTACCTAACTTAGAGAGTTGAAAGATGGAATCAGGGTTGGCCATGAGACAGAAGATAGGCAACTCCTCCTGAGATTCCATTGCTGCTTTGGATCATCAGCATTTGGAAAAAGCAATACACAACAGTCCAAATACAACTCCAGTGGGCAGGATGAGTACCTCTTAAAATATAGTTTCTACTTGAGAACTGAGTTAAAGATGAAATACGTTGGGAATGAATAACAGATACCAGCATAGAAATGACTTGAACTTTATGAAGAAGTGGAACAAAAGCCTAAATATAAGAGCTAAAACTATAAAACCCTTTGAATAAAACATAGGAGTAAATCTTCATATCCTTAGGTTAGGCATCACTTTCTTGGGTATAACACCAAAAGTACAAGCAACGGAAGAAAAACTAAATAAACTTAACTTCATCAAAATAAAAATCAGTATCTAAAATCCTTTGTGCTTCAAAGCATACCACAAAGAAAAATGAGTAGACAACTCACAGAGTGGGAGAAAGTATTTTCAAATCAGATTCTCTGATAAACATTCAGAAAATATAAATAACTCTTAAAATGTAACAACAAAAACAAAAATATTCCAATTATAAAATGGAAGTAACTGCGAATATTGCTTCAAACAGATACACTAGTGGCTAGTAAGCTTAGGAAAAGATACTCAAAATCTTCAGCTATTAGAGATATGAAAATCAATACAACAATACCACTTCACACTAACTAGCATGGTTATAATTAAAAAGACAATAACAAGTGTTAGTCCTGGAGAAATCGAAACCGTAATACATTTCTGGTGGTTTTGTAAAATAGCCACCTTCTTTAGAAAACAGTTTGGTAGTTCCTCAACTGTTAAACAAAGCTACTATGTGACCAAGAAATTCCACTCCTAGATAAATCCCCAAGAGAAATTAAAAGTGTCCACAAATATTCTTAGCAGAATTCTTCATAATAGTCAGAAAAGGAAACAACACAAATGTCCATCAGCTGGTGAATGGATACATAAAATATGTTACAGTTATGTAATGGAATATTATTTGGCCTTAAAAGGAAGGAATGAAATACTGTACATTCTCTAGCACTGATGATTCTTGAAAAAATTACAGGAAGTGAAAAAATTCAGTAATAAAAGGAACCATATGACTTTATTTGCATGGGAAGTCCAGCTTAGACAAGTCTATATAGAAAGAGAAAGTAGCTTAAGGATTGCCAGGGCCTGGGGAGAGGGTAGAATGTTAATAGTGGTGATTGCTAATGAATATGGGGTTTTTGGTTGGAGAAGTGATGAAATCTCCTAAAGTTGTTATCATGATTGCACATCTCTGTGACATACTAAACATCACTGAATTGCATTTTCAGTGGGTGAACATTATGATATGTGAATTATATCTAAATAAGCTTAAAAAGGAGAAAAAAATGCCAACGCTCTTACCCCATTTAATACTATTCTGTGGATTTTAGACAATGCTAAAAATAAGCATTGTGATTCCAGAAAGGAAGACATATGAATCAAATAAATAATTCTATATAACAAAACTATTATTTCATTATACAAAAAAATCAAATAATTTTCTTCAAGCCATCTATTACCAGTAAAAATAGATAAGCAAATAAAATGGCACAAATATTTCTAAATTAGAATATTGAATGCCACAGGGGAGGAAATCTTACCTTTGCTAGTTCAGTTCAGTTGCTCAGCTGTGTCCAACTCTTTGTGACCCCATGGACTGCAGCATGCCATGCTTCCTTGAGAAGTCTACTCAAGAATCTTCTAACTTTGCTAAGATTGAAATTATTTCCAAAAATATCAACTTTTAACTGAAATCCAAACAACATTCTAATGATATTTATTTGGCTCTTAACAGAATTGTTCTAAAGGTCATATGAGATCAGAAGTATATTTCAGTATTTTCTTATGCATTTCTTATTGATTTCTAAAATAAACATTTTTGTGTAACAGGAATTTTTAAATGTTAAAGTATGTTAACATATGTTTAATTAAAATGCTAGAATGCTGAGAAGGTAAAGAGAATAGTATATAAACATTATTTGAAAGAGGTCATGTCCTAAGGTTTTCCAAAAGTCAAGAAAGACATCCATCTACATGTGCAAATAACCCAAGGAGCCCAAAGCAAAATAATTTAAATAAGAATGCACTTAAATACATCTTAGAAAGCCAAAAATTGAAAAGAAATAAAAATAAAGGCAAACAGAATACATTTAAAGTAACCAAAGATAAAAACAGAGAAATGTTCAAAGAACCAAAAATTAAACTAAGACTAAAAAAATGGAAACCAGCCAACCTGTAATACTTTACTCAGAAAAAATATCCTTCAAAGAATAAAGATGAAATTAAAACGTTTTTTGTACAAACAAAACTGATTGACTTCAACAACAGTAGGCACACAGTGCATATATATACACATATATACATATTGTATGTATATAAAGTATATATATAGTATGTATACACATATAAAGATAGATATATATGAAAAGGTTATTCTTCAGGCAGAAGGGAAATGATTCCAGATATAAAGTTGAAGCTGAAAGGTGGGGATAAACAGGAACAAAAATTTTAAATATACAGATATATGTCAATGGATGCTAAGTTTTTTAGCCAATACTAAAAATTCCTCATGGCATATTGAATAATAAATAAATTGGGAAAGGGTAAAAGAATTTTAAATATTCTAGCATTTCTAACACCCTCATCCTCTTTCAAGGTCCTGAATGTAGATACAGTATCAACAAACATTAAAAACTGATAAAGATCCATCAAGATGTTGTAAATTCTATGGTAATCAATGAAAAAGCTTTGTAAATATATATGTACACGTATAACTTCCAAATGGACTGACAAGGAAGAAAAAGAAAAATGGTATTTTAAAATACTTGATCCATTTAAAAGAAATAACAAAGTCAGTGGAAAAGAAAATTAAGAGCAGGAAGGAAAAATATGAATCATAATATAAAATGGTAGATATATATACAAATATATCAGTAATTACATGAAAAATATATGAATAGGTTTTTTTAAGAACAGTTTTAGGTTTGTAGAGAAATGAGAAGTAGAGTTCCTATATGCCTCTTCCTCCTCCTCCCACCCTTTCTCCTAGTATTAACATGCATTCAGGTGCTACATGCTACAACTGATGAACCAATATTGATAGATTATTATTAACTAAAGTCCATAGTTTACACTAGGGTTCACTCTTTGTGTAGTACTCCCTATGGTTTTGGACAAATGTATACTGACATGTATCAACCATCCCAGTATCATACAGAACAGTTTTACTGCCCTACAAATCCACTGCTGTAGCATTTTCACACAACCTCTCTTCCTTTTATTCAGTCTGTACTTCATCAGAGTCCTAGCAAAGAGTATGAACACCTTTATAATTTTTGAAAATTAATATTTTAAAGTAGCTTTTAAAGAATATCAAGTATATCATAAACCTAAGTGGTGGTGGTGGTGTTTAGTCACTAAGTTGTGTCCAACTCTTTGTGACCCCATGGACTGCAGCACACCAAGCTCCTCTGTCCACTATCTCCGGCAGTTTGCTCAAATTCATGTCCATTGAGTCAGTGATGTTGTTCAACCATCTCATCTTCTGCTGCCTGCTTCTCCTTTTGCCTTCTATTTTTCCCAACATCAGGGTATAAATCTAACTAAATATGTCCAAGACCTCTATACAGAAATTACTAAACTATTGTTATGAGCAATTAATGCAGATCGAAATAAATGAAGGATGTATTAGTAAGGCTCCTCCAGAGAAAAAGAGCCAATAGAATATTTGTGTGTGTGTGTATGAAAGGAAATTTGTTATAGAAGCTGACTCATGTGGTTATGGAAACAAAAAAATTCCACAACTGGCTGTTGACAGATGGAGAATCAGAAAAACCAGTCCAAGTTCAAAAGGCTGACAGCAGGGCTGAGTGTGGGGTAGGGACCAGACTGGTATGAGTCCTGGAGTCTGAAAGTCTGAAAACCAGAAGCTCCAGGGTTGGAGGGCAGAAGCAGATGGAAGTCCCAGCCCCAGAAGAGAGAGAATTTGTCCTTTCTCTGCACTTCTGTTCTATCTGGGCCCCCAGTAGCTTGGATGGTACCTGCCCACATTGGTGGGGGAGGAACTCTTTACTCAGACTACTAATCATATCCTGAAACACCCTCACAGACACACGTAGAAATAAAGTTTGTACCAGCTATCTGGGCATCACCTTGCCCAGCCAAGTTGAGATAAAATTAACCATCAGAGAGAGGTATACTACATTTTTAAAAGCAGAGACATTACTTTGCCAACAAAAGTCCATCTAGTCAAGGCTATGGTTTTTCCAGTGGTCATGTATGGATGTAAGAGTTGGATGGTGAAGAAAGCTGAACGCTGAAGAATTGATGCTTTTGAACTGTGGTGTTGGAGAAGACTCTTGAGAGTCCCTTGGACTGCAAGGAGATCCAATCAATCCATCCTAAAGGAGATCAGTCCTGGGTGTTCATTGGAAAGAATGATGTTGAAGCTGAAACTCCAATACTTTGGCCACCTCATGTGAAGAGTTGACTCTTTGGAAAAGACCCTAATGCTGGGTAGGATTGGGGGCAGGAGGAGAAGGGGACGACAGAGGATGAGATGGTTGGATGGCATCACCAACTCGATGGACATGGGTTTGGGTGGACTCCAGGTGTTGGCGATGGACAGGGAGGCCTGGTGTGCTGCAGTTCATGGGGTCGCAAAGAGTCAGACACGACAGAGCAACTGAACTGAACTGAACTGACATTTATAGATTAAAACACTCAATTACTTGCAGTAGTTTGAACATTCTTTGACATTGCCTTTCTTTGGGACTGGAGTGAAAATTGACCTTTTCCAGTCCTGTGGCCACTGCTGAGTTTTCCAAATTTACTGTCATATTGAGTGCAGCACTTAAACAGCATCATTTTTAAAGATTTGAAATAGCTCAGTTGGAATTCCATCACCTCCACTAGCTCTGTAGTAATGCTTCCTTATGCCCACTTGAAGTCACACTCCAGGATAATTGGCTACCCAGTACAAAATAAACGTTTAAAGGTTTTTTTTTTTTTAAAGAGCATATGGGTCTTTTTCTGAACTCTATTTCATTTCATAAGTCCACTTATCTCTCATTTAATGCCATCAATCACTATCATTTTATAAATAAGTTTTGATGTCTAGTACACTGAGTTATTCCTCCTTGCTCATTAAGATCTTCTTAATTACATGTGGACCTTCACATTTCTGTATCCATTTTAGAATCAGCTTGTGAAGTCCAACAGATTTAAAATTTTATAGATTTATGTTAAATCTATAGAACATCTTGCTGAAAACTGATATCAGTTTTCAACTACTGCACAATTGTGCTCATTTCACACACTAGTAAGATATTGCTCAAAATACTTCAAGAGAGACTTCAACAGTATGTGAACTGAGAACTTCCAGATGTACAAGCTGGATTTAGAAAAGGCAGAGGAACCAGAGATCAAATTGCTAACACCCATTGGATCATAGAAAAAGCAAGGGAATTTGAGAAAAAACATCTACTTCTGCTTCACTGACTATGCTAAAGGACCACAACAAACTGGAAAATTCTGAGAGAGATGGGAAGACAAGACTACCTTACCTGCGTCCTGCAAAACCTGTATGCAGGTCAAGAAGCAACAGTTAGAACCAGACATGGAACAACAGACTCTTTCAAAATTGGGAAAAGAGTATGATAAGGCTGTTTATTGTCACCCTGCATATTTAACTTATATGCAGACTACATCATGAGAAATGCCAGGCTGGATGAATCACAAGCTGAAATGAAGATTGCTGGGAGAAGTATCAGTAAACTCAGATATGCAGATGATACCATGCTAATGGCAGAAAGCAAAGAGGAACTAAAGAGCCGCTTGATGAAAGTGAAAGAGGAGAGTGAAAAAGCTAGCTTAAAACTCAACATTCAGAAAAAGGAAATTGTGGCATCTGATCCCATCACTTCATGGCAAATGGATGGGGAAAAAATGGAAACAGTGACAGATTTTATTTTCTTGGGCTCCAAAACCACTGTGGATGATGACTGCAGCCATGAAATTAAAAGACGCTGGCTCCTTGGAAGAAAAGCTATGACAAACATAGCATATTAAAAAGCAGAGACATCCCTTTGCCAACAAAGGTCTGTATAGTAAAAGCTATAGTTTTTCCAGTAGTCATGTACAGATGTGAGAGCTGGACTGTATGGAAGGCTGAGCACCAAAGAATTGATGCTTTCAAACTGTGGTGCTCAAGAATCTTGAGAGTCCCTAGGACAGCAAGGAGATCAAACTAATCAATCCTTAAGGAAATCAACCCACAATATTCATTGGAAGGATTTACACTGAAGCTACAATACTTTGGCCAACTGATGTGAAGAGCCAACTCACTGGAAAAGACCCTGAGGCTGGGAAAGATTGAAGGGAGGAGGAGAAGGGGACGACAGAGGATGAGATGGTTGGATGGCATCACTGACTCAATGGACATGAGTTTGAACATGGCAAATTCTGGGATATAGTGAAGGACAGGGAAGCCTGGCATGCTGCAGTCCATAGGGTTTCAAAGATTCGACACAACTTAGTGACTGAACAACAACAGCCAGTTAACATTGTTGTGGTAGTTACAGATGAACAGTGAAGGTACTCAGCCATACATATACATGAATCCAGTCTCCTCCATCCAACCACCCCTCACATAGTTTTGAATACTTAGTTTATGGTAAAGGTGACACTTCAAAGTAGGGATAACAAGACTGTGTTTCAACTGAGGAAACTGCATAACCATTTGAACTAAACAATAAGACTTGACTTTTACCTCACACCATATACACATGCAAAAGTAAACCCCAGGTGGACTATTGACCTAAATACAAAAGGCATATAAAGAAAAATACCATCAGGAAAGATGAAAAGGTCCATAGAGTAGAAGAAGATATTTTAAACACATATAATTGACAAAGGGCCTTTATGCAGATAAGTGAAAATCACTCAGCCGTGTCTGACTCTTTGTGACCCCATGGACTATACAGTCCATGGGATTCTCCAGGCCAGAATACTGGAGTGGGTAGCCTTTCCCTTCTCTAGGGGATCTTCCCAATCCAGGGATTGAACCCAGGTCTCCAGCATTGCAGGCAGATTTTTTTTACCACCTGAGCCATTCCTCAAAGTCAATGTGGAAATGATTGTCAATAAAGTTCTAAAGGGACTTCTCTGGGGGTCCAGTGGCTAAGACTCTGTGCAGCCAGTGCAGGGAGCCTGGGTTCCATCCCTGGTTAGGGAACTAGATCACACATGCTACAACTAACACCCGGTGCAGCCAAATAATTATTTTTTGAATTAATAAAAAAGTTCTAAAATGTGCAAGAAATCTGAATATACAATATAAGAGAATATAATCAATGGGCAATAAATATAAAATTTACCAAATTAATAAGTTACCTAAATGCCATCGACATCAGAATGGATGAACTCTGGGTGGGTGGGTGTGTGTGTGTGTGTGTATACATTACATACTTAACAACAGAAAAATATAGTGATGAAAATGAACACATAGCAGCACAGATATAAATATACTATTGGTTAAAGAACCCAAATATAAAATAAGCCATAATACATGAATATGTTTGTATAAAATACAAAATTAGTTAAATAAAATTATAGTCTTTAAGATTATAAGTGGTAAAAACATAAAGAAAAGCAAATAAATTATCTACATCAAAGTCAGGGGTATGGTAACTCTCATGGAAGAGGTAGGGAATTGTGACTGGGGTGTTAGCACTGTTCTATTTACCCTTCCTCATGGGTACATGGATATTCACTTTCATTAACTATACATTTTTATTCCATGAATGCTTCAAATGTGTGTTTATGTATAAAGGTATCCTACAGAATAATTAAATGTAATAATATAATTAATATCATTCAGTGAGGAAGACATGAGGAATAAATTTAGCAGAATTAAGCTAAATAGCTCATTTTCAAGCAAGGTAACCACCATTTAAAGTTCTTATATCAATAAACAGATTTCTAATCCATCCTATAGTTTACAATGTTAGTTATAAGCATGAAAAGAGTGTGTGTGTGTGTGTGTGTGTGTGTGTGTGTGTGTGTGTGTGTGTGTAATTTTTAACTGTATCACAAAGGGAAAGCCAAGGGAGAACTTTCACTTCTCATTTAGGGCTATTATATACCATTTGTTTTTAACCATCTGCATATACACCTTGACTAGATCATAGTGATAGTAATAGTTTAAAATGACTGGAAGACTCTGGAAAAATTTATACCAGTGAACAGTATTTGATGATAGGTGGATGTAATTCTTTGAAATTTCGGATAATGAAGAATCAGATCCTTCTTTCTATCCCTGAACTTGAGAAATAAGCTCTATAACCTGAGGCACCAAGATAAGATAAATTCCTAGCACCTCACCACAGTTTCAGATATTCTTTGACCATGGTTTCAGCAGGCAACCTCACTGGATGGTAAGACTGTTTCCACTCCCAGCCCCACGTTTCTTTCCCTGGTCTGAGCTCCTCATTGTTAGCCCTTGGCTGTTCTCCTCTCACATGCTCGTTAGACTCTAGTACTAAATGAACCCCATTTCATCCCAAACTTGACATCCACCAGTTACAAGCCTTGGGAGGTCCTAGGATGAACATGATATTTATTATCTGAACAGGGACACTTCTGAGAGAAGAAGGGTTCTTATTCATGTCTACACTGGGGTGACAGGCAACATTGTTTACACTGTGTTCTGCCGAGATCCTTCATACTTGTTGCTCAAAATGAATCACATTGATATTTTTGCTGTGCAAAATGTTAGTTAAAACACATTTCCCTTATGAGTCTGTGGGCAGTATTCCATCCCCATTAACATCCATTCCAAGCTAGAAACTGTGAAGGGGACTTCCCAGTTGCAGCTCATGATTCTACTTCACAGACAAAATCAAACTCATTTTTTTTTAAACAAACCCAATTCAGCAGCAGTAGGTAGATAAACAAGTCACTGTGGAGACAGAGCAAGGCAAGCAAGGGTTGGCTACAAATGCTGAGAGATGTTACCCAATTGAAAAAATGATATATTGGCCTAATGCAAGGCATTTATTTGTACAATTATGATTATTTTTTAGTGCAGTTCAGTTCATTTACTCAGTCATGTCCAACTCTTTGTGACTCCATGGACTGTAGCACACCAGGCTTCCCTGTCCATCACCAACTCCTGGAACTTGCTCAACTCATATCCATTGAGTTGGTGATGCCATCCAACCATCTCATCCTCTATTGGCCCCTTCTCGTCAGCCTTCAATCTTTCCCAGCATCAGGGTCTTTTCCAGTGAGTCAGTTCTTCACATCAGGTGGTCAAAGTACTGGAGCTTCACCTTCAGCATCAGTATTTCCAATGAATCTTCAGGACTGATTTCCTTTAGGATTGACTGGTTGTATCTCCTTGTATTCCAAGGGACTCTCAAGAGTCTTCTCCAACACCACAGTTCAAAAGCATCAATTCTTTGGTGCTCAGCTTTCTTTATGGTCCAATTCTCACATCCATACATGACTACTGGAAAAACAATGGCTTTGACTAGACCAACCTTTGTTGGTAAAGTAATGTTTCTGCTTTTTAATTCATTCTCTAGGTTTGTCATAGCTCTTCTCCAAGCAGCAAGCTTCTTTTAATTTCATGGCTGCAGTCACCGTCTGCAGTGATTTTGGAGCCCAAGAAAATAAAGTTTTTCACTGTTTCCATTGTTTTCCCATCTGTTTGCCATGAAGTGATGGGACCTGATGCTATAATCTTAGTTTTTTTGAATGTTGAGTTTTAAGCCAGCCTTTTCACTTTCATCAAGAGGCTCTTCATTTCCTCTTCTCTTTCTGCCATAAGTGAAGTGAAAGTTGCTCAGTCATGTCTGACTCTTTGTGACCCCCATAGACTGTACAGTCCATGGAATTCTCCAGGCCAGAATACTGGAGTGGGTAGCCTTTCCCTTCTCCAGGGAATCTTCCCAACCCCGAGATCAAACCCAGGTCTCTCACATTGCAGGCAGATTCTTTACGGGCTGAGACACAAGGGAAGCCCTTCTGCCATAAGGATGGTGTCATCTGCATAACTGAGTTTACTGATATTTCTCCCGGCAGTCTTGATTCCAGCTTATGCTTCATGCAGCCCGGCATTTTGCATGATGTACTCTGCATATAAGTTAAATAAACAGATGACAATATACAGCCTTGATGTAGTCCTTTCCCAATTTGGAACCAGTCCATTGTTCTATATCTGGTTCTAACTATTGCTTCTTGACCTGCACACAGATTTCTCACAAGGCAGGTCAGGTGGTCTGGTATTTCCATCTCTTTAAGAATTTTCTACTGTTTGTTGTGATCCACACAGTCAAAGGCCTTGGTGTAGTCAATAAAGCAGAAGTAGATGTTTCTCTGGAACTCTCTTGCTTTTTCTATGATCCTACAGATACTGGCAATTTTTGAGTGCACAATAACACTAAAATAACCATAACAGTAACACAATAATTGATATCTTACCAAAAGAAAACTAAGGCATTTAAGAACATGTGAAAAAGGTAGCAATCATGCTTGTTTTAGCATTCTACAAAAATACTGTTCAAGTAGAATAGAGTAACTTGTTTATTCCCTAAAACATTATATAAACTAGAAAACTGCCAATAAAAATGGTTATTAGTGAAGATGTCTAATCAGTTGCTGTTGCCTACAATTGAGACTCAAATATTGTGGCTGAAAGTAGAGAAATACTTTGTCTTGTATGCCAAAGTCTGAATTGGGAGAATGGACTTGCTCCATGAAATGCTGAGTTGTGATAACTATACCGTGTTCCATGGTGTCAGGCTCTGGACACCTTTGCTCTTATTCTTTTTCTCCTGGGGTGTTGTTCCTCTCCGTCTGATTGAGATAGCCTTAAAAGGACTCCTCACTAAAATCTGTCGAACAAAAGGAAAATAAGAAGGCAAAGACACACCCGATGTCTTCAATGACATAACCCAGAGGTTGCAACTATATGCTATTGTTCAGAAGTTGGTCATATGGCTGAACATAGCTGTAAAAGTGAAAAGAAAAGTGAAAGTGAAGTCGTTCAGTCATGTCTGACTCTTTGCGACCCCATGGACTATAGCCTACCAGGCTCCTCCATCCATGCGATTTTCCGGGCAAGAATACTGAAGTGGGTTTGCCATTTCCTTCTCCAGGGAAGCTTTCTGGCCCAGGGGTCAAACCTGGGTCACCTGCATTGTAGGCAGATGCTTTACCGTCTGAGCCACCAGGGAAGGAGGCTGGTAAATGTAGTCTTTTTCTTGGTGGCTAAGAAAAAAATTCACTTTTAAGAAAAGGGGGAAATGGATTTTGAAGAATTTGGCTATTATTATCTTATGATAATAAGTTTGTGTGTGTGTGTGTGTATGTGTGTGTGTGTGTGTGTGTGAAAGTCAGTCAGTTGTGTCTGACTCTTTGCAACCCCATGGACTACAGCCTGCCAGATTCCTCTGTCCACAGGATTCCCCAGGCAAGAATACTGGAGTGGGTTGCCATTCCTTTCTCCAGGGGATCTTTCCAAGCCAGGGATTGAACCCAGGTCTCCCACATTGCAGGCAGATTCTTTACCGTCTGAGCCACCAGGGAAGCCCCACATGATACTAAGATAATGGTTATGGTATTTATGGGCTTTCCCAGGTAGCTCAGAGGTAAAGAACTCGCCTCCCAGTTCAGGAGCCACAGGAGACATGGGTTTAATCCAGATCAGGAAGATCCCCCGGAGGAGGGCATGGCAACTCACTCCAGTATTCTTGCGTGGAGAATCCCATGGACAGAGGAGCCTGTTGGGCTACATTCCATAGGGTCTCAAAGAGGTGGACATGACTGAAGTGACTTAGCATGGTATATATGGTATTGAAGAGTGTCCCAAGCCAAATAAAATATGTGGAGTTTATCAAGTGAGGAAGAGGACGGCATGTTACAGAAACTGAAAGTCTTGTGTAGCAGATAGTCGAGAACTGGGAAGGTGTCAGATCATGTATAACCTTTTAAGCTATGTCTTAGATTTAGTACTTTATCCTGAGATTCATGGGAAATCATTGAAAAATTCTGAGTAAGGATCTGACGTTAGTTATTTAAAAAATTACTTCCACTGCAGGGTGGAGAATGGGATCTACAATGTTAGATACAATGTTAGTCCAGGTACTGTGGGACTAAAACCAGGAAAAGATGGTTGAGATCAGAGTAGGGAGGAACTTCAAAGCCATACATGGAATTATGGACTTTATTCTGGGGTCTTTGGGGACACACAACATGAATTTGATTTACTGTACTAATATGATCTATCAAAAGGCAAGCTTTAATCCCACATGTTCCTCTTACAAACTCTAGAAAATGAAGCTTAGATTAGAACTACTGGCAGAGCCTTGATCCAATGGGCACTAGCAAACATTATTCTGGTAACATTTCACATGCTAAGGAGCACCAGTCAGAATTGTCCCCCTTTATAACTTGGTAAGGCTGAGGGTGGAAACAGCAAGGCAGCAATTCACTTATAGGCAGCAGATCAAGAAAAATGGTGGGCTGCTGGCACATATTAAGTGGCAAATCAGCTTAATTCACAACTAAGAAAGCAGAAGGCTATAAAGGAATGAGAGTATCGGCTAGTTGGCTATATTTTTGCATGATGCAAAATGAAAGAGGTGACAGCACTTAGACATCAGAAGCTTTGATTAGTAGAGGAGTTCTTGTAATTTAACAAGATGAATAACACTAGATTCTATCATTACTGCCTCCATACCTACTTTTACGTAATTTTTGATTTTGAAATATCCAGCCACTGGTCCTGAGAGGACTTAATCTTGAAATTAACACTTTAGCTACTACTTTTTTACCGAGAATCTGTAAACAGACTAATACTAGGTTCTAGGGACTTTGTTTCATATGTTATAAGATCAGTCATCTATCCCACCTTGTTTTCTGCCACCCCTGAACAGGAGGTAGGGAAAAAGAATAAAGACAGGAGTTATCTGAAATCCCAACTTCTGGTCCCAATATTTGACCCTGCTTTGGGATGTTTATCTGATCCTTCAGTAAATGAAATGTTTAAACAGCACCCGATGCCTAATTACCTAGTGGGACTAGAGGAATATAGAGAGTTTGTAGGCAAAAAGTTGTACCAGTCTTCAGAAGAGCAGATGACCCCAAGGTCATAAGAGATCATAAGGGCAATTTCTCCCCATGCCCAAAAGAAAAGAGCTATAGATTTAATAGTTCAAAAGTGTAAACAAATACATAGAGAGGTCTCTCATGGTCAGCTTTGGATTTTTGTCCCTAACAATTCAAAATTGTCCAAGTTGACATCAATAAACCATACAATTCTAGAAATATAATAAAAATAGAGCAATTCAGGGACTTCCCTGTTGTTCCAGTGGTTAAGACTCCGAGCTTCTACTCCAGGGTTCAATCCCTGGTTGAGCTTAGATCCCATATGCTGCTCAGCTCAGTCAAACAATTAAAAAAAAAAGAAAAGAAAAAAAAAAGACACAAATTAACCACAAACCTGAAAATCTGAGCTAAAGTATGAGCACTAATGCCTACCCTTTTACAGGAAATCTCCTTGCAGGAGTCATGTCTATAAAGAAATTTGAGTCTCTCCAAGTCGCACAACTACACCCGTACTCCTTTTTAGGAGTGCCTTGCATTCTGCACAACTTATGTGCATATGTTACGGGCAACGTCTCTTTTAACATCCCTCATGTCAAAATCACATGTATGACTCTGTTGTGGGCTTGTAGGGTATGTGTGTCAGATGGGAGGTGTCATGGGGGAAATGCAATCTGCTTTTTTTTTTTTTTAATGAATGATTGCCATTTTTTTTTCTCATCTGCCACTGCAAAGTTATGCTGATGCAGTTTGAGTTTATTACTATATGATGGATTTCTTAAAAAGGAAAAATAAAGGAAAAGGTAAATGTTATTTTTAGCTGATGGTTAAATTGTTCATTTACTCAGCAAACAGTACTTTTGTGTTAGAGACATCAGAGAGTTATTAATATTCACCGTTTTATTATTTTCTACGTAAGCCTTTTTTTTTCTTTTAGTATGAAAGTCTAACCACTGAATACTCCCGATTTGGGTATTGTATCATATTCAAGCTTTTTTTATGTGGTTGATTTTTTTAATACCTTAATGAATAATTTCAGCCTCCTTCCTGAATAGCTGCTGCTAACCTAACATGCCATCTATTTGTTCCTTTTCATTTTTTTCAGAAAATTGCCCAGGTTTGGTTTCCTAGGAAATAGTTCTCTGTCATGGAGGAATGAATTTGGACTGATTAGCTGCTTTACTTATTTGTCCTATAATTTTGTCACAGGATTGAAAGGTCTGCTATGAAAAGTAACGGTATGGAGTAACTGTGTCCAGTAATTTGACTGACATCCATATCACATGCCAGCCAGAACCAGGCAGAAATGGGTTCTAGAATGAACTTGTCCACTTACTGGTAGTGTACACTTCAGCAAGTCAGGTAAAGTCCCTTGAATGTCAGTTTCTTATCTGCAAAACAGAGGAGGAGGATCCCAGCCCTGCCCACATAGGGAGTTGTTGCCAAGATAAACTGTGTGACAGTGCTGTAGTCACAGGAAAATGATTCATTAGTATTAACTCATCTGAGGCTATGCTGGGCCGTGAATGCCAAAATGAGTATTCCTCATTTCTAATCTCATGTAACTGATGGGCTAGTAAGGCAGTCAGCTATACAAATATGGGCATTACAAACACTGTGCGAGCTCTCATAGAAGTTGTAGAAGGCTGGACATGGAGCACAGAGTGGTATGGGCTTGAGGAAAGCCTAAATGGCTCTATGAGCTATGTCTTTTTTTAAAGATTTTTTTTTTCTGATGTGAACCGTTTTTGAAGTCTATTTGAATTTCTTACAATACTGCTTCTGTTTTGCTTTGGTCTTTTAACCGTGAAGCATGCAGAATCTTAACTCCTCGACCAGGGATTGAACCCACACCCCTGGCACTGGAAGGTGATCTATGAGCTAACTCTTGATACCTAATGTAGGGATTTACCAGGCAGGGATATCCTGTGACAAAATCATAGGACAAATAAGTAAAGCAGCTAATCAGTCCAAATTCATTCCTCCATGACAGAGAACTATTTCCTAGGAAACCAAACCTGGGCAATTTTCTGAAAAAAAAAATGAAAAGGAACAAATAGATGGCATGTTAAGTTAGCAGCAGCTATTCAGGAAGGAGGCTGAAATTATTCATTAAGTTATTTTAATGATGGGATAGCAGTGTCTAAGGAGATGGGATAAAATGAGGAAAACTAGGAAACCACAGGGTATGGGAGAGATGATAACAAATTAACCATTTGGTGTCTCACCAACATGAGACAATGGTGCCAGAGGTAAAGAGGGGCCAGACCATGACAGTTTTTCAAGCCACAGTAAGGAACACAGAGTTTATTCTACAGGGCATGAGGAGCCTGGCTTTAGGAGCATCTTCCAAATGTTCAGGGAGTGTCCTTCACCACCTGGCTTAGAGTACTCCTTTAGTAGAGCATGTACTTAGAGCTCTGGATGGTTGGATGGCATCACTGACTCGATGGAAGTGAGTCTGAGCAAACTCTGGGCATTGGTGATGGACAGGGAATCCTGGCGTGCTGCAGTCCATGGGGTTGCAAAGAGTCGGACATGACTGAGCAACTGAACTGAACTGTACTTAGAGCACATTGTAATCAACTGTTCACTCCTCTTGTCTCCCTGACTAGACTGCCAGCTCCCCGATTCCCAGCACCTTAGAGTGTCTAGCATGTATAGTAGGAGCTTAGCAAATGCTGATCGATAAAAGAGCTCAGTGAATATTGTAGCTAGAGGAGTGACATGGCATGATTTTGTATTTTCCTACTAAAATCTGGCTGCTGAGAGTCAAGTTTTATTGGATCACCTCTACCATTAAACTTAGAAACCATGAAAATAAATGCCAATGTATTCACTGAGTATGCAAATAGGGTAATCAATATAATGGAGAAAGGAAGTAACAGGAAATTAAGAAAAGTAATAGCATTCCTGTTTAGTAAAGACCTATTTGTTTGATCTAACACCCCTGAAGTTTTATTAAAGGGCTCAGACTTCATGGAGCTTCTGTTAAAAACTGATGTTATAGCAAAGGACATATATTTCTTAGATATGATTTTTAGAACTGTGGAAGTATGGTTGCTTAGAGGTGTTACAGAACTTCATTTAGTTTCTTATTTTGAAATTGATTCTCCTCATAATATTGAATGCTATATCGCTCTTTTTTCATTCTGATTTTAATGATAGATTTTCACATACAAATATTCACTAGCTATTCAAAAAAATTCTGTGAACAAAGCATCTCATCTGTAACTTCCCTAGAGTGAGGAATATGCTAAATGGATATAATTTCTAGGTTTAGAAAGCCATCAGTTTTATGGGAATCAGCCAAATTTCTTTTTTAATTAGCACTATCTCAGCAATAAAGCTGCCTTAATTACATAAACCTTTACATACCCACTACAAATATGGTTGTTAAGGAGCAGAAAAAGTGAGTGTTTTACATTTAATATGTAGTCTTCCACTCTTTTTCCTCTGGAAAATAATTATTTCCTTGAGATTATGAGATTAAAAATTCTATACTCAGAGAAGGATTTGAAAAGGAGAATCGAGTTTAATACTTGGGCAGTGAGCAAATGTAGATTACATTTGAGGAGTAAAGAGAAACATTTGGGCATGAATTTTATTAACACTTGTGTCTTTTAAGTGTAAGTCTTATCAGTTTCCAAAGTCTCTCTTTGTCCTAAATTTATAACTGCTTTAATCTGAGGAAATCTAAATGTAGTCCAGAGGCAGAGAGAGAGAGAGAGAGAGAGAAAGAGAGAGAGAGAGAGAGAGAGAAACTGTGCTATTAATATAAGAAACTGATCAACACTCTGACAGTGCAGTATAGGAGTGTGGCCAAAGGAAGTTGCTGAAAACTGAAAAGCACAAACAATCTCAATTACGTCACAATTGCTGGCATGTATATTACAGGATGGCTTGTACTTCTTTGTCCCCTAAGTCAATGAAACTCGAGGTCACCATTCTGCTGACAGCCTAAAAGGCACAATTTATATTCAACTTTGTCTCTGTCATTTTGTTCCAGTTTTTGACAGTGAAGGCAGCTGACAAATCTTTAGCTTGGGGCTGCCCCAATATGATACCATAATGTGAAATCTTGGCAATGTGGGCTCTGGCTTATGCCATGCCTATACCATCTTCTCCTGGTTATATTAAAAGTGATGATGATCTGAGAGACATTATTTACTGTTAACTTTTCATATTCAACCCCCCTGTATCTGTTCTAATACTATTCTTAAATTGAAACATCTATTATTTTCCCATGATTTCACAAATTGAGGTATTTGGCTTGATCTTAAAATTTTAGTTGATTTGATTCCTCTCTGCTTCCTACAAGATGGAGGAACATGAATGATTACTCCAAATTCTTTTAGTACTTGTGAGGAAATTGGCTAATTGAAGCGTTCTTTGGAACTTTATCTTGAGGTATCTGTATACCATGGAGTTTTCTAATTCTAACCCATTCATAAAATGAACCCAGTTCATTCAGTGAAGAGGCTGGTTTTACTTCACTTGTGTTGCTCCATGCAAACATGGTTGTAGGGGAATAGCAAGTTTCAAATGGAGGCAGCAGTATGATATAATGGTTAAGAGTAAGGTTTTTGGAAACAGACTGAAAATGTTTCAATACTAGATCTACTTGTAATTTTCTCTATGAATGTCGGCAAGAAAACTGACCTCTCTGAGCCTTCATACTTATTTGTGAGTAGGGAAAATTATTATCTCCTGCACAGAGGTTGTAAGTTTTAATGATAGTCTATATAATGGATTGAAACTCTGGCTAACGGAAAGTAGATACTTGACATGCAATAGCTATTATTGATAATATGACTGTTTTCATACCAATACTATATTTATTTATAAACATTTGTAAATACATATTACATTATTATTCTATATAAATATTATCAACTATAAACTTATTAAAAACCATAACTCAACTACCATTTGTAAAAAGAAAAAAAAAGATTTTTATTTCTATATACAAATATGCCTTTTAGTAAGCTGCCATTGTTTGTATTAATTCATGTGATATATTCTGCTAATATTTACCCAGTGTTATTGTATAGGTTATTTACTGTCCATATTTGGCTTTTGGAGGCAGAAGGAGAAAATTTTAGAGCTCTTCACTCCAAGGCTTTCTATAAATAGTAGAAATTAGCAGTCAGAATGCAACGTGGTGTTGGCTTTTTTTTGTTGTTCAGTTGCTAAGTTGTGTCCAACTCTGTGATTGCATGGACTGCAGCAGGACAGACTTTCCGAATACTTTAAATGCATTACCTGTTTTTGTCTTTCCCTGTTTATAGAGGCTGAATTAAAGACGCAAGATGCTTCTACCTGAAATTAATTCAATTTTTGTTCTATAAGAATATCTAAAAAGATCTTGCTATCTCTGATATTTTGGGGCTAGTCATTAAGAGGGTGGACAGCCCAGATACCTTTCCCATTGTAATTTCCGATTTGATGCAATTACATTAAATGGTTACCAGTGCCCTATGACATTCTAATTAGCCAGGGGACTGTTTGTGCTGTTAACAAAGCAGCCTACCAAGAAGTAAATTGTGCTCCCAACTCTACCAGCTGTCAGGGTTCAGACCATCTGATAAATCAAACATCACCAATCACTGTATAATTCTTCATGTGCTCCATTTCTGTAATTATATGTATGTGTGTGTGTGTGTCTATGTATGTATATATATATAATTATATGGTATATATAAAATATAAATAGATGAAATTATTTGAATAAGTGAAATAAACCAAATATTTGAATTGAGGGTGAGTTGTTTTTTCTAAGACACAAATTCCTAAAGTTTGTTATTGGGTTGGCCAAAGCCTGAATGGACTTTTTGGCCAAGTCAATACTAACACTAGATGATAAACAGATATTAATTGTAGGCTCCTAATTAGTCCCTTAAAGTACTTAAAATCCCATTGTCTTTTGTATTTAGTGTGACCTTCGTTGTTTTACTATGATGAAGCTGACTTCCAGTTGTTTGTTCTATCTTTATGATAGTCACTGAAGTTTCAAAGTTCCAGAAATGATTTATAAGTAGATATAGAGTCTTTTCTCATTGTTCTATAAAGTAGGAGTCAGGCGTGAGGAAATTTCCTCCCACTGATTCTATGCATGATGAGAAAATTTCCCAAAATGAAGATTTTCTTTATACCATCACTAGCTGAAAATGCCCAATACAGTCCACTCCTTTCACAGGTCCTTCTGCCAATTCCCCCCAAGCAGTGTCCTCCTCAGCATGACACAGCTCTTCATCATACAACCAAAAGCACACTCATCCCTGCTCTAAGAGAAGACCCAAATTCTCCCAAATGATGTATTCCATTTTCAAGCCAGACTCTCTGGAGGTTTTCCCTTCTATCCCTAGGACTCTTGTGAGCCCTCCACAGTGCTCTTCAGTGTATGGACTAATTTATAAAGATAATTATCACCAATAAACACAACTCAGTTGTATGAAGAATGGACATGAAAGAGAAATGGAGACAAATGAGAAGGGAACAGAGAATACGGTTAAGTTGACAGGGTGATATTTTTTTGAAATGCCAAAATATGGAATAATTGTTGTTGTTGGATCCCATCACTTCATAGCAAGTCAAAGGCGAAAAACTGGAAGCAGTGATATATTTTATTTTCTTGAGGTCCAAATTCACTGTGGACAGTGACTGCAGCCATGAAACTAAAAGATGCTTGCTCCTTGGATGAAAAGCTATTGATAAACCTAGACAGCGTATTAAAAAGCAGAGACATCACTTTGTTGACAAAAGTCCATATAGTCAAAGCTATGGTTTTTTCAGTAGTCATGTACAGATGTGAGAATTGGAGCATAAAGAAGGCTGAATGCCAAAGAATTGATGCTTTTGAATTGTGGTGCTGGAGAAGACTCTTGAGAGTCCCTTGGACAGCAAGGAGATCAGACCATTCAACCATAACGGAAATCAACCCTGATGGTGCTCAGGGCTGGTGCACTGGAATGACCCGGAGGGATGGGATGGGGAGGGAGGTGGGAGGGGGGTTCTGGAAGGGGAAAACTCTAGAAGTCATCTCCCTGCTGTTTCCTTAATTGGGTCTTCAATTGTCTATTTTATCATTCATTTTATAAGAGCAGCTGCTTCTGTGTTATAGGTCAGTGAATTCCATAGGTAACAGTACATGTTTCACTTTTTTTGGAAGTGTTTTAGCCATTGTTTTGGAGTGCATCAATTGGCATGAAAGTGATTTGTAAATTTGCAGACAGGGCTATCATATGCAAAGTCAGAATAAAGTTCATTCCTGTGTCAGTATCACAGCCCCAGATGACAGAAGGAACCCACAAATAGTCATCTTTCTCTATGTAGGTGGCTGGTTGCAGTACCAGGAAAGATACATGGTATTGGGCTCTGCTGTTGGCAGCTTGGACCCTCAGGGTTAGTATTAAGCAAATCATGATGGTTGGGGGAAGTCCATGTGATTCAGCATGTGAGTGAGCTTCATCTTAGGCATTAGATTCTCTTTGTTCATGAATACAATGCACAAGCAGGAGATGGTTAGGCATGTTCTCAACACCTGTAGAATGGGCTGTTCTGTCCATCTGATTATTGAGATTCCTCTGCACTGAATAACCTTTGGTGAGACTTTGTATGGGATGGACTTCATCTTCAGCCCTTGTGCCCATTCTGAGATGTCTTTTCACAGAGAACTTCTGTAGAAATCCTTGTCATCAATCATTTTATTCTTTTGAAATTCTGGAGCATCAAGCAATGCCCACAAATCCGTTTTCAGCTTCCTCTCCTTCTACGGAAACTGGACCACTGAATGTACTTCTTGAAGCTATGCCCACTGGGAGGATTTCCTTTATCTATGTCTCAGGGCCACTCTGGGGGTGGGGTGTGTAAAAACACCACCTGAGTCTCCTTTTTGCTTGCACCAACATCTAATGTGGGTTCCATCTGTAACAGCCATAAATATTCCCTCCATAGTCACTTGGCTACTAGAAACTATCAATACCTAGGGTGTCATAAATTTGGATTAAGGGAGTTACAACGATGTGGCAGGAGTGGTCACACTGGGAATCTGTTATTGTCTTCTGTAACTTAATTTTGCCTTCTAGGTCTGCTCAGGACTAGTTCTATAGCTCACACTTGCAACCTGATGATATGTTTATTGCCAGGCCTGATTGTATCACTTGCAGTTTGGATAGTACATTGTTTATGGAAGGAAGATTGGATTATACAGTCACACAATGTCCTGTGGTCAGACTTTCAATGTCCTCCAGACCCCGGTAACATGCCAGGACCTTTTTATGATAGAAAAGTTACTCAACGAAGGCATCAGGACCCTATTGAAAACCTGCCTCTAATTCTCTTGAAACTTTCCTCTGTTTCCATCCAGCGTCCATATCAGCCACAGATAACCTCTGGAACCATTGTATCTGAGGGATCAGCCTCTCTTATTTAGTCAAGCTAGTGGTGTTTTCTCAAATGGTTGAGAGGAAAAGAAATTAAGTCCTTTTGGTGTTTTGGACACACAGCTTAAGCTGTTTTTGAAACACATGTGTGTGTAGTGGTGACCATGATGAGGCTGGAGCACAGTCATGCAGTAGACACAGTCAACCCTGTGTGATGCCAAAACACTGTTTCCTAAAGTGATTTCCATGCAAAGGAAAGTTAAACATAGCCTCCTTGTGGATAACATACAAAGAGCTGATATTGGCTTTTACTGAACAAGAGGCAGGGACAGAGCTGTGGTAGGGGAGCAGGTGAGGGAAGTAAACTTTCTTTTTACATATATATATTTACACATTTCCCCCAGCATCTGCCCTGGTTGTATTTGTTTTATTGACAGTAAGAGAAAAAGCTCAATTGCATTCTCCTTGTCAGACTTCTAATGGAGAATGTACATGCTCAGCCCTTCATTAAGAAAGAAAATAAAGTTGCTTCATGAACTGAAGCAGAGAAAAGTACAATGACAACAGCAATGAAGCCAGGTGATTAACAGAAATTAAAACATTTTTGTGACAAACAAAAGAAATTGAGAAGTGGAAAACTTGTTGGGTTGTGTTCCTACTGTGGTCTATTTAATTGACACCAGGCTGTTCCTTACTATGGAAGCAGAATTTTCAGTTACATGAGTTATAAATACATTTTCCCAATACCAAGCCAAACAGCTCATTAACTTTTATCTCTTTTTTTACCTGAATGAAAGACCTTGTATCATATTGCTGTGAAAAGTACACAGCAAAACATTGCCAAATCCTAACAACTGTCTGCAGGAGTAGCCATGGGCTGGCTCCATTTCTGAGACACCAACTCTGTAGGTGTGTAAAAAAGCAGCTGGCTACCACTCCCAAATGGACGCACTTTCAAATGTAGGATCACCAACTGACTTTGTTTTCCATGGCAGAAAAATATGGTGTACATTTTGGTCTTGCTATTTACAATGACAAAAGTTACAAAAGAGAAGGGAAGGCTCAATGTTAATAATGATCCAAGTTCATAAATATTCAGGGGGAAGGTCTGCCTTTTAATGTCATCAGTGCAGAAATTCTATGAAAGAAGTTTGTCTCAGTGAACAAGTCAGGAAAATTTCTAGGGAGCCTTTTGCACTTATGGCACAGACCAGTGTAGAAAAAAGAATTATTAATGAAAAGGTCAGGGTTTCCATTAGACTCACATGATGAGAACATAAGCATTGAAAGCATGTTACCAAAGAGACAGTGAGAGTGAGAGAAGCTGCATGTGGATACCTGTACACTCTCAAAACAGCAGCATTCGATAGGTGCTAATAACAACTATTCACACGATAATTCAGATTCTAACTACTTCTCCTTCTCCTTTTATGTTCTGTCTCCTGCCCTTTCTCTCTCTCTCTCTCTCTTTTTTTTTCCATTAAATTTCCTTTAACTGTCTGACGTCTGTCTTCTTGGCATTTACAGTCAATTTAATTCCTCCCCCTAGAGTGCTCAGGCTCCCACTTATCAGGATTGCATGTTAGATTCTGGTGAAGAAGCAGCTTAAGGTGCTGGAAGAAATAGGAACTTAGCGGACAGAGCTTCGAGGTTGTCCTCCTGGCTCATCCTTTTTGGTGGGTGATCCTGGGGGGGGGAGCGGTCGGGGGGTGTTATTTAAATTTACTGAAGCTCAGCTTCTTCACTTTTGAATCAGAGCTAATAATACCTGTCTTAGCTGTCATCAGCACACTGCCATATCTGGCTCAGAACACCCTCTCTTCCTGAAATGCCTTCCTCTGTATCTGCAACTTAACGTACCCACTGACCTGCCCTTTGAGTTTCCCTCACAAAGCCTTCCTAGAAGGAAGCTTCTGTTCACCCTCAGTACCACATGCCCTATTTCTATTTGAACACTTAATGTAGCCCATCAGAATTATATTGATGTTTCTCTCTCTCGCTGAACCAGGGGCACCGTGAAGATAGAAGTCATGCTTTTGGACCTTGAAATTCTAGCATCTAGGACAATTCCTGGTCCAGGTGAGCTACGAAAGAACTAAATGTTTAGATAACTGTGTTAGTCTTTGAATCTGACTTGTCTTAAAGATTAAATTACACGTTGTACGTAAAGCACCCAGTCTGCCCAACACTAGGTTAGTTGTCATGTCTGCTTAATTAAAAAACAAAAAATGTAACAACTCCATGAGGAAACATTATTTCATAGGCTGCTTTTGTTTCTTGGATTGATGTTTGTCATAGAGTAGATGGCCTTGAAGCATCTATCAAGCTCTGCTCTCCAAGGGCAAATAAGAACACGCCAGTACTGAGCCCTCCTGCCAGGTGCTTACTGGGCACAAATTAGTTATCTGCTGAAGGAATGAAATAATGAAACATCACCACCCTGTGAAGCCCTTTTTTCCTCTTCTTAACATATTTAGATTCTTCCTTCTCTGAGCTCTCACATAACTTTGCTTGTATTGCTATTACAGTGTTTTTCAGACTCTACATGTCTGTTTTCCCTACCAAACTACAGAGCACTTCCAAGCAGGTGCTCTTCTGCATCTCATTCATTCTCAGCATCTAGCACAGTGTCTGATAGAGTCTAAGTGTAATAAACATTTATATCACTGGGCTTTATCCATGTTTACTGGAGTAACAGTCAAAAGTTTTCCTCTGGATCGTTCTCTCATACAATGTGCTCAAATTCTAGCAAATCAAATTTCTTAGGTCTAAAACGATACACACTGCAGTGCTATCACCTTATTTCATAAATTAGAAATTCCAAATGAGTTGATCAATAGATCCTCAAAACAGAAAGCTTAGAACAGAGAAGTCAAAATTATAAGGTACTTAAAACTGGTGAATTGACAGTAAATTTTCTCTATAGGACTCTAAGTCATCTATTGCCTATTTCCATTCGATATTGCTTGACTCGAGCTGACATTTACATAGACTGCTCCCATCCTAATGGCACGTGGTAGGAGGAATTGTAATCCATTGCAGTTTAGGCACATGCTCTTCAGCAGAAGTGACTTAATCTTGTAAGTGACCTGCTTCTGATGTTTCATTGTGCAGGAGCATACCATGAATATATGATAATGAAAAATTCTGAATCTGACAAGAAAGGGAAAAGACTTGATGATTTTAGTTTCCAATGACATTTCTCTTCCATAAGAGGTTCCTTAGACAAAGATATCCAGGCAATTTTGGAGAATACTCTGTATTCACAATTCATTCTGTTTGTTCCAAACATCTGGGTCTATTATTGGTGGAAATTAAGATAAATGAGACCTCCTGGAGATCTTCTAGCATTGAGTAAGTGTGCTCAAGTACAGCCAACTGTGGAAGAGATTCACTTAAAGCTAATCAGAAGGCAGAAAATTGGTAATCATTCTCATCACTGCTTTTGAGCCAGACCACTGGCCTTACTAGCATAGTGGGAGCTATTTGCATGCCTTCTGTTCAATGTGACAACATGGGGAATTACAAAGATCTTCACTGTGATGAGGTACAGCTCATGGACTTACAATGTTTGATGTAGTAATAAGTGAATAACAGTCCATCATACAAACTAGTTGAAATACAGACAAGGACAAAAAAATTGACAAAAAAGTGCTAAGTTATGGGTTTAGGAAAGGGAGTCAACATAGGGAGAAAACAGATGAATGGAAAGACTAGCAGTCATTCTGAGATCAAATAATCAGATACAATGTAAGTGAATGAGAGGTGCAAGCAGACAAGGTTTTAGTCAAAGACTGAAATACTTTGGTTTAATATATATTAGAAGAGGACAAGAAATGCCAGGTTATTATTAGGATATATCTATCAGGATGAGGATGTGGTCATGGGAATGGTTGGCTGAGGTACAGTGAAAGTGAATATCAGGAAATGAGAAGGGTTAACTATTTGGGGATCAAAGAGCTGAACTGCCTGTGTGTTAACAGAAATTGGTATGAAGTTGAAATTATGACTAGGGCCAAAATTCTACAATGAATATGTAGGATATGCAGGAGGTTTGGAGATGACAGCAATACAGAGAAGTAGGGTGTTGTAGCAACTACATAACTTCATAAGAGCAGAAGGTTTTGCCAACTTAGTGCAGTAACCTAGTCAGTTCAGGCTGCCACAAAGAAAATACCATAGACTGGGTGGCTTAAATAATAAACATTTATTTCTCACAGTTCTGGATGCTGACAAGTCTAAGATTAAGGTCTGGCAAATTAGATGACTGGTGATGGCCCATTTCCTGGCTCATAGATGGCCATCTTCTCACTGTGTCCTCATAGGGCAAGGAGCACAAGAACTCTCTGAGATCTCTTCTGTAAGGGCACTAATTCCACTGATGTGAGCTCCACCCTCATGACCTAATTACCTCCCCAAAGTCCCACCTCCAATACCATCCCATTGAGGATTAGGGTTCTACACATGAATTTTAGAGGACACAAACACTCAGTCAATAGCAAGGAGTAATAGGGCAAAGAACAAGATAGATACCTTCTACATATAGAAAAAGCAAGAGTTCCAGAAAAACATCTATTTCTGTTTTATTGACTGTGCCAAAGCCTTTGACTGTGTGGATCACAGTAAACTGTGGAAAATTCTAAAGGAGATGAGAATACCAGACCACCTGACCTGCCTCTTGAGAAACTTGTATGCAGGTCAGGAAGCAACAGTTAGAACTGGACATGGAACAACAGACTGGTTCCAAATAGGAAAAGGAGTATATCAAGGCTGTATATTGTCACCCTGCTAATTTAACTTATACGCAGAGTACATCATGAGAAACGCTGGGCTGGAAGAAACACAAGCTGGAATCAAGATTGCCGAGAGAAATATCAATAACCTCAGATATTCAGCTGACACCACCCTTATGGCATAAAGTGAAGAGGAACTAAAAAGCCTCTTGATGAAGGTGAGAGAAGAGAGTGAAAAAGTTGGCTTAAAGCTCAGCATTCAGAAAACTAAGATAATGGCATCTGGTCCCATCACTTCATGGGAAATAAATGGGGAAACAGTGGCTGACTTTATTTTTGGGGGCTCCAAAATCACTGCAGATGGTGATTGCAGCCATGAAATTAACAGACACTTACTCCTTAGAAGGAAAGTTATGACCAACCTAGATAGCATATTACAAAGCAGAGACATTACTTTGCCAACAAAGGTCCATCTAGTCAAGGCTATGGTTTTTCCAGTGGTTATGTATGGATGGGAGAGTTGGACGGTGAAGAAAGCTGAGCCCCAAAGAATTGATGCTTTTGAACTGTGGTGTTGGAGAAGACTCTTGAGAGTCCCATGGACTGCAAGGAGATCCAACCAGTCCATCCTAAAGGAGATCAGTCCTGGGTGTTCATTGGAAGGACTGGTGTTGAAGCTGAAACTCCAATACTTTGGCCACCTCATGCGAAGAGCTGACTCACTGGAAAAGACCCTGGACTCGATGGACATGGGTTTGGGTAAACTCCGGGAGTTGGTGATGGACAGGGAGGCCAGGCGTGCTGTGATTCATGGGGTCACAAAGAGTTGGACACGACTGAGCAACTGAACTGAACTGAACTGAAACTTGAGGTAACTGAGGAGGGAGAGAATAAACAAATTCTAGTCAACATACCTGCCTTGGAGGCACTGCTCTTGGACTACAGCCAATTTTGGTGGTGGAAAGTCAATGAGAATATCATGACAAGTTTTGAAATCAAAAGAAAAAGGAAGTGGTTGGGATAGGAGGAAGCACAGAGCCATGTAAAGCAGAATCAGCTGATGAACATGGCTTATATTTTGAGAGATAAGTACGATGATAAGGATACGAGGGATTATAAAATAGTGGACTGCACGGATTCTAATTTGATTATTCCCAGAGTATCCAGGAAGATGGCATGACTCTGGCCTCTCCAGAGAGTCAGGAGAGATATAAATTGAGGGTTATTCTGAGTAGTTCAAGGTCAGGTGTGTAGGCAGTGGTATTAACTAGCTTCCAGGATCCTCACTATATGCTGGAAATAGGTGGTGCACCCTGAATGCATGGGTTAAGAAAATTGATAAGCTCTTAAAATAAGCAATCAGATCATTCTGGTTTCTCTAAGAACATTACTAGTAGAGATAGAAAATCTCAGAAGATTTTTGGCATAAAATGCATTTTCCCTGATTTGAGGACAAACATGTTAAAATCAGAAGGAAGGTGAATGGAAATAGCATCATCATTCCTGGCAAGATAAAACTATGTGATGTTTAATACTGTCTGAGATTTCTGGGAAGGCTGTGGAGAGATTGGACACATGAAGAAATTCCTCCTCCCTTAATCTCTTTTAAATACCTGTATTAGTATTCTACTGCTGTGTAACAAATTACCTCTAATTTAGTGGCTTAAAACAGTAAGCACTTATTATATCAAAATTTCCACAGGTCAACAATATGGGCATGGTTTAACTGGTTTCTCCGTTCAAGGTCTCACAGGGCTCAAATGGCTGCCTTCCCATCTGAAACTTATGGTTCACTTCCAAAATCATTTAGGTTTTTGGCAGAATTCATTTCCTTGCAGCTGTAGAACTCATGGCAGCTTGCTTCCTCAAGTCCAGCAGGAGCACTTCTCTGCTGCTTCCAGTCTCTGAGCTCAGGAATAACCTAAGCCCCCTTTTAAAGGATTCATCTGATTAGGTTAGGCCTGTCCGGGACAACCTTCTTTATGATCAACACAAAGTCAACTGATTAGGGACCTGAATTACATTTGCAAAATCTCTTTTCCTTTGCCATATAACATAACATACTCAGGGGAGTGACATTCTATCATATTCAGGCTCAGTCCATACTCTGGGGAACAGAGTTATTTAAGAGCAAGTGGGTATCCTGGGATCCATTCTAGAATTCTGCCTAACAGAGTATCCAAACAATAAAACTCCAGGCTGTCCAAAATTCTGATACACTTGTCCATAAATAGCTATTCATTTATGATCAGATGAACAACTTCACCCTTTGGCTACATGGTCTCTGAATCACACTGCATTTTTGTCTGGTCTAGCCCTATAAATATTCTGAAACTGTGCTGGTCAACCTTTTTGTTTGTTCATTGTTGCTCACCTAAAAAGCCTTTTTTCTAGACTTTTCTTCTTCCCAAATACCCTGCCCATGAAAATTTAAAACCACAGATAAACTGAATATTTGTTTGTTTGCTATATATGCGTTTTATGCACAAAATAGTGAAATTAAGGCCCTCCATTCCCAAAGAACCAATTTTTATCCCCTTTGGAGTGACACAGCCTCTGTGAGCAATTATGTTCTATACGATCAATGGCCCATTAATACATAAGTAATCACTGTGCCCTGTTCTTCCTTTTACTTTTGCTTTCCAGTCCTGACACCAGTTCCCACGTTCTATTCGCTACAATTCTATAATGGAATTCTGTAATGTTTAATGATGAGTAGGGTTTGCTATTGAGTAGGATTTGGATAACCTGTGTCTGAGTCTGACTTTGCAACTGATTTTCTATGGGACTTTGGCAAGCCAAACAAGATTTTGGTGGTGCCATTTCTTCAGTCTTTCAGAAGAGTACAATGTAGTAAAGTAAACCTTGGTTATAATAGAGAAAATTAATTAGACATGCCTAAAGTCCTTAGAAAACAAAACGACAATTCTTTATCATTTTAAAAGGAGATGAGGAAAATGAAGATTCTATTTTAGGAGCAGGGACTTAGAGATAAAAAGATGTATAAATTCTGTCAAATGTTCTTTAATGATGTTGGCAGCTCTCATTTGAATTCTGTGGAGGTTCATTATGTTGGCACAGGGGCCAAGGACAGCACCTGCAGTCATAAAACAATAACTAAACTTGTAATCAACTACAGTTAACGGAATCTTAGGCTGCTATTTAACAGATTCTCACCTCCTAGCCCTTGGGGACAGATTTGCCACCTGAAACATTTCTCCTGGAGCCACCACACTTTTTTTTTTTTACAAAACAAGGAGAAGGGATGGTGCTATTTCAACCAATACCCCAGACATCAGCACATGCTAATGCTTTCGTATATACTACAAGCACAAGGCTTTTAGGAGCAAAACAAGGTCTAGATCCTCATGTCCTTGGTTCTACTGCCATGATTGTAGCAGTTTCAAAATATGACCAATATTTCAAGATTTGAGATGTAACTTTTATTTACCAAACCTTCAGTTTGACATTTTGATTTTCCATAAACCAAAGCACATGAATAATGGCATTTGGCACAATATCCTACCAAGATTTATTGGGGGAAGGTGGGTGAAAAAGTGTGGAGTCCAAAGAGCATCTAAAGAATTAGATTGGAGTTAATTAACATCACACTTTTGAAATTAAATTAAACTTCATGTTTTATGTATATTTATTTAAAAATGTGCCTCTATTCATTTTGCCGTAAGCCAAATGCTCACAATTTTTGAAAGCCCCTCTATTATTCTGTTTTCATAGTCATTTCTACAGCTATGAGAGTCTGGTTGCTTTGATGAAATCAACATTATTGTTTCAGACTCAGCTAGGATCTGTGCTGTAAGTAAATTATTTCAACATAATTTTTCACTCAGAACACTAATAAAACTATTATTTCCTTGAACAGCATATAGGGAAATCATGTCATTGTTAGGATGAAAGTTACACATATATTACACTTGAGTTGATGGACACAGTATGGAATCACCCTTACCACAGTGTAGCAGCACTGAAGCTTGAAGACTAGACTTCAATAGAGTTAGACAAGGATTTCCAAACATTTAGAGAGTAGAACACATCCCCCGTGGATTAAAACTGAAGTTTCATTTACAAACTCATTTCATTTCAGACTCAAATGCTTGATTTATCTCCATCTCCATATGTGGACGGAGAAGGCAATGGCAACCCACTCCAGTGTTCTTGCCTGGAGAATCCCAGGGATGGTGGAGCCTGGTGGGCTGCCGTCTATGGGGTCGCACAGAGTCGGACACGACTGAAGCGACTTAGCAGCAGCAGCAGCTATATGTGGAAAGCAACTGTTGAGCTAAAGAAAATTGGGCTCAGTGGCAAGATTCATTGTGACAGGAAAGCAGGCCAGGAAGTTATAGATCCTCCCGGCTGCAAGTAAAGCCTTTCTACCAACCCCTGCTCCACAAATGCTTCCTCCTTTCCATCTGCAATCATCTTGATTTCCTTTTAAAACACTACGGCAGAAACCAACACAACATTGTCAAGCAATTTCCCTTCAATTAAAAAATACATTTAAAAGAAGAAGAAAAAAACACTAATGAAACTGAAAGAAATGACCTCTAAAGCCTTATGAGTACTTGACATACTTACAGGGACAACTTATTCAGTTCTCTTCATCAGAGTGTAAACTTAAAGAACAAAGAGGGTCATTCATCATCCCTTTACACAAGGGTTAAGTTGAAACTCACTGTAGTCACCCTGAGGGGGATTTAGGATGGGGCAAAAAAGATTGAAACATTCTCTGCTTTGGATATATGGGCTCCTAGATAGTTAAGATGCATATCTAAGGAAGTCTTTCAATGACCTCAGATTTTTGATCTTCCCATATACAGAGAAGAAGTAAAATCATTAACTTGAGATGTCTGTTCTTTGTGATCTGCAGTAATCTTTTACCAAGATGTATGCTTGACTACATGTATTTACCAGCCCCCATATTCTTATATTACCTGCTCCTCCCCTAACTCGCTAGGTGAGTACCTTCAGATTTACTGAGAGACTTTTTCCCAGGCTAGAGTCCTATGTAATGTCCTTGCATAAAATTTAATTTACAATGCTTTTTAAGTGACAAGAGTTTGGAAATAGGCACAGGGTGAAATGATACACTGCACAGGAAGAGAGATGGTAGGCCATGCTATTTCACCAATAGAAGACTCTGTAGAGAAAACTATAAGCCAACTTTTAAAATACGGTCTTCCTAAAATTGTCCCTTTAATTACCTGTGGTGAACACACCTGGAATAGTTCTTCTTGCCTGTAATCACTTGTTCATATCTTGATTATCCATCAGAATACAGCTCCCTGGTTACAGGCAACCCTAGTTCCTCTCTCCTTGTACCACCACCATTTCTTCAAGTAAAGTAGCACTGACAGCACATGTTACACTGCTGTTTCTGCTTCTGGCTCAGGGTGCAAGCTGACAGCTCTTCTACAGCAGAAGCAGTGCCTTATTTATCTTCATTTCTAACATATTCCCAATGCCTGGCACTTAATATGTGATCAGGTGAATAAATTAATAAATAAATTAGCGAATGACTGAAAGTCTATAATTCTTAAGACTTCATCTTCTCCAAGCCACTTTTTAAAAATTGGAATAGATCAAATATTTTGCTCAGATGCACACGTAGTGATTGGGCTTATACAATATGAACAAAGATTTGTGGAGAGGCCACAGTTTTGAGAGAGAAACATCTTTCACAACCACTTATCCATGAAGGTAAACCGAGAGTATTTCTGCTACCTCTACAGCTTAATTCCACATTCTCAAACTATTTATTGACCATCTGTTATGTGACCAAAACTGTTTTTGTTTTGGGGTACAGCAGTGAAAAAAATAAGACAAAAGGCTCTAACCAATGTGTAGTTTATCTAGAAGATGGCAATTTATTTGTGCTCCTTTTTTGTGTTAAGCACTCGAGTAAGTACTTGATGTGTATAATTTCATTTAATCTTCAGCACCACCCTATGAAGTAGCTAAACTTATTCTCAGTTTTACAGTGGAGACATTAAGGCACAGAGGGGCTTATATAATTTTCTATAAAGTTTAAAACTTGTATGGCTTAAATTTCAGAACTTTTTAAAAATTATAATTGCTGTCATCTTGGCTATGCTGTGATTCCTAAAATTTATAGCAAGAAGGGTTCTCTAAATTAAGAATGATAGATCAGTATATTCTTCTTAGAATGTACAGTAAAGAAAGATTCCCACAATGGAAAGAAGCAGTCTCAGAAGAAATAAACTCCTAAGTAAATCTATCTTCTCAAAAAAGGAAACTATTACCATTAAACAGGAAAGTCTAATAATGTGTTAAGTAAATAATATAAATTATATTATAATAGGGAGCTCCCTGGTGCTAGAGGTTAGGACTCTGTGTTTTCATTGCAGAGGGTCCAGGTTCAGTCCCTGGTCAGGAAACTAAGATTCTGTAAGTCATGCGGCATGTCCAAAAAAAGAAAAAGAAAAAAATCATGCTATAATAGAGAAAACATAGCAAATCCATCCCCATCCATTTATTTTTTTCATATACTTTATGTTTCAAATCTAGCCTGATTTTATTTTCAAGTGATCATAGACAGAATTTGTTTTTTTTTTTTTAATAACATATTCAGTTCAGAGTATTTGTCAATTGTTTTCAGTCAGATCTCTGGGACTTATATGTGTTCACACACTGTGACCACAAGATTTTAAAAACATTAACAAAATCCAAGTATATTAGTTCAGGAAAACAAGATTTGAATAAAAATTTTCATAAAATGATATGAAATGACATCAGAAAAAAATAACACAGATTCAAACTATAATAGAAGCATCATATATTCTTCTAAACCAATATTACTGTACCATTATCAAATTTTTATATATCTAAGTTACTAATGTCTCCATAGCAAAAGGTACCTTTTTTTTTATTTTAATCTGTCACTCTGTTTTACCTCATGTTCCTGCCTTCCCTCCTTTATCTCATCTTTACCCTTTTTCACTCAAAGATAATCCACCACCCTTGGATATTCCCACTGCGCTCTGCTTGCACTTTTGTGAAAGGCTGTACTTTGCACTCCTTGGTATTTGAAGAGTTAGTTGTTGACTTGTCTGCCTCTCCAATTAAGCTGTCAATTCCTTGAGGGGAAAGGCTATGACTTATTTATCTTCCTAGCATCCCACAGCCCTTAGCACAGTGATTTACACAAAAGAGGTACTAAGCAAATGTTTGACAAATGAGTGAACATCACTCCACTGAAAAAAAAAACAACAAAAATCCCCAAGAGCATTAAATGACACCAATCATTTATTCATATGCCATCTTGCCTCAAAACATTATAGAATCTTCTTGGTGGCATATGTCAACCCTCTTCATTTATTTTCACAAAACCCAAGTCCATTCAAGGATTGCTTCAGAAGATTATAAACCGTCTTATTAGAGAGCCTTAAACATCAAATGACTTTAAGGCCTTATCATTTCTTCCACAGATCAAAAGGACTAGAACTTGAAACCAGCCATTCAGTGACTTGTTAACGAACTGGAGGGTGCTGCCTCAGGATGAGGAGCCTGGACTCTGGACTGAGACTGTCTGGGTTCCAAATCTCTATCATTCACTAGCTCTGAAACTTTTACTTATAAGGAATGATAAGTTAATTCTAAGGAAAAGGTCTCTTTCCTTATAATGTTACAATGGTGGAAGAATTTTTGTGAGGACGAAATCAGATAATGCATAAGAAGGAATGCGCACAGTGCTTGAAACTAAGTGACCACACCACTATCATCAGCCCTGGACCTGGTTTACAGACTCCACATCTCTAGACTTAAGCTTGTTTGACCCCAGGGCTCTAGAATTTCACTCCACTGCCCACCTTTGCTCAGCTTTGTGTATCAAATGCCAGTGGTTGTGAGGAGGGTTTCCACATCAAATACAGCATACCAGTTAAATCTGCATGTCAGATAAACAAAAAATACTTTTTATCATAAGTATGCCCCAAATAGTATCTTGGCTATACACATACTAGGATGTCATTCATTCTTTACCTGATATTCAGATTCAACAGAGCACCTTGTATTTTTATCTGATAAATCTGGCAACTCCTACTCCAAAACATCAACCGCAGTCCCTTGCCTCAAGCCCTCACGGATGAACGCGAGTTTGCAGAGTTTGCATTTTAATTGCTTTCCCATTTACTCAGTTTCAGGTATTCACAATTGGTCAATTAGTTGAACCCAAGATAGCAAGGAAAAGCTGGACAGCTGTACTCTAGCTTCACGTGACTAAGGTTTTTACTTCTGGAAGACATTGCATATTTGATATGAGCTAGCTCTGGATCAAACTCTAAATCTCTAATTCTGTTATTTTAATACCCTTGAAGTATTTGGGGATGGTTTATAGAGATGACCTATATAATTCAGTCCCAGTACATTCTAGATGCTTTGTCTAAGAAAAACAGCTACATCGACACACACTCCAATAAAGAAGAGCCCAAACCAGTTCAAAGCATCATCTTGGTAGAGGACATTGGGTGACATCTCCAACAACCAGTATACGTGTCTCTCTCTCTCTCTTTTTTTTTTTTTCCCAGTTACTGGTGCCTGTTATGACAGTTATTGTGTTCCCCTGCTCGAGCATATCTTAGCCTGAAATCAAAGAGGCAATATTAACTGTACTAAGCAAGATCCATCCCAACCTCATACTTATTTCTGACATTCAGAAATTTGACATAAAGGATCTTTATCAGAGTATGCGGTGAGGTGCTACAAATACTGGTGTGTCTCTGGTGTGGAGACCATGTGATCTTTTAAAAATACATGCATATGGGGCTGGCTTCCCTGGTGGTTCAGTGGTAAAGAATCTGCCTGCCAATGTAGGAGACCTGGCTTCAATCCCTGATCCAGGAAGATCCCATATGCCATGGAACAACTAAGCCTGTGTGCCACAACTGTTGAGCCTGTGTTCTAGAGCCTGGGAACCACAACTACTGAGCCCGCATGCGGCAGCTTCAGAAGCCTGTGAGCCCTTGAGCCCATGCTCTGCAACAAGAGAAGCCACTGCAAGGAGAAGTCCACGCACCACAACTAGAGAGTAGCCCCCATTTGCCGCAACTAGAGAAAAGCCCACATAGCAGTAAAGACCATCACAGCCAAAACTAAATAAAATTATTTAAAAATATGTGTGTATATATATATATATATATATATATATATATATATATATATATATATGAATATGTGTCTATATTGGAGAAGGGAATGGCAAATTGCTCCAGTATTCTTGCCTAGAGAATCCCATGGTCATAGGAACCTGGTGGGCTACAGCCATGGGGTCACAAAAAGTCAGACACGACTGAGCAACTGTCACACACACACACACTCATATATCTATATATATATTTCAAGACTGCACAGTCTTTTTTTACTGAGTTACAGTTGACTTACAATGTTGAGTTATAACTGCTGTATAGCAAAGTGATACCGTTCTACATATATATACATCCTTCTTTATATTCTTTTCCATTATGGTTTATTATAAGATCTTGAATACTGTTCTCTGTACTATGCAGTAGGACATTATTTTTTACCCATCTTATGAATAAAAGCTTATATGTGCTAACCTCAACCTCTCACTCCATCCTTCCCCCCAACCCCCTCCCCCTTGGCAACCACCAGTCTGTTCCCTATGGACATTTTAATTTAAAGAAACTTTATTCTGGGTAAACTGAATTATTACTATTAGTTGTTTAGATTTAGAGAGCTTTCTGGCTACCTCTCTTGAAGATATTCCACATGGCCCACATAATTCTCAAAGTTTTTCCTGATAACCATATTTGAAAGAATCAACTGCATCTCTATCGATCCCCTTATCTTGATTTATTGTGTTTCTTAGTACTTGTTGCCTAGTTACTTTATCATAGCATGGACCTCTTTTCTATTTCCTTTCACTGGAATGTAATAACAATAAGGACAGAAGTTTCATTTATCATACTCATGGTCAGTGTCTAGAAGAGTGCTAGTAAGCCTATGGTAACCATACAATAAGTATTTTTAATGAAAGAATAAAAGAGAGCAATGATAGCAGCTATTCTTTGTTGAGTGGCTACCATGTGCTAGGCACTGTGCCAAATGGTTCTTCTATGACAGAAGAAAGATGTGTTTTGTTCTTCATACACATCTTCAAGAATGGATCCTGACAACTAACAGATGATTATTTCCTTGAAGGAAGTAATAATTGATAGGTATGGAAAGTGAAAACTGAAAGAGCTTTATGACCCTTAACAACTGTGCCTTTAAAACAGAAACACAAATACAGATTGTGGAAGATCAAGGAATTAGTATTGGAAATCTGGGAAAAAAGAGGCAAGATTAAGATTAAGGGGCACTTGAAGAAAAGGTCTGGGGAAAAACTCCATGGCTGGAGTCAAATGGACTTTTTGGGTACCAAAAAGATATCTGATGGAGATGTTAAAGAGAAATTTTATAACCAAATAAACAATTCTTTATTTCTTCAACCAAACATTCTGTAAATTTTTTATTTCTTGTTAGTATCTATGTGTTTTATTTGGTGAGATTTCAGAGAAGTGTCATGGTGCTCCAAGACATGCAGGAGAAGACAGCAGAGCTGCCAACATGGGATCAGTCACAGACATAAATAGACTCAGTTGGAAGTCACCATGTAATCCAATTTTCCATCTAATATTAAATTAACTCCATCAGACTCTTAAAATATGGCTTCTGAACTAGAATGTCAATTGATGACAGATACACTTCCCCCCATACAATGGACAGATAAGTCCATTGGGGTGTTTTTTGTTTTTTTTCTTTTAACAGCTCTATTTTCCTCTTATTCAGATAATTTTTTTACTGACCTGAAACCCCTTTGTCTATAACTTGCTTGTGTTTATTGTCCAACTCTTTATGACCTCATGGACTGTAGCCCACCAGGCTCCTCTGTCCATGGGGATTCTCCAGGCCAGAATACTGTAGTGGGTTGGCATTCCCTTCTCTAGGGGATCTTCCCAACCCAGGGATCAAACCCAGGTCTCCCACATTGCAGGTGGATTCTTTACCATCTGAGCCAAATGTTATTTAAATGTTTTTATTTTTTAAAGTAAGTAATATATTTACAATTGGGTCCTCTTCTGGACCTTTAGAAATATAGAGAACCTGAACATTACTTCCTTACATGTGTCATTTTGTCAACACAATGAAAATATCTATATGACTGGCAGTAACATGGACTTGACAAATGCTTGTTAGGTAAATTAACAAATGAGCTTCTGTGCTACTATGCCCTCTAGTCTTTTCTAAGAGTCTAATCATTCTTCTCCTTAGGGATCCTTTCAGTGTGTTTTGAAAATAACAATACTCTGTCTCATAATATCAGAGACATCTCTATACTCTAGTTCCACTTTTAAAGGGAAGTAAACCAAGTCAGAAAATAGTAGGTTTTGTTCATAGTCATAATGGCACATAAGAGGCTGTGTGCAAAGCAGATATTATGAGTTATGACACTTTGTCCATTTGAATATCTACTTGAAATGTCTGATAGGATGTGGCACATAGACCAAAATATCAAGCAAGGGAAAAATTAGTCCCTTGACATACTTTGGCAGATTGAAAGGAATAAAGATATTAAAAAATGATACCAACCTTTTTCAGTTTCCTGGATGAACCCCAAAGAACATAAACTACATTTTTCTCTCCAGCATTGGTTTTAAACACCATTCTCTTTCTTGAAGTATGTTAGCATTTGGAAATAACAACTACCAATTCTCAAAGGACCAGACACACATCCTATCATATATTGAAGGATCGTGTTCTTCCTCATTCATACACGGAACTGTATTTGAAAGAAGTTAATCATGGTGATACACGAAGAACAGGAAAGGAGGCACACACTCTCCAAGAATATGGATACTAATGTCTTTGCTGGGTACTAACTCATAGCAGGCACAAAGAAGTTAAGCCCACAACACCCTCAAAATACTGTTGGGAGCCATTCTGGATCTACTGCCTGATGACAAAGTCACGGCACCACTCAAGAAGAAACTGCAAAGCGATTTCTCTCCAGAATCGGAACCTTCACTCCTTCCTGTTTCTATGCCTTTGTTGTGGCTAGCTGTGTTTCTTTCCTTGTTGACAGGATTTAAAGGGGCTTCTGTAGTGATTTCATGAGAGTTTAGGGAAAAGAAAAATGATCTTCTGTCCCAAAGAAATATTCCCAAAATGATTAAACCTACTGAGGCCCCTGGCTGATGGGTCCCTAACACCCAGCCAGGGAGTAAGTCCATGTTCATTTAAAAAACAAGCCCTAAGCCTATTGTGATTTGGCCTCATGAGGAGATTATTATTGATGACTGAAAATTTGGATCATGTATTGAGAAAAATTACAGAAACTAATCCAATTGCCTTTTCTCATAAAGATTGGGATGCTAGAGATATTTGTGCCCCCCCAGAACCTGAACACAGACAAAAGGAAATATGTGAGTCATATTGCGGGTGGCTTCAGGGTAGACTGTAAAAGATTTGTTTTTGCCACAAATAGTCTTGTGATATGTGGGTAGATGGTAAACAGACCCCCACAGACACTGGCTGTACTATGAAAGACTCTTGATCTTAGACCCCACTATAGTGCTTATTCCCTGAAGCAAGACACTATGTTCCCTGAAGTAGATAGAACAATATGATTTATGACATCATAGATCATGTTTTTAGTAAAATAAGAATAGGTTTCGGGGTAAACATGTAACCAAAATGTAACAAAAGACCAGGAAAGAACATTTACATCTTAGAATCAAGAGATAAATCATCTGAATAGGAAAATATTGCAAAAGAATCATTACAAAGGTGACTGACCTAAAACATGTGCTATATAAGTAGAAACTTAGAGCAATAAAGGATCTTCATCTCTGAAGCTTCAAAAGACTCTGTGTCTTTCTTTCTTTCCTTTCTTTCTTTTTGCTGATGCCGTTCATCCCTTGGGTACCCCTGGACCAGCTGGAGCAGGACTCTGGCAAAACACTGTATGTTTTTAAGTCAGGTAACCAACATGTTCACGAAGGAGTAGATTCAATTAAATGACTAGGGTGATTGAATCTATGAACAGAAAATGCAATTTATCCTGTTGATCAGACAAAAGCCAGCAGTCCTCTGATAGGGGCAAAAAGAGCTTATCCTATTGTGCAGGCAACCTTGGTGCCATAGGAGGAGTTTCACCAAGGGCTTTACTGGGAGCCGAGAGGAGAAAGACGTGAGGCTCACCAGCTCACTTTCACAGTAAAGGAGATTTCACCAGCAACCTGGCCCAGCCTCAGCATTTGGCATTCAAGAGAAGTGTCTTCATCTTTCCACCTGCAAAGAGGTGGGAGTCATTTAGCTGTACCTAAATTATTAGCCTGAGTAGCCAAATCTGGGCTCTTGCTCCAGAGAGAAGCAGGCTTCTGCAGTCAGCTATGGGCATGGCAACCATCCATTGGCATCGACAGATTGGCCTGGTAAAAGATTCCAGAAATCAGTGTATGCAAATGCCAAACATATGAAGAAGATACTTGGAGCAAACATGCTGTGAAGAGAGGAGACACAAGGAAAGGATTGAAAAGGATACAAGAGGAAATAGCTCTCCAACTCATGTTGTTTATATCAGACCTTAGACATCTTGAAGGAAAAACGTGGTGTCGTCTCCAAGTTTTTCATCACCTTTGTTATGGGTATGGAACTCAGTAATGGTTGTATGCATTCATTTCAGTAAGGTGATTTCCTTCAGAATATTTGCAACGTCTCCTTCTGTATGGAGATGTTATTCACTGAGCTTCTGAAAATGATAGTGTAAACTGAAAACATCATGAAATAAGTTCAGATTATTTTAATTAAACATAGAAGCTCTGGGTCCACTCTGGGCTCTCCTTGGATGAAGAAACTCTACCTCACAGGAATGAAACACATAAAGACAAACAATGTCTTTCATCTCTCTTTACTTCCACTTCTTAGGGATAAAATATGATAACATAGGAAGGTACAGGAGGAGATTGGTTATCTGGGGCTGGGATCACGGAAATATGTTAACTGAGATTTCTTGTAAATTGAGTTTGAAGAGTCAGGTAAAGAGTTTCAAGCATGTGGTTAGAGCCATTGGACTGTGCAGCCTTTTGAAGCTTGAGACAAAGTAGAGGAATATGTGGTTCCATAATGCAATTTAATTTCTGCATGACTATTTTAGACAAATTGGCTCTTGATTAAATTACTAGATCAAAAGACCAAAACAGGGCTCGATGGCTATAGATAGATACGAGTTATATAACATGTACCAAAATTATGAAGCTAGAAAGTAAATACACAATAATTCATATCATTTATTAGGCAGAATTATTTACAAGCTTCTGTTATAGTAATCAAAACCAAAAAGAGCTTCTCTCCCTGGAAACTACTCTTCTCAATTATAGATTTTTGTCAAAAGGCACTTATAACCTATAGAGGCCATGTACCAACCTCCAGCTCCATCCTTGTGATTTTAGAAAATGATTCTCATGGATATTCAGGGTCTGTGAACTATACAAATAATGCATTTGGAATGATCTCATGAAGAGACTATTATCAAAACTCACTTAGAATAATGAAGAAGTCGATTTCAGACTTAGGAAGAAAGGGAACAAATGATTTCATACTGAGTATCTTATTGAGGAATAGGTTAAGCTGTAGAAAAAATGGAATATTATAAGGGTGGTAAGAAGCACAAGACCATAGGACTCTACTCCATGGTTAATGGAAAATACTTTCAAAATAGAAAAAAAAAATTGCCTGTCATGGGAAACAAATATGACTAAATTTAAAAGGTTCATGAAAGAAGGTCTTGTTTTCTTATATAACTAGGAAAAAAGAAAACACAAAACACAAATCTCTTAAAAGCTTAAGCAGCTGCATAAAAAAAAGAATGTAAGACCTTTGTGAGTACATTTGCTGCAATTGGCATTGATCACCAGTGTTTTGCAGCCAACCATAATTATGTTAAGTTTCTGTATACTAACCTGTCATTTCTGAACATGGTAGGCCAAAAGAAGAGATGACACTGATTGGTATATGATCAATCAGCCCTACTTGATCTGGTTTATTGGACGACTATGGGTTTGAAAAAATTTTTGCACAGTAATTACAGAAATCATCAGAGAATGGTATTCTTCTATGTGATACTAGAAATGGAGTCTGTTTAGAGGTTGAATTAGATATCGTGCATGATATGTGGCTATCAGTGATTGTCTTGGGAGGCTAAAACTATGGCTAGCCCAAAACAGCAAGCATGATTGTCAAGGAGAAAAAATGTCTCCAATGGTCATAATAAAAACCATATTTTTAATCACCAACGTCTTAGATGTAGTAGATTTGATATGCAAATGTAAAGAAATTGTTTCTTTATGATAATTTGGGTTAAGTGCACAGTATAGACTGGGCATTCATGATAGCCTTTGTTAGACAGCCAACATCATAGTGAGTTTCTGAGATTTCCTCTTGAATTAAGCAGTGATATGAAAAGTTCCAGGAAACAAGCTACTCTTCTAATCTCCTAAGATCTGACTTCCAGCCACTTTAGAACAAATGGTCCTGGCAGCTCCTTAAGAAATTCTTCTAAGTGTTACTAGAGCCATCTTATGGAAAACACAAATGAACGCTTTGGCCAATCCAATACTTGACAAGTAGTCGGATACTGGTGACTCAGTTGTTTTCCTTCCATCCCAGGCTGAGTTTTCTGTTCTCTCCACGTGCCTTATACTGATCTTGGTACTAAATTTATTAATCCTTTCTTTCCTTCATTCCACTACTTATTGAAAGACTAAGACATGACAGACACTATGCTTTTTATAGGGTATTTAATAGTGAACACAACAAAATTCATGCTCTCATGCCTTTTATTTTAGGGTAGTATAGCATAACGTCAACTCCATTGGTTTCCACAAAAACGATTGTATGGCCTGATGTTAGGCTGGTGGCACAAGAAATACTAGAGGAAATAGTTAAAAGTACAGACTCACTCTGGCTCCCACCCATACAGATTCTATTTCAGCAGGTTTGGGATGGAATCTGGCAATTTACAATTAAAAAACAAAGAGCAATCTTTCTAAGTGTGCTTTTTGGTACACAGCCACGCTTGGGAACTAGCCTAGTATACAATGAGAACTGATATTGTAGCAGGAAACAACAAACCACCTGTTTGTTCTGCCCCATCAGACAGATGAGAGCTAATACAGCTCCTGGGGGCTCCATGGTTGGGCAGTGGGGCAGTGTCTAGACCATATCTGACTGGAGTTGTGCCTTCAAGAACTTAATGTGTCAAAGAGTTTGAAAGACACAGAGAGAATCAAAATCAATAAATCCAACAACTATAGGTAGAGTATATATTTTAAAAGCCAAAAAGAACTGAAACAACTATTAGGGGCTGAAAGTCAAGATTTGAGGGGCAGAGGGAATAAGAGCAAAAGGCAGAAGACAGAACAGAAAAGATAGCAGGAAAAAAGTAGGAGAAATTCCCAATTTTGTGTACCAGGCATTGTTTTGCCTAGTTAACTGTCTTGTCTCAAAGTACAGTGAAAGTGTGGATCTCTGTGATCAAAAGCCAGATGGCTTTCTTGCTACACATTGCTAAACTAAGGGCTTGCCCAGTGGCTCAGTGGTAAAGAATGTGCTTGGTTTAATTTCTAGGTTGGGAAGATACCCTGGAGGGGGAAATGGCAACCCACTCCAATATTCTTGCCTGGAAAATCCAATGGACAGAGGATCCTGGCGGTCTGTAGTCCATGGGGTTGTAAAGAGTCAGACACGATTGAATATGTATGCAAACTTCTTAAGTGTAATTATTCACAACCTACAATTCAGGAAACAGTACACAGCTACTTAACAGAAGTGCCTAAACTGAAATCCATGAGTACTCATTTTGCAGAACAATAATGGTTTTGGTGACATGGTTTAGCCTTCTTTATGTTGTTGGTTTTATCTTAATATATAAATGGGTCACATTTATTGAACAGTCACTAGCTCCTAGACCTTTGTATACTAAATGCTTCCTATGCAATAACTCGTATACTTCCCATAACAGCTTTTTGTGGTAGTTATTTTCCCTACTTTTCAGGTGAGGAAACAAGTGAGGTGTCAGTGATAAATTGTAGAGCCAATTCTCAGGCCTAGAGTTGTCTGGCTTTAGACTTCATTCTCTAGAGATAACTCAAATTTAATCTGCTTTCCAGTACATAGAGAGCAACGATGACAACAAAAATTTCCTTACTATTTTAATTCAAACTTCCACATCCTCACTTAATGGTAAAGGTAGTACTGAAACTGAATTATCTCCTTGATTGGGTATTATCTTGAAATAAAGATAAGATTAATGGTTTTGACCTTCAAGCTATATAATGAGCCATTCATATAAATATAAGTAATTAAATTTTAGATTCTTAAACTTCACTGAAGTTCGAGACATGACACTGGAAGGATGGCCTTTCCTATAAGTAAGCCTCTCCCTGCATATTTATAACTTGGAAATGCCTACACTTCCACTAAGTTTTGCCAGATTAGAATGATAATTTTCAAAGTCCTTTCCTATAAGGCGTCACATGGAATCATCCAGTATCTTTCTACGTTGAGGGAGACTGCTGCTGCTGCTGCTGCTAAGTCGCTTCAGTCGTGTCCGACTCTGTGCGACCCCACAGACGCCAGCCCACCAGGCTCCCCCGTCCCTGGGATTCTCCAGGCAAGAATACTGGAGTGGGTTGCCATTGCCTTCTCCAATGCATGAAAGGAAAAGTGAAAGTGAAGTCGCTCAATCGTGTCTGACTCATAGCGACCCCATGGACTGCAGCCCACCTCCGTCCATGGGATTTTCCAGGCAAGAGGACTGGAGTGGGGTGCCAGTGCCTTCTCCATGAGGGAGACTAGTCATTACATTTTTACTTAATAGATATGAAACCCAAAACTCAGTTAAAGTTAAATAACTTAAGCAAAAAAAAGTCAGATAAAAGTCATACTAATTAGGGCCAGAAATGGTGTTAAGGTTCAGTGTTCTGGCTTTTCATCATAAGCTTTCTCCCAGGTAAAAGAATCAGTGATGGATAGATGTAAATCAATTTTTATGATAATTAAAGACAATTTAAATGATCACATACTAAAAATTAGTGAGATACTTCTGCACTTTTGAAATTTAATATCATAATTCTTTATATTGGCCTTCTAACATTTACCAGATAAATAGCCAAGTTTAAGAGTCTTTGATTACAGTTTTTGTCAATATGGCGATACATATTTATACTTATGGGGCATTATTCATTGAGTTTGCAGATTGTATATATGTTAATATTAGCTAATAAACCACTATTGACTGTTTCTTCTTTGATATTATTATTTTGTTGATGATGATAATACATAGCAAGTTAGCTTGACCATATGGCAGGTGGGAGATTTTTGTTGTCAACATTTGGAACAAAGAAGATTTATAGTTGGATGTACTTTTTTAGCATAGCCGAAATTGTATTTTCAGACCCTTTAAATGAATGAATTTTGAGCTGTAGATATGGGAAATACTATATTTATAACTGTGTAAATGTGATCTATACTAACACAATATGGTACTGTTTTGTTCTTGCAAAATAGAATTAGGTTGATATTCAAGCCCAAAAGTAAACATATTCATTCTTGTTTGATTTTTTACCTAAGAAACTTAAGATGTAAATAGATACATTCATATAAAAATACAAAAAATATTTTAGGTAAAATTCTATCATATGAAAAATACTAGTGGCATAGTTACAGTTTAGAATTCCCTAATTTAGAATGTGCGATTTTAAAAAAGAAATCAACTCTTTAAATTTCAACATTTAAACATGTAACATCTTAATAAGAGGAATAAATGTTTAACATTTAAATTCTACACCATATGTGGTGGAAAACTCAATGCAGTAACATGAACACATCTCTCAAGCATATGCCGGCTTTAATCCATTTCAGCGTTGCATTTATGAAAATTTCTTTCCTTGTCAGAAGTAGAAACAATAGGTTAACTAACACAACTATGCCTGAAATTAGGTATATGCTCATATTTAAAACAGTAGTCACTAACTTATGCTCCTGAAATTGATCAATACTCATTCTGTGAAGATACAACATAAAGTTAACTGTTAGGACTTCAAGTTCAAAATGGCAATTATGTGCATTTATCTATTTTCCCTCCTAGGAGACCAATCAATTAATAAGAAAGGAATTTTTTAAATGACAATAACAAATGAAATGGGAAGGGAATCAAGAAAAATAAGTGATTCAACAAATATCTAGAAGATGGTAAGCAGATAAAGAACTGATGACATAAAGCAGAGGAAGCCACAGCCTAGAAAATATGCAGAGGACCTATATTCAATGAGAAAACCTGTCTGCCAAGTTCAATTCCTGACAAAATTGGGACATAGAAATCCAGGTACAAAGGATATGATCTGTGGCATTTGTATCTGAAAAGAAGAGAATTAAAAAGTATGAGGAAGAGATGAACCCAACATGCAGAAAGATTCATCTATTTTTCTCTATTGTTTTTCTATTCTGTATGTCATTAATTTCTGGAATCTAATCATTATTATTTCCTTCCTTCTGTTTCCTTTAGGTTTATTCTTTCTTTTCCACTGTCCTAAGGTGAAAAGTTACAATACTGATTTGAGATGTTACAGTTTTGAAAATATAGGCCTTTACAGCTACAAATTTCCCTCTATGTACTGCTTTAGAGGAACCCCATAAAATTTTAGTATGCTGTATATTTTCATTCATCTCCAAGAACTAATTTCCTTTTGCTTTCCTCTTTTGGCTGACTGGTTACTGAGGCGTGTGCTATTCTACTTCCACATATTTATTACTGTTTCAAATTTCTTTTTGTTATTAAATTGTAATTTCAATAAATTAGAGTGATCAGAGGACATACATTGTTAGCATTATTAGCCATTTAAATTCATTAAGTTTTGTTTTATGGCATAAGCATGCTCTATCCTGCAGAATGTTCCATGTGCACTCAAAAATAATGACCTTTTTGCTGTTATGTAGTAGACTGTTCTATGTATCTATGTCAAGTTGGCTTATCTAGGTCTTTTTTGGCTTTGGAAAAGACCCTGATGCTGGGAAAGATTGAAGACAAAAGGAGAAGGGGGCAGTGGAGGATGAGATGGTTGGATGGCATCATCGACTCAATGGATAAATTTGAACAAACTCTGGAAAATAGTGAAGGATAGGGCAGCCTGGCATGCTCTAGTCCGTGGGGTCGCAAAGAGTCAGACACGACTTTGTGATCTAACTGGCTGTTTTATCCGTTAATGAAAATGGAATCCTGAAGTCTCCAACTATTATTGTTCAATCATCTACCTTACCATTTATTTCTGTCTGTTTTGTTTCATGTATTCTACGGTTCTGTTTTTAGATGTGTATGTGATTAAAACTGTCATACCTGTCACATGGATTCATTTTTGTGTTATTACAAAATGTCCTTATCTCTAATAATATTTCTTTTAAAGCCTGCTGTTTCTGGTACCAGTATAACCATTCCAGGTTTCTTGCGGTTCTAAGTTTTCTCCTATGTAATAATCTAGGAGTATCACAGTTTTGCATTTTACATTTAGGGCTGTGATCCATTTTGAGTACATTTGCGTGTAAGATCTATATCTAGATTAATTTCTTTGCCTGTGAATATCCTATGTTTGTTGCACTGTATCATTTTTATTCCTTTATCAAAGATCAGTTGACTATATTTATGTGGGTCTATATCTGGGCTCTCTATTCTGTTTCACTGTTCTATTTGTCTATTCTTCTGCCAATACCACACTGTCTTGACAGCTTTCTGTAAGTCTTAACTCAGGTAATGTCTGTCCTACAACTTTGTCCTTCTTCAGTGCTCTGTTTGAACACCTTAGAATAGACTTTTGAATCAGTTTATTGATATCCACAAAATCATTTGCTGGGATGTTGACTGAGATTGCATTGACTTTATGAATCAAATTGAGAATAATCGAAATCTTGACAATATTGGGTCTTCCTATCCATAAACATTGAATATCTCTCCATTTAAAAAAAAGTGATTGATTTGTTAACATTAGCATTGTATCTGCAAACTGCTATAATTACTTAGTTCCAAGAAGTTTTTTTTTTAATATAAAATGAAGTCTTTCAGATTTTCTACGTATTGAATAGATTATAATGTCATCTGTGAACAGTTTTATTTCTTCCTTTGCAATCTGTATATATTTTATTCCCTTTTCTTGTCTTATTGAATTTGCTAGAACTTTCACTACAGTGTTGAAAAAGTGAGGTAAGATGGGACTAATGCAGCATGTTAATTTATTTAATTTTTGACTATTTTAAATGTTATTTCCTTCTTGGTTGCTCTAGAGCTTACCATTGCCAATCTTAAATTATCAGAATCTGCTTAAGATTTATACTTTTGCCACTGTGATATAGAGATGATACGCCTCTATCTCTACTTCCTTTCTCCCTTTCTGTGATATTATCATTAAGCATATTGCATCTATATATGTAACAACCATTGCATAACATTACATTGTTAGAATTATTGCTTTATATAATTTTGTGTTTTAAAGAAGCTCAGATACAACAATGAAAATAAGCAAACAATTGTAGGTTGTGCTATCTTAACTTTCATTTCTACCATTTTTGATCTCATCATTTTTTCCTATGATTTTGAGTTACAATGTACAGTCACTTCCTTAGCCCAACACAGGTGTGCTTCCCCTACCTCATGGAAACTCTCAGACCGGGCCTGTTTTGCAGTGTTGAAGAACTTCTTCTAAGGAAATGTAGGTTTTTGCTCTTAAGGCCTAGCAGTTGATTGGATTATGCCCACCCACATTATTGAGGGTAATTTCTATTTAAGGACAACTGATAATGTTAGTCACATTTACAAAATACTTTCACAGCAACAGTTAGATGACTGTGTGAATGAGTAACTTGGCACTAAAGTCTAGCCTAGTTGACTGGTAAAACTAACCAATAAAATCTATATCGGTGTGCTTAATGGTGCCATACGTTTCTCTGAGGTGTATTTTTTTAAATTTCTTCATTTATCCCCTCTCTTTGTTGTTCAGATTGCATAATCTCTATTGGTTTACCTTCAGAATCATTCATTCTTTCTTCCCCCACTTAAACCTACTGTTGAGCGCTTCTAGTGATGTTTTTTAAAATTTCAGTACTGTACTTTCAACTAAAGAATTTCCATTGTTCTTTTATATAATTTCTATCCGTTTATTAATGCTTTTGGTTTGATGTGACTTTGCTGTCATATTTTCCATTACTTCCTAATCAGTGTTTCTTCATTCTTTGAATACATTTATAATAGTTACTTTGAAGACTTTTCCTGTTAAATCTGACATCTATTTGTTCTGGTGAGGCGTTTCTGGTTCCTGAGTTTTCTTTTTTCCAGTGGATGGCTCATACTTTCCTGTTTCTTTGCATGTCTTGTAATCTTTCTTCTAACATGGACATTCTAGATAAAATGTTGTAGTAACTCTGGATACTGGCCTGTCTTCTCTGGGGCATTTTGTTATCTGGTTTGTAATTTGGTTAATGACTGGTAAAGTTTATTTTAATGAAGTACATATCTCCTCCAGGAATGGGAAGCCCCTGATGCTGCACTTGAGAATACAAAGCCTCAAGCATGCCCATGTTCTCCCTGGGATGACAGTGTTTGCTGCAGAGCTCTTTTGTCTCTTTCCTTAAATGCTTCCTGCTGGTAAACTCGACTAATCACTGGCTGATTGCTCGACTGTTCTCAACAATGTCCTTGGGCATAAATTTCTCCACAGATTGATTGAATCAAAGGTAGTCCCTTTTAAAAATATAGTCTGCAAGGTCAGTGTTTGAGATCCCTTTTAATAATACGAGGGTTCCTCTTCATTTTTCTCTTTTCCAATTATCTCTACAATTGGAAGTCCAGCCTAACCCTACATGTCAAATTCATTTGCCTATCTCTTCCCAACTAAATTTCATCAGAAATAAAGATAAATGTAAGCAGATCTCCAAAAAAGGAGAACAAAATAAAGAGAAAAACATGAGGGAAAACATTAAAAAAAGAATTTATGTCATAGTTTCAAATTATGGCTAATAGAAGTTCTGCAAAGGGAGAACAGAGAGTCTATGAGTACAAAATATCCAGTAAATAATAGAAGAGAATTTCCCAAAGCAAAAATACACAAGTCTTCAGATCAAAGGGCCCAGAACAATACGAGAAAATTAAGACTATTTCCTATGAATATAATTGCAAAACTATATAACTGCAATGAAAATTAAAAAACATAAAATCTTCCTGAGGGGTTGGGTTGGGTGCATAAGGACTCAGCCACATACAAAAGAATAATTGTCAGATTAGTATCAAACTTGTCATCAGTTATGCTGGGTGCTAGAAGCCAATAAAGAAATGTTTCAAAGTTTTGAAAGGGAAAGTGTTTGTGTGTGAAATTTTATGCTCACCAGACTCTGAAAATGAAGGCAGAATAAAGAACTTTTCAGACAGCAAGGACTTCAAAGTTTGCATCTCATGTATTTCAGAATGTTACTTGGGAATGTACTTTAGGGATAACACAAAAGGAGTAAACTGGGAAGAAAAAGAACATAGGATCTAATCAAACAGTAAGGGAAATTCCAGGATAGCAGTTATCCAGGTGCCCTACAGAATCAGCAGTTCAGCTGGGAGTGTGAGGACAGGGGATTCAGAATGAAAGATTCTGGAATGTGGAAAGAACTGATAGACTCAACACAGTAAAAGCTGTCTTAGAAAAATTTTAGGTCATGGTAAAATCAATGTGGTTTATGGAAAAGTAGCATCTAACTGACACTGATTCTTGAAACACTCTCCTCTGTATAGCTAAGTGGTTGTGACATTGGACCTGGAGACAGGAACGTGGTCTTAAGCATATTGCTCATCTCTGAAGTGGCCACCATTTACACTGCCAATGTTAATTGATCTTTATTATGCTTTTTTTTCCATTTTAGATTTTTGGACAAACCACCAAAATCTTAATCATGCTTACAGATCTGACTAATACCATTATCAACTTTGAGAAGGTAAAGATCAAAATAGAGCTGACACTGAAAGTTAAACAAGAAGGAAGAGAGGGTGTACCCACTGATTTCATCATCTGAAAAGAGGGGAATCAAGAGAAAGGAAGTAGTTAATGCTACTTAATGTTGCCGATGATATGATAGCACCACAGTGGGAGGAGGGAGACAGAAAAGATGAAGGGTGATGTAACTAAGCTAAAATTCCAAAATGTACAGCAAATAAATGACAATAACATCAACAGTAACAACACTGTACTAACCACTGTTTTAAGGACTTCACATATATTAAATAGTTTAATTCTCATAATGATCTAGGGACAATGCTATTTTTATTCTTATTTTACAGGTGAAAAACTGAGCATAGAGTGCTAAAGTAACCCACTCATGATCACTCATCTAGAAAGTGGTGAAGCCATATTCAAACTTAGACAAGCTGGCTCCACAGTCCTTGTTTTAACCTGCATGCAAATTGCTTCTTAAAACAGTTTTAGACAATGTCTGAAGTTGATAAATAAGACAAAGGAATTATTTATTTTCATTATATTGTACTCTTCAATATTTAATCCTATTCATGGATTACTTTGGTAGATTAACACACAGTCAACTCTCTGTATCCATGGGTTCAGCATCCATGGATTCAACCAACCACAGATTTAAAAATATTAAAAAAAAATCCAGAAAGTTTCAAAAAGTAAAACCTGAATTTGCTGTGCAACTATTTACATACCATTTACATTATATTTACAGCTATTTACACGGCATTTACTATATTAGGTATATGTAATCTAGAGATGATTTCAAGTGAGCAGAAGGATGTGCATAGGTTACATGCAAATAAAACACTATCTTATATAAGGGATTTGAGCATTCATGGATTCTCTAGTATCCATAGGGAGGTCCTGGAACCAATACCTTATATTGGGTTGGCCCAAGAGTTTGTTTAGGTTTTCCCATAAGATGTTGTGGAAACATGACATAATGAATTTTGGGGCCAGCTCAACAGACACCAAGGCAAGACTATAATACTCTACTAGGCAATCAATGACAGAGATCAACAGCTGGTGGGGAGATGCACATGTGCTTGAGACATTCAGTTCAATAAACCTGGTCAATAGTTTGTCATCCCTCATCCTTGATCACTCTTGCCTTTTCTTTCTGAAAAGTTTCAAATCACCCTTCAAAATGAAGCTTAAGCTTCACTTCCTCCCCTATGAATAATGGCTATGGTGGAGTCATATGTTACATGGAGGTTAGGTTCCAAAAGGCAGGCGATAAGGCTAAAATTATCAATAGTCAAAGTTAAACTTGACATTCTCATAGGAAAATGCTGTAATATAAACCACTCTGCTGTCTCTCAATATATCTAACATAGTCATTTTTCCTCTAAATTTGGAACAGATTGCTGTTGCTTTGGGTGAGCTGCACAAGAAATAGTTGGCTGGTGTTTTAAGGCCATGTCGTATGAATAATACCTGTTTTTAGACTTTGTAATCTCATTAAAAATGACTTTGGGAACAACAGCTATCTCAAGTTCCATTTATGGACTGTATTCATTAAATGGAGTGGCAGGTACCACTTAAGATGCTGTTTTTCTCTTCTTTTTATTTGCTGGGTTCATATAATTGAATTCATATAAAATAAATGGAAGAAAGGTGTAAATTCTCCATAATCCTTCCTTTGGGCGTTCACTAAAAATTGTACACCCCTATCATTTTATATTGAAATGATACATAATGTAATTTAGGTAGGAAGGCATGATGGAGAATGATGGATCACTGAGGGACAGAGGAATTGACAGAGGCATGGATACAAAGATGATAGACAAAAAGACCTTAAATTAATTAGTAAGATGTTAGATGGTTGCTTAGATATGGATAGGGAGGTCTAGGAGTAGAGATGGACAGTGAATAGTTGGGACGATGAATAGAGAGTCAGACAACCTGTTGGAATGATAACTGATAACAGAAAGATGATAATGAGAGAAGCCGATGAGGTGAGGGTGTGAAGGAGACTGAAGTGGATGAGGACACAAATACATGCAGACATTTCTGCATTCACTCAACAAATATTCGTTGGGTGACTCTTAAATGCCAGTCACTCTATTACACAGTGGAGACAACAGTGCGCAAAAAGAAACATGTGATCCCTGTCCTCAATGAGCTCAGAGTTAGACATTATCATGAGTGTCAGGTACTACAAAGAAATATTCTTTTTACAAAAAAATCAAAGGGTCAGAAAGGGATGGACATTCACGTTTAGGAAGGGTGGTCAGTAAAAACCCCACACAATGATATGGCTGAATGAGGAGGAGGAGAAGGTAATAATGATGCTATATGGATAACAGATATCAAGAGTTGATGGAGATGGGTATTTGCAGAACAATAGAGCTAGGGGGATAAATAAATGAGAAGAACAAGAGCATAACAGATGATGGAGAGAGAGAAGAATGATGGTAAAGACAGGCAATTAATGTTAAATGAATGAATGCAAAAAGTTTAAAATGCAGAGGAAGATAAATCCTGCTGCAGTGGTGATATGTAAAGCTGAAAATCTGGAGAAATTGATGGATGGGCCATTCAGAGGAAAGTTCCAAGCCCATGTTCTATATTTCTATGCTGTCACACTATTACATGTCTTTAATTCAAGGAAATAAGCTCACATGAAGACAGTGTCTACCCAGATCAAAGACAACGAATATTTTTAAACTGAATTCACATGAAGATAAATCAATGCAAACAGAGCTTTAATTTGAGGAACTGCTTTTGCTGTACAAATGACTAGATTCACACGCAATGTATTTTTAATCCATCTCAACAGCAGAATCCGATAGTAATTATCTACCAGAGTTATTGGCTTACAAAAGCTCCTTAAGCTTCCCGAGTCCCATAATATGATGGCTGCTCCCTATTTTTAGCCATCAGTAATGGTTGCTTAGCAGCCCTGGAAACTCCTTTGTCAGAAACCACTATCACATTGTGGATGGCACTGGGAAAATAGGCTGCCTGCAAACTATCACCCAGCATGGAAGCCACTCAGCTCAAGCTGCCAAGAGAGAACTTTCACAAGACACCCAAAGAAAGAAATCTGTTCTGTCGAGGAGGGAGATAAGTGTGACACGAAACAAGGAGAGGCTTGGAAGTTCTTTATGTTCACTTCAAACATCTTCTAAATACACAATAGTGGAAAATAGGTTTGATATTTAGGGGTACATTAAATAGTGCTGACACATTTTCCAAATAAACTGAAAACTGCCTTGAGTCTGTAAGGTGCTTTGTTTTACCTACCCCATGTAACTTCCCATTCATTCATTCAACACTAACATTCTACTATAGCAGAAGCCTTATTATCTGATACACTGGTGACCAATTGTATCAACCACCCTTGCGATTAATTGAAAACCTTGGTTGAAACCGGAAATAATTTTAAAATGACATACATACCTTAGATAATTTATCTAATATGAAACCATGTAAATGATTTTCTTGATGTAGGGTTAAGACCTTAACATTGAGTGTGGGTCCTCTGATTTCACTTTCTCATGGTCATTATTATATAAGCCGCATGGTATGGCGTTATCTCTTTCACTTTTTTTTTTTTTGAAATGTAGCAGAAGTGTGAGGACACACATGAAGAAATTAAGGTACAGAATGCTTAGAGATTTTTTTTTCTATTTTTTCCAATCTCTCCCCCACACCTAATTCTAAAACCATTTTTACAATAAAATTAGCAACACACCTTTATCAATTCTTGTCCAATCATTTAATTTATATTTCACAGAAAAAAAAAACAGATCTCTTTTAAAATTCCTACTGATTGACTTATATAATATTCAATTAAATAAAGCTGTTAAACAGTAGTAAGGTATACTTGACATAAAGAGGTTTGGAAACAAACATAATGATTCTTGGTAAGCATGAAACTCAACAGGTGGATCCAGATGTGTCCAAGTAGGTAGGCTATCTACTGTGCATTTTTAGTGTGCATTCGAGTGTCAATCAGTGTGTTTTACAGAAGGAATAAAGAATATTATTTATCTAGTAAGAGGTCAGGTGAGAGTTTCAACTCTCTGTGGCAGCCATTGTGCCAAGCTTCATGTATATGAACTTGTAAGCCACTGTCCTCAGGGAACCAAGTTTTTACATTAATACCACAATTCAAAAATTCTCCGTTTATCCAGGTGACTCAAGTCTGAGTCCTTGCTCCCCCTTTAAGTCACGCCATGGCATTTGCCAGTAAATTTCTCTAATTTTCTGTCTAGAGCAGTAAAACTGCAAGTAGTAAAACTTTAGGTATCCCTAAAGTTCTTGCTGCTTTTTGGTTCTAATAATTGGTTTTCAGAGTTTTAGAGTTGCTATTTTTGTTTAACATATGCAGAGAACAATTAAATCATTGATCTTTATCTTGTTATTTCTGATTAAGAGTCAATAATGCTTTTAGAATGATATATTCCAGGTCTGGAAATATAAGAAATGTTTTACTTGCACATGACTGGTGGTAGTCTGATACAACGGAAGGGGTGATGAACTAGGAGTTAAAAGACAAGGGCTTGAATGTCAATTCTGATAATTTATAGCTGTATGTTCAGGGACACATCCACTGACCTCTGGCGATTTCAGTTTATCCTCTGTAAGATAGAATAATCATATGTATATCAGTTATGTAGTGATGGGTAATAAATTATTTCTATCTTGCAAGCTTAAAGCAAACAAAAATTGTTATTTCATAGTTGATACAGGTCAAGAATTCAAGAATGGCTTAGCTAGGTGGTTCTAGCTCAGAATCTCTATCAAAATTGCAAGTGAGGAGGTGAGATGGGCTTTACTGGGACTAAAGGATCCAGTCTCAAGCTCACTCATGTGGCCTCAGTTCCTCACCAAACAGAAGAGAAGGGGAGAAGGGGGGAGAGAGACAGACAGACAGAGAATGCAGAAAAAACCTACAGTCCTTTTGTAATCAATGGAAGTGACACTTCTGTCAGAGTCTCCTCACTGGAAGCAAGTTATGAAGTTCAGCCCATACCCAAAGTGAACTCAGTGTCACTTCTTAAAGAGACGAGTAGCAAAGAATCTGCAAATATAATTTAAAGCCAACAAATATGTAGCAATGATGCTAACACTCTTCCACCTTCTAAAGTGGTTTCCATCTAATCTTATTTGAGAGGAGCAGCTGTCGCTGCAATAATTAATGACAAGGATGAAATGTATGTATAAGTGAATTATTTCTATATGGCAGCTACTTCTGTACACCCCTCCCAAATATACTGGCTGGGACCTCTGGTCTACTGTCTTCCTCCTGACAATTCAGTTCTCAAGAGTGATCACAGAGAGGTGACCGCAGAGCAAAGCACAGTTCCTTCTACCAGCCTGTCACAGTCATTCTCTGACAGGGCCACACAGGCTGTTCAGCTGTTCTAGTTTCACAGCACTCAGACATATAGAAAAGATCTCCTACCACAAGATCATGACCCCAGAGCTGAATACTGGACATACCTTTTCTTAAAAGTCTCACCGACCTTTTCTCAGTCAACACTTTTCTCTAAAATGCTCCATCTTTATGTCATTTTGGCCAAGCTCTAGAGTCTTCATACTCATTCATTCTTCATCCATCCATCCATTTTGCATGGGCCTACCTACATAGGTTAAGGTATCACATAACGTGGTGGGAATGTAAAACAGATGAAGTCACATGATAATTTATTTGAAAAATGGCATAATGTGATAATTACTTATAATGTTAATATAAATGAGACATCACATCTGACTACACATTTCCTTTACTCTATGCTCTCAAAGTTGAGATAGCCTAGAATTTGGCCTGGTGAAAGACTTACTAAAGACTGAGACATTTATACAGATTATGTTCCCAATGAACTGCCCAAGTCAGTGCTTTTCACAGACATGTGCAAATATCAGTTTCATCTGGCATCAAATAGAAGGGGCTAAACTCCCTCCAGGACATGCTATGACCTGGCCTATGTGTGTGGAGTACGCCTCCTGCATCCTGGCTCTGTCTCCTTTCCTGTGATAGTGTCTGAGTGGGAAAGTCCAAGGGAAGAGGGTCTTTGCCCTCACCTTGACTTTCAGTTACTGGGATTACAGCCCTACTAACCACCCAATCTGACTGAAGGGTAAGGTGCAATGGCCTCTAAATGGCTACAGGCAGAAAGTTCAGTGTGATACTCGTAGCATAAAACTGGGTCACACACATTTACAGAGACACTTTCCTTTGGGACAGTGCTCTCCACGACCCAACTCTTGCCTGCCATAATGATCTCAGCTCCACACTCTCTCCCCTGCTCACTCTGTGACAGTCACACTGGCCTCCCTGCCACTTCTTAAATGCATCATGCATTTGCCTTTCCTTATCTCTATATCAAGAATCCAGTGTTCAGCTACTTACATTCTTTGTGTGTGTGTGTGTGTGTGTGTGTGTGTGTGTGTGTGTATGTGTGTATTAGTCGCTCAGTCGTGTCCGACTCTTTGCAACCCCATGGACTATAGCCCACTGGGCTCCTCTGTCCATGGAATTTCCCAGGCAAGAATACTGGAGTGGGTTGCCATTCTCTTCTCCAGGGAATCTTTCTGACCCAGGGATTGAACCCATGTCTTCTGCATTGCAGGCAGATTTTTTACTGTCTGAGCCATTCTTCATATTAATGTGTAAATATGGGTTGTATCTCCTAATATTTAGTGTTTAGATATGACAATTAAGAAATAGTTCATTTTTTATTAAATAAAACAATATTAATCCAATAGCCTAAATGACACGTCTATGAATTAAAGCTTCTATCTTCAAAACAAAATATGTAGTGAGTAGAGTGACATTGCGTTAAGACACACTGTGTCTGAAAGTGTAGCTTAAAAAAAAAGACAAAAAGACATCTGGATTTTTTATATCTACTTCATTATTCTACCTGGAGTGAAATGTTTTAGTTGAAGTATATCAATAAAATCCAGCCACACACAGAAATGAAATATGCAAAGAAAGGTGTGTGCTGGATAATTGTAGAATTTCTATTTGATACTATGTCAAAACTCAGCAGATGGTGGCTTCTTAAAGATTATTTGCAATGTGGAATTTGTAACAAAATCTGATGAATCATTCATATTCATTTGCATTAAATTCCACTGGCTTATTTTATGCTGTGGATCCTTTACTGGTGCCTAATTTGTGACACTATGCATTGGTCAATTGGAAAACGGTAGTTCACTGAGTGAGGCAGATCTTCCAAACATTGACACTTCTCATTCATGGAATATAAAAAGGTTTTTTTTTGGTCACTTTCACTACCAATCTCATTCAGAAAGTCTTTTAAGTATTGGGAAGTCACCAGGCTCACAAGATTGACACGGATTTTCCAAAATTCCGATTTTCTCTTGAATTTTCAAAGATTATCATTGTCAACAAATACTGTTGCTTGTTTTCTTTGATGTGATGGACTCAGTTCATTTCTGAAAAACTGTTGCCAAAATTCCACCTCCAAATAAGTGATTTGTCAGCCAGTTAGTCTGTCAGGAAAAGTGGCAGTCCACCAATGAAAGCAGCTACCTTAGTTTGTAACTCAAGCAATCAGAGAAGTGCTTTTTCTCAAAACAACATTATTATTTTTGAATGCAGCACTTGTGCTTGATGTGAAATTTCTCATTTTGTCACCAATATTTTATAATACCTGTACTCGAGATTCAAGATTTAACAAAATCTCCAAATTTCACTGTTTTGTTCAAGATTTAACAAAATCACTAAATTTTACTTCTCCATTAAAGATATATCATCAGTTAAGACTTGCTTGTTTTTTTTCTTTTTTTTCCTCCCGTTGTATGTGACCAAGAGAAATACAGTGTCTTCTAGTACATTGTTGTACTACTGTCTTGACTCATTCTCATATGTACTATTGATTTTACTGCATGAGCACAAAAACCAACAGTGAAAAAGACAATATCTCAGTAATATTACAAAAATAACTTTTTCCTTGCTGACTCACTGAAAGAATCTCAAAGACAACCTCAACCCCAGCTGAGAGGGGTCTCAGGATCACACTTTGAGAACTACTCTTCTAGGTATGTATTTAGAGTACAATTTCTGGGTCAAAGAATATATACATATTCAATTTTACTACAAACTGTATAATTGCTCCAAACTGGGTGACGTCAATTTCTGTTCCCACTGGCTATATGTGAAATTTCCAATTTATAGCCTTTGTTATTGTCAGAGTTTTTAATTTTTGCACACTTCCCTTCTTGGGGGCAAGCAATGTTTTCTGTTTATTAGAGTAGCTTATGAATATATAAGATAGCCTAATAAAGATGCTATATATATTCAGATACATTCATATGTATAGATATTCAAATGCATATGTATATTCAAAGAGTAGCATACTATACACATTGCCCTGAGACTTATTCCCGCTATTAACATTTCTTATATGTATTTCCTTATCAGAAAATATAGACCTGTTTTATTATTTAATAACTGAAGAGTTTTACAGTTTATGTATTATCATAATCTAACCATTACTTTTTCCCTTTTTAATGGTCACATTTTACAAATTCTATATATTAATCCTTCTTCAGCAATACATGTTACAAATAAAATTTCTCAAGCTTGCTTTTGTCTTTGCACTGTTTATGAGACCTTTACCAAAGCTTTTTAATATAACATAAGCCATATAGAATTATTGCCTTTATATATATATATATATATATATATATATATATATATATATATATATATTTTAATGTATGCTTTCCTATCCTGCAGTCATTGAACCACTCTTCATTATATTCTAAAAGTGTTGCAGTTTTGATTTTCACATTCAGTTCTTAAATCCACCTGGATTTATTTTTGTGCCTGGTGTGATGCATAATCTAATTTTATTTTTTTCCATATGGGTGACCAGTTTTCCAGCATAATCTATTCTATCCCTGGAAACTGCATTGCCATCTTTCATATATTAAGTTTCCATATGTAAGTGGGTCTGTTTCTAGGCTCTTCTGTTCCAGCTGCCTATCTGTAATCTGTGTACCAATACCACATTGTCTTCATTACCATGCTTTTAAAATAACTGTTGATAGGTAAGAGAAAAATTGCCACACCTTGTTGTCCTTTGAGATTGTCTTAATGATATTTGTAGATGGATGACAGAGAAATTATATTGTGGATATCGATTTGTAATTTTCCTTTCTTTAAACATGCTCTTTTTATAGTTTTTTATATTGCTTCACACAATTGATTTCACTTATAATAAATATTCTTAATATTTTTTATCTGCCTTTCTAAGAATATTTCTCATTGTGTTTTAGAATTTTAGTGTGCAGGCTCATCTTTAGTGTGAGTGATTTCTTTTCTCATTCTCTTCCCTTTCAATCTATCTCTTAAACACACACACACACACACACACACACACACACACACACACACACACAATATCCCTGTAATAAACTCTGCCTCATGTTTATTTAGCTGCATCCACAAAACTAGGTCCCACCCAGACCTAGTCGTACTTATGGTGTTAATCATTAGCCACAGCTCAGACAATCACAGAGCCACCAATTGAATAATGTCAGTCTCTGATCACAAAGGTCTATCTTTATACTTTGGATTCCATGGTACTTGGTTTCCTCTAAGTCTTGTAAGTCTAAACATTTTCTCAATTAAAGAACACGGGGAGTACCAACTCAGGGCCTAGCTTCCAGCAATGAACTTTCCTCTGGTATCCTTTCTTTAAAGATGGACTTTTAATTTCTATCACAACTCCTGATTGTACTTGCCTGTTTACATAGAACCCAACCGAGCTGCAGCTCCAGCCCATACTAACATCCTCTTTATCTGTTGTTCCTTTGGTTCCTACAGATACCATAGTGCTTTCACACTGGCTTTTGTGTTATTTTTGGTTTTGCTTTCTTATAGTTTATCTGTCCTTGCATATGCTTGGTGTGCAGAAGGTGGGTTAAAGTGTGCACTTGTTGTGCCAACTTGACCAGATCTGGTATGCCTTTGCATAGTACCTTTTATATTGACTTTTGATAGTTTTGTTTGTTTGGTGTTGATTTTGTTTGAAATGTAACAATGATCATGATTTTAAAGAGTATTTGGAAGAAATAAGTGCATTTTTTCAATTTCTGTGATTCATTCTGGCTTATCTTTTATGGACTTGCTGATGCTTCAATTTAAATTTTTGGAGCCTGCTATTAAATAACTGACTCAAACAGCACAATCAAACAAAACAGTTTATCCTTAATGCATTTTGTGAAAGTTCATCCTGAGCTATTTCTCTCTCTCTCTCTCTCTCTTTGCTATATCATAGAAAGACAGACAATCCTGAGCTATCGTTAGTACTATCGAGAAATAGACTGTCATATTAGATCATTGATCTGGTCGACATCAAGGCCACCCACCATAGATGGCCATCTTAGATTTCAGAGAAATGTGTAGGTAATTCACAAGCTAATAATTTCAGGTTAAAGCACAGCATTTGCTTTCAACCCCAAACCTACAGCAGTTGTAAAGGACTTCCCTATATGACCAGGCTGTGCTGGAGACAGCATGTGACCCTGAGAGTACTCACACAGAGGCTTTAAGTTAAATTAAAGGCTTGCAGACTATAAGAAATTTCAGAGAGGCTCACTACATTAAATGTTAATACTGGGGATTTTCACCTCAAATTATTTCTAAAAAGAGGAAGCTGAAATACTTTGAGAATACAATGGGAAAGTAATATCTTGGTGTCATGTTTTTCACTGCTTTTGCCATCCACACTGAAGAAAATCTTTCTCTGCTCTTAGTAGAGTTATAAATTAAGCTCACTTGCATCATTAATAGCAGCAAATTGGAACCCTTCAAGATTTTTTTTTTATAAAGAAGAAGTCCCAATCAGTCACCAAGGCTCTGTTTTTGCCCACACACTCACCAGTAATTGACATAACATGGAATAGTTTCCATGGCATCATTGGAAATGATTCTAAATATACTAGTCTCTGAATACAGGATTGAAATATTAAACTAGATATGAAATTGTTTCAGTAAAGGAAGGTCTTGACATATGTTTCCATCATCATCTAAACACATGCACGTGCACACACACACACAAACAAAAGAGTAAGCGTTGAAAGCTTAACTGTTTATGTGCAATATTAAAGAGTTTAAAGACTTAGAGCATGCATTTTGGGTAGGGAGATGCTGATTATATAATAAATTAATGGGAGAATGTCCAAAAGTTAAAAGCACATGATTTTATGTCTCCTAGAGACCTATACAGTATGCTTCACCTATCTAGTATACAATAACATTTGTTTCCTTCTGAATAAAAATAACACATGCTTTTCACTGCAAGTTAAAAATGGAGGGTTTCACAAAAACCTCTTTAGAAAGAAAACTAAAATCGCCAATAATCACACTGTCCAAGATAACTGCTCAACAATTGCTCTTAGATCTTTCCAGTTTTCTTCCAGTGCTTATGTGTATTTGAATAATAGAAATCACAGTTCATATGCTTTCTGTATTGCATTGCACTTTGTTTTTGACTTAAGATTAATTTTTGAAAATTTTTATCTTTATCATTTCTATTGCTAAATGTTATTTTAAAACGGGTCATAATAATCCATCCAAATCTTATGGAAATATTATTCAAGTCTTTCACTATTTACTTTGGGACTTTTAGGTTCATTTGTTTTGGGGGTATTCCAAATAAAGCCACGTTTAACATTTCTAAGCTACTTCCTTAGGTGGCTCAGACAGTAAAGTAGACACTTTATTGCAATGCGGGAGACCTGGGTTTGATCCCTGGGTCAGGAAGATCCCCTGGAGAAGACAATGGCACCCCACTCCAGTACTATTGCCTGGAAAATTCCATGGACGGAGGAGCCTGGTAGGCTACAGTCCATGGGGTCGCAAAGAGTCGGACACGACTGAGCAACTTCACTTCACTTCACATTTCTATGCACAAATCTAAACCTTTTCAAGGAAAATCTTTGTCAAGATGCCATTTACTACTTTTCTTGTACACACTGATAGACATCCTATTTTGTCTCATTCTAATGTACTCAGTTTTTGCATCTTAAAAAAATATCCTATGATTCCACTTCTCCATTCAGCAATGACTCTTTTGACCTTCAAAGGCAATTTTTTTAAATTTTGTTGATTCTCTCCAGTTCCTTATTTCCCACATCCTACCAAGGCATTCCAATCTGATTTTGTTCTCACCACTATGCTGAAATCTGTACAACTAAGGTTACTAAAGTTAATCAACTTTGTGCCAGGAGTGTAGCATAAGAATTCAGATATTTTATTTCTTAACCTCTCTGTTATGGTCAGTCTGACTGACACCTACCCTCTTGAAACATTCTTTCTGCTTGTATCACATTCTCCGTTTGCCTAAGCTTCTCAAGTGTATACCTTCTATTTCAATTTGTGTGTATCTACTCATCTTTAAAGGCACATTTACACATCAAGTCTTATTTGATGTGACTCTAGCAGATTTCTCTGACTTTACCAGACCTTTCCAATTCAAATAACATACTGAATCTTTGCCAGCTGAGGTCATGATATTAAGCATCTACCTCTAGTTTAGCACTCATTAATTAAAACTATACTTTAATAATATTTTTTCTCCACTGTTGATTTCCTTACTGGTTGGAAATATATCTTGCCCACATTTGTATTTGCTCATACTGTTTCCAACAGTCCAGGCTCTTACTAAGTGCTCATTAAATGCTTACTGAATGAATGACTAAATCATAGCTGCTCTCTTGGAGCTTAAGTGTGGCGGCATGGAAGAGGATCCAATCAAATCAGCTCAAATGAATAAGAGATGTATTATAAGGACATATGAGAATTTCACAGTATATAACAAAGACTCATGGGAATTTGGAATCCAGAGAATCTTTTTCTGTGTCTATTTGAGTGTGTGTGTGTGTGTGTACGTGTGTGTATTACCTCATTCTCCTGTTTCTCTCTGACGTGCCTTTTCTGTTCAATTCTCAGCAAACACACATGTTTGATCAATGAGGATATCCCAGAACTGAAGCTTTAACCCACAAATCTACATGAGTCTTAAACTTGACTCCCCTACTAATGACTGACTCAGTAACTGAGCTACAAAACAGCCTCCAATAAGGAGAGTCTACAGTGTCCATCCCTATTTCATTTATCTGTGACCCAAGGATGAACTCATTATGTGATATATGAGTAAACCTGCCTGTCTAGGTTGTGGACGGGGAATATGCCATGATTGCCTTTCAAGCTTTTAGTGCCATAAGAATTGTCACTCCTTCAGAACTCTGCCCCATGTCATTCTGGGCCCTGCAGTCCCTACTCCTGTCCTGATTCTTGGGGACTTCAATATTCCCACAGAAAATTCTCCCAACACTCTGAGCTCTCAGTTCCTTACCCTCCTTTCTTCCAGTGTCCACCATTCTACTTCACTCACTCATTCCTATGGTCATAACTGGACCTGGTGACCACCATAACCATTAACCGCCTCCCCTTCATAATCTACTAATAAATTTCAAGCATCCCACAATCTGACCACCACTTCCTATCTTTCCATGTTATTTCCTCTAGAAATACAATTTCAACAACCTTCCAGGACTACAGATCCTTTCTTTTCATGTCTCTGATTTTTGTTATATTTTCTTTGCTCTCTACTCAAATTATATTTGGTTTTAGATTATAATAATCATTTCTGCATATGCCTTCAATATTCCTGTCACCCTATCACTTCATCAATATGCTCTTGATTAAATTAAAACCTGGTTAAATCCTTTTCTCCCTATTCAACATATGGATCCTTAACAGTTGCTCCCTCCTCCTATCATAAAATCGTTTACCAAGTCCTGTTAAGTTTATCTCTTCAAAGTTTATTTTCTACCAAAATATGTGCACCTTTGGCTAATGCATGTTGATGTATGGCAGAAATGAACCCAATATTTTAAAGCAATTATCCTTCAATTTAAATTAAAAAAATAAATGAATAGAATGTATTTTCCTTTTCCTATTAATGAACCACTTCAGTCCACCATCAATTCTTGCCAGTACTTTTTCAATAGATTCCTCACTTGACCTTCTTTGTTACATGCATCCTCCTCTAAACCAGTCTCCACAAAATTCCAGAGTTGTCTGCAGTTCAAATCTACACATATCACTGCATTGCTTAAAATTAGCAGTATTCAGTTGGCCAAAAAGTTCATTTGGGGTTTTTCCATACCCCAAATGAAATTTTTGGCCAATCCAATAGTTGCTGATTGCTTCTTGGGGGAAAAAAAAAACAAACTCTAAAATAGACTACAGCATTTCCAATTCTCCTTTTATAAAAACTTTTGGATTCATACTTTATATAGCTCCAGCACTGAAAATCTTGGAGCCATAACATATGATTGTCTACAAACACAGTTGCTGGCCTGACAATGTTGTATGACACCAACACACTCTACTATTTCATAAATTTATGTTTTTTTCTTTTTTTCTCTGCATGCAATACTGTCTGTGTGTCTGTTGCCCTAGGGATACCAGGAAGATAGAAACCGATATTGCTTAGGAATATCTAGGTCTTACTCCAAACTTTCAAGTACCCCAACATCACCTTCACCACCAATGGTGTGAGAACGTGCCTTTTCTGATACGAATTTTGGTTTAAAAAGTGTGTACACATACCCGAAAAAGATAGGGGTAGATTTTTTTTGTCAGTTCCTTTGCAATAGTATTACAAACACTGGATATATTAAAAGGCAGTAAAAGTCTAGAACTTCATGAATCAGGCAAGATGCAAACCTTCCCAGAAAGGTATAACTGGGAACTGCATGAAGCCAAAAAAAAAAAAAAAAAGTAGATCAAAATACGCTACATCTGTTCCCATCTTGGGTGGCCATTTCACTTCAAATAAAATCTTGTATATTTGGCAAATTAAACTGAGAACTTTATCTAATTTTACACTTGGAATGTGTGTGCTAACTTCTCTGGCATTTAGATATATTTTTAATGAGATATAAGCTTCTAAGTATCAGATTTGCAATGATTAAGCAGATGTTAGAAGTGAAAATTGTTCAATATTTATAGTGACTCTTTAGAAATATACATCAAGATATAAATTGAAATAATCTTTGGTTCAACAATTCTGCTAGAAATGTGTCATAATGAAATATATGACAATTTGGTATTGATACACACATATACTCACAAATGATTTACTTGAACAATTGTTTAAATAATGAGAAGTTCAAAACAGATGGTTAATAAACTATTATAGAAAATCCATTAAATGGTGCCCTGTGAAGTCATTGATGATAATGAGGAATATTTATATCAATTGATACAAAAAGGGCACTACAAAATACTGTTGGTATGGAGTGAGAATAGCAGTATGCGTAGAGTGTATAAAGCAATATGCATACTCATGCACACACACATACACACATTCAGACTTGGAGTATGTATGACTAAGGATACATCTGAAAAGACATTTTTCCACATATTGTAAATTTTTAATTCTATTAATTTTGGGCTCTTTTTACTTTCTTCATCATACTTTTCTGTATTGTTTGAATGTTTCAAAATGATCTTGTATCAAATTTCTAAGCAGATTAAATTTTATGTGAAATTTTATTACACATAATTTTATTTTAATTAAACATAATTTTATTAAAGCTGTTAAATTTTATGTTAAATGTTAAACTACTAAAGTACAAGAACATATTAGTGCATGGTTTTATTAGAATGTTTGGATGGATGAAGAAGACCTTTAGAAGACTAACATGTAAGACATATTTTTTAACACAGAAAAAGATACATAGTTGTGACTTCAAAATAGTTAAAAATTTCAGCAAGGTAAATCAAAAAGCAAATGAACAAGCACCAACAACCATAAGCAAAGATTACAGCTACATGGGAATTGAGGAAAGTATTCATAACATGTTTGAAAAGCAATGGGTGACTATTCCTAAAATATAAGGAACACTTACAAATAAATAAGTGTATGTGACTAGACTAGCTCACATTAATTGACATTACTTATTTAAAATTTTAATATAGTGTGAACTTAACGATCATGTATCTATGGCTAATGGAAAATGACAGAATATTATTTTCCTTATCTACTGAGATAGACAAGCCTTTCCTCAAAAGTCATATGCAAAAATCAGTGAAAATATTCAAGGTCTGGTTATGTATGTTTTCATAGGAATGACCTATTTATATTTAATTAACTTTTACTTAAGTACAGTTGATTTTCAACATTGTGAATTTCAGGAGTACAGCAAATTGATTCAGTTATACATAGGTTTTTTTCAGATTCTTTTCCATTATAAGTTATTATAAAGTACTAAATATAGCTCCTTGTACTTTACAGTAAATCCTTGCTATTTAATGTTTTTAATTGCAGTATAATTGACATTAGGAATGACCCTTTGAAACTCACAGGCAATTCTCCATTTTCTTTCCAGAGACAGAACTGTTTTCTCTTAAAAAAAAAAAGTCAAAATATTTTAAACTCTAACTTATGATATTCCAGGAAGTATAAAACAAGCAAAGAATACCTGCAGGTGTTTACCGACTAATATGGAAGGGATTTGAAAATAAAAAATGTAAGCACACTTCTACAGGGCTCTAAGTTTCTCATCCTTTAGCCTAAGAAGCTGGGCCTGGGAGGGGCATCCAGCTCTTTCTCTCCTTTATTGTGAGTTATCAATTTCTCATCCTTTTGTCTCTGTTGATAGGATTCAGGTTAGAGACCATCACATAGGAGTTTTTTCTCCCAGTACTGGCAGTGTGAGGAGCTTTGAGTCTGCAAGTTTGCCCTTCTGAGATGGGCACTGGCATATTTCTCTATATGTGAACAGGTCATTCAGCTCATGCATGAAGGGCTAATCTTGTGGAATCCTGCTCTGAGCTAATTATATTTTTAAATTGCCTTCATTATAAATTCGTGAATGTCAATAAGAATTATTTAAGTACAATGAAAAACAAAATGGAACACCAAAGTTATGAGATATCTATCTGTTTGATTACTGGACTGGGAATTGCAGCCGTTGTCTTAATTAGAGTCCTTTCTCACTATAAAGACATGGGGAAAATGTTTATTTTATTTTTTTAATGAATTTAGTTATTGCATTGGGAAATTGGAATCACATCTTTTTCAAAAGGATATAAGCAGCATGACTTTCACTGTGCACTAACTTGAAAAAAATAAAACTTGAAAAAATAAGTAGAAAAACTATAGTTCAACTTTGAATTAAGTGATCAAGATGGAGCAGAAAAGACAGGGCAGGAAGAGGCCAGGACAAACTCATTGCTGGGGCCGATTCTTGGACACTGGGGCCTGACCTGAGTGTGAATCCTTACTCTACAGGTTTGAACACAGTAATGAATAATCCTTCTTCTTTTGCCTCCTTTGATCAATTAAAATACCAGTGTTTAACTTTTAAGGATTAGATAAACATAATGATTAACATGGTCCCTGATCTATACAGGTTGCTACCAAAGAATGTCCCTCCTTTAGTGCTTTTCTTATTTCTCACAGCCATTTTCCTAAAATTTACAAGCTACCAGACAAAATGTGTCTATTTAGATCTGGGCATGTTACAGAGAACTGCCCAAGAATATTTAAATTAGTGGCATTATTACACAGTGACTTAAGACAGACTTAGGAATTCCAAGACTGGATTTCTTGGCCACTAAGAGATTTATTACTGGCATTCAATGGATTTGAGGAGGGAAATGTTCTTGAAAAACCACAGCTAACTTAAAAATTAATGTCAAAAGCAATTTTCCCCTAAGAAAGAAATGATAAAGGATATATGAAAATCATCTCTGAGTGGGCAGTCATAGCAGCCAGCTCTCTCGGGCTGACAAAAGGAAAGGGTGCAGTTTCTCAATGCCTGGATCATCATCTGTAACAAGGGCAAGGTGGACCATCCCATGTGGTGAGGAAGAGACCAAAAGCTCCAGCTGACTGAGAATGTCTATGCAAAGAAAAGGGCCCCAAACCCATTTGACCCCACTTGTAAATTCCCAGCTGAATAGATAACCAACAAGGACCTACTGTATAACAAAGGGAACTATATGTAATATTTTAATAACTTGTAAGGGAATAGAACCTTAAAGGAGATATATATATACATATACATATATATATGTATATGTATATATATACATATACACACACACACACACACATATATATATATACACCTATAAATGAATCACTTTGCTGTACACCTGAAAGTTACACAACACTGTAAAGCAACTACACTTCAATTTAAAAAATAAATGAATGAATGAATTCATGCCCAGTTGAAGGTACTGTTTGACAGTGGCTTTGGGGAAAATCTTTGACATTCTCCACGTCAGTGCTTGCCTGATGAATTTGATGGTGCTAAATTACATTTTACTGAAATGATGTAAAAGCCAAATAACAAGCATTTAACAGAAAAAAAAAAGGAAACACTGTGCAGGGCACATGAATGGAAATACTTCACAAGTTCAAGGCTTGAGCTGTTTACAAACTGCACGTTGAAGAAGTTGAGCCAGTGGCTGTCATTCACCAATGAGCACCCTATCTGTATCACCTGTCAAGGTTCTGATTGTTTGCTGAGGCTTTACCTGGGAAGCTCTCATAACATTGCAACCCCCATCCCTACCACTACTGCCACTTCCCCCATGTAACCTGTATAATAAGTTCTTCAACTTTTGGACAAAAGATTTAATGGTAAGATTGTGAATAGTAATACTGGAACCAGATTTCTTTTTTGTCTCCCCATGAATGCCCTCAAATTTTATCCCATTAAGAAAACACAGTGTTTCTCACTGCTCTCAACACCCCCATCCCTACCACTAGCCACCCATGAATAATAATCTTCAACTTTTGGACAAAAGATTTAATGGTAAGATTGTGAATAGTAATACTGGAACCAGAGCTTATGAGAAGGAAACAAAATAGCTTTTCATGTTTAACTGTGATTACACATCATTTCAGTGAGTGCAAGGCTTGGATTATTTCAAAAGTTTAAGGTTTTCTTTCATACCATCATGAAATGGAGGACTGGAAATCATCAGTCACTGAAACTTATCTTAAACCTTAACAACTTCCTACATCTTTAACTTGAAATTCGTGAACTCTGGCTAAATCTTATTATAATTCATGGGATAAAGCTTGATTTTAGATATATAACATTAAAATGGCAAAAATAGAAAGGGAAAGATATTTGGGGTTGGGGGACAGGGAAGATAGATAAAGAGAAGCAAAGGCATATGTTACCTATTCATTCTATTCCTGATTCCCAAAGATGCATGAGGATCAGTCCTGGTTATACTATTCCTCTCATGGATGCACTCTGCTATCTTATTTTTATTCCTGCCCCATACCTTTTGTACTCTTTGGCTCTCACTGTGGAAAGGCCCCTTAAGATCATCTCTTACTGGGACCAGTCTGGAGAAAAGGGACTTTTGAAAGTTCACAGGACTGGTTCATGGCAAAGTCAAGATTACAATATTCTCTCACCACTCCCATTCTCTAGTCTTTCAAACATTTCATAATTGATTAAATAGTACAATTAATTCTTTATTAAGACTTTAGTAAAGTTGTAAACAAGAAACAACTACCATGGAAGGATTTTGACCAAAACTAAAAATGGAAAAGATTTCTCTGTGCATGAAATTGTTGCTTATAATAGCAGGTCTAAAACTGTTCCCAAGTTTTGAGTTTGAATATGATCTTATTAAAATAGTTTGTCTTAATATTTATATTGTAGTTATCAGGTAGACATCAGGTAGATATCTCATGAGAGCAACTTTCTGCTAATGAACTTTGTATCTTAGTAGCTGTACATATAAATCTATTATATCCTTGATTACAAAGGAATTGAGGCTATAAGATGACTCCCTATTTCAGTGCCTTGACCATCAAAGGATTCCTGTCTCACTGGCTATGACTAGAAACATAGGATGTTAATGAAAGTACCAAGGAAATATTCAAAAATGCCTCCAGGCCTTGCCTTCAAGTCTCTTGCTGTTTCTGACTCTCTAGGCTTTATATCTGGATTTCCCTTGTCATTTCCCTCCACTTGGATGTGGCAGCCTAGCTCAGGTGAGTTAACAATACTAAAAAGCAAGCAATGTGACACTCTATAGTATGGTCTCTGGTAAATGACCCACATCATATCCAAGAGAACATAAACATGAGTTCAGCACTGCCAGGGCATCCCCCCAAATGGTCCTAAACTACAGAAAGTAGCACCAATTCTAGTAGCTTCTTTTGCCATATGGTATGCTGTTAAAGTGCTGCACTCAATATGTCAGCAAATTTGGAAAACTCAGCAATGGCCACAAGACAGGAAGAGGTTGGTTTTCATTCCAATAGCAAAGAAGGGTAATGTCAAAGAATGTAAGAACTACCATACAATTGTGCTCATTTCAGATGCTAGCAAGGTAATGCTCAAAATCCTTCAAGCTAGGCTTCAATAGTATGTGAACTGAGAACTTCCAGATGTACAAGCTGGATTTAGAAAAGGCAGAAATGCCAGAGATCAAATTGCCAACGACTGTTGGATCATAGAAAATCAAAAAATTTCCAGAAAAACATCTACTTCGGCTTCATTGACTACATTAAAGCCTTTGACTGTGTAGATCACAACAAACTGTGGAAAATTCTTAAAGAGATGGGAATACCAGACCACCTGACCTGCCTACTGAGAAACTTGTATGCAGGTCAAGAAGCAACAATTAGACCTGGACATGGAACAATAGACTGGTTCAAAATTGGGAAAGGAGTATGTCCAGGCTGTACACTGTCACCCTGCTTATTTAACTTATATGCAGAGTACATCATGTGAAATGCTGGCTGGATGAACCACAAGCTGGAATCAAGACTGCTGGGAGAAATATCAACAACCTTAGATATGCATATGATAGCACTCTAATGGCAGAAAGTGAAGAAGAACTAGTCTCTTGACGAGATTGACAGAAGAGAGTGAAAAAGTTGGCTTAAAACTCAACATTTAAAAAGCTAAGATCATGGCATCTGGTCTCATTACTTCGTGGCAAATAGAACAGGAAAAAGTGGAAGCAGTGACAGGTTTTATTTTCTTGGGCTCCAAAATCACTGCAGATGATGACTGCAGCCATGAAATTAAGACACTTTGTCCTTGGAAGAAAAGCTATGGCAAACCTAGACAGCATATTAAAAGGCAGAGATATCACTTTGTCGACAAAGGTTTGCATAGTCAAAGCTATGATTTTTTTTTTCCATTACTCATATATGGATGTGAGAGATGGACCCTAAAGAAGGCTGAGAGCTGAAGAATTGATACTTTCAAACTATGGTATTGGAGAAGACTCTTGAGAGTCCCTTGGACTGCAAGGAGTTGAAATCAGTCAACCCTAAAGGAAATCAACCCTGCATATTCATTGGAAGAACTGATGCTGAAGCTGAAGCTCCAATACTTTGGCCCCCTGATGGGAAGACCTGACTTATTGGACAACACCCTGATGCTGGGAAAGACAGGGCAGGAGGAGAAGGGGGCAACAGAGGATGAGATGGATGGATGGCAATATCAACTCAATGGACATGAGTCTAAGCAAACTCTGGGACATAGTGAAGGACAGGGAAGCATGGTGTGTTGCTGTCAATGGGGTCACGAATAGTCGGACTCAACTTAGCAGGTAAACAACACAACAAAAGTATGGAAAGAGCAAAGGATTAAGTATCATAACTTTCTTCAAGTTCCTATTCTGTGACCTCAATTTTCCTCTTTCTATTACATGTTTCTAACTTGTAAAATAAGAAATTTGACTGGTTCAAAAATTCTCAATCCTAGCTATTAATTAATATTCCAGGGATATTTTTAACATACAGACTCCTAGCAGCTGTACTTCATCTATTAAGTCATAATACCAGGTTCTGGGCTTAGGAAAGTTGTAATTTGTAAAGCTCCCCTAAGGGCTTGACGGACATGAGTTTGAGCAAGCTCCAGGAGATGGTGAAGGATGGTGAAGTCTAGCATGCTACAGTCCATGGGGTTGCAAAGAGTCGGACATGACTGAGCAACTGAACAACAACAAGGGGCTTGAATACTCATTCAGTACAGGACTTCACTACATTCAGCATTCTCTACAGTCCTCTCCAGATTTATCACTTTCTCACATATTTTGGGGGAATCAAGAGACACTACAGCAATAAAGTCTAATCAAACTTTGTTATGTTGATCACTTCAAAGTCATCTGAGAGATCTTTAAGACTTAAAGACTCCACATTTTAGATTCCGCATATAAGTGAGAGCATGAAGCTTTTTTCTTTCTGTGACTGCCTGGTTTCACTCAGTACAATGTCCTCCAGATTCATTCATATTTTGTAAGTGTCAGTATCTCCCTATTAAAGCTGAATAATATTCCACTGCATGTACATTTGTGTGTGCGTTTGATATTTTCTTTATTACTTAGGTTGTTTCCATATCTTGGGCTTCCCTCATAACGCAGTTGGTAAAGAATCCGCCTGCATTACAGGAGACCCCAGTTCGATTCCTGGGTCGGGAAAATCCCCTGGAGAAGGGATAGGCTACCCACTCCAGTATTCTTGGGCTTCCCATTTGGCTCAGCTTGTAAAGAATCTGCCTGTAATGTGGGATACCTGGGTTAGATCCCTGGGTTGGGAAGATCCCCTGGAGAAGGGAAAGGCTACATGCTCCAGTATTCTGGCCTGGAGAATTCCATGGGGTCACAAAGAGTCACACTTTCACTGCCATATCTTGGCTATTGCGAATAATGCTACAACAAACATGGGAGTACAGATATCTCCTTGAAGTGTTGATTTCATTTTCCTTGACTATATATATATATATATGCAGAAGAGGGATTGCTGGATCGTATGGGTTGTTTTTTGAGGAACCTCTATACTGTTTTCCATAGTGGCTGTACCAATTTATATTCCCACCCAACAGGTCACAAGGGTTCCTTTTTCTCCATATCTTCACCAAAACTTATCTTTTATTATTATTGCTTTATAATAACCATCCTATGAAGAGTGAACTCATTAGCTCATGTTTTTGATTTCCATTTTCCCAATGATAAGTGATAATCCCTTACAATTATACAGTGGATGTGAGAAATAGATTCAAGGGATTAGATCTGATAGACAGAGTGCCTGATGAACTAAGGATGGAGGTTTGTGACATTGTACAGGAGACAGGGATCAAGACCATCCCCAAGGAAAAGAAATGTAAAAAAAGCAAAATGGCTGTCTGAAGAGGCCTTACAAATAGCTATGGAAAGAAGAGAAACAAAAATCAAAGGAGAAAAGGAAAGATATATCCATTTGAATGCAGAGTTCCAAAGAATAGCAAGGAGAGATAAGAAAGCCTTCCTCAGTGATCAATGCAAAGAAATAGAGGAAAACAATAGAATGGCAAAGACTAGAGATTGCTTCAAGAAAATTAGATACCGAGGGAACATTTCATGCAAAGATGGACACAATAAAGAACAGGAATGGTATGGACCTAACAGAAGCAGAAGATATTAAGAAGAGGTGGCAAGAATACACAGAAGAACTATAAAAAAAAAAATCTTCATGACCCAGATAATCAAGATGGTGTGATCACTCACCTACAGCCAGACATCCTGGAATGTGAAGTCAAGTGGGCCATAGGAAGCATCACTACGAACAAAGCTAGTGGAGGTGATGGAATTCCAGTTGAGCTATTTCAAATCCTAAAAGATGGTGTTGTGAAAGTGCTGCATTCAATATGCCAGCAAATTTGCAAAACACAGCAGTGGCCATGGGACAGGAAAAAGTCAGTTTACATTCCAATCCCAAAGAAAGGCAATGCCAAAAAAAAAATGTTCAAAAAACTAACCAGACCACCTGACCTGCCTCTTGAGAAATCAGTATGCAAGTCAGGAAGCAATGGTTAGAACTGGACATAGAAACAACAGACTGGTCCCAAATAGGGAAAGGAGTATGTCAAGGCTGTATATTGTCACCCTGCATATTTAACTTATATGCAGAGTGCATCATGAGAAATGCTGGGGTGGATGAAGCAGAAGCTTGAATCAAGATTGCCAGGAGAAATATCAATAACCTCAGATATGCAGATGACAACACCCTTATGGCAGAAAGTGAAGAAGAACTAAAGAGCCTCTTGATGAAAGTGAAAGAGGAGAGTGGAAAAGTTGGCTTAAAGCTCAACATTCAGAAAACTAAGAACATGGCATCTGGTCCCATCACTTCATGGCAAATAAATGGGGAAACAGTGCAAACTGTGACAGACTTTAATTTTTTTAGCTCCAGAATCACTGCAGATGGTGACTGCAGCTATGAAATTAAAAGACACTTGCTCCTTAGAGAAAAGCTATGACAAACCTAGATAGCATATTAAAAAGCAGAGACATTACTTTGCCAACAAAGGTCTATCTAGTCAAGGCTATGGTTTTTCCAGTAGTCATGACCACAAAGAAAGCTGAGTGCCAAAGAACTGATGCTTTTGAAATGTGGTGTTGGAGAAGACTTTTGGGAGTCCTTTGAACTGCAAGGAGATCAAACCACTCAATCCCAAAGGAAATCAGTCCTGAGTATTCCTTGGAAGGACTGATGCTGAAGCTGAAGCTCCAATACTTTGGCCACCTGATGCAAAGAACTGACTTATTGGAAAAGACCCTGATTCTGGGAAAGATTGAAGGCAGGAGGAGAAGGGGATGGCAGAGAATGAGATGGTTGGATGGCATCACCGACTCAAAGGACATGAGTTTGGGTAAACTCCAGGAGTTGGCGATGGACAGGGAGGCCTAGTGTGCTGCAGTCCATGGGGTCGCAGAGAATAGGACAGGAATGAGAGACTGAACTGAAATGAACAGAATGATAAGTGATGTTAAGCATTTTTTCATATGCTTGTTCCCTATTTGTTCATCTTATTTGAGAAAACATCTGTTGAGGTCCTTTGCCCATTTTTGCTATTGAGTTGTATGAGTTACTCATATATTCTGGATATTAATCCCTTTTCAATATATAGTTTGCAAATATTTCCTCCCATACCATAGGTAGCCTTTTCATTTTGTTGTTTCCTTTGCTGTACAGAAGATGTTTAGTTTGATGTAGTAGCATTTTTTAATTTTTGCTTTTGCTGCTTATGCTTTTGGTGCTACAACCAAAAAATTATTGCCAAGACCAACATCAAGGACATTTTCCCCTATATTTTCTTCTAGATTTACAGTTTTTGGTCTTACATGTAAGTCTTTAATCTATTTTGAGGTTTCTTTTGTGAGCAGTGTAGGAAATTGGACCACTATATCTTTCTTCTGCATCCAAATATCCGTTTTTACCAAAACTATTTATTTGAAGATCAGGGAAGGTGGTTTAGATGGTAAAGAATCTGCCTGCAATGCAGGTCTGCCTGCAATCCCTGGGTAGGGAAAATTCCCTGGAGAAGGGAACAGCAACCTAGTCCAGTATTCTTGTCTGGAGAAGTCCATGGACAGAAGAGCGTGACGGGTTACAGTCCACAGGGTCACAAAGAGTTGGAGAGGACTGAGTGACTAATGCTTTCACTTTTCATTTATTTGAAGAGATTGTCTTTTCCCCATTATGTGTTCCTGGCACTCTTGTCAAAAAATAATATGTGTGTGTTTATTTAATATTTTTAAAATGTCCATACCCAAATCTATCTATATTCAATAATCTATGATGAGCCATAATGGAAAACACAAAAATGAAATATATATATATATATATATATATATATATATATATATATATATATATATATATATAATTGAATCACTTCGCTATACAGCATAAATTGATATATTGTAAATTAACTATATTTCAATAATTTTAAAAAGTTGTTTTTTTTTTCTTTTTTTTCCCTCTAGTATTCAAAAATACTAAATGCTGTAATAGTAATTTTTAAAGAGAATCATCCATGGAATTAATCCCAAATAACTCTAGACACAAAAAGGACATTTACTAAGAGAGAAAAAGTGCTTTAGATTTTCACCCTAAGAGAGTTCCTTGCAAAGTAAAAGCCATTAAAAATATTCTCCAAGACCCTAGGTTCAGAAAAAAGAAGCAATATCATTGATCACCACATATATAATTAATACCTATTAGATGTTACAAACTTTATGGTCATAGTATCTTTGTTCTTATGAGATAATGTTGGTCATATATATATGATGCATTAAGTGGCAAATTATTGATTAAGAGTACAACCTCCAATACCAACACTGTTCCTTTGGGAAAATATAACTCAATTTACAATGAATTGCTTCCCTTGCAGTTTATAGGAATGCATTGTGGCAAGAAGTAGCGATTACCTGTCTGTTCTGTAAATGCTTAATTTAGCATGACAATACAGAAGTTAGCCGGCCATTGAAAATCCTGTATTTGGGGGCAAAATACTTAAGAGTTTTTGATCTTCAATTTCATGCCTTTCAAAAACTGCTGCACAGTTTACATGAAATTATGTATGTAAATTCTCTAGTATAGTACCTATATCACAATAGATGTTTAGCAATTTCTAGACATAACTATTTCAATGGTTATATTATGTCAATGTGTCACCACGCCATATTGCTTCACCAATACATGCAATACAAATACAATACAGGTAAAATAAAAAGTGCACCTTTTCCATTTTCCACAAGAAAATTAGTTTTCTTTGGTTTTCTTATATTTCACAGACATAGTCTCCTTTTGCTGTTGAAAGAATCCTGAGTTGTGTATCGTATAAAGAATATCACGAACTCTCTGCTGAGACTGCACCACAGTAGTGCTGGCTTGGCTACTGCCTTTGTTGTATTCACTTTGTACCAAAAAAAACAGCCAACCATCAGTTCAGTTCAATTCAGTCTCTCAGTCGTGTCCGACTCTTTGCGACCCCATGAACTGCAGTACGCCAGGCCTCCCTGTCCATCACCAGTTCCTGGAGTTCCATAGAGTCGGGTGATGCTATCCAGCCATCACATCCTCTGTCATCCCCTTCTCCTCCATGCCCCCAATCCTTCCCAGAATCAGGGTCTTTTTCAATGAGTCAACTCTTCGCATGAGGTGGCCAAAGTATTGGAGTTTCAGCTTCAACATCAGTCCTTTCAATGAACACCCAGGACTGATCTCCTTTAGGATGGACCTGGTTGGATTCTCCTTGCAGTCCAAGGGACTCTCAAGAGTCTTCTCCAACACCACAGGAGCATCAACTCTTTGCACTCAGCTTTTCTTTATAGTCCCCAACTCTCACATCCATACACCACTGGAAAAAACCATAGCCTTGACTCTTTGTTGAGACAAAGTAATGTCTCTGCCCTGTCTAGGTTGGTCGTAACTTTCCTTCCAAGGAGTAAGCGTCTTTTAACTTCATGGCTGCAATCACTATCTGCAGTGATTTTGGAGCCCCCTCAAATAAATTCAGCCACTGTTTCCACTGTTTCCCCTTCTATCTGCCATGAAGTGATGGGACTGGATGCCATGATCTTAGTTTTCTGAATGTTGAGCTTTAAGCCAACTTTTTCACTCTTCTCTCTCACTTTGATCAAGAGGCTTTTTAGTTTCTCTTCACTTTCTGCCATAAGGGTGGTGTCATCTGCATATCTGAGCTTATTGATATTTCTCCCAGCAATCTTAATTCCAGCTTGTGCTTCCTCCAGCCAGTGGCTGTGATGGCACACTGAGCCAACCATAGTCCTCCTTGGAACCTGTTATATAATCAGATGTACTCATACTGAAATTTAACTCAGAAGCAGGTTACATGTACAAAGAGCACCTGTGTTATCTCATACAATCCCAACAGTAGTCCTGTGAACTAGGTATAGTAGTGGTATCCCCGTTTTACAAATTAAGAAACTGAGAGTCAAGAAAAATTAAGTAATTTACCCAAAGTCATAGAAAAAGTGCCACACTCAGAGCTAGAAATATCAACCTCTCTACCACACTGTTTATTCATTTTAGCATTTCTGTTTAGTAACCTAATAAATTTTCGGAATCAGTGAACTTAATTCAGATGATCATTATATTTACTACTGTGGGCAAGAACCCCTTAGAAGAAATGGAGTAGCCCTCATAGTCAACAAAAGAGTTTGAAATGGAGTACTTAGGTACAATCTCAAAAATGACAGAATGATCTCTGTTTGTTTCCAAGACAAACCGTTCAATATCAGAGTAACCCAAGTCTATGCCCCAACCATTAATGCCAAAGAAGCTGAAGTTGAATCATTCTTTGAGGACCTACAAGACCTTCTAGAACTAACACCAAAAAAAGGATGTTCTTTTCATCACAGGGGACTGGAATCCAAAAGTAGGAAGTCAAGAGCTACCTGGAGTAATAGGCTATTTTGGCCTTGGAGTGCGAAGTGAAGCAGGGCAAAGGCTAATGGAGTTTTGCCAAGAGAACAAACTGGTCATAGCAAACACCCTCTTCCAACAACACAAGAGACGACTCTACACATGAACATCACTAGATGGTCAGTACCGAAATCAGATTGATTATACTCTCTGCAGCCGAAGATCGAAAAGCTCTACACAGTCAGGAAAAACAAGACTGGGTAGCTGACTGTGGTTCAGGTCATGAATTCCTTATTGCAAAATAAATTGAAAAAAGTAGGGAAAACCACTAGAAAATTTAGATATGACCTAAATCAAATCCTTTATGATTATATAGTGGAAGTGACAAATAGACTCAAGGGATTAGATCTGATAGACAGAGTGCCTGAAGAACAGTGGATGAAGGTTTGTAATATTGTACAGGAGGCAGTGACCAAAATCATCCCCAAGAAAAAGAAATGCAAAGAGGTAAAATGGTTGTCTGAGAAGTGAGAAAAGAAGAGAAGTGAAAGGAAAAAGAGAAAAGGAAAGATATACCCATCTGAATGCAGTGTTCCAAAGAATAGCAAGGAGAGATAAGAAAGCCTTCCTCAGGGACCAATGCAAAGAAATACAGGAAAAAATATAATGATAAAGACTAGAGATCTCTTCAAGAAAATTAGAGATATCAAGGGAATATTTCATGCAAAGATGGGCACAATAAAGGACAGAAATCATATGGACCTAACAGAAGCAGAAGATACTAAGAAATGGTGACAAGAATACACAGAAGAACTATACAGAAAAGATCTATATGACCCATATAACCACGATGGTGTAATCACTCACCTAGAGCCAGACATCTTGGAGTGCAAAGTCACGTGGGCCTTAGGAAGCATCACTATGAACAAAGCTAGTGGAGGTGATAGAACTCCAGCTGAACTATTTCAAATCCTAAAAGATGGTGCTGTGAAAATGCTGCACTCAATATGCAAACAAATTTGGAACTCAGCAGTAGCCATAGGATGGGAAAAGATCGGTTTTCATTCCAATCCCAAAGAAGAGCAATGCCAAAGAATGTTCACACTACCACACAATTGTACTCATTTCACATGCTAGCAAAGTAATGATCAAAATTTTCCAAGCTAGGTTTCAACAGTACATGATCTGACAACTTCCAGATATTCAAGCTGGATTTAGAAAAGGCAGAGGAATCAGAGGTCAGATTGCCAGCATTCGTGGGATCATGGAGAAAGCAAGAGACTTCCAGAAAACCATCTACTTCATTGACTACACTAAAGCCTTTGACTGTGTGGTCACAACAAACTGTGGAAAATTCTGAAAGAGATGGGAATACCAGACCACCTTACCTGCCTGCTGTGAAACCTGTATGCAGGTCAAGAAGCAACTGTTAGAACTGAACATGGAACAACAGACTGCTTCCAAATTGGGAAAGGCATACGTCAAGGCTGTATTTTGTCACCCTGCTTATTTAACTTTTAGGTAGAGTATATCATGTGAAATGTCGGGCTGGATGAAGCACAAGCTGGAATCAAGATTGCTGGGGGAAATGTCATAAGTTGGTTTTGCAGATGACACCACCCTTATGGCAGAAAGTGAAGAAGAACTAAAGAGCCTCTTGATAAAGGTGAAAGAGGACAGTGAAAAAGCTGGCTTAAAATTCAACATTCAGAAAACGAAGATCATGGCATCCAGTCCCATTACTTCATGGCAAATAGATGGGGAAACAATGGGAACAGTGACAGACTTTATTTTCTTGGGCTCCAAAATCCCTGCAGATGGTGACTACAGCCGTGAAATTAAAAGACACTTGTTCCTTGGAAGGAAAGCTATGACAAACCTAGACAGTGTATTAAAAAGCAGACACATTACTTGCTGACAAATGTTCGTCTCGTCAAAGCTATCATTTTTCCAGTAGTGATATGTGGATGTGCGAATTGGACCATAGAGACGGCTGAGCACTGAAGAATTGGTGCTTTTGAACTATGGTGTTGGAGAAGACTCTTGAGAGTCCCTTGGACTGCAAGATCAATTCAGTCAGTACTAAAGGAAATCAATCCTGAATATTAATTGGTTGCACTGATTCTGAGGCTGAAACTCCAATACTTTGGCCACCTTATGCAAAGAACTGCCTCATTGGAAAAGACCCTGATACTGGGAAAGATTGAAGGTGGGATGAGAAGGGGGTGACAGAGAATAAGATGGTTGGATGGCATCACCAACTCAATGGACATGAGTTTGAGCAAGCCCCGGGAGTTGGTGATGGACAGGGAAGCCTGGCCTGCTGCAGTCCACGGGTCCCAAAGAGTGAGACATGACTGAGCGACTGAACAACAGCAACAACTGATACCCATGAATACTGGAGGCAGTTGCAACCATGCGCCAGTGCAGATTCCATGTAGGGTCTTGTTGTGCTTGGATATATCAATTTTTTTTTGTAGTCATCCTTTCCCTTTTCCTAGCTATTTCAAAAAAGTTTGTTGCTGGAGCTTTCCCAGTTTAGTTCATTGAGAGAGATTGTGACAAAATCACAGGGGAAATGAAATTCACCTAGAGATCAGAGCATGGTAGCCCAAACATAAAAAAATGATGAGTATTTAGATCACCCTCTTGGAGAAAGAGTGAATCAGGCTTTGCTTTTCCATTTATTGGCTTACTTGTTGTAAGCCAATTGGCTAGTTGTATTATGTTAGTCTCTATCACTTGTGTTGTTGCTACCTGGGGTTCTAAATGTGTAAGAAATTAATATGCTGGTATCAGAGACCCTAAGAGGTGAACTGGTATAGAAGTTTGTTGGTATTTTTGGTTGTCCAGAATACTTGATATAGTTCCTGTCTTTGGGGAAAATTCACCATCAATGGGTTTCCTTGGAAAGCAGATCCAAATATTTAAGTGGTAACACCAATTGCCCAGTGTAGGAGAACAGGGGGTACAAAGTGCATCGTCTGTGACTACTGGGGACAAGAATGATGTTTTCCCCAGATGAAACAAGTGCTGTAATTTTAGGTTTTGTCCTGTCTGTGCAGTACCCTGATTTGATTCTCTAACATTTCTTGAGACACTTTACGCTTACATACTTTTTTACATAATGCATGATCAAATTTATTTTGATAATATGGTTCACAGTAATAATATCAGATGAAATGAATCTGATCACAAGTTGATTCAGGCATCACATGTTCAAAAATAGGATGATTTCAACTTTTCAAATTAACTGAGATAATCTATTGCCATATTTATTTTGCTAGCACGATATTATGTTGCATATTTAGCAGTGTTAAAAATAATTTTACCTTAAATGAGAAGCCTGTAAATGATAACAAAAGTGGTTAAGTGAGCTTACATACTTTAATAAACTGTTTTTTTAAAATATGAACTAGCTAGTTTGTCTTTGCTTTTTGCAAGTAAGAAACCTGACTGATAAAGGGTTGTTGTTTAGTCACTAAGCCACGTCTGACTTTTTTGAGACTCTATGGATTGTAGCCCACGAGGTTCCTCTGTCCATCAGATTTCCCAGGTTAGAATACTGGAGTGGGTTGCCATTTCCTTCTCCAAGGGATCTTCCTGACCCAGGGATCACGCCCGTGTCTGCTGCATCGGCAGGTGGATTCTTTATCACTGAGCCACCAGGGAAACCCCTTAAAGGTTGCTATGTGACTTAAATGAGCCAATCTACATAAGGAACTTAGTACTGTTCCTGGTTAGGTCTTCCCAGGTGGTTCGAGTTGTAAAGAAACTGCCTGCCAATGTAGGAGACATAAGAGACGTGAGTTTGATCCCCAGGTTCAGGAAGATCCCCTGGAGGAGGGCATAGCAACCCACTCCAGTATTCTTGTTGGGAAAATCCCATGGACAGAGGAGCTGGGTAAGCTACAGACTAAGACTCAGACATGACTGAAGCAACATAACACACACACACACACACACACACATACAGTTCCTGGTTATTATTATATAATAACTGCATACTATATGAGAGTGAGTTGTGAGTGAGTTATAGAGTGATCAGAAAGAATATAAAAGAAAACAATGGTTACCTCTGCATAGTGAGATTACTTGAGAATATTTTAATACATATTTATGGAACTTCCTGAGATAGATAATAAGATACAAATAGCAAAAGTAAATACAGTAGCAAAAAAAGAATAACACAAATATGAATGAAGTTTGAGTGTTTTATACCATTTCAGAATTGAAGGAGTCCTTAGGATTATGTTGGCTTCCCTGGTAGCTCAGCTAGTAAAGAATTTGCCTGCAATGCAGGAGACCCTGGTTCGATCATTGGAAAAGGGACAAGCTACCCACACCAGTTTTCTTGGGTTTCCCTGGTGGCTCAGATGGTAAAGAATCCACCTGCAATGCAGGAAACCTGGGCTTGATCCCTGGGTTGGGAAGATTCCCTGGAGAAGGGACAAGCTACCCATTACAGTATTCTGGCCTGGAGAATTTCATGGACAGAGGAGTCTGGCAGGCTAAGTCCATGGGGTCACAAAAGAGTAAGACATGACTGAGCAAATTTCAGTTTCACTTTAGAATTACTGCCAAAGTTAAAAAGAGGACATTTTAAAAATTCTATATGCAAAGGAGAAAAACAAATATAATAAAAAATTTGACCTAAACATTTTCATAGTAAACATTTAATATTATTAAGAAATAATGATTTGAAGCTTCCTAGGTTAATAGAAAGTTCATGTTCCATAATACAGGACTTGTATTAGGTTGGTGCAAAATTAATCGCGGTTTTTGCATTGCTGAAATTTGCCATTTAATATTGGAATACTTTCTAAGTAAATGTGATTATATGTCATTTTAATGTGGATTTTTTGCTTTATGATTTTTGCTAATGACTGATTTACTTGCTGTGTATATTATATTTATTTTAGACCAAGGAAATTATGTTAGACAAAAAGCAAATTTGAGCAATTTTCTTATTCAAGACGGGCTGTAAAGCAACGGAGACAACTTGTAACATCTACAACACATCTGGCCCAGAAACTGCTAAGGAACATACAGTGCAGTGATGGTTCAAGAAATCTGCAAAGGAGACAAGAGCCTTGAAGATGAGGAGTGTGGAGGCCAGCCCTCGGAAGTTGACAATGACAAACTGAGAGCAATCATCTAAGCTGATCCTCTTACAACTACTCGAGAAGTTGCTGAAGAACTCAGCATCAACCATTCTATGGTCATTTGGCATTTGAAGCAAATTGGAAAGATGAAAAAGCTCAGTAAGTGGGTGTCTCATGAGCTGACCAAAAATCAAAAAAAATCGTCATTTTGAAGTGTCTTCTCTTATTCTATGTGACAACAACAAACCATTTCTTGATTGGATTGTGACGTGTGACAAAAAGTGGATTTTATACAATTGGTAATGCCCAGCTCAGTAGTTGGAGAAACTCCAAAGCACTTCCCAAAGCCAAACTTGCACCAAAAGTCATGGTCACTGTTTGGTGGTCTGCTGCCTGTCTGATCCACTAAAGCTTTCTGAATCCCAGCAAAATCATTACATCTTAGAAGTATGTTCAGCAAATTGATGAGATGCACTGAAAACTGCAACGCCTGCAGCCTGCATTGGTCAACAGAAAAGACCCTATTCTTCTTCACGGCAACACCTGACAGCATATCAGACAACCAATGCTTCAAAAGTTGAATGAATTGGGCTATGGAGTTTTGCCTCATTCGTCATATTCACCTGACCTCTCACCAACTAATGACCACTTCCTCAAGCATCTCAACAACTTTTTGCAGACAAAATGCTTCCACATCCAGCAGGAGGCAGATAATGCTTTCCAAGAGTTTGTCAAATTTCTAAAGCACAGATTTTTATGCTATAGGAATAAACTTACTTCTTATTGGAAAAAAAGTGTTGATTATAATGGTTTCTATTTTTATTAATAAAAATGTGTTTCCACCTAGTTATAATGATTTAAAATTATGGTCTGAAACCGTAATTGCATTTGCATGAACGTAATAGTAAGATTAATAGAGACTCCATTTATAAAATTTCAGACATTTGAACCTTAACGTGATGGCTACAAATTTACATTCTCACTCTCCTGCAATATATCAGAAAACTGGTCCTCCTTACATATTTCAGTAGATGGCAACTATATTTTCATTTCCATAGGGCAAAAACTTCCAACTTGTATACTGAATACATTTTTTCATTCCCTCTCAGCTATCATACTGGTCTAAGTCACCATCATCTCTTGAAATAGCCTCTCCACTACATCAATCCTTGCCTCCTTGAATGAAGCACCCAGAATCATTCCAGTGAAAAGTAAGGTCTGATCAGATCTTATCTTTGTTCCAAACAACTCCTTTGTTCCAAACCCACTGATGGCTTCCCATTTCATTCAGTAAAGAGAAAGTCCTTACAATGACCTATATTAATGATATAATTAATTCATAAAATAATGAATAAGTGAACACTGTTCTTATAGAAGAACATTATGTTTATACATTTATCATGTGTATACACATATAACTGTATTTATATATATGCTATATATGTATAAAAACTGTATATGTATATATAACCACGGTTGACTCTCTGTATCCACAAGTTCCGCATCTGCAGATTCAACCAACCAACCAACCACAGGAATTGAATTTGGGGACCAATACTTCCCAAAATATTTGGGAAGAAAAAAATTCCAGAAAGTTTCAAAAAAGTAAAACTTGAATCTTTGGTGCACTGGCAAATATTTCCACAGCATTTCCACCGTCCACCCCAACTTCACCTCCTCTCTTCTCCCTCCTGCCCAATCAGCTCCAGCCAAACTGGCCTCCGCTGTTTCTTATCTTCAATATTTCAAGCACCCTCTCACTTTAGGGTCTTAATTCTTGCTGTTTCCTCCACCTGAAACATTCTTACTGAAAATACTTGCATGTGTCAACCCCACACTTCCATCAAGTGTCTGTTCAAAGGTCATAGCAAAGGAGCCTTCCCTGGCCATCCTACGTGAAATCAGATCACCTCCCTGCAACCAACTCCCCATATCTCCTTCATTTTGTCTTCACATGACATTTTAAATATTTTGCTGTCTGATTGGCCTCCCCCCAATAGTAAATAAACCACATTAGGACAGGGATTTTTTTTTCTATTTTGTTCCTCTTCTATGTGCTAAGCAATCAGAAGTACAAGTGGTCAAAAATATTTGTTGAATGAATGAAAGCATCTCACTAAAAATCTCCAACTCAGACTAAAGATAGCAAATGATTAACTGTCAACTGGCTGAGTAAGTTTTAAGCAGAACTACATAAGAATTAAATTGATTGAATAAACAGGCACACAAGGCAAATAGACAGTTTTAAATAATTTATAAATAGTAAGAACCTGTCCTGATGATGGATTATAAATTATTAACCCACTCTATTCTTGGCAGGATTTAGCAACCAACTGAGACTAATTTTTAGATATGAAGTTCTCTGAATTCACGCAGATATCTCTTTGAGCTAGTATCAAAGTTCAAAGGCAGGAGAATTGTTTACATTTTTACAGTTTCATGGAACTCTATCACATCTCCACATCTTCCCCTTCCTTCCTTCCTCCCTCTCTCTTTCTTCCTCCTTCCCTCCATCTCTCACCCTCCCTCCATTCTTTTCATTCTATCTCATGTTATTTATCATTAAAATATTCAGGCATTGCAATTAGTGCTAAATAAATCCTGAAATGACTTCTTTCTCTACTTTTACTAAATAGAGTATTAGTCACTCAGTCGTGTCCGACTTTTTGTGACCCCATGGACTGTAGCCCACCAGGCTCCTCTGTCCATGGGATTCTCTAGGCAAAAATACTGGAGTGGGTTGTCATTTCCTCCTCCATGGGTTACTAAATAGAAGCACCATGGATTTCTGTGCTCTCTATTCACTTCTATAATAAACAAATCATCCACATCCCTATAAACAGAAAACATTGAAGATCTCAGAGAACAAATGACTACACTTAAACACACTGGAGATGGTTGGATAGGGTTGAAATGGGAATAACGTAACAGATTTTAGAAAATTTTCTTTGGCTAAAATATATCAAGGTCTAAACTTTTTTGGCAAAGATAATAGTGTGTAAAAATACCATGTTACCTGAACAAGTGTTCTTTTAAACATGAAAATTGAATTTTTATTGGACTACTATTATTACTAGGACTTCTCTGGGCATTTGATTACATATATGCTTCCCTGGTAGCTCAGCTGGTAAAGAATCTGCCTGCAATGCAGGGGACCTCAGTTCGATTCCTGAGTTGGGAAGATCTCCTAGAGAAGGGATAGGCTACCCACTCCACAATTCTTGGACTTCGCTGGTGGGCTCAGCTGGTAAAGAATCCACCTGCAATGTGGGATACATGGGTTGGGAAGATCCCCTGGAGGAGGGTATGGCAACCCACTCTAGTATTCTTGCCTGGAGAATCCCCATGGACAGAGGAGCCTGGTGGGCTACAGTCAATGGGGTCTCAAAGAGTTGGACATGACTGAGTGACTAAGCACAGCACATATATGTATATACATATACATTTGGTGATACACACACACACACACACACACACACACGTACATATATATGTATACTAAAATAAAATCTTCACTCCCAAGGAGCGCACAATCTAGAACTCCTTTGCCCAGTTAGGTAAGACCAAGTGCGTGTATACAAAATGGGGAAATCCAAAGAAATTACTGATAATTGTTTCAGTTAGAGGCCATTGCTATGAATTATAAAATTATGGACATATGCTCACTTTCTTCTCTTGTAAAATAAATATGCCTGTTGGTGGGAATGCAAACTAGTACAGCCACTATGGAGAACAGTGTGGAGATTCCTTAAAAAATTGGGAATAGAACTGCCATATGACCCAGCAATCCCACTGCTAGGCATACACACCGAGGAAACCAGAATTGAAAGAGATGCGTGTACCCCAATGTTCATCGCAGCACTGTTTACAATAGCCAGGACATGGAAGCAACCTAGATGTCCATCGGCAGACGAATGGATAAGGAAGCTGTGGTACATAGACACAATGGAATATTACTCAGCCATTAAAAAAATACATTTGAATCGGTTCTATTGAGATGGATGAAACTGGAGCCCATTATACAGAGTGAAGTGAGCCAGAAAGAAAAGCACCAATACAGTATACTAATGCATGTATATGGAATTTGAAAGATGGTAATGGTAACCCTATATGTGAGACAGAATAAGAGACACAGATACATAGAACAGTCCTGTGGACTCTGAGGGAGAAGGTGAGGGTGGGACGTTCTGGGACAATAACATTGAAACATGTATATTGTCATATGTGAAGCGGAACACCATTCCATGTTTTATGCATGGGACGGATGCTCAGGGATGGAGCGTTGGGATGACCCAGAGGGATGGGAAGGGGAGGGAGGTGGGAGGAGGGTTCGGGAGGGGGAGCACATGTGAACCCATGGCTGATTCATGTCAATGTATGGCAAAAACTACTACAATATTGTAAAGTAATTAGCCCCCAACTAAAATAAAAAATAAATAAATAAATAAATAAATAAATAAATATGCAATTCACACGTGTTCTTCCTTAGCTGTCTTTCCACTAAAGATGATAATGTGTGATATAGATGAGTCATGGAACCCTGAATGCTTTGCATGTTGCCCAACCCACAGCCAGTGCTAAATAAATGTTAGTTGAATAAATGGGCAATCAATTACTATTTGACTATAGTATATGCATGCCTTATAACTTAAATATTAGAAAACAATTGCTCAAAATGTCCACATTTCATTATTACAGTGTGATAAAAATAGTTTTGAAACGTCTCCAGCCGTTATTTTTTCACTCACATTTGCATGTGCTGTTCATTTCCTTTACACATTTGATATTAACAAAAGCCTTGAAGACAAAAGGATAGGAAGAATATATACTTGTTATTAAATACGAAGAATGAAAAGTCAGAAAAGTCACGTGACTTGTCCAAGGATATTGTGGGTTCTGAATCTGACCTCGACTATGGGTCTTCTGGCTCCTTGTTTAAGGCACATTTAGTGACACCCACTACCATTTCAGAAGTTTTATGACACTAAATCATCTATAAGTTTTGTATTTTCATTACTCAGATCACTGTCCTTCTTTAAGTGGTAGTCTGCCAAAATAGTGAAAGAAGTAAATACTGTTAAATTGAAGAGTATGTTAGTGGTCACTGAGCACAATGCATCATTATCCAATGATGCTGTGTTACACAGAGTTGGTGGTGGTTTACTCATTAAGTCGTGTCCGACTCTTGTGATCTCATGGACTGTAGCCTACCAGGCTTCTCTGTGTATGGAGAGGAATCTAGAAACGACTAACTCTAAAGTCTTTATCAGTTTTCAGCCATACATCCACCCTCCACTCTTTATCTTTTAACACAGATATGGTGAATTTCACTTAGAAAAGTTTTCTGAATTGTCTTCAAAAGTCTAAGCTAGAAAATCAAAAGTCGGATCAAAACTGTCTACAGAAAATTAACTCATCAAAATTCTCACAGGAGATTTTTGAGTTCAGTGGCTTGCGTAAGATGAAATGGACCTTGTTTTCTTAAAAAAAAAAATCATACATATGTAAATAAAACAACCAGACTCTCTAGGTACCCAGGAAATTTTCATGTCTTCATTTTCTGTGTGTAGGTAAAAAAATAAAGCACATTTCCTAAAATAGCACAAGACATTTTAACATTTTTATAATTATTTTGCACACACCATTGTGCTTTAAATAATTTTTGCAGTTAAGCAACCTATTAATGTTTCAAAATATATTTTCCAAACAGATTACACTGTCCCAATGGCAATGGAACATAATAGGCTTTCAGATTAAATTTAACTCTGAGCCAAATGATTTGATACAGATTCTCTCTCCTAGAAACCAAGAAGCCTCAGAGGTGGGCTTTATTTCCATTTCTTCTCACTATACTGCTCTAGAATTCTGGATTCAGCCTGACATTTTATCCTTTCTCATCTGTGAAATGGGGCTCATTACTAGAAGTGAATTCAGGTTTTGTGGGACCCAATATTTACACACTTGAAGAGGTCTTCTTTAAGAAACACAATGCAAAAGTATGTACTCTATAAGGCTTTGACAGTGACCTGTGAGACAATGGCTCTTAATCATGTTCACAGTTATACCCACTTCTGCTAATAGCCATACCATCTGATGATAAGGTAAGATATTCTATATGCAGAAGGGACATTCACAAATAACACACTTTTATTCTTTGACCCGTCCTGTACTTCTGAAAGAATTGATAGTTAAAGTACATTCCCTGTACTGAAATCCTATCTTTCTATACATTTTGCACCTTAGCAGTCACTTTAGAAGAACAGGTTGGTTTCCACCTATAGGTGAGAGATTAAGACCACATCTACTCAGTCATCCTATTTCCATCGTACACACCAGAAAGTAGAGAAACATGGTACTGATTATAATAAACAAAGCATTAATTTAGATATAGACATTCCATTCACAAGCCATCTATAGAGAGTTACAAGTGTGCAAAGTCACAAAAGTATATAGGTGGATAAGATAAAGTATCTAAAAGGTTGCTTGTATAGAGGGTAGTGTTGGTATTAGAGACAGATTGATATTTACAAGTTAAAAGTAGCACGGTCTATAAAAAAATGACAGGAACTTCCTTGGCAATCCAACAATTAGGATTTCATGCTCTCGTTGCCAAGGGCCTGGGTTTGATCCCTGATCGGGGAACTAAGATCTCACATGTGGCAAAGAAAGAAAAATGGGAAAAATACAAACTGAGAGCTTTAAAGTGTGCACAAGTGGAAACAATTCAGAACTTTACTTGGGGAAAAACAAGCAACCCAGTATCTCTAAGATGGAGGGCTTATCTCAAACATATGTCTAAGATGGAGGGCTTATGGTGTGTCTGGGACGACTTTGTGTGCCTTTGTGAGTCCAGCCTCATGGTATTATACAATGAAATTAAGGGGACTGCTGAAGTCCCCCATCTTGAACTGAAGCTGTTTTCACTGGACAAGCACGAAAACACTGAAAGAAAGCATTTAACATAAATTCTGGTGTGTCTGGGAGTCGAGCTAAAAATAAACAACGTGTGCCTTCAATGGTAACTAATCCTGAGATTGACTTCAGTTTAATAACTTCTAAAATAACAATTTTATTGTTTGCAAAGAAACTGCATTCAATCTTGATTTAATTTATTTGGGGTACTCCATCTGAGTGTGATGAAATTTTAATTACCCAGGAGGCACTGCTGGAAGAAAAAACCCAATACTCTTCACTGCTGTTGCTGCTGATAAGTCGCTTCATTCGTGTCCGACATAGACGCACAGCCAACAAACATTAACTAATGGTCACTCATTGACAACTGGCTGCTTGTGAATGGGGCCATCTGAGGCACCAAGCAAGCCTGAGCAACACCTGTTGCCTAGGAACAGGGTGGGTTGAAATGAAGCACACCAATGGTTGACTGCAAAGGGCTGTGCTCATCCTGTTCTGTTACACTGTGAATAGAATAAGAATCACTGTGATGTTAAGGTTTGTCAAAGTAGTTCTCAAGGTGGGCTGGCCTTCACATTCTTGTTGGCCTTCAAATATTAGCTATACTATATGTGGCGCATGTGATCAAGTGACAGCTGTTGGAGGGGCATATAGATAAGCACTGCTGACAGGCATGCCTGGGAATACAATGAGAAGAACGATGTACAAAAGTTAAACAAGCATGTGAAATCAAAAGCTGAGGCTGGAAAGGAGTCAATCAAAAAGATTCCAGCACACTGGACACAAAGTGTCCTTATGTAACAGAGTGGCATGAGCACAGCCCTTAGCAGGTAGCCACTGCTGTGCCTTATGACTCTGCATCCTGTTACTAAGCAACAGGTCTTGCTCAGCCATTGGTCAGTGCATCCCTGGGCCCTGCCCACAAGCAACCAACTATCAATGAGATACCTACTGGTACTTGTCCTGCTCAGCTATTGGTCAGCTCCACAGTGGGCCCTACCTGATGATAACTGTCAGTGAGGGACCACTGGGAAAGTGATCAGTCAAGAGTCAGCGGTGCAGTGGTCACCTGACTCTTGCCTTTGGGCACCTTACTTTTTTTTTTTAAATCAGGAACCTATTTTTGGTAGATGGCGCAAGTTGAGTTTCCCTACTCAGTATGAGAGTTGAAGTGTCCCCACCAATATTAGTGGAGGAGACAGTTAACACTTTCTTTGCTCTGATGTGCAATCTTGTGGAGACTGTGTATTGACCTCGGGGCAACAGACTGAGGATTCACCAAGGCCTGGGGTCTCTAAAGCTCACTGGAGTAGAAAAAACACCCAACCTGTTCTTAATTACCTTTTTCCACCTTAAATGCTTGCTCTAAAGTTCCTTAAGCCCCTCAAGAACAACCAACAGGAAGAGGGTGGTCTAGAGATGAAGTGACTAGAGGATTCTGAAATGCTGAAATGGGATGAAAAGTGTTTGGCAGAGGTTCATAGAGGGATGGAGGAGGCAGGAGTGTTGAAGTAGCACATATAAGTCAAAGAATAAAGGCTACTGAAGGAAAGTCTGAAGGTCATGAGGAGAAACACCATGTCTCTGAATCACCACTCCCCAGAATCAGCTACACAGAGGAGTGAGAAAGTTGTATCATGGCCTCCCTCAGCATCCACTAGCCCGTGTTGATGGGCACAGTGGTACATTGTGATGTCTAAGACCCCAAAGCCACCATTGGCTGGGGGAGTGCCTAGCTGACCAATCAAATTGAAGGGTGTGGCTCCTCATTGTCCTGAGAGAGTATATATAGGGAGGTCAGAGGCAAAGATTCTGGGTTAGGCCACTTCTTGGCATCATCATGACTAAGGGAACCAGGAAGCCACAGCAGTCAAGAGGAACTGCAATGCAGTCTGCTTCAAGGATGGAAGGAAGAAAGAAGACCCCTTGTGATCCGATGTACAGAGGCAGTGTGAAGGTAAGATGACTCCAACTAAGCTCCCCATGTACTCCATTGACTTTGTTGCCCGAGGCCTCTATGCTGCCCTTGCCTGGCACAAAAGCCCTCATCAGCCCACATCCCTTTTTCATGAAATCTCCCTCCCGACTCAGTTTTTATACTCTTTCCTCAAAACTAATACCCTTCTCTTGTCTTTCCAGGCACGAAAGGTGACCATGAGGGTCAGAAGATCTCTACAAGGCACCTTGAGAAAGAAAACCCAATCAGATGCCACTCAGTCGAAGATGGTGAAGAAAACAATAAAATCAAACTCTTTTCTCTGTTCCTGTGCATGTAAGAATTTGAATCAAAGCGGAAAAAGATACCAAAATATGAGTCAGAGTCAAAGAAGGAGGGAGAATCAAGGGAAGATAAGCTCAGCCACCCCAGAAAAAGAGACCCTGGAGAAGTGCAACCTGGGCAGCCAGTAACTGAATAGAAAAGGCCAGACAGTTTAGAACTGTGTCTCCAGAGGTCTGCTTTCTTAGAAATGGCCAACCAGGAAAAGACTGACTCTCACACTAACATAGTGAACTGATGGCTGCGATTAAAATAAACATCAAATGGTGAAAAGATGATATTTGTGTGTGTGCGAATTTTCTGATGGGAAGGGAGGAAAGGAAGAGAAGAGGTGGGCACCTGAAAAGGGTGGGATATGGGGTCCCGGGAGATTGGGGAACAGACCCTCAGGTCCCCAGTTAGCCAGAGAGTGGAGGTCTGGACTGGGTCAGGAGTCTGCACTGAAGATGGATAACCCTGCTTAACAATTGACCTCAGCGGCAAGGAGTAGTGCTGTGGTATTACTGCCTTTGTTTGGGGTGTGGAATGACATTAGGGTCTAGATTGCCAGAACCAGATGGGCAGAGGGTATCACATGGGGATGGCAAATATCATACTTCCCCTGAGAATGGCAAGCAGAAATCAACTCCTGGCCACCTACCTCATAATGGGGTTTGTTGCATCACTCGCCTATGCTGTCAGCTAAAGGTGCTCAGGAGGCACAAAATGATGATACAACTAAAACCCACAACTATCACTACCAAGGATTAAAATAATGTTTGGAGGTAACAGATCAAATATCACTCAGGCCACTGTTATGCTAAGAAATTGGTAGGAGCAGTGTGTTCCCAAGGGCAGGGCAGTGGAGGTGGCCCAATCCCAGTGCAGATGACAAACAGGATCACCACACACAGAAAAATTTTTTGGGTGGGGGCCACCATGCAGGTTGTGGGATCTTAGTTCCCTGACCAAGGATTGAACCGGTTCCCCTTCTAGTGAAAGCATGGAGTCCAAACCACTGGACCGTCAGAGAAGTCAGGACAGAGACTTTTGATACAAGTATTAATATAAGACTGAGTAAAAGCTGGTCTTTTATTTATCACCATCCCCTAGCATTTCTAAATAACTATAGTCGTAAAACATTCTTCCCCAATAAAGTCTCTTGTTCGTCCAAGTTCTACAAGTTTTCATGGTTTAAAAGTAAGAGTATGGAATATTTAATTTGGTGTTAACTTCCATTTTGAAATGTTTAAATAGGTTCAAGGAGTAGTCAATCAAATATGGAAACATATAAGGCAGAGTCTCTTCCAGAGGAATCGCGTGTGTCTTCAGAAAACATTTTAGAAACAACTAAAACACAGAGTTTCACCATCAGCATCAAAAGAGTTGAGTTCAAATTTTAAGTCAATTATATGGTATCTTTTATTTAGACCGAAGCTCCCTAATTAAATCTTTCTGGTACTTAAACTCCCGAGAGATCCAGTTGATGATTCAAAGTCAGTCACTGAGTGTGATTTAAAATCAGTGAGAGTGAAGGACACCCTGGGTGTGCTGTCTTTTCAAAGGAAGTGGGAGCGCTTTCATGCCTTTCCTGCCAAAAATTAATCAGCTCAAGCAGCTATCAGGATGATATGGACAGAGAGACCTTATGTCTACATATAGGTCGGTGCTGTGATTCCAGGTCTGTATATGTTATCACCATTTAACACTATCACACTTTAATGCCCCGTTGTTGGACTTACTGAAATGCTTGCTGTTGGGGGAAGATAACAGATTGCTAGGCCTGAAAGAGCTGAAAGTGAGAGATAATAATAGGTGTTCATCAAATTGTCCTTGTGCTTCTTTCCAGGAGGCTAAGTACATTTGCCCACCTCTCTTGGAGTTAGATGGAACCAGGTTCTGGCTAGCAGAATATGGTCAGAAGTGACATGTACAACTTCTGGTGGCCTTTAAAGTCTCCCACACAATCCTCCAAAGCCTTACTTGATCTTCAACTCCTGGCCAGATGTAGAGATTTAAGTGAATGTCACTGATTCCCTAGGAGTTATTAGTGTTTGTGTGGAGTAATCTGGATCTTTGAATGTCTACCTAAAGAAGGACACACCCTTACTCCTGCTAACACACCTGGACTTGAAAATGAGTGAGAATGAAAGCTTTATTAATAAAGCTGATGGAAGTTTTAGGATCTTTTGTTAAAGTAGGTGGAGCATCCTTGCTAGTACAGTGGAGCCAGTACTATCAGCCTTTCCCACATCATGCAGCTCCATGCGCTCCCTTGCACTTACTTCACATTCTAGCGATGACAACTTACCAGGACATCATTCTCAGGTTCAACTGCCACCAAACTTTCAGTTTTTCTCCAAGTTTTACTTGTAAATGCTGTCTCTAGGGTAATGCTATCCTTGATGCCACTTTTTCCCTCTGTTCTCACCACATGCTGTTTATCCCTAAAACCTGGTAAGCTACATGAGAATTTCCAAGCAGGTGGTTGTGAGCAAGTCACTTTCCCCTCTCTGAGCTTCCACTTATGTGCTAAGCTCTGCCTGACCTTTTCACTTAATCCTCACAACATTTGAAGCAGACACTAGCAGGATCTTCAATTTAAGATGGAGAAATGGAGAACTAGAGAATTGCCTGAAGGTCCACAGCTGTTACATAGCAGAATCTCAACTTTTATATAATTGAATCAGAAGATTTTATCCCCATGACTGTACACTTCACTATCTGGAGAGCAGGGGTCTAAATAATTTCAGTATCCCCTGTATTGAATATCCTGCTGTATCCAGTGTAGAGGGATGAATGGATCAGAACCAGAATCAAGTTCCTCTGATTCCAAGCCTTTCCTCTAGTATGTTATACTGCCTCCTACTACAGATGCTTTTGAACTGTGGTGTTGGAGAAGACTCTTGAGAGTCCCTTGGACTACAAGGAGATCAAACCAGTCAATCCTCAAGGAAATCAGTCCTGAATATTCATTGGAAGGACTGATGCTGAAGTTGAAACGCCAATACTTTGGTCACCTGATGCGAAGAACTGATTCATTGGAAAAGACCCTGATGCTGGGAAAGATTGAAGGCAGGAGGAGAAGGGGATGACAGAGGATGAGATGGTTGGATGGCATCACCGACTCAGTGGACATGAGTTTGAGCAAGCTCCAGGAGTTGGTGATGGACAGGGAAGCCTGGCGTGCTGCAGTCCATAGAGTCGCAAAAAGTGGGACATGACTGAGCGACTGAACTGAACTACAGATGCAAATTTACCACAGAAACAAGTGTTTCCTTCATATCTGCTGCATTGTAAGCATCAAGTAAATATTGGTGAATGAATTAAAGGAATCACAATAGCTGATGCAAGTATTATAGCAAAACAACAACAAAAATCTAATCTTTATAACTACAAATTCCCTCCCAGGAAGATGGAGCCTATCAAATAGAAATACATTTTATAGTTCTGAATATTTTTGTGGATCTTAGAGATGCAGGCTCGAGGATCAAGCCTGAAGAGAGACAAACAAAACTGCGTAAGAGAAGGTAAGACTCTGAAATTCTCAGAGCAGTTATGGATGGAGGGGTGAGGTGAAGAGAAGCAGGAGGGGAGAGAAGGAGAAAGCAGCTGGGTGGCACAGTGGTGTGAGGTCAGAGGCAACATGGGAGAAGAGTGTTGATGAACACCCAGAGAAGGGTGGCCAGTGCACATTTTCAGAGTAGGAATGTATACTGTTGAACTTGACACTGTGAACACTTTAAACATGCAAATTCCTCCTCCATAGCTCTATAATTTCAAAATTCTGCATCAAGTCTACTAGCTTTTCAAAGAGTTTCTGGCTTCTTTGGTGGAAAAAGCATCCGTGATTCACATTTGAGTTGATTCTCGGAAGGAATAGAAAGACAGGACTCTTAGAAGCAGAATCCCAACATCAATGCTGCCCATGAGAAGGGACGTTCTCCACTGACTGGCAAAAGTCTTAGGGTATCAGATGACCAGAAGATATATCATAAGAGTTCACATCCATTTATCATGCATCCAATGTCTTGGTGATGCCCACTGATCGCTGGGTTACTGGAAGCATTAGAAAGTCCTAATTTTTATAACATAGCAGGGATCTAAAGGCAGGTTTGCCTTCAATGGAATGAGATGCGGCAAGAAAAAAATATCTCATCATTGGCATGGGCAATGAATTACAAAGAGCTAAATATACTTTATGAAGGGATGCCGAGGGAAAGGAGTTAGATATTTTAACACATTTCCTGAGAGGAGATGAAAAAAAAAAATACTTGTGTAACTCACATTGAAATGAGCAAGGAACAGCAAAATAGCAATTTCTCCCTTCATGCAGAATGAGAAGGCATGCTCATCTAGGAAACAAGCAACCGTAAAGTAACAGCCTCGTGCACCGTGGAGGGAGAGACTTCCAAGCAGCACTCAGTAGGGAATGCATCTTTCCAGGTCCTTGCATTTAAAACTGCCTCCACGATAGCGGCATTGCGCCTTCATTTGAATGTATAGGCAGTGGCACAGGCGTTGGCAGAACTGAAAGTCACATCTCCAGCATTCAAACAGATTGCCTAATTAGCAGTGAAGAGCAGAAACTGTCAGGGCACCAGTAATATCTGCACTTTCAAGGCAGAGGTTCCCACACGTGCAGGCACAGAAGGTGAAAGCTCTCTGCAATGCGTCTGCTCGAGGCAGCGGACACTCTGATGTGGACACGATCTACATATGCGCCTGTAGAACCAAGAGGCCCACCACAGATCAGCCACGCTCCTGGTGCAGCAGGCCCCACTTCACGGTGCTAGGGCCTGTGATACAGTTATGCTTTCTGGGCATTCAGCGGCATCCTTATGCTCTGCTTACCCACCTCTTTCATATCTATTTTTAAAAGATGAAAACAGTTAACAGCAACAAACAACATCAGCTTTCCCTTCTGTTCCCAGTCTGGGAAAGGCACAATGTGAATCAGACCTTGAAGGGCTGAACATGCCAGCCTGCCACTTGGTTTCTTAGCTGAGACCCAGCTGTGATCGCCTGGACAGAAACAATAGGAGAGCCCCCTGTGTGTCTCAGCCAGCCCTCCTCTGTAACTTGTGGCATTGAGAAATGGGCAGGGAGGCGCCCCCTCCCCCTGCTTCCCCTTCCAGCCTTCTGCCATTCTAGTTAAGGATCAGGGAACTGAAAGGAGACAGGAAGACATGAGAGGGAAAGAAATGCTCAGCAGTTTAGCACCGATGATCACCAGCAGCTCCGACTGTCTCGTCATGGGATCGGCCCAACTTGAAAGGCAGCCTGGGCAGAGGGGAACACCAGCTATTCTGGGAGGCCCAGCCACCTTCCATTATGAGGGGGATGCCAGTCCTGTCACTGTCACAAGAGAATGCACAACACAACCTCTGGAGTCTAGCATTGCAAAGGGACCCCAAAGGTCCCTTGATTCGCTCAGGGAAGGAGCCAGGAGATACCTCTTGATGTTTTTGTCCAAGTTCAGCTCATCAGGGGCTTCCTTTGTGGCTCAGCTGGTAAACAATCTGCCTGCAGTGTGGGAGACCTGGGTTCGATCCCTGGATTGGGAAGATCCCCTGGAGAAGAGAAAGGCTACCCACTCCAGTATTATGGCCTGGAGAATTCCAGGGACTGTAGAGTCTATGGGGTCGCAAAGAATTGGACACAACTGAGTGACTTTTACTTTCAGCTCATCAGTTCACAGGACTAGCTCTGTGAAGCCTCCCCGGTCTCTGCAGCTCACAGCAATACCTTCTCCCTCCAGATAACAGACTTCCGACCCAGTGGCTACAATGTGAGCAGCAGTGCGGCGCAGGGGTTCTCGTCCATCAGGTACTGCTCCTCACATTGCTATTCGATGTTTGGAGGATGAACCTTTCCCTCTCTCTCCCTGAACACCGTCAGCCAGCTATAAAATTACTCCTTTAAGGTAGGAATCACGTCTCTTCCTCCAGCTCTTCACAACCTTCTCTCCGCATGAGGAAGAGCCAGTCATCTCATGGGTTAGACAGTAAGATTCAGACTCACAAGCCTCCCCAGTGAGAGGAGAGAATGAGTGAAACGTCTGTGCTCACTTGCGCCCTCTACCTGCAGTTCTCCCTACACTGTGAGGCAAGCTGGGATCCTCCAAGCACAGGGGTCTCAGTTCCAACTACTCCCAAGTGCTGGGCCCAGGGTCTAGACTTGCCAAGAAGGAATAGGAGGCTTGTTTTATGTCAAGTCAGCTACTTCAGCCATGAGAGCAGATATTTGTATTTCCTGACTTCAGTGCATATTTCTCAGGGCAGACTATGGAACTTTTGGGAAGGAAGAAATATTCCTCTGTCCTTTTAGGTTCTTCTAACTGGTCTAAGAATTAGATTGACATAAGACAGATTAACAGGAAAAAAACCCACACAAAAGTTAAAAAACGTGTATACCTGGGAGAGACCCAGGAGAACTGAGTAACTCAACAAAATGGCTGAAACCCTCACCTTAAACACCATCTTTAGCTAAAGACAAAAGGGATAGTGATTTGGAACTTCCAAAAGCGGGGGAAGGCAATTCAGAAGGAGATGGAAAAGCAAATATTTGGTAAATAAATGTTTTCTGGGCCAGGCAGAGTCAATGGGACCCAGAGAGGAATTTTAACAAGCAGACTTGGCTAGGTCTGTCCCTGTCTACACACCTAGCTCATACTATAGTCATACACGTCAGAATAGGTCCTCTCCTGGAACAGGTCCTCCACCCATATTCTTTAGGCAGTTAGTGGGGATGTCAAAGATTCTTCCTGAGTCCTTTGGGCCTTGATTGTTTGCAGCTTGAAACGACCTACACGTCAAAGAGACATTCTGGGATGGAAAATTTCACTCCTTTACAGAAAATAGTTTAAAAAAAAAAACCCAAAACACTATTCCCCCTTAAACCCGGCAACAGATCATTTTAAGCTATAAGAACTTGAGCTCCAAGTAGCTTATGTAATTGCTCACTTGTTTCTTAATCCCTATGTATCAGTTTCTTCAGCCTAATTTATTACATTTATGCTATCTCTAGGCAGGAACTGTATCATCATTTTTTTTTAAATCAAGACAAGGTATAGGAATGAGAATGTTCAATAATGTATCAACACACAGGATATTTAAGTCTACTAGTGCATTATTTAAAAATAATTCAAAGTAACTTTCTGTAAGGTAGGTACCGTTAAAGGCACTTTTATTTCACAACACACTGAATTTTCATCACTGCTAAATAGGAATTCTTATACCCATTGTAAAGGTAATAAACAGTCCAAGAGCACCAAGGCAAATTTCTGAACGTCACACAACCAGAATGTGACCAAGCTGGAATCTGAGCAAAGCTTTCTCTAAGTCAGCTTTTTGCATTTACCCACATTTTCTTAAAATAGGTCGGAAAATTTCCTAATGATCTTCTAATCAGGAAAGAGGACAATTCCTCCCCCCATCTTTGCATGGCTACACCCCTCCGTGAAGAATGACAGTGGCAAAAGAGCTAATCCTGAAGGCCCCACGAGCCCATCATGGCATTTGGCACAGCATGGGTATTTAATAGCTTCTTGTAGGTTGAACAATAATGACAAATTCTACCCAAAGAAAAAATAGAGCATGACTCCATGTATTTTATAAACTATTGAGTTGCATTCCATTGGAGAGGATCTATTATCCTTAAGACCAAAAAAAGAAAAAAAGTAGATTTTCAAAAGATCCAAAAAATGTATCTAAAATCATCTAACTTCTGGTTTTCCTCCTACTGTGTTTGCTACTGTAACTGTTGTGGCCTTCAGGGTCTTCATCTATACAGGGACGATATTAATAATACCTGCCTCATCTTATAAGGTTGCAGACAGAGTGAAGGAGAGAAAATCCTTCTAGAGTACGCATCTATCACAGCACTTATGAGAGTGTGATGTCATTATGTGGCTGCCTCCCACACTAGATTTTGAAATCTTTAAAGCAAAAAAAAAATTATTCTACTTTGTGTTCACAGTATCTCTCAATATAAAAATCATTAAGTAATGATATAATTAATTCATAAAATAATGAATATACATTTCTTATAGAAGAGCATTATGGCATTTATTTATATACTTATTCTGTGCCTTAAGTCTATATATTGCATATTATTGATCCATATCTGTAACTACATTTGTCCTTTGTATCTGCGAGTTCTGTATGTGTGGATGCAACCAACCATGGATCAAACAATATTTGGGGAAAAGAATTCCATTATTCTCCATAAAGCAAAACTTGAATTGGCCATGCACTGGAAACTATTTCCGCAGTATTTACACTGTATCTACAGACCTCATTCTATTGTGCTTCACAGATACTATGTTTTTTGTTTTGTTTTTTTGTTTTACAAATTGAAGGTTTATGGAAAATCTGTGCTGTCAGATGATTAGTATTTTTAGCAGTATTTTTAATTTATGGTATGTACATGTTAGACATAGTGCAATTGCATACTTAACAGACTACAGGACAGTGCAAACATAACTTTTACATGCTCTGGGAAACCAAGAAATATGTGTGACTCACTGTATTGTAACTTTCACTTTATTGCAGCAGTCTGGAAGTGAACCCACAATATCCCCACAGTGTGCTTGTATTTACAAGCATTTACAGAGCTCATTTACATTGTGTTAAGTATTATATGTGATCTAGAGAGGATTTACCCCTTCATAGATCACAGCCTTGAGGTGGCAAAGGGGCTTGCATAACTCAATGAAGCTATGAGCCATGCCACACAGGGACACCCAAGATGGACGGGTCAGAGTGAAGAGTTCTGACAAAACATGGTCCACTGGAAAAGGAAATGGCCACCGACTCCACTACTTTTGCCTAGAGAACCCCATGGACAGTATGGAAACAGAAAAATATATGACACTGGAAGATGAGCCCCCCAGGTGGGAAGGTATCGAATATGCTTCTGGGGAAGAGTGTAGAAATAGCTCCAGAAAGAAAGAAGCAACTGGGCTAAAGCAGAAACTATGCTCAGCTGTGGATGTGTCTGGTAGTGAAAGTAAAGTTCGATGCTGTAAAGAACAATATTGCATAGGAACCTGGAATGTTAGGTCCATGAGTCTAGGTAAACTGAATGTGGTCAGGCAGGATGCAAGATAAAACATCGATATCTTAGGAATCAGTGAACTAAAGTGGACAGGAATGGGTGAATTTAAATCAGAGGACCATTACATCTACTACTGTGGACAAGAACCCCTTAGAAGATATGGAGTATCCTTCACAGCCAACAAAAGAATCTGAAATGCAGTACTTGGGTGTAATCTCAAAAACAACAGGAGGTGGTGACCAAAACCATCCCAAAGAAAAAGAAATGCAAGAATGCGAAGTGGTTGTCTGAGGAGACTTTACAAATAGCTGAGGAAAGAAGAGAAATGAAAGGCAAGGGAGAAAAGTAAAGATATACCCAACTGAATACAGAGTTTTGAGCGAATAGCAAGGAGAGATAAGAGGGCCTTCTTGAATAAACAGTGCAAAGAAATAGAGGAAAACGAAAGAATGGGAAAGACTAGAGATCTTTTCAAGAAAACTGGATATCAAGGGAACATTTCATACAAGGATGGGCATGATAAAGGAAAGAAATGGTATGGACCTAACAGAAGCAAAAGATATTAAGAAGAGGTGGCAAGAATACACAGAACTATACAAAAAAAAAAAAGATCTTAATGACTGGGGTAACCACGATGGTGTGGCCACTCACCTAGAGACAATCATCCTGGAGTGTCATGCCAAGTGGTCCTTAGGAAGTATTACTATGAACAAAGCTAGTGGAGGTGATAGAATTCCAGCTGAGCTATTTAAAATCCTAAAAGATGATGCTGTTAAAGTGCTGCACTCAACATGCGAGCAAATTTGGAAAACTCAGCAATGTCTACAGGTCTGGAAATGGACACTTTTCATTCTAATCCCAAAGAAGGACAATGACAAAGAATGTTCAAACTAGAGTACAACTGTCCTCATTTCACATGCTAGCACAGTAATGCTTAAAACCTTTCAAGCTAACCCCCAGCAGTACGTGAGCCAAGAACTTCCAGATATACAAGCTGAGTTTAGAAAAGGCAGAGGAATCAAAGATCAAATTGCCCACATTCTCTGGATCAAAGAGAAAGTAAGAGAATTCCAGAAAAACATCTACTTCTACTTCATTGACTATGCTAAAGCCTTTGACTGTGTGGATCATAAAAAACTGTAGAAAATTCTTAGAGAGGGGAATACCAGACCACCTTACTTACCTCTTTAGAAACCTGTATGCAGGTCAAGAAGCAACAATTAGAACCAGACATGGAACAACGGAATGGTTCCAAATTGGGACAGGAGTGTGTCAAGGCTGTATACGGTCACGCTCCTTATTTAACTTATACACCGAGTTCGGTTCAGATCAGTTCAGTTGCTCAGCTGTGTCTGACACTTTGCAACCCCATGTACTGCAGCACCCCAGGCCTCGCTGTCCATCACCAACTCTGAGAGTTTATGCAAGCTCATGTCCATTAGAGTCAATGGTGTCATCCAACCATCTCATCCTCTGTCCTCCCCTTCTCCTCCTGCCCACAATCTTTCCCAGCATCAGGGTCTTTTCAAATGAGTCAGCTCTTCACATCAGGTGGCCAAACTATTGGAGTTCCAGCGTTAGCATCAGTCCTTCCAATGAATATTCAGGATTGATTTCCTTTAGGATGGACTGTTTGGATCTCCTTTCAAGTCCAAGGGACTCTCAAGAGTCTTCTCCAACACCATAGTTCAAATCATCAATTCTTTGGCACTCAGCTTTCTTTATAGTTCAACTCTCACATCCATACATGACCACTGTAAAAACCACAGCCTTGACTAGACAAACCTTTGTTTGCAAAATAATGTCTCTGCTTTTTAATATACTGTCTAGGTTGGTCATAACTTTTCTTCCAAGGAGTAAGTGTCTTTTAATTTCATGGCTGCAGTCACCATCTGCAGTGATTTTGGAGCCCCCCAAAACAAAGTCTGACACTGTTTCCATTGTTTATTCCATCTATTTGCCATGAAGTGATGGGACTGGATGCCATGATCTTTGTTTTCTGAATGTTGAGCTTTAATCCAACTTTTTCACTCTCCTCTTTCACTTTTATCAAGAAGCTCTTTACTTTAGTTCTTCTTCACTTTTACCATAAGGGTGGTGTCATCTGCATATCTGAGCTTACTGATATTTCTCCCAAGATTCTTGATTTGAGCTTGTGCTTCATCCAGCCCAGCGTTTCTCATGATGTACTCTACATATAAGCTAAATAAGTAGGGTGACAATATACAGCCTTGATGTACTCCTTTTCCTATTTGGAACCAGTCTGTTTTTCCATGTCCAGTTCTAACAGTTGCTTCCTGACCTGCATACAGGTTTCTCAAGAGGCAGTTCAGGTGGTCTGGTATTCCCATCTCTTTCAGAATTTTCCAGAGTTTATTGTGATCCACACAGTCAAAGGCTTTGGCATAGTCAATAAAGCAGAAATAGATGTTTTTCTGGAACTCTCTTGCTTTTTTGATGATCCAACGGATGTTGGCAAGTTGATCTCTGGTTCCTCTGCCTTTTCTATAACCGGCTTGAACATCTGGAAGTTCATGGTTCATGTATTGTTGAAGCCTGGCTTGGAGAATTTTGAGCATTACTTTACTAGCATATGAGATGAGTGCACCCTGCTTATTTAACTTATATGCAGAGTACATCATGAGCAATTCCAAGCTGGATGAATCACAAGCTGGAATGAAGATCGCTGGGAGAAGCATCAAAAACCTCAGATATTCAGTTGATATCACTCTAATGGCAGAAAGTGAAGAGGAACTAAAGAATTTTTTTGATAAGGGTGAAAGAGGAGAGTGAAAAATCTGACTTGAAACTCAACATTAAAAAAACAAGATCATTGCATCCAGTCCCATAACTTTATGGCAAAAAAGAAAGAGAAAAAGCTGAAACAGTGACAGGCTTTATTTTCTTGGGCTCCAAAATCACTGCTTACAGTGACTATATCCATCAATTAAAAGACACTTGCTCCTTGGAAGAAAATCTATGACAAACCTAGACTGTGTATTAAAAAGCAGAGACATCACTTTGCCAGCAAAGGTCTATATAATCAAAGCTATGGTTTTTCCTGTAGTCATGGACAGATGTGAGGTTTGGACCAGAAAGAAGGCTGAGCACTGAAGAATTGATCTTTCAAACTGTGGTGTGGAAGAAGACTCTTGAGAGTCCCTTGGAATGCAAGGAGATCAAATCAGCCCACCATAAAAGAAATTAACCCTCAATATTTATTGGATGAACTGATGATCAAGATCAAATACTTTGGCCAACTGATATGAAGAGCTGACTTATTGGAATAGACCTGGATGATGGGAAAGTTGCAGGCAAAAGGAGAAGGGAGTGACAGAGGATGAGATGGTTAGATAGCATCACTGACTCAGTGGACATGATTTTGAGCAAATTCTGGCAGATAGTGGATGACAGGGAAATCTGTCATGCCGCAGCCCATGGGGTTGCAAAGAATTGGATACAACCTAACTACTGAACAACAAGAGAGGATTAAGGTATATAGGAAGATGTGCATAGGCTATATGCAAATACTAAACTATTTTACATAAGAGACTTGGGCATCCATTGGATTTTCATATCTGCAGGGGTCCTGGAAGCAGTCTTCCATGGATGACTGTATGTACATATAACTATGTCCATGTATATGCCCATATATACATATATATAAAACAAAGTGATTGAAATGTTTCCAAATTGAGTTATTTTAATTGAAAATTTTACTTTTAATTAATTTTTAATGGTCAACTTCTCTGCCACCATCACACACTTCATCAACTGTGCATTTGATGATGGTTGCACAGCTCTGGAAATTAAAAAAAAAAAAGAATTGCACACATAAAATAATTTGATGATGTGTGAGTTATACCTCAATCAACCTTTTTTTCTCTTCTGAATGTGTCTGTTTCTTTCAAGGTGAAGAGAACTTTTGCTTTTGTCTGAAGTAGATCCGAAGTTCTGGATTTAATCTAACATTTAAAGTCCCTATCAGGACACTTTTGCCTGCTCTCAGCTGGCCCACCATATTCTCTTTATTTCAACATTTGTGTCCAGTTTACATATCAGCAGTAGTGAAAGGTCCCACGGACAGTAGTCTCTACTCTGAACCTTCGCTGGTCTCCAGTTAAGCGTGGTACCTCTGGTCCTGCCCTGTGATTGTGCACGCCTATATGCGAGTGCCACCTCCCTGCAGTATCTTCTCTGGCATGCAGACACCTGGACCAGCGGTCCATAGCCTATGACCACAAGACCTTTGCATTTGATGGCTTATTTGAATCAACCCCAGGCTAACTTCAGTTCACCAGTTAACTCAACCATTAAGGACCCTGAGAAATCTTGGCTTCTTCCTCACTCTGGGATGTTTGGGGTTGGTGGCACTTAAATCCAGATCTGGGACATCATCTTCAGGCGTGTCTAACCTTATACCTGTGGGGCACCTTGCAGCTCGGATGTCACTAGTTTAGGGACATTTTGATGATACTGCACATTTCTGCAGGCTATTCTCTGAGGCACCCCATCCTGGGAATTATGCCACACTCTTTCTCCTCTACAGTGTGTCCATAAAGAGAAAGAAGCTATAATAAGATACCCATGGAGGATCACTGTACCCTATTTTGGGAACCCTAATGAAAACTCAGCAGTGGCCACAGGACCAGAAAAGGTCACTTTTCATTCCAATCCCAAAGAAAGGCAATGCCAAAGAATGTTCAAACTACCACACAATTGCACTCATCTCACACACTAGCAAAGTAGTGCTCAAAATTCTCCAAGCCAGGCTTCAACAGTACCCGAACTGAGAAATTCCAGATGTTTGAGCTGGATTTAGAAAAGGCAGAGGAACCAGAGATCAAATTGCCAACATCCGCTGGATCATTGAAAAACCAAGAGAGTTCTAGAACAACATCTACTTCTGCTTTATCGACTACACCAAAAACTTTGACTGTATGGATCACATCAAACTATGGAAAATTCTGAAAGAGATGGGAATACCAGACCACCTAACCTGCATCCTGAGAAATCTGTATGCAGGTTAGGAAACAACATTTAGAACTGGACATGGAAAAACAGGCTGGTTCCAAATTGGGAAAGGAGAACATAAAGGCTGTATATTGTCACCCTGCTTACTTAACTTATATATAGAGTACATCATGAGAAATGCTGGGCTGGATGAAGCACAAGCTCAAATCAATATTGCTGGGAGAAATATCAATAACCTCAGATATTACCTGTATTACATAAAATTGAACCAATTTGGGTATCAGATTCAAATCATTCGTTTCAAAGATTAATTTAAAATAATTGTTTGCAAGGGTAGAGAGTCAACACATCAGAGTTAATAAACCACAGAGTATACATATCACCTGGACACAGCAACTGAAAGGGATACTGTTCCAAAGCCAAGGTGGATATCACTATAAACCACTATCATTTTATATGACTGCCAGATTTAAGATGATGGCTCTCAGTAGCTAATTTCAACTTACAGTCAAATATATGCAAATAATGGGATCATTAGCACGAGAGTATACAAGAATATATGATAATAGAAAATCTGCAGGTGTCTCAAAAACAAAGCCTTTTTTTGAGAAGAAAGTGCTTTGCCATAAATATATCAGGTGAATCGGCTCCAAAGATCTCTTTTTATCTGATCCATGTCTTGCAGAAAAGTTTTTGGTAATGCTGTATTCTTGTTTTGAACTATTCAAGACAGCTAGACAGCTACTAAAAGCCACAGCATGTATATTAGAAATTAAACCATATTTGATGTCAGATCCAGCCCCTGCCATTTTTGTCCCTACCTTTTGATAAACTATGCAAATACCTTGATCAGAGCTTCTCAAATACATTCAAAATTATTTGATCCCATGAGCGTGAGAGATGGCCACTAACCTGTGGACTCAATGTCTCTAGTCCTGAGTAGCCTTATCTGTTCATGGCAGTGTTACTCACGTGCTTTTTTACTACATGTGCTATGGAGCAAAGGAGGTTTAAAAGCACTGATGTAGAAGATCACAAGAGCAAAGGGGTTTCATCTCATTAAGCAAGTCACACCTATTTATTGGTAGCAGCTGCCTGGAGCCCTGTACAGAGGAAGGTTCTGGCAAAATAGTGTTTGTGGGAGGGGGTGCTAAATTTAATTATCATTATGTACCACTCGTCTGGGGGTGAGAACATACAGCGAACTTAAAATTTGTTAATCTTAGCGTATATCAATATATTAAAATCCCAAGGGCGCAATAATAAACTGATAGTCTTCTCTAAGGAGGTGAGATGTTATATATGGAAGGAAATGGAGTGTAGAGAGAAGAAACTTAATGTAACTTACTGTGAGAAGACATGTAACTACAAATGGGCCTGCAATGGATTTGTAATGTATGTAATAAAGTGATTCTTGGGGAAAAGCATTGTCTCTATAAAGTACATGTTAAAAGAAAATGGTTATGATTATGCCTGTTTCTGGCTCCACTGTGGTCAATGTAGCCTGAGTCTGTTATCGTGGCCAAAAATGTTCAGGGCCTATTGTTTTCCTCTGCTATGAAAAGCATGAATACTACTTTAGCAAGAATAAAGGCAAATTTAGTCAACATGAGATCGACTGGAATTATTCCTTAATGGCTTCTAAAATGTAGTGATTACTACCTATTTTGAAAATGATTCTATTATTTTTTGTTGCTGTTGTCTTGTCTCATGCACATCATATAGCCTATAATGCTCATTTCTCTTACTAACCATGTCTCACAACTCATACTCAATAATTCTCAGTGATACTCTCCACTATTTTCTATGTAGACATTTACACAAATAAGAGTTAGAGAAACACTTCTGAAAAACCTGAAAACCATGCAAGCTTCAGTATCAAATTAACGACAGAAAATATTTTCATCATGTTATAGCATCAAGTGTCATCTAATTGCTGTATTTATTTCAGTGTAGAGGAATAAATGAAAAATAAAATATTTCACAGGATAAAAAGCAATTATTTCCACTTCAACATTTAAAGCCATATTTTACAAAGGTGTAGTATTAAGTATAATAATGTTTTAATAAGAGCAATTTTCATAATTATACCTCAACTTCATATCCCCATTTTAATTAGAATCTTCTGCTCTTCTGCATGATTTCTACAAAGTCTGTTGCAAATGTATTACCAACTTCTTTATCAATAGAACCAACCTTTAGAACAACTCAAAATCTTTAATACGTCTCAGAATACTTAAATGCTATAAGTTCCTTTTTTCTCATCAGTGAAATAATAAATGCTACTAACTCAAGGAGAACCATGATAAAATTAAATCAATATGAGTGTGCATATTTACTTTCAATTCTAAGATAATCAAATTCTTCACAATTCCCACTGGATGACACTATAATGCCATTTCTCTTAATTAATGATAATGGCCACCTGAGGACTAATTACAGATTAAAACAGAATACTGTAAAACAATGCAAAACCACCACTAAAGAAATGAATTTTAGAAGAATCCTATTAGTTAAAAGTATTCCCCTCATGTTTTCTTAATATAGCCTATGTAGCCTCTTATTTGGCCATCACAATTCATTTCCACCTTCACCACCCTCAGGAGGAGCACTCAGAGAGTTACGGATCTGGCTTTAGTCAGTTTCATCTTTAATTGTTAATTCCCTTGATGACTTCTGTTGAAGATTGCTTTAACCACCAATGACATAGCATATTTTAATCCCAGGCATTTAAATTCTCTGTAGAAAATGACAATACCCCTTCAAGGAGAATGAGAATTCTGCTGTCTTAGAGCTTCAGCCAGGCTCTATTTGGATTCGTAAAACACTTTCAGTTTCTAGAATTCTCATTTTCAAAATTACATTTTAAGACAGAAGCAAATAGTTCTTTACTTACCCACTGACGTCTGGGACCGATAACTTGCACAGAAAGCCACTGCAAATTACTCAACAGTTTAACATTCCATATGGTTGTTAAAGGACATAGTTAGAATGCAAGCCTCAATAGAACAGCCAAATCTCCAAAGGGTTGTAAAAAGATGAGGTGTACTTTTGGATCTTTCTACCTCCAAGTTACCTAGCACCCAGCAGATATTCCTGGAATTATCCAAAGCCCATTCTTTCCTGCCACAGTGTTTTGCCCACATTTCCTTGTTAAGCCCATACTTCTAAGGCATGTTCTTTCCCTTCATCTTAACTGCCAAATTTTTGAGAGCTGGGTTGTAGAAAGAAAGCAGTAAGATTGCATTAAATTTCATTACAAAATGAATGGTTTACATCTTTCTATTAGTCCTCATTCATTCAGCCAACAAATGTTATACTGAACGCCTCCTATGTACCAGGCACTGGGTTTGGCAATGGAAACACAACAGTGAGCAAAAACAGACACGGTTATCAACATGATGGCTTAAAATCTAGTAGGGAGAGACAGATATTGATAAAATAATCACAAAGAGAAGGCTTTGACGTCATGAGTGGATCAGACCTCATCTTGGAACTCAGGGAAGGTGCACGTTTGAAGTGTAATGACTGAGCTGATACCTAAAAATACTAATATGAAGATGAAGCAAAGACTGTTCCAGTCAAAAGGGTGTGAGAGGAGGCCAGCATGACTACAGCAGAAATCATGGGAGAGCATAGTTGAAAATGAAGCCACACAGGTAAGTGGAAGCCACAGGACTCAGCTGTTTAAGAGGTCATGATAAAGCTTTTTTTTTTTTTTCTTTTAGCCAAACAATGATGTGAAGATATTTAATTGGAGAAGGCTGCAGATGACAATGGGATATGGTTAGATTTGCAGTTTGAGAAGATCAGTCCTGCTGCTGTATGGAAAGAAATTAGAGGCTTGAGTAGTTAGGAGGCTGCTGCATTATAACAGGTGGGACGTGATGATAGTGGGCTAGAATGGTAAGCATGAGCAGTTCTGGACACATTCACGTGGATATTTTAAATAGCCTATTAAAACATGGCCTCAAAGTTCAGAGGAGATATGTGGGCTAGAAATATAATCTATCTCATTGGGGCAGTTACATTTTTAAAAAGGATATTGGCTAACTTTAATAATGACAGATATTTGTACAAAAGTTTCCTACCCAGTGACCTTTAAATCCCATCATTGTCTTTCTATCTAGAAGTTTATCCCCACCTTAGCGGAAATGAGTAACTTTGAAAACACTTCTTTGTTTATAAAAAACCATCAAATGGAAGAACAATAACATTGTGAACTTACAGGTTCTCATTTTTCCACAGCTCTCCCGAGAATCATGAATTGAAGTCTGAGAAAGCCAGTTCTAGAACAAAAATTAAAATACAAAATATGAATTTTCTTAAAGTACACAGTCCCTATTAAAGAAGCTAAAGGAAGAATGAAAGAGTTGAGAAAAATTTCTAAAGGATTCTGGAAATTATATATTTATGATGATGCCCTATTGCCTTTCAAAAAAATGATTTGTGGCTTTCAAAGCTACCCATAATGCAAAACAGGAGGTGCAAAAATAAAGCTAGAATGAAATCAATTAAGTGGAAGCAATGGCCTTGATATTATCAGTCATATGAAGTGATTAAATACCATAATTGGGCTCTGATTTGAGCACTCTGCATTTCTTATCAGTTAAAAATAAAAAGGAGAAACTTCAGTTATATTGATTATATATGCTAAATAAAAACCTGGACATACCATCTGATAATGGAGTGAGTTGTAAAGTCAAGACTTTCCTGGACTGTCTGAAATGAAAGGTTCTCTTTGTTGTATAATTCTTCTTGCCTGACAAAAGACAGCATGCCTATCTTCTTCCAAGATACATCTCCATGTGTTAAATGCAAGAAACTATAAGTGGTGCCTCTAGAATTTGATATAAAGTTGGGTATACAAGAAAAGTAGCTGACTGGTAAATGGTTTGATCCTCTGTCCTCTGGTAGAGCATGGCCCATGGCTGTTTAGAGCTCCATTTTCTCCTCTTGTGTCCTCCTTTTCAGTCACTATCTTACTTCATAATGAAGTGATTTTAACAGGCTTTGGTTCACAAATGCAGCATCTGAGCACAACTCTAGGATAAAGATTAGATTCTCCCAGGTCTCCTAGCTTCACAGATGGGCTGCTCTTCCCTTTAAATTAAACAATTCTTTATCACTTTTTTTTTAGATTAGTTCACAAATGACTAAGTTTTCTAAGTTATAAGGAGTGTCCTGAAACACATTTCTAATAGTAAGCTACTTTAAATTTATTTTTGTTGAGTGGACTAAAGTAATGTATTGAGCTTTGTAAATATGCAGAAGCGATAGTGCATCAGGACAGATTTTATTTGTAAATGTATATACCCCTTATAAGTCAAGTGGTTTTCATTTCATATTTAATTGTAACGGCACTATACAAAAAGGGGTACAGTGATTTTTCTACTTGTTTTCAGAAGAGATTTGCTTAAGGTTATGGTGCAAATTAGAGTTCAATTTCAACACAGTTGAATAGTTCATCAGTTCAATTATAACCCTCGACTTTGATGACATTTTCTTAAAACTATGGGTACTTCTCTTTAGGTACTAAGAAATGCTAATAAATACTTCACTGAAAATGTTGTTACAGGAAAACAAAATCTTAAATTACCAAGCCAGTTGTTCTGTATGCCATCATTTCAAATGGATCTTTATACTGTCTTTCCCCTAAGGGGATTTTCAATTACCTCTTTAGCACCATCTTCCCATGAAACAGCATAGATTTTAAGGAGGCAAATGCTCCAAAGACATAATGATAGATCTCATTAGTATGGAAATTAAGGATTTTGCAAAGTATTTTATTTATTATACTCCTGAATATGAATACCATTCTGGTTAGTAATATATAAGATACCAATTAAAAAACATAATTCAAATAAATATAAAATATAGGTGTTTTGAACACTCCGGCCTATCTTCTATTTGTCTGCTTATTATTATTGGCCCTAAGTGTTCAAGAGCTTGCTTATTATTCCCGTGAATCTCTTGGCTGTGTCTGTATTTAGCACACTATAAAGTGAATGTGAAAGTTGCTCAGTCATGTACGACTCTTTGCGACCCTATGGATTATACAGTCCATGGAATTCTCCAGGCCAGAATACTGGAGTGGGTAGCCTTTCCCTTCTCCAGGAGATCTTTCCAACACAGGTATCAAACCCAGGTCTCCCACATTGCAGGCGGATCCTTTACCAGCTCAGCCACCAGGGAAGCACACTAGAATGAACATACTTTTTCCAGTAGTCATATATGGATGTGAAAGTTCGATTATAAAGAAAGCTGGGCACTTAAGAACTGATGCTTTTGAACTGTGGTGTTGGAGAAGACTCTTGAGAGTTTCTTGGTCTGAAAGGAGATCCAACCAGTCCATCCTAAGGGAAATCAGTCCTGAATATCCATTGGAAGGACTGATGCTGAAGCTGAAGCTCCAATACTTTGGCCACCTGATGCAAAGAAATGACTCATTAGAAAAGACCCTGATGCTGGGAAAGACTGAAGTGGGGAGGAGGGGACAACAGAGGATGAGATGGTTGGATGGCATCACTGACTCGATGGATATGAGTTTGAGCAAGCTCTGGGAGTTGGTGATGGATAGGGAAGCCTGGCGTGCTGCAGTCCATGGGATCGCAAAGAGTCGGACACGACTGAGTGACTGAACTGAAATGAACTGAAGGAATATGCTTGGCCTCCTCCATTTTTCTACTCTGGGTCATTTTAAGAAAGCAAATGGTCCTCAGTCAAGACATACAAATTGTTAATTCCTTGCTGATGGGTGGAATGAGTTACTTTTTAAGATTCAATTCAACAGGGTATTTATGGAGTCTCCCATGTGTGACTCATTCATGAGGGATCTGGATGTGGCTAATGCATAATCTCTGCTTACAAGGAGTCTGCAGTCTCAGAGAGTTGAGGGAAATGTACACCATGAAAAAAAAGCAAGAAGGAAACAATTGCTCTACTAGAAATTTAAGCAAAGTTCTTCTGGCATACAGAGCAAAGAGCAGGAGCTATAGAAGTTTTCCTCAAGTGAGCTTGGTCTCACATTTGATTAGACTTTATGCAGAAATAGGTATAGGCAGAATAAACTTGCCTTTTGGTGTAGAGTGTTTGGGAAATCCTGATGTGGTGATCATGGCTGATCAAAATGCCCTTTCGCAAATATCAAATATAATAAAACACAGCAGTATATTTAGAAATAACATCTATATTAGAATCATACTTCCAACAATGGCATGTTCAAAGCTATGTTTCACGCTTTCACAATAATCCAAAAGATAAACTGTGGACCTTTAAATAAACATCTACTATAAATTTCCCATCAGTTCAGTCTCTCAGTCATGTTCGATTCTTTGCAACCCCATGGACTGCAGCACGCCCAGCTTCCCTGTCCATCACCAACTCCCAGAGCTTACTCAAACTCATGTCCATCGAGTAAGTGATGCCATTCAACCATCTCATCCTCTATCATCCCCTTCTTCTGCCTTCAAACTTTCCCAGCATCAGGGTCTTTCCAAATGAGTCAGTTCTTCTCATCAGGTGGCCAAAGTATTGTAGTTTCAGCTTCAGCATCAGTCCTTCCAATGAATATTCCAGACTAACTTCCTTTAGAATGGATTGGCTGGATCTCATTGCAGTCCAAGGGACTCTCAAGAGTCTTCTCCAACACCACAGTTCAAAAGCATCAATTCTTTGGCGCTCAGCCTTCTTTATAGTCCAACTCTCACATCCATACATGACTAATAGAAAAACCATAGCTTTGACTAGATAGACCTTTGTCGGAAAAGAAATGTCTCAGCTTTTTAATATGCTGTCTAGGTCGGTCATAACTTTTCTTCCAAGAAACAAGTGTCTTTTAATTTCATGGCTGCAGTCACCATATGCAGTGTTTTTGGAGCCCCCCAAAATAAAGTCTGTCACTGTTTCCATTGTTTCCTTATCTATTTGCCATGAAGTGATGGGACTAGATGTCATTATTTTAGTTTTCTGGGTGTTGAGTTTTAAGCCAACTTTTCACCTCTCCTCTTTCACTCTCATCAAAAAGCTCTTTAGTTCTTCACTTTCTGCCATAAGGGAGGTGTCATCTGCATATCTGAGGTTATTGATATTTCTCCCGGCAATCTTGATTCCAGCTTATGCTTCATCCAGCCCAGCATTTCTCATATGTACTCTGCATATAGGTTAAGTAAGCAGGGTGACAATATACAGCCTTGACATTCTCCTTTCCTGATTTGGACCCAGCCTGTTTTTCTATGTCCAGTTCTAACTGTTGCTTCTTGACCTGCATACAGATTTCTCAGGATGCAGGTCAGGTGGTCTGGTATTCCCATCTCTTTCAGAATTTTCCACAGTTTGTTGTGATCCACACAATCAAAGGCTTTGGGATAGTAAATAAAGCAGTAGATGTGTTTCTGGAACTCTCTTGCTTTTTCAATGATCCAACGGATGTTGACAATTTGATGTCTGGTACCTCTGCCTTTTCTAAATCCATCTTGAATATCTGGAAGTTCACGGTTTACGTACTCTTGAAGTCTGGCTTCAAGAATTTTGAGCATTACTTTGCTAGCATGTGAGATGAGTGCAATTGTGCAGTAGTTTGAAGATCCTTTAGCATTGCCTTTCTTTGTGATTGGAATGAAAACTGACCTTTTCTAGTCCTGTGGCCACTGCTGAGTTTTCCAAATTTGCTGGCATATTGAGTGCAGCACCTTCACAGCATCATGTTTTAGAATTTGAAATAGCTCAACTGGAATTCCATCACCTCCACTAGCTTTGTTCGTAGTGATGCTTCCTAAGGCTCACCTGACTTTGCATTCCAGGATGTTTGGGTCTAGGTGAGTGATTATATCATCGTGATTGTCAGAGTAGTGAAGATCTATTTTGTATAGTTCTTCTGTATATTCTTGCCACCTCATCTTAATATCTTCTGCTTCTTTTAGGTCTATAGCATTTCTGTCTTTTATTGTGCCCATCTTTGCTAATCTCAATTCTTTTTACATGATATCAGTAATCAGCTGCCAGCAGATGTGAAGTATTATATATAATAGTTGAACATATCTATGAAACAGAAACAGACTCACAGATAGTGAGAACAGACTGGTGGTTGTCAAGGGCGAGGGGCTGCAGAAGGGATGGATTGGGAGCTTTTTGTGGGCCTCCAGGAACATATACATGCTTAAACTTTAATCAAGTTCACTCATACTTGAAAACATGTATTACCATTCATGAAGCAGATCTGCAACTGGGGAGAATATAAAGAAGTGGGTCTACAACTTTTCCACTTAGAGTAATGGCTGACTGAGTAGGCTCACGTATTTGTTTATCACATACCATCTCCAACTTTAACATGCACAAAGATGTTTATTTTCAATAGATTTATTAAAGTTATCCGAGATTGACTTATTCTGGGAACTAACGCACTTTTCATTTATTTCTAAAAAAACAGAAGTCACAACATGACAACTGCTAGATTTTCCCAAAGTCATTCAGTAATGGTGACTAACACCATTGCTGATGCTCTAACACCACAAAGTTAAAGCAGTGAGTTGATTTTTTGGTGTTCAACTACTTGTAAGAAGGGTATATGTATATAGCACATGTCCTTTCTCCTGAGTAAACACTGCTTAATTATTTAAACAAAGAAAAGAGAGCAAGATTTCAGCCACTAGAGTCCACAATCATTTTTGTTCATTTCTGTGTCCTCATGGCACAGTGTATAGCATCTTGAATATAACAGGTAGTTTTAAATATTGATTGAAATCAATCATATTATGCAAAAATCATAGCATAGAGTCTACAGGCTACTGCTAGCATTTTTGCAGTTTTAATATTTAGTACATTTGATAGCATCTTTGGTTGAATCAACACTGTGAAAACATCATCACAATATCCTAGGTTACAAACAGAATTCATCTCATATCTGAGAAATCCATTATAAAAACACAAATATTAGATGTAGTCTAATATTCAGATATAAACATGTTGACAAATAAAAATTAAAATATTAAACATGATACCAAATTTCTTCTCAGGCATTTAAGAAATGATGAATTTTTTTTTTTTCTGGAACTGATGAAAGACATTCTGGTAGCTTCATACGGTTGCAGAATAAATGACCACAAACTTAGAAACTGAAAACTTCTATTCATTGGCTCAGATTTCTGGAGGTGAGAAGTCTGAGCTGGAGTGGGTTGGGGTTAGCTGGGTTCTCTTGATTAGGGTCTCATGGTTCCAGATTGACTGATCTATTATCTGAAAGCTCTGGGGGAAAAACTGTTTCCAAGCTACTTGAGGTTATTGGCAAAAATCAGTTTTTTGCAGCTATATAGGTCCGATAACTGCCCTTTTCTTGCTCACTGTTGGCCAGGGGCTGTTCCTTGAGGCTATTCACATTCCTTGGCATATGATCTCCTCCCTCTTCAAGCCAACAGCATTGTCGAAAATCCTTCTTATGACTCTTATCTCTCCTGCCCTTCTCTACAACCAGCTGAAGAAACTTCTGAATTAAAGGGCTCTTGTGACTAGATCTGATTCACCCAGATGGAGGACAGCAAAAAGCATAGCCACGCCCACCACTGGAAATTGGAGTCCACGTAGACATCAGCCCACTGTGTTTTCTACAGATTTGGAGTCACCAAGGAGGACTCGACACATAAGGCCTTGGTTGGAAAAGGCTTTCCTCACACTCAAAAGAAGAGATGCAGCAAAGGCAGCGTTGGGAGTGTGTGCTGGTCTCCCCTGGTCTGCTGGGTCCCTTGTGAGAACGACTGCAAGTAATGGACTGCACGTACCCCAAGACCCTGCTCCCTTCCCACTCACAGGGGCCAGATATCCTGGTGGGGCTGGCCGAGTGCCCTACGAAATATATGCTTAAGCAATACAAGGACGTTTCATGCATACCCAGGGCAACAGTTTCCTCCTAAAAAGAAGAAGAGTCTGAGGCCAAGTGACAGCTTTGGCACCTGGCTTCCAATTGGAGACTGTTCCAGGCCTAAGACACTGATTAGCTGGTTGGGTGGTAGCTGCTTCCACCACACTCTATCTTCAGGTCAACTAATTTGAATCTATAATTACATCTGGAAAATTCCTGCCTAGCGGTACCTAGATGAATATTTCATTGAATAACTGTAACAAGGTGGGCAAAGGGGACAAGGAGCCAGGAATGTTTGAGGTCAGAGAATCCTCCCAACCACAGATAAGCTCCACAAAACGAGGGGGTGACCTAAGAAAAGAGGAGAGGAGAAAATCAAGAAATAGGGGCTCAATACAGGAGAAATGAGAAGACAAGGAAGTGATCATGAAAGCTGCTACACTACCTTACAAGTCCAGCCTGGATCAGACCACAAGGGACCATGGAAAGGAGTCCTTGCAAAAAAATTATGAATCTCTTCCTATGTTTTAATGTTTGGGGAAATAGCATTGAAAGGCTGTTTACAGATCTGGCATACTTAAAATTAAATAGATTTAAGCCAATAAAATATGTAAATTTAATGCTGTGACACAACAAAAATTTGGACAAAAAAGCAGACATAATTAATTACAGTATCTTATGTGGCTCAACTGTGAACAATATTTACATAATCCAAACAAACCTAATTACTGAATATTAACCTAACCAAAACAGAAATTTCATTGTATTAATAAAATTAGAAGAAAGGTGAAGAACAGTAAGAGAACAAAATCCTCATCTACCATAAAACAGTCAATAGGATGCTATACACAGGTTAAAAGTAAAAACAGCAATCAAAAATCTTACTCAGAAATGTAGAAGAAATTCAAGAAATCTAGAGTTAAAACAAAAGGTGGGTGCTTTGAAGGGGAGGTTCATGGTACTTCTCTTTTCCATTATAGGCATTTTAGTGCTTTTTTGACTTTTTATATTATGGCCATAATTTACACTGATTAATATTAAACTAATTACAAATATGTTTTATATGTATGTACTTTGGTCAATGATTCATAGAAGTATATTTGAACTTTAGGAAATTAGACCATCTCAAATTCTACCTTTCACAGTGCCACTACTAAACGTTAGAAAATTACTCAAAGGCATATGCCATGTGAGTTGCATTACTTAAGATAATACATTAACAACTGACAAATATCTAACTTGACTAATTTGCTGGAAAGCAGCATTAACTAATGAATGCATATGATTTCACATCAGACCTGCTGAAGCAAGCTGGTACTCAAATATTTTGCAAGCCTCAACATCATGATAATCTTTTTTCAAACTCAAAAACATCATTTTGCTAATATGTCCTAATGATGACACCACTGAAAGTCAATTAACAAGTCTTTACTTTGGGAGAAGAGCAGTCAACACAGGCTCCATCCACTAATAGACTAATGGTTTAGCAGGCGGTTGCCAGGCAGCTACTAGACTCAGCACAGACTTTCTTAAACTTCCCTTGCTTAGCAAGGAGGGAGTATTTTAATATTTCACTTTAGTACTTCCACTGTCTCTCTTCCAGGCCAACTGTAGAAACTCACAAGATCTCAAGAGATACCTTAAAAGAGGTCAAGGAATTCAAGTAATAGGATGAATGCAGGGAGATTGTCAGTACTGTGATATTAACTGGAGCAGGAAATGGCAACCTACTCCAGTATATGGTTAAGGTGCTGGGGGTGGTGTGTGAAAGAGCTCCGTGCATCTGTTAGTCTTGAAAGTGTTACTTGCGCAGGAGATTGGGACACCATTTATTGCAATATCCTAGTGATATACACACGAGCAGTCAATTAACAAGCCATTCCACAGCTGCTGCTGCTGCTAAGTCGCTTCAATCATGTCCGACTCTGTGTGACCCCATAGACGGCAGCCCACCAGGCTCCCCCATCCCTGGGGTTCTCCAGGCAAGAACACTGGAGTGGGTTGCCATTTCCTCCTCCAATGCAGGAAAGTGAAAAGTGAAAGTGAAGTCGCTCAGTCGTGTCCGACTCTTAGCGACCCCATGGACTGCAGCCTACCAGGCTCCTCCATCCATGGGATTTTCCAGGCGAGAGTGCTGGAGTGGGGTGCCATTGCCTTCTCCGCCATTGCATAGAGAACGCAGCAATCAGTGAGACAGATTCTCATGTTACCAGAAGCACTGGCACCTTATTGTATTTTATTTTTAATCTTAGTATTGTTATCTTTTCCCGGCTTATTCTGAATTTTGGGCATTACTACTGTCTTGCATAGTATGTACAACTGTAAACTAGATTTGAGGGTAAATATTATCATAAAGGAAGATATTAAAATTCAAATGACCTCTCTCCAGCCTAGAAACTCAAGATACTGCATATGCACAACACAGCCACTGATACATTATCAAAAAGTAATAATTCTGTATCTAAATGCAATTTTCAAACATTTTCTGCATTCCTCAGGATGATTTTTAATATATTCAGGAGTCAATAAGAGTTGTTTTATAACCAGTAGTATAAATGTTTAATTTCTTATTGGAAGCCCATTGCAAGGGAAGATTCACTTAACATAAATCCATTTTACAAAAAAGTTGGCTGGAACACATCCCTTCCACTTAGAAAAAAGATATCTAACACCAAAAGTGAAATCACCATATACTGAGTCTATTTTGAACTCTAACTCTCATCTCTAATACTTGGCTTAGCTAGTATGGTCTATAAAAAATGCAAAAGCTATTGATTTTACATTTTGTTTGAGATTGTTCTAGGTCCTTAAAAGTTTAAGTGAACCAATTCTTATTGTCAGCAAATATGCATATCCAGCAGGCATACGTACCATCTTTCATAATTCTTTCTGAGATGTCCTAAGGAATCACAGTAGAAAGGTCCTTAAATATATATTGTTAAAAGTATAGGTAAGACTGAGTAATAATGGTGAGTGGAGTCTCTGAATGCCAAGAATAATACATAATTTAATGAACAAAAAGGAAAAAAAGGCAATAGATGGATTTTGGAGTGATATCCACTGTTAGAAGGTATTTTTCTTACAGTCACAAAAATTATTCCCTTTTTGACCTAAGAGAATCCGTATTTTAAAGCAATTCAATGCACATACATTCTAGTTAATTTATACACCTATATAAAATCATTCAAATTTTTAACATCTTCCACACAAATAATATTTTGTCTCTCTGGCTTTATTTTCAAATTAAGCATTCTGTGCCAGAAAGGCAACATAATGATTTTGCCCACTAATCATAAACTATTGTTTTCATGTCATCACACACTGCTCTTATGTGTCCTGTATTTGAAGGGGATATCAATTCCATCTTTGCTAATTCTCACCGTCCCTATTTAAGGAGGATGGATAACACAGAATTTGATTCTCTTTCTAATTAGAGAAACTGAGGCACAGAAAATTAAAACCCCTTTTTCAGCCTTAGAAAATGTTCTCCAGAGCTGTGATTCAAATTCAAATTGTCCTGAATCCTTTATTGTGAAGGATTAAGACTAGTTCACTCTGTGATAGGGGTAGAAGGACATAGTTCTTAAGGAGACAGGTTCTCTATTTTCTCCCCTGGGAAATGTGCCAACTTATGACAAAAATAATCATTCTTCTATGTCGGGTTTTTGTCCCATAATGACAATGTTGCAACAAATTCTGGCTGAAAAAATGTATGGGTGAAGTTAGTTTTAATGACTTCCATGAATGATAATTTAGTTCGCTCTCTTATCCACATTAAAAGTCAAATCAGGGCCTCAGAACACATTGCAGACTGTCTCTGGAATGTTGAGTGACACTAACACTTAGCTTCATAGTGAGTCTATCATTTGATTTTCTGTCTAAAGCTCTCCATAAGTCCTTTGTTCACTTATTTGACAAGTTCTATCAGAAATTTTACATATGATTCCACCAGTGGACGTTTGTTGCTTTCTGTATTACATATCTTCTAGATAGCTGAGACCCCCGATACTGTTTTCTGATCATAGATCTCATCACAATTAGAATATAAGCAAGACATATATAAACAAACACTGCCAAAAGAGTTCTAATACTCTGATCAAACTTTTTTTCTTTTCACAAACGTTGGTCTCTTATTGTTCAAATTTCAATAAAGTATGCATAAAAGACATTAGAGTGACCAGGAATTTGAATTTAAGTTCAGGACTCTACATCTGTGCAGACTTTAATTTGTAAGGACAATTCCACTTTACTTTTTTAAAAAATACTTTTTAAGCAAAAAATGAGTCTTCTATGCTCCCATTAGTTTTTTGGTTTAACATTTCTCTATCATGTCCAATGTTTTTAGTGTTTTTTCCCACAGTATTTTCCATTCTATAAAATACAAAGTACTAAAATGTTGCCGTGATTCCATTTCTATTCCAATAAAGGCATATATATGTGTGTGTGTATGGGCTTGTATGAGAGCCCTTTGGACAGCAAGGAAATCAAACCAGTCAATCCTAAAGGAAATCATTCCTGAATATTCTTTGGAATGACTGATGCTGAAGCTGAAACTCTAATACTTTAGTCACCTGATGTGAAGAACTGACTCATGGGAAAAGACCATGATGCTGGGAAAACTGAAGGCAGGAGGAGAAGGGGACAACAAATGATGAGATGGTTGGGTGTCATCACCGACTCAATGGACATGGGTTTGAGCAAGCTCCAGGAGTTGATGATGGACAGGGAAGCTGGGCGTCCTGCAGTCCATGGGGTCACAAAGAGTTGGACAAGACTGAGCAACTGAAGAGCAATGATGGGCTTCCCAGGTGGTGCTAGTGGTAAAGAACTCACTTGCTAATGCAGGAGACCTAAGAGAACCTGGTTTGATTTCTGGGTCATGAAGATCCCCTGGAGGAGGGCATGGCAATGCACTCCAGTATTCTTGCCTGGAGAATCCCATGGACAGTCTGCCTGGCGGACTACAGTCCATGGGGTCATAAAGAGTCAGACATGACTGAAGTGATTTAGCACGCATATAGGTGTATTATGTGTATCACACACACCATTTGAAACAATAAAATTAACCTAGCATGTGAAAGAAGTTAGTTACTCCATTGATTTTCATAATAGCCTTCTCAAATCCTTGAATCCTAGGTTTGGAGGGCCTTGCTTATGTACGGTGATTCAATGGACCTGAGGTGGGGCTAGAAATCTATTTCTGGAAGTACATTCCAGTGTTTCCATTAGAGCTGGTTCTCTTGTCCAAACCTCTGTAAGAAAATTTGCATCTCCTGAGTTTTATAACAGCAATAGACTATAGTCAAAATTTCAGCACATCTGCAAGGTATACCAGCTACAATTCCATATTCTTCTGTGTCATTTCAATGGCTGATTTCAATATTCCAAACACTGTTTCACTTTGAATGTCATGGATTGACCAGATGGTGTCCAGAAGTACTTAATCTTTTGAAAATAAAATTTGGTGACTCTGATTCTTCCTCAAAATGCTTTCAATCTCCAAAGGTCAATATCTAAAATAATGTAATAGAGAGTTGCTTAACTGTTCAATGCTGAGTTTGGTTTGCTTACATTTAAATAATTTGGTTCACACTTATTATAAACACCTTATTTGAATATATAGTATGCATGGTAACTCAATGCTTCATGATGTAAAAATAAAGATCATACTGCATTCAATTTTTCTTTTAATTAATGTTGTATCATAAACAAAATCTATTTTCAGCTCTCGAGACAGTTGAGCAAGTTTATCTAATCCATGTAACTGTTGTGATATTACTAGATGAATTCTTAATAAGGACTTCCAAACAGGTTAGATTAATGGTAATAAAAGAAAGACTGCTTTCTAATGAGAGTCATTGATTTGGTGGCTGACTGTAATGACTATAAGGGCTTCCCTAGTATTCTCTGTAAAGAATCTGCCTGCAATGCAGGAGACCCTGGTTTGATTCCTGAGTCAGGAAGATCTGCTGGAGAAGGAATAGGCTACCCACTCCAGTATTCTTGGGTTTCCCTGGTGGTTCTGCTGGTAAAGAATCCACCTGCAGGGTGGAAGACCTGAGTTCGATCTCTGGGTTGGGAAGGTCCCTTGGAGAAAGAAAATGCTACCCACTCCAGTATTCTGGCCTGGAGAATTCCATGGACTGTATAGTCCATGGGATCACAAAGGGTCAGGCATGACTGAGTGACTTTCACTTTCACATAATGGCTATACAGTGTAAAAACCATGTAGGGCCTAACAGAATTTCTGCATCAGAACTCAGAATTATCGCTGTTGAAAAATAGCAATGCATTCCACAAGGTATTTATCTTTAACAAACTAAGGGATGGTCTAGATTTTTCTATTTCCAGTTCAGTCAGATTCTGATTTCACCAAGGAATCCTACTAAAATGAAATAAGAGAAAACTTAGAAAATAGAACAGTATTTTGGACTCTGTGGAAGAAGGTGAGGGTGGGACAATCTGAGAGAATAGCATTGAAACATGTAGATTATCATATATGAAAGAGAACGCCATTCCAGGTTCGATGCATGAGACAAATGCTCAGGGCTGGGGCAATTGGATGACCCAGAGGGATGGGATGGGGAGGGAGGTGGGAGGGGGGTTCAGGATGGGGAACACATGTAAACCCATGGCTGATTCATGTCATTGTATGGCAAAAACCACTACAATATTGTAAAGTAATTAGCCTCCAACTAAAATGAATAAATTAATAATAATAAAAAAAGAAAGTAGCTATTATTTTTTTCTTTCTTGCAGTTCCTGTCAATATATTTCAAAGTGGTAGAAGGATGCCGACTATTATCTGGCCAAGCATTTGGGATTATTCTCAACTGAATAGTGATTATCAGGGGTCTGAGGAAAAGCCTAACCAGAGCACACACCCTTGGCCCTCTCCATGGGAAATTGAGGTATAATATTTTCTAAAGATTCAAAAACAAATTTTAATGTAGCTTCTTGGCTGACACTTAAAAGAATACACATACTACAGATGGTTATAATTTTCCTCATTTTAATTATTTTTATTTCATGTAATTTGTCTCAGGCCTGCAACATAGCTGAATCTGTCTGAGCATAAGCTCTGGACTCAATCTTAAGACATATGCAAGTTAGATCACTTCCTGTGTGACTGTGGGGGCATGCTCAAGCTCTCGGTGGAGCAGTTTCTCCATATGAAAAATGGCCAAAATTAATACCTGTCTCCTCTGGTGATTGGGTCCATTAGATGTGCTAATACATTTTGCACTATTTATGGCTTATACCAGCTCATGAGAGGCAGTTGTGTACCTTTCACCCAAAGTCCATATTTACTTTCATCATGGAATTTAGCAAATGCTATACACCCAGGCTATTTCTGATCAGAAAGTTAATTGTTGAGCATTACTAGCATACCACTGATTAATACACTTAAAATCATGCAGAACACAGTGGTTCACTCAACAAGACAATTCTGTGTATTAGCAGCTCTCAGAATATTAAAACTGAAGAGGACTAGAGAGACTTACTCAACAAAAATGTAAGTCATTTAATGAGGTAAGTCACTCACTTAACAAGGTGCTAAAAGTATGGATCCCGCACACCCATGGAGTTTCCACTGGATTGTGTGTGCCGTGTGCTCAGTCACCTTAGCCATGTCCAACTCTTTGCGACCCCATGAACTGTAGCCCACCAGGTTCCTCTGTCCATGGGATTTTCCAGGAAAGAACACTGGAATGGGTTGCCATGCCCTCTTCCCAGGGGATCTTCCCCACCCAGGGATCAAACGCACGTGTCTTGGCTATCTTGCATTGGCAGCCAGGTTCTTTACCACTAGCGCCACCTGGGAAGCTTACACTGGATTAGGGCAGATGGAAAACACATAAATACAATACATAGTGTGTTAGATGAGATTTATCTAGAAAGTCTGAGCTCTAGAAAACAAGTAGGAGAGGAAGATGGAGGGAGGAAGTTTTTCATTTTTGTGTTTTTTCTTTTTTGAAGAGTGCCCAGCAGGGAATGTCTCAACGAAAAGATATCATGAGGATATCAGGGGGAAGAGCATTCTAGGCAGAAGGAACAGCCAGTGCAAAGGCTCTGAGTAGAAGCACGTTTAGAATATTCATAAACAAAATAAAGAGGCTAGTGTAGTCAAAGCAGGAAAAAGTTAGTAGGAAATGAGTTCAGAGAGGTAAGAACTGTGAGCTTCTGTGGTTGTTTTACCTTTTGGTTTCGTTTGTTCATTTTGTTTTTAAGTGCGAGGACATTGAAAATTTTCAGCAGAGGAGAGCCAACGCCTGATCTATATCTTAACAATATTATTTGAACTGCACTGTTGAAAATACGCTGTGAAGGATGGCAAGGGAAGAAGTAAGGGTAGCTTTTAGCAGGTTTATTGCAGTGGTCTAGATCGGAGATGATGGTTCCTTTGACAGGAGTGAGAGTAGTTGTGGGAAAGCAGATGGATGTAGATAGTTCTATTGCTTAACCATTATCTGGAATTTTGGGCCCAAATTTTGTTTTCATTTTATGAATTCTGTCTCATGAAACCCTATTAAGTCTTTGAAAAACATGATGAATAACGACTTGGTTTTTGTGGTTTTGTTGTATTTGAAAGGAGATCCATATTCACCTATTAGTGACATTTAAAATCCTGTAATTGCCTGCAAATAAAACAATGTAGTTGGCCCAAGAATGAATTTCAGCTTCATTTAGTATTTTTCTAAAGCCAAATGTTGTTTCTTTAGTAATTGTTTTTCCCTTGTAAAATGGCTCCAAGTCATCGGCACCACCTAAATGTTGTAAAGTACAGTGTTTTAAATTCACTTTGATCACATCTCAGAATAATATTCCCAGTAGTATTTCATATCAAACTATCAGAGCAGTACTCTTTTCTTTTTCCTTCAATGTTCTTTTCACATTTGATTTGATTTCTCAATTTACTTATAGGAATGTTCCCAGTGATCATCAATTGGTAAATTCTTTTTTACTAATAATATAAAAAAGAATGAAAACTCTGATAGCAATCAGTTAAAAGAAAAAATTAAAATGTTTGGGGAAGACTGAAAACGTAGAGATGGGCAATGCTATCTCCTTTTGTTTTCCAAATTCATCAATACTTTAACTTGGAGTCAGTTGGTGTGAAGCATATAGTGGTAAACTTACTTTCTTTGAGGCTAGTGGTTGCTTTTCATTCATTATTTTATTTTCTACCCTCAGCACACTGCCACTGATCCCTATTATTTGTTGGAGGGTTCACGGTGTGTTTTCTCCCAACACCATCAAGCAGTTCTGCAAGAACAGTGGGCTGTCTCACAATTTAATTCAATTCTGGTATTTTCTACCTAGAGATTGTGTCAGACACCATAGGTTAAGGTCTCAGACCAACAAGATTGCTCTCTCCTCTTACTCCACCCCACTTTAGAAGCCAATCTCAAGTCCAGGTTGTGATCTCCTCAGATTTGATCCATTTTCTAGAGACACTCATAGAACTCAGAGAAACATTTTCTTATGTTTCACCAGTTTATCATAAAGGATACAATACAGTTAGATGAGAGGTACAGAAGGCAAGGTCCAGAGATGTCCTGAACTGGGAAGTACCACCCTCCCTGGATATGGATGCATTCATTAACATGGAAGCTCCTCAAATCTTATTCAAGAGTTTTTCTGGAGTTTCACCTCCAGCCCAACCCACTCCCCTTCCCAGAAAGTGAAAGTTGCTCAGTCATGTCCGAGTCTTTGTGACTCCACAGACTATACTTCTTATACTGTTCTTATCGAGTTTACTGATCTTTCTTATTCAGCGATTTCTGAATTTGCTAATAAGCACTCCAAGTTATCTTGTTTTTTTTTTTCTTTTCAGGTACTGTATTTTTACACTCCAGCAGTCCATTTGTTTTGTTTTCACATGTCATAAGTTTTTCCTTATTATGTTCATATTTCCTTAGAATCCTTGATTTTATCTATAAAAACTATTTTAAAGTCTCCTTATGCTTATCCCATCATATATGTTATTGCTGTGTCTGTTTCTTTTGTGTGATTTTTCTCTTGATTATGTGTTACATTACACTTCTTCATCACATAGTCATGAAGTTCTGACTGGTTGTTGTATACTGTAATGTTATATTACTGGCTGTCTGGATTTTGCTTTAATCCTTCACAAAGACTTGATATTTTCCAAAGTATTTGTGCATCAGCCTGATCCTTCTGAGGCTTATTTTTAAGTGTGGTTAAAGTGGGTCAAAAGTATCTTTTACTTTGAGGCTATTTTAGGTCCACTCCTGAGGCCTGACCATTCTGATGTCTTTACTGGATGCCCTGGGTGCTCAGAGTTCTTTCTATTCTAGCTGTTGAAAATAGCTCTCAAACCAGAATGAGTTCTGGGAACTATTCAGCATACAACTTCCAGGCATTTGTCGTCTGTCTGGACTCACAGAAATTTACCCCATCAATGTTCATTCAGTCAAAGATGCAAGGGGATCAATATGTAGACTTCTGGAGCCCTTTTTCTAGGTAGCCCTCTTTTGTTATTCTTTCCAACAATTTCTAGTTGGTGAGCCTTCCTGAATTCAGTCTCCTCACCTCAGTAAGACTACTAGGATATGCTGGGATTGCCTCACCATGCACAACAGCCCTGAACTTGACTCCAGGGAGAAATCCTGTGGGATCATGATACTCACCTCATGGATTTCTCTTTTCTCAGTGATTACACTCATTAACTGCCTGCTTCCCACTGTCTGTCTGAGAGTTTATTTAATGTGCTTCTCTAGTTTTTTTTTTTTTTTTAATGGGAGAGAAAATAATTCTGGAACCAGTAACTTTGTCATGGCTCAATAAATCATTTTAATGAATTATCAGGTAAGGTGAAGGTATAATATATGACATGTATTGCCTCACTTAATAGAAAGGAAGGAGTCCCATTCATCATGATCTGAGATAACATTAAAATTGGATCTGTTTCAGGAAAAACAAGATTAAAAAAGAATAGATTAAGGGGCTGTTGGAAGGAAAATAAACTGTAATCATAGGAGTTAAGAGTGGAAACAAGAAAACTAGTTAAGAGTCCCCTGTAGAGACTGGCCAAGAATATGCTGGTATTTGTAGAAGTGATAGAAAGGTGAACATATTTGAGATAGTTTGGAGACTGCGTTACAGAGGAGTTGAATGGTGAGTGAATGGAGAAAAGAAGCTAAGCAAAGATTTGAAGTATCTCCATTATGCATATTGGAATCACATGTTTCCATTGACTGATGGGAATAGCGGCAGAAGGAAAATGTTTAGAGGGGAAAATGGCCATTTCAATATTGGCCGTATTGAATTATATATACATGTGACGCATCTTAGTATACTTAAGTTATAAGACTATAAATGTTGTATGTGGTGTGGAAAGTCAGTGTGGCCATAGGAGGAAGTGAGAATAAAACTTGGAAAGAAGTTTATCATACTCATAGGTCCCAGAAAGCAGGGTCACTTCATGCCACATAAGACCAAAGGGGAAACACCAGTCAGGTGGCAGAAGACAAGAATGCAGGGAAAGTCTAGGTCAGAGCTCTCACTGAGGTTTCCTTGGGAAAGATAAATCAGGTAGAATAAACAGCTACAGTGGTGGTCTCTAGTTGCCTCATAACTGGCTCTGACATGAGTTAAGGAAAGGGAAATACTATTAGTCTGGTGTATGAGAGCTAAATAAGAAGATGGCAGCAGCTGATTTTGTTCCCAGCCTTTGGTAACTCCAAGAATGGGTTAGTCCTGGAGGGGCAGCCCCTCCTTAGCTAGCAGAAAGTATTAAGTAAATTTTAAAAATTATTATGTTATAGGAAGGGAGAAAGTGAGAATGTATTCATTGTAAACAGATCAGTCTGATTTAAAATCTGAGGTCAGTATTAAAAACCTGTGTACAGGAAAATTTATGTCTCTTGAAACTAGTAGTAACTTAAAAATTAGGCTTGGATTACCTCTTTGTTTTTATACGCCATTCACATATTAATATATTGGATTTTAACATTTGTTAACTCATATTAATTTAGGGACAAAAAAAAAAACAACTATTCTGACAGGACAGATAATTTGAGAAATGCATACCAAAAGCACAAAGCCTAGTGACCTTTTATTAAGGGAAGTTGAAAAAAGCCACATTTTTGAGCTTGTTTTGTGTACACAAAAGATGGCTAGAGATTATAAAATAGTCACAACTGCCTACTTACATGTAATCCAGCATTTCTAATGTAATCCAAGTATGTAATGTACAATTTACAAGCATAAAACCACCAAGTAATTACACAACAATATTAACCGAGTCAAAACTGTACTGACTGCCTGATGAAACAATTAATGTCCATTTTGGGGGAAGTTATATGTCAACCAATACATTAATTTGGTTTGGGATTGGACTAGAATTTTAAGATTCCTTAAACTTGAGTTATACAATTATGATAATTCATAAAATTATCATTTAAACCAATATTTATTAAAAACAATATTCAGCCACTGTTGTTCTGCTGAGAATATAGCAGTGAATGAGACAGTTATGATTTCTGTCAAAGGGTTTCTAAAAATGCACTGCACTACATTATTTGAGTCAATGATGAATGCCATGTTGAAAATTTATGAAGGGTAAGCTGGAAGACTGTTTCCCAATACAATGATCACTGAAAGACTCTCTGATAAGAAGAGACTTGAACAGAGATGTGAAAGAAAGGAGAATACTGATCTTTAGGAAGAGTGTTTCAGAACTTTGGAATAGTGACGGCAAAGATCTTGACATGGGAACGTGTATACTGTATTTGGTGTGTGTGTTCAGTTGCTCAATTGTGTCTGACTCATCTGTTACCCGATGGACTGTAGCCAACCAGGCTCCTCTGTCCACGGGATTCTCCAGGAAAGAATACTGGAGTGGGTTGCCATGCCCTCCTCCAGGGGATCTTCCCAATCCTGGGATCAAACCTGCGTCTCTTGCATCATCTGCATTGGCAGGCAGGTTCTGTACCACTGTACCACCTGGGAAGCCCAGGTACTGTATTTAAGGAACAGTAATGAGGCCTTTGCAACTGAAGAAAAATGAGTGAAGAGGGGAAAAGTAAAAGAGAAGGTTAGAGAGATGGTAGGAACATGGGTTTTCAGAGTATTTTATTCCAAGGTAGGTCTTTTTCTTTCTTATTCGTTTTCTGTTGTTGTTTTCACTTTTACTTTGATTTATATTGGAAGCTACTGGAGATGTTGCAGAAGAGTTGTCATTATGATTTGTCTTACATTTTAAGGATAATTTTGTTCTTTTTTTTTTTTTTTTTAGATGTAAGTAGGCAAAAGATGAGGCAGAAAGAACACTGGTAGACTACTGCAACATTCCAAGTGACAGACTATGGGTAAAAAGGGCAGGCAGATCAGGGCTGGAGGGTAAGCTGTGGTGAGCCGTGATGGGCTTTGACCACCATAGAAATCTTTCTATAATTTGGACCCGATATATTCTTCAGGATTAATTTCTATTATGTCTTGCCCAATGATAATTATGACATCAATAATAATAACAACTATTGAGTGCACACTATGTTCCAGACATTTTTCTAAGCAGTCATGGAGTAGCTAAAGAGAAGTAAAGGATATAATTTCCTATTATGCTTGTGTTAGGACTCATATGTAAGACTCTCGTGCCATGAAATTGTGAACTCCGAGAAGAGCCATGTCTTACTTACCTTTACATCTCCTACAGTATGAAAAACAGTGCCCTGAATGTAGTATTTACTCAATAAATATTTGTTTTGTTTGATCATAAATATGGGAAGATTAATTAAAGAAATTCCCCACATCCAGCATTCAAAAGATGCTAGCGAAAAAAAATGAGATACGGAAACCCAAGGAAATTGAGAATTATTATCATAACTCAGTTTCACAAACTTCAATAACGGATCCTGAATAATAGCTATTTCACCAGTTTCCCCTCACAACAGGCTGTCACAGCACCATATAACTGGCCCTCTGAGAAGATAAAATAGTTACAATTTTACAATGATATGTGATCAATGCTTGGATCCTCCATAAAATTACAAACTCCATGAGAACAGAAACCACAACTGTTTTTTTCAATAGTTTGTCATCAAGCCTAGCACAGCACCTGGCCTATAATAAACATTTGATATTTATTAAGCAAATGGAAAAAGGTAATCAATTTTTACTGGATGCTAAAAGCAGTGGCCACAGGACTGGAAAAGGTCAATTTTCATTCCAATCCCAAAGAAAGGCAATGCCAAAGAATCTTCAAACTACCGCACAATTGCACTCATCTCACACACTAGCAAATGCTCAAATTCCCCCAAGCCAGGCTTCAACAGTACGTGAACCATGACCTTCCAGATGTTCTAGCTGGATTTAGAAAAGGCAGAGGAACCAGAGATCAAATTTCCAACATTCATCGGATCACATAAAAAAGCAAGAGAGTTCCAGAAAACCATCTACTTCTGCTTTATTGACTACGCCAAAGCCTTTGTGTGGATCACAACAAACTCTGGAAAATTCTTCAAGATATCCAAATACCAGACCACCTGACCTGCTTCTTGAGAAATCTGTATGCAGGCCAAGAAGCAGCAGTTAGAACTGGACATGGAACAGCAGACTGGTTCCAAGTTGGGAAAGGAGTATGTCAAGGCTATATATTGTCACCCTGCTTATTCAACTTATATGTAGAGTACATCATGCAAATACTGGGCTGGAAGCACAAGCTAGAATCAAGATTGCTGCAAAAAGTATCAATAATTTCAGGTATGCAGATGACACCACACTTATGGCAGAAAGTGAAGAGGAACTGAAGAACCTCTTTATGAAAATGAAAGAGGAGAATGAAAAAGCTGGCTTAAAACTCAACATTTAAAAAACTAAAATCATGGCATCTGGTCCTATCACTTTATGGCAAAGAGATGGGGAAACAATGGAAACAGTGACAGACTTTATTTTGGGGGGCTCCAAAATCACTGCAGATGGTGACTGCAACCATGAAATTAAAAGACACTTGTTTCTTGGAAGAAAAGCTATGACCAATTTGTGTTAGTCATTCAGTCATGTCTGACTCTTTGCGACCCCATGGATTGTAGCCCACCAAAATCCTCTGTCCATAGGATTCAGGCAAGAATATTGGAGTGGGTTGCCATTCCCTTCTCTGGGGGACTTTCCTGACCCAGGGATTGAACTCGGGTGTCCTGCATGACAGACAGATTTTTTACTTTCTGAGCCATGAGGGAAGCCCATGACCAACCTAGACAGCATATTAAAAAGCAGAGACATTACTTTGCTGACAAAGGTCCATCTAGTCAAAGCTATGGTTTTTCCAGTAGTCATGTATGGATGTGAGAGTTGGACCATAAAGAAAGCTGAGCACAGAAGAATTGATACTTTCAAACTGTGGTGTTGGAGAGGACGCCTGAGAGTCCCTTGGACTGCAAGGAGATCCAACCAGTCCATCCTAAAGGAAAGCAGTCCTGAATATTCATTGGAAGGACTGATGCTGAAGCTCCAATACTTTGGCCACCTGATGCAAAGAGCTGTCTCATTGGAAAAGACCCTGATGCTCAGAAAGATTGAAGGTAGGAGGAGAAGGGGACGACAGAGGATGAGACGATTGGATGGTGTCACTGACTTGATGCACATGAGTTTGAGCAAGCTCTGGGAGTTGGTGATGGACAGGGAAGCCTGGTGTGCTGCAGTTCATGGGGTTGCAGAGAGTCAGACAAGTTTGAGCAACTGAAATGAACTGAAAATCCCTTTCAAGTGCTTTATTCATATTAACTCCTTTAATCTTTGTCAAAACCCTACTAAGCAGAGACACTTTATTCTTGTTTTACTGCCATGAATTATTATTAATTATTAATTAACTATTAATTTTATGTTTTAATTTTTCTTTCTTAAATGAATATAATGATATATAATGATCATTATTTAGGAGAAGGTTATGCCCATAGCACAGTCAATCTCCCTTCCACACACACACACGTCTGAAAAGTAACCCATGGAATAATAATAAACTTTTCTGTTGGGTATAGCACTGACTCCAATTTAGGCTGTCTCCTTATAAGAACTTACTGAATTGTTTGCTTTTCAGTGAATACATTGCTTCAGCTAAGGGATTCCAAAAGAAATCACCTAATGGGTTTGTTCAACCAATTAGCATGCCCGGTTAAATTGATAAATTGTTTTTCGCAAGTCATTGCTGTAGCCTAAGTTGGTTCCCATCAAAAGAAATACATGCCTGGGACTAAATTGATAGGTGAATGTCTCTTTTGATGGCCTCAAAATTCCCTATGAATTCAGCTCTTTTTTTGCTTTTTTTCCATTAGCAATGCTATCCTTTACACTTGGATATTCATTTTTCTGCAAATTAATTCACACAATTAATCTCATTGAATAATGTATTTAATTAGATGTGTATTAAATTTTTAGAACGAGAATGAATCATAAGGTTCATTCTAAACAAGTAGAGGTTCATGCAATTAAAATATAGAGCTGTTGCAGTAAGTCAGTCTCACCCCCATAGTAGTGAATAACTTTATAATTAATGTGCAATGTGGCACTTTGGGGTCAGACTGAAGTTTGTCAGCTCAAAACCATATTCTTAGATTTAAACTATAAAGCTACTGGGAGGAAAATAGATGAGAATATCAAGTTGCTTTCCCCTTTCATTATTGTGGAAGGACAGTGTATTCATTATGACTTCATTTCCTCGAGAGATGGATTTGTAGGTTAATGTGTCAAGAATGAAGTAAACTAAAAAGTTGCAGATGTTTTAAAGCCTGTTAGTAGTTTAGCATGAAGATATCAAGGCATTGTCACAGCTTTGGCTGCATGTTCCCAGCCTGTTTGGATTCCTGTGGTTGGGAAGATAATATTCCAGCACACAGAGGTCCTGGACCACAGAGGAATTCTCACAATTTTCCTACCAGATTTTTTGCTATCATCATCACTGTTGAATCCATCTCTTGTCAACAGGTTAGAACCCTTTAAGTCACAATGTTTAAGCAGAGACTGAATGCTGAGATTCCATGTGGCTTAATTTTGTCCTGGATACACACTTAATACAGATGATCTGTGAGATTGCCATGATTATATGAACTGTTATTTAAAGTTCCCCACGGAGATACAAATTGATAAAATAGGACTAGCAAAACGTGTTATTTTTAGATGCTTCCTTCTAATGATTGGTTGCTCTGTCCCAGTAATAACTGATGACTTGGCACAACAGAACAATATTCCTAGTGTTATGGTTGTACAAACTGGTGATAATTTTTTCCTGGTCACAGAACGTAGAGACTGAATGTCAAAGTCAGCTTGAAAATAATCTTTGGAACATATTCCACTAACGCATATTCTGCCTCAAAACTGACCAAATCTCCTTCAGGGCACCATGAAAATATATCACTTAGATATGCAGAGTACATCATGAGAAACGCTGGGCTGGATGAAGCACAAGCTGGAATCAAGATTGCCAGGAGAAATATCAATAACCTCAGATATGCAGAAGAATCCACCCTTGTGGAAGAAAGCGAAGAAGAACTAAAAAGCCTCTTGATGAAAGTGAAAGAGGAGAGGGGAAAAGTTGGCTTAAAACTCAACATTCAGAAAACTAAGATCATGGCGTCTGGTCCAATCACTTCATGGCAAATAGATGGGGAAACAGTGGAAACAGTGACAGATTTTATTTTTGGAGGGGTCTCCAAAATCACTGCAGATGGTGACTGCAGCCATGAAATTAAAAGATGCTTGCTCCTTGGAAGAAAAGTTATGACCAACCTAGACAGCATATTAAAAAGCAGAGATATTACTTTGTCAACAAAGGTCGGTCTAGTCAAAGGTATGGTTTTTCCAGTAGTCATTTATGGATGTGAGAGTTCGATTATAAAGAAAGCTTAGCACTGAAGAACTGATGCTTTTGAACTGTGGTGCTGGAGAAGACTCTTGAGAGTTTCTTGGACTGCAAGAAGATCCAACCAGTCCATCCTAAAGGAAATCAATCCTGAATATTCATTGGAAAGACTGATGTTGAAGCTGAAACTCCAATACTTTGACCACCTGATGCGAAGAACTGACTCCTTGGAAAAAACCCTGATGCTGGGAAATATTGAAGGCAAGAGGAGAAGGGGACAGCAAAGGATGAGATGGTTGGATGGCATCACCGATGCAATGGACATGAGTTTGAGTAAGGTCTGGGAGTTGGTGATGGACAGGGGAGACTGGCATGCTCCAGTCCATGGGGTCGCAAAGAGTTGGACATGACGGAGCGACTGAACTGATGCAGTTAAGGATAGCAAATATGGAAATTCATAACATATTTTAATGATAATAGACAATTGGAAATCAGAACTATGGAAAATCTGACTTATACACATCTGTTTATTATGTGGAATCTTCTCATGTCCAACCCCAAACTTCCATTTGAGTTTAAGGTAAAGTTAAAAAAAAACAACCGTATTTTTATGTATTTACCATATTCCATTACTTAGAAGTCTTTTAATCAAATGAAGCTATTAATTCTTCTTGTGCTGAGGAGGACCTTTTTCATTCATACAAATTATTTGTTTCTGAAGACTAAAGTAAACAAAGAATTTGACCAATATTGAATGAAACCATTGAATCTGATTAATTATTTGATATCACATATCAAATTGTGATTTCATTATTTTGAGACCGAGATTTATTACTGTATTCTTAAGGTAAAATTAGCTTAACATCTAAGCACTGAATAACTTTATTTTCTACTTTTTCATGCTTGTGCCATCTTTTTATCTCTTTATTTTCCACCAGGACATATACGTAAAGCTTCAAGAGATTTCATAGCTATGAATTACAGTTAAATAAAAGTACTAATTGAAAATGGATCATACTTCAGTTTTAAATAAAATGGTCCCAAATATATTTATAAAAAACAGGATTTTAAGTTGGTGAGTAGTTTTGGGGAGGGGACTGTGAATTTATAGATAAGGTGATGCTTGTTTCTGTTCCTTTAATTTGAAAAAAAAATTCACATCAGTTTTTTTGTGTGTGTGTGTGTGATAGTCAAACACCTTTTATTTGAGTTTCATATATTTCTTGTATTTTATGAATGATGATCCCGCATATCGAATTGTAAGAAAATCTCATTAACCTGGATTTACATGGACAATATCCTCATATTAATACAAGTAGATGCACTCATAAAAAATGTATAGTTTAATTAAATTTCCTGTAGAGAATTCTTCCAAATATACCAGGTGGAAAATTGATAATCTAACATAATATCAACTTGAGTAGAAAAATAAGAGATCTTGATTGAATCATGTTAAATTGTAAAGAACTATATCACACAAAGGATCAGATCAGTCTACCTGGCCATTGCAAGCCTGGTCCGTAATTAGCAGTGGCCCACGTGATATTTACTTTTTCTGTATTTGAGTGGAACTAGCTGACATATCCTCTTAAAAATTGTTCTAGACACCTGGCTCCATCTACTTGAAGTTAACATCTTTCCACTTTCAGTAACAGTATGAGCTGTATAGCTCACAATGTCTTACTCTGTGTTCCTGTATATTTAAAGTTTAAAATAATTCATGATCCATGATTTATCTTTAAATTACTCTCTCACTGAAAAATAAACAAATGGATTAACTAACTGAATATCTAATGGGGTTGTATGAAAGAAAAGCAAACAGAGGGAATATAAACATCATCTTATGTACTTTGATGTATTATTTAGATTATGAATTATTTACTCATTCAAGTGCCTTTGCACAAACTACTTTTGTCCCCTTAGCATCTCTAACCTGTGGATTGTTCTCACTGCCTCACTGAGACTCTACTTCAGACCACTTACAGTACTTGCTACATTTAAAATATATGTTTCATCCACCAAAATATTGAAACTATGATAACTGAATGGCAAATAACAACAACATTGTAACCTTCTACTGGACATTGAAACAAATGGTTGTGATGATTACTTTAGCTGAATTAACCAAATAATAAAGAGAGAACACAGTTAAACCAGTTAATTGGTATGTACAGAAAATTTGTATTGTTTGAGTACAACTTTTATTTTTCACTTTTTTTTTTATAGATAAACCCAATTTGAAGTCTATGTATCCCCAATAGAAAACATTAGAGCAAAAGGGAACATGGCCAGAAAGTCAGAATTATTCAGGAAATTTTATAGAAGCTTCTATAAATGGAAGCACAAAATTTGAAAGGTCCAATCTATTGAATAGAATGTCAGCTATTGCCAAAAGCTTTTTTAAGGCTTAATTTTCAAAACTTTCTTTGTTTGTTGAACACAAAAAACTACCTACAGACTACTCCAGAAATAAGTTTTTAAAAGTTTACTTTTAATAAATATGCTAAGATGTTAGTCATATTGATGTGTGTCATAATATGCAAAATGACATTATAATACCACAATTTAATAGCTGGAAAGTTATCATTAAATATTCAAGTGTACAGAGTAGCAAAGGGAATTTAATCAGGAACTTTGTTAATGACTTCAATAATTTGCAATTAAATAATTTTCCTCTTGTCTATTCAATTCCTCTTGGAATATGTAAATTTAAATGAAAAAGAACACACTATGCTTACACATATATAAGGACAAAATTTTCCATATTTTTTATTCCATAGAAGCACACCGGTACTTACAATTGAAAACTGTAGCCAATTTATCTTCTAAATTCATTATGTAATATTACTAGCCTTGTGCAAGTTGCAACCATAAACAAAATTGACTGTGCCATTGTTTCAGTGCTTTGATGTTTTACAAATAATTCAAGGCAAAAGAATATAGTGTATTTTTTTTCATTTTTTTCTTTATTCACAACATAAACATTTTCTTTCTACTTCCTGTTTTGCTTACTTGCTTTTTTAAATTTTTTAATAAATTTATTTATTTTAGTTGGGGGCTAATTACTTTACAATATTGTAATGGTTTTTGCCATACATTGACATGAATCAGCCATGGGTTTTCATGTGTCCCCATCCTGAACCCCCCTCCCACCTCCCTCCCCATCCCATCCCCCTGGGTCATCCCATTGCCCCAGCCCTGAGCATTTGTCTCATGCATCGAACCTGGAATGGTGTTCTGTTTCACATATGATAATATATATGTTTCAATGCTATTCTCTCAGAACGTCCCACCCTCACCTTCTCCCTCAGAGTCCATAAGACTGTTCTATGTATCTGTGTCTCTTATTCTGTCTCGCATATAGGGTTATCATTACCATCTTTCAAATTCCATATATATGCATTAGTATACTGTATTAGTATAGTGGTTCCAAATAGGAAAAGGAGTATGTCAAGGCTGTATATTGTCACCCTGGTAATTTAACTAATATACAGAGTACATCATGAGAAACGCTGGGCTGGAAGAAACACAAGCTGGAATCAAGATTGCTGGGAGAAATATCAATAACCTCAGATATGCAGATGACACCACCCTTATGGCAGAAAGTGAAGAAGAAGAACTAAAGAGCCTCTTGATGAAAGTGAAAGAGGAGAGGGGAAAAGTTGGCTTAAAACTCAACATTCAGAAAACTAAGATCATGGCATCTGGTCCCATCACTTCATGGCAAATAGATGGGGAAACAGTGGAAACAGTGTCAGACTTTATTTTTTATTTTTTTGGGGCTTCAAATCACTGCTGATGGTGATTACAGCCATGAAATTAAAAGATGCTTACTCCTTGGAAGGAAGGTTATGGCCAACCTAGATAGAATATTTAAAAGCAGTGACATTACTTTGCCAATAAGGGTCCATCTAGTCAAGGCTATGGTTTTTTCCAGTGGTCATGTATGGATGTGAGAGTTGGACGGTGAAGAAAGCTGAGCACCGCAGAATTGATGCTTTTGAACTGTGGCGTTGGAGAAGACTCTTGAGAGTCCCTTGGACTACAAGGAGATCCAATCAATCCATCCTAAAGGAGATCAATCCTGGGTGTTCATTGGAAGGTCTGATGTTGAAGTTGAAACTCCAATACTTTGGCCACCTCATGCGAAGAGTTGACTCATTGGAAAAGACCGTAATGCTGGGTAGGATTAGGGGCAGGAAGACAAGGGGATGACAGAGGATGAGATGGTTGGATGGCATCACTGACTCGATGGACATGGGTTTGGGTAGACTTGGGGAGTTGGTGATGAACAGAGAGGCCTGGCGTGCTGCAATTCATGGGGTCTCAAAGAGTCGGACATGACTGAGTGACTGAACTGAACTGAACTGAACTGATACTCTATCGTTGTTTTTCTTTCTGGCTTACTTCACTCTGTATAATGGGCTCCAGTTTCATCCATCTCAATAGAACTGATTCAAATGTATTCTTTTTAATGTCTGAGTAATATTCCATTGTGTATATGTACCTTTTTAATGTCTGAGTAATATTCCATTGTGTATAGAATGTAGTGTCTTAAAGCCAATTAACACCTACCCAGGGAAAAAGTAAATACAAAAGCTATACAACATGCAAATAATGTCTACGTAAAAACGTCAGGGAACTACTGAATAAGCAAGGACCGGAGGGGTCAAGTTTCTGGACAGAGGAGAAACACTGAGAGGTAAGGTGACAAGCAGTATGCTTTTATCCCCAGGAGGTTTTGTCATTAATAGGCCAAGGGCAAAAGATTGAAAATCTGGTCTTTGCCCAGGCATAGAGTTGTGGCTGAGAGAAAAGATACAAAGTGTTTGTCAGTACAGAGTATCAGGAAACTGGAGAGAAAAATCAAAGTTTCATGGTACAAATTTCCAAGTAGAAGGGCAGAGCAGAAAACTGGTCCTTGCACACATATGGTTTAAACTTCAAGAAGTTTGTCAAATTCTGAAGCTACAAGTTGTAGGGTGCTGAAAAGCTGAGCTTGAGTTCTGGAAAGTGATGTAAGCTTTTTTTGTAGTTTTTTGTTTGTTTGTTTGTTTGTTTGTTTAGCTAACAGATGAAAAAGAAGGCTCAAGACCAGCCAGGAGAATGGATCCTAGTTATCCAACTCTGGCATCAGTGTTGAATCAGAAGTCTGCCAAGCCTTAACCAAAGTGTGATGTAGCTCTTATTCAAAGCAGTCCATATATAGACTAATGTGAACAGACCCCACTTTCCATGGTGGCTCAGATGGTAAAGAATCTGCATGCAATGTGGGAGACCCAGGTTTGATCCCTGGGTCAGGAAGATCCCCTGGAGAAGGGAACGGCTACCCACTCCAGTATTCCTGCCTGGAGAATCCCATGGACAGAGGAGCCTGTTGAGATACAGTCCGTGGGGTCACAAAGAGTTGGACATGACTGAGTGACTCAAAAACAACAACAACAATGCATATATATGGAATCTGGGAAAATGGTACTGATGAGCCTATTTGCAGGGAAGGGATGGAGATACGGACATAGAGAATGGACTTGTGGACACAGCGGAGGAAGGAGAGGGTGGGATGAACTGAGAGAGTAGCATTGACATATATACACTACCATGTATAAAATAGATAACTAGTGGGAAGCTGCTGTAAAGCACAGGGAGTTCAGCTCAGTGCTTTGTGATTACCTACAGGGATGAGATGGAAGCTCAAGAGGGAGGGAATATATGTATACTTATATTAATAGCTGATTTGCATTGTTGTACAGCAGAAACCAACACAATATTGTATAGCAATTATCATCCAATTTAACAAAATTAAAAAAAAATGTACAGTGTCTCTATCACTAAAATCTAGTGCAGTGTCAGATCCCTGACCTGTATTCATTGGTCAATATATGAACAACAGACAATTTGCAGCAGACAAGCTATAAATTAAGGGGTGAAGTTGATGTAGAAAAGGTGACCAAGTTAAAACTAAAGATAAAATATTCCCAAACAAAATTGCCCTAAGTCATTCCTAGCAAAAATAGGGAAGTTTAAAAATGCCACAAGAAAATATCAATAACATGACTAAAATTTTAGTCTATCAAAATCTGTGAAATATGACCAAAATTGTACACCAAGGAAAATCATAATTTTGAAATTTTCATATTTGGAAAAATAAAGAAGGAAATAATACATGAACATCCAACTCAAGGCACTAGAAAAAAATAAATACACAATATGGTGGAGGAATTGATAAGTGTAAATACAGCTAAAGTTCTTTTGAAAAGTCACATATCAGAAAGGCCTCCTTTAAGGGAAGATGCACATTTCTCCAGAATGTTGTAAAAAGAGCAATGGAGAAGAAAGACTAAAGGCTTGGTGGTCATTTTTAAGTATGTAAATATGTTTGTTGTTGCTGTTTAGTTGCTAAGTTGTGCCCAATTCTTTTATGACCCCATGGACTGTACCCCGCCAGGTTCCTCTGTCCAAGGGATTTCCCAGGCAAGAATACTGGAGTGGGTAGCTGTTTCCTTCTCCAGAGGATCTTCCTGACTCAGGGATTGAATTTGTGTCACCTGCTTGGCAGGCAGATTCTTTACCACTGGGCCACCTGGGAAGCCCCTATATAAATATGCTTAAATATTATTATTAATATTTTAAAATATTTAATCATTTTATATAATTTTAGATTAACTATTATAGAAGTGGACTTTAATTTGTATATAACATTTAAAATGTATAAAATTTAACTAATCTACACTAAGAAAACTAATTATAACTCATCTTTTATGAGAATTCATATTTACATAGAGTATACATGCCCACAAAGCAGACTTATCTCTAAAGCTATATTATTCTCTTCTGGCTTAAAATTGGATTCCTAATTTGGTTAGTTCATGGATCATCTCTTCTGTTCTTTACAAACCTCGTGTCTGTCGCCCTGACTATAAGTCTAGGTCCTTCTCACAGGGATGTGGGGAAATGACAAGCAAAATTACCTGTAGTTGGTTATCCGTAAGCTGAGCAGCTCTGAATTTTTATATGGAAGTGGATTGCATAGAGGCTTCCCAGGTGGCACTACTGGTAAACAACCTACTTGCCAATGCAGGAGACTTAAGAGATGCAGGTCTGATCCCTGGGTGAGAAAGATCCCCTGGAGGAGGGAATGGCAATCCACTCCAGTATTCCTGCCTGGAAAATTCCAAGGACAGAGAAGCCTTAATGGCTACAGTCCATAGGATCACAAAGAGCAGGACACAACTGAAGTGACTTAGTAGGCATGGATTGTATAGACCTCTACTGAGAGTCAAAGTAATATTGTTTAGTGTGGGCCTTAGGTCAGTGAGTCTTTAGAATAGCTGTTGAAAGGAGTGCAAGTAAAAAATTTTATGTACATAAAGACACAACTGAGGTTGGGTTGGGGACCATTAATTTTCACAAACATTGGTCTACACAGCTGTGTGGTACTTGCTTAAATCACTCATCTGTCAAAATATAGCTGTAGGGAAGAGGTGTTAGAGAACTGGTCGACCCTCCAAAACTTAGCAACATATGCAGCCAAGGCAGGTCTTTCTTACATTGTACCAGTCACCACCTGACACAGGAAGAATTTCACGGCTTTGTCAAGAGCTACAAATGCAAATATCTAGGTGATAGGACATACGTAAGATCAGCAGTGATAATAGCATCTATACAGCCCTAAAAAAGATCCAATCCGGGTCTCCCATATTTCAGTCAGATTCTTTACCATCTGAGTCACTGTGGAAGCCCCTCAAAGACTGAGTCCCATCCTAAATTGCACAAGTCAAATACTCTTTCAACAGTGGAGTGAAGCTGTTATGAGCATATTCAGAGCCAGGCATGGAGACGAAGTCTCAATTCCACACTGGTTGCTGGGTGTGAGGACTTGAGCAAGTTACTTACATTCCATTTCCTTAGCTTTAAAACGGAGCTAATAAAGCTTCAACCCACCTCAGATTGTTGTGAGTATTTACTGACTTAATATCAACAAAATTCTCAAGAGTACCTGGCTCATGGTAGGTATTACATAGGGGTTTCCTATCATTATCATTTTTGTTCTTTTTTTTTTACTTCCTAAATATTAATTTAACATTTATTGTCTGCTTTCACAACCTAAAAGTGCTAATAAGCATGAAACCACACGCCACAGTCTGAGAAATTTGAAAACAGAATACTCCCACATTTTCTGAACTCTTGATTTCAGTGTTATTTATAATAAGGGGTAATTAAAAACCACTTTAATTCCTAACAGGGATACAGTTCATGTAAATTATGCCAAACCCATACAATGTAGTATTAATCATAAAGCTTTGTGTTGAAAGGTATGTGACAATATGGCATTTTTTTTGTACCTAAATGGAAAAAAAAATATGTGCTGCATTATTGTATACATTAAAACATACACAAAGCATTAGAAGAAAATACTTTTGTCAGTAGGATTAGAGATAACTTCATTTTTTCTCTTTTGAGAAAACAAAATTCTTAGATTTTTATAAATATATTTATTAAAAAGGATATAGACAGCAGGACTTTGCACTCACTGTTGGGAACAATGCAAATGGTACAGTCAATTTGGAAGACATTTTGGCAGTTTCTTGTAAAACTAATACTCTTCCAATAAGATCCAGCAATCACATTCCTTGGTATTTACCCAAAGGAGTTGAACGTTTATGTCAATGTAGAAACCTGCACACAGATGTTTGTAGCAGACTTACTTATAATTGCCAAAACATGGAAGCACCATGATGCCCTTCCGTAAGTGAATAAACTATGGTACCTCCAAAAAATGATCTGTTGTTCAGCACTAGAAAGAAATGAGCTATTACACCATGAAAAGACACAGAGAAATGTAAATGCATAATTCCAAGTAAAAGAAGTCAATTTGAGAAGATTAAATACTATATGATTCCAAACATAGGGTGTTCTAAAAAAAGAAAACAATGGAGACTGTAAAGAGATCAGTGTTTGCTAGGGGTTTGGGAGAAGGAAGGATGAATAGGTGGAAGATGTGATTTTTAGGGTGTGGAAATACTCTGGAGGATATTGTAATGGTGGCTATGTCATTATATATCATAATCAATATATTATACAAGACCAAAAGTGAACCTATATGTAAAACATAAACTTTAGTTAAAAATAATGTATAATATTATGAATCATATTTTAATAATCATGAATTTTATCAGATGTATCACATCAATGCAAGATGTTAATAATGGGGATGTTGTATACGACAATCCTCTGTACCTTCTGATTAGATTTTCTGTAAATCTAAAACTATTCAAAAATAAAATATATTATTTATTAAAATACTAAAATAAAAACCTCACAGCAAAAGAGAATAATGACAAAAATCCTAAAATATAAAGTTCATGAATCCTAGTCTTGATTACACTCTTTATAATGTGTGAAATAGCATTTTCAACTCTCAGTCTTCATATCAACAAAAGGAAGTCTGGGGGCTCCATAAGTTGAAGTCCCATCCTTTCCCATTTTATGATTCTCTTTTTTTAACCTTAAGAGACTATCATCTTATTATTTCTAAATAATGCTTGTTCTTTTAGTTAAAAGGAAAAATTATGCAGCTCATTTACCTGCTACCAGAGTACATTTTAGTTTCCTGAGTGCACTACAACTCCTTCACAAAGAAAATCAATTACTAATACATTTACTGACATATTTAGAAGCTAAACCTGAGGTGAAATGTTAGGCCAGTAGGAGAAAGTATAACATTTGCAAGGAAAAAGTGAATTGATAAGTAAGATGTTAAAAGCTTAACTCAAGCAAATTACAGAGTATTCTAACATTATAGCACTTTCTGACTTCTACTGGGCCAAATCACTTCTTCTTCTTCCTTTTTTTTTCGGTATTAAGGGCTTTGCCTTTAGTTCAGTTCAGTCCCTCAGTCATGTCCAACTCTTTGCGGCCCCATGGACACCAGCATACCAGGGTTCCCTGTCCATCACCAACTCCCGGAGCTTGTTCAGACTCATGTCCATCGAGTCGGTGATGCCATCCAACCATCTCATTCTCTGCCTTCCCCTTCTCCTCCTGCCCTCAGTCTTTCCCAGCATCAGGGTCTTTTCCAATGAGTCAGTTCTTCGCATCAGGTGGCCAAAGTTTTGGAGCTTCAGTATCAGTCCTTCCAATGAATATTTAGGACTGATTTGCCTTAGATGAAGAGAAATAATACCCAAGACTAGTAACAGAGGCTAGGCCAGGCAGTCAATGAGAAAAGAAGGTGCTGAGTGACAGCAAGCAAAATAGAAGTATAGGGTTGGCCGAAAAGTTCATTCAGGTTTTTCTGCAACATCGTGGAAAAACATGAATGAATTTTTTTGCCAACCCAGTATATATCTTTGCCAGCAAGTCCGCTAGGCAGAAGGGAATTTCAAAGGAAGCAACCTAGGTCCCCAAAGAGGGACCAATTAGCAATATACCATTAGGGGTCATCTTAGCTGAGGCTGCCATAAGAAAATACTACAAACTCAGTGGCTTAAACAATAGAAATGTATTTCTCACAGTTCTGGAGGCTGAAAGTGCAGGTTCAGAGTGACAACATGGTCAGATTCTAGTGAGAGCTCTTTCCTTGGTTTAAAGATGGCCATCTTCCTGCTCTATGCTCATAGGACCTTTTCTGGGTGCATGCATGTGTAAGGTGACTAAAGATACTAGATTAGAACCCCACCCTTAGGACCTCAATTACCTCCTAGAAGTCCTCTCCACATACAAACACAAGATGGATTAGGGCTTCAACCTAACTGTTGAACTTGAAAACCAACAATTCAGTCCACAGCAGGGGTGTTAGTGAGGAAGGAATGTGTTGAGTAACAATTTTCCTTCACTTAAAAGAGACTATAAACCCCAAGGTAATATTTATTGGCTTTGGATCAAGATGATAAATTGAGTGTAAGCATGTACTGCCCCTTCCTTTCAGAATCTCATTAAAATTACTGTAAATATATACCCAAGGGGGGAAAAAAACAACACTGATGAAAATGAGGGGTAATGAGAGACGATCCTTAGAATGGAAAAATTACTGATGAAATTCTATAACATAAAAAGTGGATGTCAGTCCACTTATGCATAGAACAAAGAGGGGGAAGTCACGGCCAGATGACACACAAGGAAAGGTTACAACTGGAGAGGAAGCCAACCTTCCTATCATAGCTTTGGAAACGTCACACACTCCAAGTTGGAAGGTAGTCAGGTGGGAGAAAAACAGAAAAGAAGGTGAATATTTATTTAAAGGATATTGAAAAGAAGGGCCTGGAAGAGTTGGGCTTCTTGGAGGCATTTTGCACACCAGATTCTAACCCAACCAATTGTGGCTTGGTAGGGAACAGGGTGGAATGGTTACCAATTCTCCAAAGCACAATAAAACAAAAATTAAGTAGGTTACAATTTTTATTCAGTGACACAGAAGTCCTTCTGTTCAGATAAAGAAGGAACCTATCAGGAAGACAATCCATTTTACCAATGAGCAACCAAGGACTGCATTTTTAAAGCATAATTAACCATCATGGATAAGCATACATTTGAAGATAAGCATATATTTATCCACATCAGCAATGTACAAAATAGAAAGATAAAGAGGATTAAACTGAACATTTTATACTAGGGGGGAAAGATAGTGAAAGGTTGTTGCTGAACCATGAAAGACACTGAGATTCTTGGCCTCTGGAGAAGAATTCAATCAGGGTCCAGAGACGAGGCTTGATCACTCAGAGCTTTTGTGTAATAAAGTTTTATTAAAGTATAAAGGAGATAGGGAAAGCTTCTGACATAGACATCAAAAGGGAGCAGAAAGAATACCTGCCTGCTAGTTTTTAGCTGGATGTTATATAGTTACTAACAGTCTGTTAATGAAAGACCGGAATGTCTTAAAACTCAGAGAATGGTACCAGGCCCCTAACCCACAAGATGTATTTTGGGATAATCTTGGCACTAGGGGAGTCATCCCGGCCATAAAATTATTGACCTGAATCTTGTAGAAAGGCAGATTACCATACAAAAAAGTTTCGTTTACATGGATTAGGAGAACAATATATGATGATAACATACTGGTTTGTCAAGTCAGTTCTGAGCCTTTAGGTGGAACTGACTTGAAGACAGAGTCTGGGGTAAATGCATAGTACATTAACATAGCTTAAGACAAACATTTCCATTAGAAAAATGCATTGGTTAACTCAAAATTTGAGAAAAGTTAAGTTCAGCTGGAACCAGGTGTTATTATGGCAACACAGTATTTTAAGAGAAACCTTTTTAAATTTGTATAGAGAAGGGGAAAAAATATATCACTAGTTTGTTTCCTTCTGCCGCTTAAGAGAGATAAAAAAAATGTCTGACCCTTGCAGCCTATTTCCTCCGTTTGGAGACCCCGACCTTCCTGCCTGTTACCCTCACATTCCCCCCTTTTCTTTTAGGATAATTATGTTGCCTAGGGAAATGGGCATCATTCTCGTTCCATAACTGCTTCTGAGGTGATAAATGGTGTTGTCCCTGAATTGGTGAGACAACATATTCTCCTAACCCTCATATTGAGGGTTTCTAATCCAGGGTCCCCAGGTAGTAGACGGAGGAAGCTGCGGCAGTCGCAGGAGTTTGAGCAACCATTTGTAACTTAAAAGCCTTCATGCGGCTAGAAACAAATCCAGTTACAGATACAGGGAGCAAACAGGAAAAACAGAACAATCAGAATTATTGTAATTAAGATAGTTTTCCACCATGGGGAACTAGTTAATGTCTCCCAAAGTGAGGCAATTGAGGCTTCAGGAGTATCCATCACCTCAATCATCTTGTTCATGTGTTTAGTAAAATGAGTAGCATTAGTTCTCATATCAGGTATATATGTACAGCATTGGGTATGAATAATGGCACAAGTTCCTCCTTGTGCAGCTGTCAGAATATCTAAAGCCAATCTGTTTTGTAAAATCACCTTTCTAATTTGTGCTTGTTCAGCAACAAACTTTCAATATAATTCAAGGAAGAGAAAACGAGCAAAAAATTCTAATTATACTACCTCAGATATATTTGCGATAATGACTAGTTCCATGAATGAAATGAAGACAGGATTTTCATAAAGACAAGTAGAAGAGAACAAATGAGAATCCATGTAAATTCAACACCACTAGTTTATTTTTAAAGTAGGAGTCCTAAAAAGAGATGCTATCGAGAATATGTCTTAAAAATAGTGTGACCAAAACAAAAAAAAATATTGGACAAATCTGATTAATAAGAATTCCAGAAAGAACAGGGAGTTACCAAAGGGGAAAAATTACTCGTAAATATGATAGCAATGAAACTTTAGATTGAACAGATTCGCCATATATCAAAGAGATTGTATTCATTAACTCAACCAGTGAGTACTGAGTGCCTATTAAAAGAGCAAGCCTTTTCTGGGTGCCGGGAATAGAGCCGTGAACAGACAACGCAGACAAAACTCCCCCTGCCGTTATGGAACTTACAGTCTAGATGAAGGAGTCAAAAACTAAATGAGCAAATAAGTGAAATACGTGTGTCAATGATAACTGCTGGAGAAAACAACAACAACAACTAGGAGGAGCTGAGGTAGTCACTATTGCCAATAGGATAATTTGTGGAGCTGCTACAATAACAACACACGTGAAGAAAGACTTGAGGAAATCAAGGGACTGAGTTATATACAAATCATTAGAAGAACATTCCAGGCAATGGGAACATCAAGTGCTACTCAAGGTCAATGTGTGCTTAATGGAGACAAGATACAGCACAGAGGCCAATATGCCTGGAACAGAATGAGCAAAAGGCAGGGCAGCAGATTAGTTCAGGGAGGAAAGACCTTGGAAGCCACAAGAACTTCGGATTTTCCTCACTATGAAATGGAAAGTCTAGAGGGTTTTGAGAGCAGTGGTGGTGACATTATCTGATTTACATTCTAAAGAATTCCTCTGGGCTCTCTGGCAAGGCAAGAACAGAAGTAGGGGGCTCTATTTTCAGGTAAAAGAATTAATGAACTTCAAGTGAACACACAGAGCTTTTTTACTGAAGAAAACTATCTACCAAGCCCTTCATAGAAGCATGCTCACAACAACTGCAAAATGAGGTCCGTGGCTCCAAAGCTTTAAAAGTATTCTTCCACATTCCCATCTATCAGTGTCTCTTTCTACTGCAAATGGAGACCGTCTTCTGCCATTTTCTTTATGACATTAACTGCCCTTTCACACCTTAAACAGTATTAAGCAATAATATCATATTTATTTATAAAATAGATCCAACAAGTCAAATTCTAGGGTCAATAAGCTATATCACTTATTACAACACAGGTATGTGTAATTAATTTTTGCTTTTTAAAAAGAAACCATGAGATTCTCAGAGACAGAAAGGTCTTTTCCTATTTAAAATCAATTTTTTGACACAGACTAGAAATCAAAATGTACTTTTTAAGTGGATGCTACTCCTGAAACAGACCTCTGTATCATTTTTCCACGAGAAAAATTTACATTTAATGAATTCTTAAATGAGTTCTCATAATTCTTATGAGATTGAGTAAAAATATAAATTTAGTAAGGTGAATAAGGAAAAGAGAAACAATATTAACCTCATATGAGTTCATTTTAACTATACCTTCAAGTTCACTTAATCTCATTTAAATTATAGGCTTTTAAAATTAAAGTGAAAGTAACAAAACACAAAATCAGTCTTTTCAAGGTATACAATTCAGTGGAATTTAGTGCGTTCACAATTCTGTACAAATCCTGCCTCTATTTAGTGCTAAAATGTTTTCATAACCTCCAAATAAGACTAAACCCAGTAAGCTGTCATTTCTCTCAGACCCTGACAACCAACCAATCTACTTTCTATATCTATGGATTTGCCATTCTGAAAATTTCTTATAAATAAAATCACATAATATGTGATCTCTTGTGTATGATTTTTTTCATTTATTATAAATGAAGTTTCATCTAGGCTATAGCATGAATCTGTACTTTATTCCTTCTTATGGTTATGAAATAATTCACAGTATGGAAATATATTTTGTTTACTCACTTAACAGTTGATGGACATTTGGGTTGTTTTCACCTTTTGGCTACTGTGAATATGCTGCTATGAACACTTGTGTACAGGTATTTGAATATCTGCTTCTATTTCACTTGGGTATTGATGTAGGAGTGGAATTATAGAGTCAGATGGTAATTCCCATTTAACTTTCTGAGGAACCAGTATATTACTTTTGAGGCCTTATATGTCAACCAATATGTAAAGCTGTGTAATACACCTAGTTTCCTATATATATTGTTCAATTTTATCAATCCTTTAAACACAAATTAAGAGCCCAATTTGATATTTTTGGTATCATAATGAAATGACTGAGATACATTACTAAGAAAAAAAAACTAAACATGTTTTCTTAATTTTTCAATGAACCTATAAAATTAAATTAGCACTCATTATGAAAAGCAAGCTCTCAATAATTAGGAATATGATCATTCCTCAAATAGTTAAAGCACAACTGCACTGTCATTAAAAACTGTGTACAACATAGTATACTCATTTTTAGAAAATATATTAAAAATTATAAAAAACAGAAACATCTTGCAACTCTAATCAACAAGAAGCTGAACACAAACATCAACAGTTATAGGCTAATAATTTTTAATGGAAAGGATAATTTTCTATATAAAATACAAATTCTCTTGAGGTAGAAATCTAGAGTAAGACAACAATGAAAAATCCTAAAAAAGCTAAAATATTACCTCAAATATAGCACTAGGTTCATATTGTTTTATAGAAAACGTGTTTTAAATTTCAAGATACAGAGAGTTAATATGCTATGTAAACTGTTCCATCATCAACAAACAGAACAGAAACTCATATCTTACAAAGCTAGTTTAAGCCTAATACCATGACCTTATGGAAACAGTACAAGAATAACAGACTAATCATACATATACTGGTTAAAAAACATTTTAATACAACCTCAGCAAATCAAATCCATTTGGGTATTAAAGACAACTAAATTTTTATTCCATTAATAAATTACCTAAGGTTATGGATCCTATTAATATAGTATATTAATATAATAAATTATATTTTATTCTATATAAATAGGGAGAATAAGAAAAAAGGTTTAAGCTCCTCAAGAGAATCCTAAAGGATATTTTCTTTAGTATTTTCACCTTCTGTGATAATACTGAGCCCCTGCTATATGTCAGTCACTGTAGCAAACATTTTACATTAGATATCTAATTTAGTTCTCCAAATAATGCTATAAAATCAGCACTATCAACACTTTAGTTACAAATGAAGGTAAGGGTTATGAAGCTTGAGTAAATTACCAAAAGTCAGTCAACTAGTAAAGGCAACACTATTCCAAAAGCCATACTCTTAGCAGCAGGGCAACACTGTCTTTCTTTCAGTAATAAAGGGTATTTATCTTAATTCCAAGCCAACATTATTTCCATTGAAATGAAAGACAAGATTGATATCTACTATCATAACTATTATTTAACACAAGTCAGAGTGACTTATCCCAGTTAACAGAGAAAGATTGACTGATTTAACTTTTGGAAAGTTGGTGATAAAATAATTATTTTAAGGTGATATGATTACCTAACTAGAAAATACAAGAGAGGCAACTACCAAATTGCAAGTATAAACAGAAGATGGATAATTATAAACTAAATACAATAATTCCCTTATAAATGAGAAAATATAATAGAAATACATCTTATTCAAAATTACAATCAAATGATAAAATAATACCAAAAGTAATATAAATAACATAGATAATATCTTAAGAAATCTAAAGTTTTATTGAGAAACTTATATGGATTTTCAGAATTCCATCTTCCTGGATGTAATCGCTTGAACCATACAGATCAACTCCTCCAAAAGTAATCAGTACACCTATATTATCTCTCCTCCTCATTACACATGTATGTGTAAAATGTGTGTATTCAGTTATGTCTGACTCTTTGTGACCCCATGGACGGTAGCCTGCCCGGCTTTTCTGTCCATGGAATTTTTCAGGCAAGCATATTGTAGTGGGTTGACATTTCCTTCTCTGGGGGATCTTCCTGATTCACAAGAATCAAACCTCTGTCTCCTGCATTGGCAGGCAGATTCTTTGCTGCTGAGCCACCTGGAAAGCCCTGTGAATTTGGGAAGGAGGCACAATTCATCCCAGTACACATTATATGCATGAGCTAGTTAATTTACCTATACATTGATTATCTCCAGTGGTCAGCTATACAGTAAATAGACTGTGAACATTTGTGAAAAATTTTTGGTGGAAATGTGTGTTTATTTCTCCCAGGTAAATTTCTAGTCACAGGATAAGAGTATTTTCTATTTTGTAAGAAAATCGGCAAATTATTGTCCAAAGTTATACTACAATTTCTAACAGCAATTTCTACCATTTGCTGCACATTCTCAAAGACACTTAGAATTGAATCTTTCATTTCTAGTAATTCTAGTGGGTGTGTATCTCACTGAAGTTTTAATTTGCATTTCTCTAGTGATTACTGATAATGAGCAATTTTTAATAGGATTACTAGTCATTCATATATGTCCTTTTGCAACTTGTCTCAGAGGTATTTTCCACTTTTTTTTTTTTTTACTATTTTTGTTTTCTATAAAGGTATGGGTATTCTTGCTTACAAGTTTCGGCGGATACCTTTACTGGATGGATTAAGGATTTTCCCTGCCATAGTGAACAGGCTAAGGAAATTATAAGAATCTTAATCCATGAAATTATTCCCAGGTTTGGGCTGCCACAGAGCCTTCAGAGTGAAAATGGCTCCAACTTTAAAGCTGTTGTAACTCAGGGGATGTCAAAAACTCTAGGAACAGAGTATCACTTACACTGTTCCTGGAGACCTCAAACCTCAGCAAACATTGAAAAAGCTAATGACATTATTAAGAGGCATCTGCACAAATTAACTCAAGAGACACAGGACAATTGGCTTAAAGTTCTACCCATAGCTTTAATGAGGGCTCGAACTGCCCCCCAAAAGTAGGGACTGTCCCCCTTTGAAGGTATTTATGGAAGACCCTTCTTATGCACAGACATTGTTACAGACCCTGAAGCCTTGGAATTAACTAATTATGTAACTCAGTTCTCAGCTTTTCAATAGGCATTAAAGAAACTCCGAAGGTGACTCCTGACCCAGACTCTGAGTCAAGCAAGCCACTGTTTGAGCCAGGAACTGAGGTCCTGATAAAGACATTGGGATCTGGGGGGCAATCCCTCGAGCCCCTCTGGGAAGGCCTTTATCAGGTTATTTTTTCTTCTTCCACAACTGTCAAGGTGCCAGGAATTGATTTGTGAGGGCATCACACTTGAGTAAGGAGGTGGCACCCTGACCAGAACTAAGTGATGTCACTTTATGTCCTTATTCTCTATGTACTTACTATTTACTTTTCAGATGGGCCTGATAATCTATGTGAGCCTGCTTCTGTGGACGCCAAAAACCCTGAGTCTGCCATTTGACCCTCAAGACAATGCCTTCCTGTCTTGGGCTCACTCCTACACTGCATCCCACAGTCGGTCTAATTGCTGGGTCTGCAGAGTGCTTCTCTCTTCATCAGTGGAAGGCTTCCGGTGATGGGCATCTCCACTTCAGGGAAAGGACTTTCTCCAAGTCTGCAAATACCTTTGACAACAACAATCACGTGTGATGCTTCTTAACCTGATGACAGCTTACACTCCTAAAATGGACTGGTACAACACTTTGCACCTTAACTATGGACATAATGTGACTTTTAACTTCGCTGATGGTTCTGTTTTTGCTGCTTGTTCCCAGCATCTGTAACTGTGTAGCTGGATTTGTTTCCAGCCGCATGAAGGCTTTTAAGTTACAAATGCTTGCTCCAACTCCTGCGACTGTCACAGCTTCCTCCAACCAGTACTTGGGTCCCCTGAATCAAAGACCCTCAATATGAAGGTTAGGAGAATATGTTGCCTCACCAATTCAGGGACAATTCCCCTTAACAGCTCAGAAGCAGTTACAGAACAAGAATGATGCTCCTTTCCCTAGGCAATTCTCCTAGGGAGAATTCTCCTAAAAGAAAAGAGGGGAATGAGAGGGTAACAGGCAGGAAGGATAGGGGCCCCCAAGTGGAGGAAATAGGCTGCAAGTGCCAGATGTTTTTTATCTCCCTCTTAAGTGGCAGGGGGACAAGTGTCAGATATTTTTCTCTTCTCTATACAAAACTAAAAGGAGATATCTTTTAAAATTCTGTGCTGCCATGATGACACCTGGTTCCACCTGAACCTAACTTTTCTCAAACTTGAGCTAACCAATGCATTTTTCTTATGGAAACATTTTTCTTAAGCTATGTTAATGAACTATATGTTTACCTTAGACTCTGTCTTTCTTCAAGTTAGTTCCCCTAAGACTCAGAACTGACTTGACAAACCAGTATGTTTCACTCAACAAACCAGTATGTTTTACTCATGCAAATATTCTCTTAAGCTATGTTAATGAGACTATGTATTTGCTTGGAAACCTGAATTTCTTCAAGATTTATGTTAATTGTTTTATGGCCTGGAATGACTCACCTTGTGTCAATGTTATCTCAAAATGCTTGATGTGCGTGAGGCTCCTGGTGCCACTCTCTGAGTTTTGAGACATTTCCTTTCTCTAATTAGCAGCCTGCTAGTAGGTACATAACTTCCTGCTAAAGACTAGCAAGGGGTCACTCTTTCTGCCCCTTTGTGATGTCTATGTCAGAAGCTTTATCTATCTCTTTTATACTTTAATGAAATTTTATTACACAAATGCTCTGAGCGGTCAAGCCTCGTCACTGGCCCTGGATTGAATTCCTCTCCTCCAGAGGCCAAGAATCCCAGCATCTTTCATGGCTCAGCAACAACCTTTCAAGTTTTTCCCACTTTTTTTTTTTTTAATGAGTTTTTGTTTTCTTATTCCTGAGTTGTAAAGTTCTTATCTTTACTATATACTCCGGAAATCAGATCTTTGTCAGTTACACATATTGAAAGTATTTTCTTCCAGTCTGTAATTTGATTTTTCACTTTCAAAATTGTTTCCCAAAAGGCAAGTGTTTCAAAGGGTTCCAATTTATCAATTTTCTTTCTTCTATGATTAACGTGTTTTATGTCATGTCTAATGACCCTCTATCTGAAAGTCAGCAAGATGACCATATTATCTTCTAGAAACTTTGTAATGTTAACTTTTGCATTTAGGTCTATGATGCATGTTGAGTTCATTTTTGCTAAATGGTGTGAGGTAAGGGTCAGTGTTTTATCTATAGATATCCAGTTTTCCCAAAACTACTTGTTGGAAAAATAACCATCGCATATTGAATTATCTTGGTACTTTACTCAAAAAGTCAGTTTACTATATAGATAGCTCTATGGTGAGCTCTGAAATTTGGTAATGTAACTCTTACAACTTTGTTCTGTTTCTAAATTGTTTTGACATCACAGGTCTGTTGCTTTTTCATACATGGCCCAGAATCAGCTTAAAAATTTCTGGCTGCCCCTAAACCTGATATTTTTAGTGGGATTATTTTGAAGAACAGACATTTTAATACTGAATCTTCCAATTCATGAATACCAAATATCTTACCATTAATTCATGACTTTTTAATTTTTTCTCTACAATGCTTATAGTTCTCAGTGTCTAGGTCTTGCATATGTTTTGTTAAATTTATCCTTACATCAGATTTTCTGAAATATTATAAGATTGGTATTATTTATTTCTAAAAGGCTTGACAGAATTTGACAATGAAAATATTTGGGCCTGAAGTCTTCTTTGTGGAAAATGGTTTCTTATGAATTCAGTTTCTTACAATTCAATAACACAATTCAGATTTTGTGTGTGATGTACAACTTTCCTTTTTCGTTTTCTTCCATTTTTCAGTTCCCATTACTCAAAAGTGACTCTTTTTCTCTAGTTTTATCATTTCACTTTAGGCAAAGATATTTAAGAGTTCTGGCTACATTATGAGATTTAACTTCCTAATGTCCTATGTTAAAAAGGACAAGGCCTGGTAAACTTTTCCTATATTGATGCTAAACTAAATGCCCTTAATTTCTATGACCTGCATCTGACTTACCTTCCCACTCATCCTGGGAGCATCAGCAGCAAACTTATACACTTATACACTTATTTCTCTGGCTTTTGATTCCCTCTTTATTTATAGCACATGCTATTTTGAGTTTTTCTTCTATTGCAAGCGAAGCTCTGAAAATTTTTCTCACATTTTACTCAGCATGCTTTTTAAATGAAGGGTTTCCAAGCATTTTAGCTTAATGCATTACAATATTGGATTGAAAGTCCAGACAGAATAGCAACAAAAGCCTTTTCAGCAGCCATGAAAGAAGCATATGGGTTTTCTCTTTTTATATGATAATGTACTGGTTTATATCAAAACATTTCTTAATTTTGAGACATCTTTGAACTACTGATACAAACCCGATCATAATTTATCACTTTTTTAGAACTTTGCTTCTGTTTGCAAATATATTATTGGTTCATATAGTTACAGAGGATAGGCCTATATTTTCATGTCTTCACATACTATTCTCTCAACAGGGTTTTCCAATTCTCTTTAAAGGGTTATGGTGAACTCAGAATGATTATTAGCTTTATTGGGATGCAATTCACCACCATACATACAATTCAATCCAATGTTTAATGTAACATATTCACAGAGTTATGGTGCTATGATCGCAAATAACTTTAGAACATTTCATAACTCCAAAGAGCAACCCTCATTAGCATTACTCATAAGTGGTTGATCACTCCTAATTCCTCAGATTCCACTCTGTCAATAAGCAGTCTACTGTATCTATGGATTTGCCTATTCTAAACATTTGATATGAATGGAATCATACAGTGTGTGGTCTTCTGTTTCCGGCTTAATTCACTTTATGCGAAGTGAATCCATGTTGTAGCAGGTATCAGTACTTTGTTCCTCTGTATTGCCAAAAAACAATTCCTTTGTATGTATATATCATAATTTCTGCTTGTTGGATATCTGTGGTGTTTTCACTGTGTGCTTACTACAAGCAATGTTATTATGAACATTTACATACACATATCTGTGTGGACATATGCTTTATATTTCACTCAGATTCCAAATTCTGGAGATCAAACCAGTCAATCCTAAAGGAAATCAGTCATGAATATTCTTCGGAAGGACTGATGCTGAAGCTGAAACTCCAATACCTTGGTGACCTGATGTGAAGAACTGACTCATTTGAAAAGACCCTGATACTGGGAAAGAGTGAAGGCAGGAGGAGAAGGGGACGACAGAGGATGAGATGACTAGATGGCATCACCGACGCAATGGACATGAGTTTGAGCAAGCTCCGGATGTTGGTGATCAATAGGGAAGCCTGGCGTGCTCCAGTCCATGGGGTTGCAAAGAGTCAGACATGACTGAGTGACTGAACTAAAAGAACTGAAACTTTAATCATGCCTTATCAGTTAGCCAGATAAGGGCTCCGAAATTACACATATACTCAAAGTCATCACCATTTAGACAAGCACATAAAGTGAGGATAAGCACATGTACTTATATATTCACACACATGCCTTTCATCAATTAATCGGGTATGAATGGCTAATATCTGCACAATTCATATATTTGCCATGATTAATTAATAATGGAAACATATACATATCACACATGTGAAGGCTGCCTGATAAATCTGATTACAGTACATATTTATTGACTGTTCTAAAGGGAACTTCTTCAGCATTTCATTATAGCTTAATCAGAGATATCAAATTTGATTATTCATCAATAGTTTTATTTTTAAATTTGACATAAAGTGGGAGCCTACTAACTTTCCCACATATTAATAGATGCAAGGAACAGTATCTAGAATTACATATGCTGTGAAAAAAAAACTACAGACTCTTTTCAATTACTGAAGAGCTAAAATATTCTCTGGGAATTATACCACCAAAATTATTTTCTTTAATAAGACAACTTGGAAACCATAGTAATTTAGCAATATATAGTACAACTACTTTACATCTCAAAATTCAAAAATAAGGAAATGAGTTATTAAGTGGTGTTATTTTGAAAGCAAGTACTTCTACAGGTCTGTGTATACTCAAATTTTGCAAAGTGGAAGTGACATATTCTACTTTTTTTCATGGAGAGAGAGACAGAATGGGCAAAGTTGACTCTCAAGAAAAATTCAGATTCATTTAACTCTCTCAAGTCAGAAAGGCCTTTGCATTCTGTTGACATCAGATATTGAAAACATAAATTATGACATTAAAATTCCATCAGCTTGATGTGATATATTTGTGCAATGAAAAGCAAGGTAAGGAAATGTATGAAATAATTGTTTGCTATTACTGACTACATACTATATGGTTTGCAGCGTGCTTTATGTCCTTTGTCTCATTTAATTTCACAAAATCTGTATAATTAAGATACTTTAAGTTTATAGTAAAGAAATAAAGGCTCATGAAGTTTCAATGGGGACTTTCCCAAGATCATAGAGCTAAAACTGACAGAGTCTGAACCTCTATATATCTGACTCAAAAGTTGTTCCTGCTATGGGAGTCTGCTTCTGATTTCATATGATATCACAGAATTATCCTTGTCACCATTTTGTTCCTAAACATAAAGGGGGGATATAAACAGAACTGACACCCAATATCCTAAAACACACTACATACAAACACACACACAAATTATTCTTTTTCACTCTTCAGCTTCCTTTCTCTCAACCTTGTCTCTTTGAAAGTGAGATAGTAGATAGACAAATGATAGACAAGAAGTAAGGAGGGTGGGGAGAGGGAAGGAAGAAGGAAAGAAAGAAGACCAGAAAGAGACAAAGACAGAAAGAAATAGACACGCTATGAGAAAGAGGCTAGATTAGATTAGAGTCAGCTTCTTCCTTCCATCCCTGCTAATGTCTCCTCCACAGTACCCTTGATTCATAGGTACTCAGCACTGGAAGGAACAATTCTCCTGACTTCATGCAGCAGCCTATACCAATGCTGTGCACTATTAGAAAGTTCTTCCTTATAGTGAGTAAAAATTCTTTGCTGTAACTTTCACCTCTTAATGCTAGTTATGCCTCTGGGCCTACAGGAAAAAGTCTACTCCCTCTTCCATATGACAACTCTTCAAATATTTCAAGACAACTAGCATGTCTCTCCTCAGTCTTCCAGTCCCCAGGCTAAACACCCAGGGAAGATTATACTGTAGCGTTAATATCTCCACCTTGCATTTTCTACTCTCCCACATGTCTTCTCCTTTGTTTCTTCCCCTCACAATGAGAAATTATGTCATTTCTTAACCAAATTACATAATCTCAGTCACCTCTTACTTTACTCCCCCACACAGTTTCTTTACAGAGTTTTCAGGTAGTGAAGTGTTATAGGATTTAGGGGAAACAAAGCATTCAGCAATCATTTTTAAACCAGTAATTTCTTTTTGTTTTTCAATCCTAAAGGTCATAGAGATTGAAAAGGCAAGCTATTCTAGGATTCATCATCATTCATCATTGGACTTACCCAAAGTAGCAAAAACTAAATACATGTAAAACAGTTGATTCTTAAAAATTAAAATAAACTCACAAATATACAGGAACAGATACAGAAATAGGAATGAGGAATGTTATTACAAGAACATTTCAGAAGAAGTGGTGTGTTTGAATTTCAGATCTGCCATTTTCTATGTTGTGTATTCTTCTACAATTTCTGAGTACTATGAGTCACAGTTTGCTCAAAAAGGAAAAAAAATTCTTAATTCAAATGGTTTGTGTAGAGATGAGAAAGAATCAATGCATGGCAGAGTAAAATAGATTAACTTTATTTGAAAGCATACAAATGATCAAATTCACTCATGCATCGGGAATAAGCAAATGAGTGACCTATACCACCTTAAAAGTTTAGGCCTAATGTTCAATATAAAGGCTATTCAGCATGGGAAGAACTTTTATCATGTCAGAATGACAAACTTTCAGGATGCCTCAGAGTCAGTCATAGGCATTTATGTAATTCAACATATTGAATATAATCCACCAATTAACCTCTATTCTCAACCAAAACTCCACTAAAATGACAGTAAAATATTTTAAGTCATAAATCTGTAAGGTCAAAGGAAAGAGAAGAAACAACAGATTACAAGAAGTGCAACACAATTTTACAATGTGGAAAGCAGATGGAAAACGACTTAGTAATCCAAGGAAATTTAAGTATCTACAAGGGAAAAGGTCAATAAACAAACCAATCTGCTCTGTAGCACCCTAGAAAGAATCATGAACTGCAGGCATTAGTTCCTTCTAAAGACAGAGATGTTTGGAAATAAAAATAGAATTAGTTGTTAGCTCATTTTTCTGCATTAAAATCTACTTGACTAAATATCTAAGTTGATCACTTACAACTTCTACTTTCTAGAAAAGAGTAGAATATAATTCGCCATATTTTCTATCACTTTATAAAACAGATTATCTCTTTTCACATTTTCAAACAGCATGATCCTCATCTGAGACATAATATATATATATATATATATATATACATATATATATATACACACACACATATATATATATATATATATATAAAGAAAATAATCATTTAACACAGAAGATGGGATTAGTGAATACACTGAGTGAAAAATATAAAACTTATATAACGTAATAGCAAAACTGCATAAGTCCTTCCTTGTCAGTAAACACATTAAATATAAATGGATTAAACTACACAATTAAAAGTTAGAGACTGAAAGAATGTGTAGAAAGCTAAAAGCAAACATGATCCAACTACAAGAAAATCGTTTCACATCCAAAGACAGAAATAGGTTAAATGCAAAAGGATGAAAAAATATATATATTCCATTAAACAACCAAAAAGAGCTTAAGTGGCTATACTAAAATCAGATAATAATAATTACAAAAAAGGGAAGATCGTTAAAAATGATAAAAGGGTCAATCACTCTATCAAGGCATAACAATTATTAACATATAGGTACCTAACAGCAAAGCACCAACTTATTTAAAGCAAATACCGACAGAATTCCAGGGATAAAGAGATATTTGAACACTGATAGTTGGCTATATCAATATCCCAATTAAAATTACAGCTATGAACATCTATAATAAAAAAAAGAAAAAGATGTCAAATTAGAAACCTAACATTTCACCTTAAAAAACTAGAGAAAGCTGAAACTAAACCCTAATCACTAGAAGAAGTAAATAATTAAAAAAAAAAGGTAGAGATAAATCAAATAGAGAATAATAGAGTAAATCAAGGCAACAAAGTTGGTCCTTTGAAAAGATCAAAGTTGACAAATCTTTAGGTGAACTTACCATAAAAGCAGGAAAATGAAAAGCAGTAAAATCAGAAATAAAAATTGGAGACGTTACTATCAAACTTCAGTTCAGTTCAGTTCAGTCACTCAGTCGTGTCTGACTATTTGAGACCCCATGAACCACAGCACGTCAGGCCTCCCTGTCTATCACCAGCTCCCTGAGTTTACCCATACCCATGTCCATTGAATCGGTGATGCCATCCAGCCATCTCATCCTATGTCATCCCCTTCTCCTCCTGCCCTCAATCTTTCCCCAGCATCAGGGTCTTTTCCAGTGAGTCAGCTCTTTTCATCAGGTGGCCAAAGAATTGGAGTTTCAGCTTCAAAATCAGTCCTTCCAGTGAAAACCCAGGACTGATCTCCTTTAGGATGGACTGGTTGGATCTCCTTGCAGTCCAAAAGACTCTCAAGAGTCTTCTCCAACACAACAGTTCAAAAGCATCAATTCTTCCACCCTCAGCTTTCTTTATAGTCCAACTCTCACATCCATACATGACCACTGGAAAAACCATAGTCTTGACTAGATGGACCTTTGTTGGCAAAGTAATGTCTCTGCTTTTTAATATGCTGTCTAGGTTGGTCATAACTTTCCTTCCAAGGAGTAAGCGTCTTTTAATTTCATGGCTTCAGTCACCATCTGCAGTGATTTTGAGCCCAGAAAAATAAAGTCAGCCACTGTTTCCACTGTTTCCTCATCTATCTGCCATAAAGTGATGGGACCGTATGCCATGATCTTAGTTTTCTGAATGTTGAGCTTTAAGCCAACTTTTTCACTCTCCTCTTTCATTTTCATCAAGAAGTTTTTAGTTCCTCTTCAATTTCTGCCATAAGGGTGGTGTCATCTGCATATCTGAGGTTATTAATATTTCTCCCAGCAATCTTGATTCCAGTTTGTGCTTCCTCCAGCCCAGCGTTTCTCATGATGTACTCTGCATATAAGCTAAATAAGTAGGGTGACAATATACAGCCCTGACATACTCCTTTTCCTATTTGGAAACAGTCTGTTGTTCCATGTCCAGTTCTAACTGTTGCTTCCTGATTTGCATACAGGTTTCTCAAGAGGCAGGTCAGGTGGTCTGGTATGCCCATCCCTTTCAGAATTTTCCACAGTTTATTGTGATTCACACAGCCAAAGGCCTTGGCATAGTCAATAAAGCAGAAAAAGATGTTTTTCTGGTACTCTCTTGCTTTTTCGATGATCCATCGGATGTTGGCAATTTGATTTCTGGTTCTTCTGTCTTTTCTAAAACCAGCTTGAACATCTGGAAGTTCATGGTTCACGTACTGCTGAAGCCTGGCTTGGAGAATTTTAGGCATTAATTTACTAGCGTGTGAGATGAGTGCAATTGTGCGGTAGTTTGAGCATTCTTTGGCATTGACATACTGAGTGACTAAGCACACAGCACTAGGAATGAATTAGATAACCCAGATAAAATGGACAAGTTACTAAAAACATAAAAACTATCAAAATCGACTAAAGAAGAAATAGAAATATGAAGACATATAACAAGTAATTGGCTTTCCTCATAGCTCAATTGGTAAAGAATCAGCCTGCAATGTAGCAGACCTGGGTTCGATTCCTGGGTCAGGAAGATCCCCTGGAGAAGGAAATGGCAATCCACTCCAGTATTCTTGCCTGGAAAATCCCATGGACAGAGGAACCGGGTGGGCTACAGTCCATGTTGTCATAAGAGTTGGACACAATTTAGCGACTCAACCACCATAACAAGTAAAGAGACTGAATCAGTAATAGAAAACTTCCCAACAAAGAAAAGTGTTGCACCAGATAGTCTTATGGGTAGTATATCAAATATTTAAAGAAGAATTAAAGCCAAACCTTATAAAATTCTTACAAAAAATAAAAGAGAAAGGAACACTTGTTTACTCATTCTATGAGCACAGTATTACTATGTTAACAAAACCAGAAAAAGACATGATGAGAAAAGAAAACTATAAGCAATCTTTAACGCACATAAATTTAAAAATTATCAACAAAACACTAGCAAATTAGATACAGCAACTTATCAGTATTTAAGTACTTCAAATTAATTATAAAGTTAATTTATCAAATTCAAATTGATAAATTTCCTCCATGACCAGGAAATTAAATTCAGGAACACATGGGTAATGCAACACAAACAATTGTTCAAGGTAGATCATCAACTCCTTAATGCCAAATTCAGACATAAATTGAAGAAAGTAGGGAAAATTTAGACTAGACCATTCAGGTATGACCTAAATAAAATCCCTTATGATTATACAGGGGAAGTGTCAAATAGATTCAAGGGATTAGATCTGATAGATAGATTGCCTGAAGAACTATAGACGGAGGTTCGTGACATTGTATAGGAGGCAGTCATCAAGATCATCCCCAAGAAAAAAGAAATGCAGAAAGGCAAAATGGTTATCTGAAGAGGCCATACAAATAGCTGTGAAAAGAAGAGAAGCTAAAGGCAAAGGAGAAAAGGAAAGATATACACATTTGAATGCAGAGTTCCAAAAAATAGCAAGGAGAGTTTAAAAAGCCTTCTGCACTGATCAATGCAAACAAATAGAGGAAAATGATAGAATGGGAAAGACTTAGAGATCTCTTCAAGAAAATTAGAGATACCAAGGGACTATTTCATGCAAAGATGGGCACAATCAAGGACAGAAATGGTATGGACATAACAGAAGCAGAAGATATTAAGAAGAGGTGGCAAGAACACACAGAAGAACTATACAAAAACGATCTTCATGACCTAGATAACCACGATGGTGTGATCACTCACCTAGAGCCAGATATCCTGGAATGTGAAGTCAAGTGGTCCATAGTAAGCACCACTATGAACAAAGCTAGTGGAGGTGATGGAATTCCAGCTGAGCTATTTCAAATCCTAAAAGCTGACGCTGTGCACGTGCTACACTCAGTATGCCAGCAAATTTGGAAAACTCACCAATGGCCACAGAACTACAAAAGGTCAGTTTTCATTCCAATCCCAAAGAAATGCAATACCAAAGAATGTTCAAACTACTGCACAATTGCACTCATCTCATACGCTAGCAAAGTAATGCACTAAGTTCTCCAAGGGAGGCTTCAACAATACGTGAATTGAGAACTTCCAGATGTTCAAGCTGGATTTAGAAAAGGCAGAGGAACCAGAGATCAAATTGCCAACATCAGTTGGATCACCAAAAAAGAAAAAGAGTTCCAGAAAATCATCTACTTCTGCTTTATTGACTATACCAAAGCCTTTGACTGTGAGGATCACAACAAACTGTGGAAAAGTCTTAAAGAGATGGGAATACCGGACCACCTTACCTGCCTCCTGAGAAATCTGTATGCAGGTCAAGAAGCAACAGTTAAACTGGACATGGAAAAAGAGACTGGTTCCAAATCGGGAAAGGAGTACGTTAAGGCTGTACTCTGCTTATGTACTCAAGCTTTGTCACTCTGCTTATTTAACTTATATGCAGAGTACATCATGAGAAATGCTGGACTGGAGGAAGCACAAGCTGGGATCAGGATTGCTGGGAGAAATATTAATATCCTCAGATATGCAGATGACACCACCCTTATGGCAGAAAGTGAAGAACTAAAGAGTCTCTTGATGAAAGTGAAAGAAGAGAGTGAAAAAGTTGGCTTAAAATTCAACATTCATAAAACTAAGATCATGGCATCTGGTCCCATCACTTCATGGCAAATAGATGGGGAAGCAATGGAAACAGTGACAGACTTTATTTTTGAGGGGCTCCAAAATCAATGCAGATTATAACTGCAGCCATGAAATTAAAATACACTTGCTCCTTGGAAGAAAAGTTATGACCAACTTAGACAGCATATTAAAATGCAGAGACATTACTTTGCCAAGAAAGGTCTGTCTAGTCAAAGCTATAGTTTTTCCAATAGTCATGTATTTTTTTTTGAGAGTTGGACTATTAAGAAAGCTCTGGGCCAAAGAATTGATGCTTTTGAACTGTGGTGTTGGAGAAGACTTTTGAGAGTTTCTTGGATAGCAAGGAGATCCAACCAGTCCATCATAAAGGAAATCAATCCTGAATATTCATTGGAAGGTCTGATGCTGAAGCTGAAACTCCAATACTTTGACCACCTGATGCAAAGAACTGACTCCTTGGAAAAGACCCTGATCCTGGGAAAGATTGAAGGCAGGAAGAGAAGGGGACAACAAAGGATGAGATTGTTGGATGGCATCACCAACGCAATGGATATGAGTTTGTGTAAGGTCTGTGGGTTGTTGATTGACAGGGAAGCCTGGCATGCTCGAGTCCATGGGGTCTCAAACAGTCGGACAAGACTGAGCGACTGAACTGAACTGAACACCTTACATTAATAGAATGAAAAAAGTGAGGTTTCATCATATAAATTTATGTGTAAAAAGCATCTGAAAAAAACCTAACACTAATGATTAAAACTACTCAACAGCCTAAAAATATAAGGAAACTCACTCTTCCTGACAAGAGGAATCTATGATAAATCAACAGCTGAAATCCTATTTTATGGTGATCTGGAGTTAAGACAAGGATTCCCACTATGGCCACTTCTATTTAACATTGCACTGGAAGTTTCAGCCTGAGCAATTAGGTAAAAAAAAAAAGTTGGAAATAAAGTGATAAAAGTGTATCTTTTGGATGACAAGATCTTATATATAGAAAATTCTATAGAACAAAAAACTATTATAACTAAAAAAAAATGACTCAGCAAAGTTAAAAGATGCAAGACCAACAGGAAAATAATCAGCTCCCTTTATGTGAAAGTGATGAACAATCCAAAGATGTTAAATAAAAAACAATTCTAACAGTTATAAGACAAAATGCTTATATTTATATGTTAATGATATCTCAATAAAGCTGAAATTAAGACAAAAATATTTATGAATAACTTTTACTAACTAGTTTAATATTTGTACTCTGAAAATGGCAGAACATTATAGAAAGTCATTAAAAAGATATATATACTAAAAACATGCATACAAACTAAAAAGACATATTATACTTCATCAAACTAAAAGGCTTCTGTATAGCAAGGGAGACCATCAATGAAATTTAAAGGTGACTCATAGAATGAGAGAAAATATTTGAAAGCAATCTATTTGATTATCTCTATTTACAGTAGTTAAATGTAGAAAGCATCCAAATGTCCATCAACTAATGAACATATAAAGTACAGCATTATCCATATGATAGAATATTGTTCGGACACTAAAAGGAAATAACTTGTGATACATATTACAACATGAATGTTTAAGACATTATGCTAGGTGAAAGAAAAAATCCAGACATAAAAACTCATATTCTATGACCCTATTAACATGAAATATTCAGAATATGTAAATCTATAGAAATAAGAAGTAGATTGGTGGTTTCCAGGGGCTAGGGAGAGAGAACGAATGGGAAGTGACAGCTTGATGGGTACAGTGCTACCTTTAGGGTAGTGAGAATATTCTAGATCTAGACAGTGGTGATGGCTACACAATAATTTGACTAGATCAAAAGTCACTGAATTGTACACATTATTTTGTGTGTGTTTATTTACATATATTTGATATACAATATTGTACCAGTTTCATGTGTACAACACAGTGATTCAACAACTCCAAAGGCACGGGCAACAAGAGCAAAAATAAATGGGACTACATCAAATTAAACAGTTTTCTGCACAGCAAAGGAAACCATAAATAAAACAAAATGGCTATCTACTGAATGGAAAAAAAAATTTTGCAAATGATATATCCAATAAGGGATTAATATCCAAAATACAGAAAGAACTCATACAACTCAATGGCCAAAAGAAGCCCACCTATCTGATTTTTTAATGTAAACTTTAAAGTGGTTAAAATAGTGAATTTTGAATTTTACATCAATAAAAAAAGTACATACATAATGAAGAATTTGTATCCAGAAGAATAAAGAATTCTTACAACTCAACAACAGATGTACCAACATTCAGATAAATAAAGGGTAATGTATTTCAACGCAAATTTCACCAAAGAAGATATTCGGGAGGGTAAATAGTCAAATTTAATGAAAAGATTATTAAGTACTGGGTAAACTCAACTTAAAACCATAACATGTTACCCCTGAATACCAACTAGAACTGCTAAAAAAACAAAAACAAAAGAGCTAATAACCTTAAGCGTGGATGATGTTGTGGAACACCTGAAACTCACATACATTGCTAGTGGAAATGCAAAATGATAGAGCCACTCTGGAAATCAGTTTGTGTTCTTTGTAAAATGTTAAGCAGATACTACCACCTGATCTAGCAATCCCATTCTGAGCTATTTACTTAAGATGAATGATTCACACAGAGATAGAGCCACACAAAGACGTGGACTTGAATAGTCACAGTAGTTCTTCTCAAAGTGGAAACCAAGTGGAAGCAGTATACTGTCTATCAGCTAGTGATTGGATACACAAAATGTGGTTCATCCACAGAATGACTTTGATAAATTTATAACATGGAGGAAACTTGAAAGTTTTAGGTTAAGTAAAAGGCTCAAACAGAATATTTTTAAATGAGTGCACTTATACTTAATTTGAGAAAAGGGAAAATAAATTGCAAAAAGCCAGTCAGCGTTTGCCAGGGGCTGAGGCAGAGGGGGTGATTAACTGAAAAGTGAAAAACAGTTCTTACTTGGTTGATGGAAATGTTTTGTCGTATGTTTCTGATAGTGGCTACACAAGTGCGTATATTTGTGAAGAGTCATTAAAAGTATATGTGTAAAATTAGTACATTTTATTGTATACAGATATTATAACAATAAAAAGTAAGAATTATGACAGATAACGATGAGTTCTCCCCTCAGAAATACTGTTGGTAGAGGAGATTAGCCATTGAAAATCATGGCAAAAGCTAATGTAATACAATTCATTCACTTACTCATTAAATAGCTATTTACTAAACTCCAATTCTTTACCTGGCACTGTTCTAGAAAGTGGGAATAAACAAGGTAAGAAGAAAGACAAGGTCCTTGATTTCATTCCACTGGTATCCTGATGACCCTTTGAAAGACAGACGTTAGGAATCCTGTCATTAATTGATTTAGATATTTCTTTTTTTGTTTGTTTGTTTGTTTAATTTATTTATTTTAGTTGGGGGCCAATTACTTTACAATATTGTAGTGGTTTTTGCCATACACTGACATGAATCGGCCATGGGTTTACATGTGTTCCCCATCCTGAACCCCCCTCCCACCTCCCTCCCCATCCCATCCCTCTGGGTCATCCCATTGCCCCAGCCCTGAGCATTTGTCTCATGCATTGAACCTGGAATGGTGTTCTGTTTCACATATGATAATATACATGTTTCAATGCTATTCTCTCAGAACGTCCCACCCTCACCTTCTCCCTCAGAGTCCATAAGACTGTTCTATGCATCTGTGTCTCTTTTTCTGTCTCGCATATAGGGTTATCATTACCATCTTTCAAATTCCCTATATATGCATGAGTATACTGTATTGGTGTTTTTCTTTCTGGCTTACTTCACTCTGTATAATGGGCTCTAGTTTCATCCATCTCAATAGAACTGATTCAAATGTATTTTTTTTTAATGGCTGAGTAATATTCCATTGTGTCTATGTACCACAGCTTCCTTATCTATTCATCTGATGATGGACATCTAGGTTGCTTCCGTGTCCTGGCTATTATAAGCAGTGCTGCGATGAACATTGGGGTACACGTGTCTCTTTCAGTTCTGGTTTCCTCAGTGTGTATGCCCAGCAGTAGGATTGCTGGGTCATATGACAGTTCTATTTCCAGTTTTTAAGGAATCTCCACACTGTTCTCCATAGTGGCTGTACTAGTTTGCATTCCCACCAACAGTGTAAGAGGGTTCCCTTTTCTCCACACCCTCTCCAGCATTTATTGCTTGTAGACTTTTGGATAGCGGCCATTCTGACTGGTGTGAAATGGTACCTCATTGTGGTTTTGATTTGCATTTCTCTAATAATGAGTGATGTTGAGCATCTTTTCATGTGTTTGTTAGCCATCTGTATGTCTTCTTTGGAGAAATGTCTGTTTAGTTCTTTGGCCCATTTTTTGATTGGGTCGTTTATTTTTCTGGAATTCAGCTGCAGGAGTTGCTTGTATATTTTTCAGATTAATTGTTTGTCCATTACTTCATTTGCTATTATTTTCTCCCATTCTGAAGGCTGTCTTTTCACCTTGCTTATAGTTTCTTTTGTTGTGAAAAAGCTTTTAATTTTAATTAGGTCCCATTTGTTTATTTTTGCTTTTATTTCCAATATTCTGGGAGGTGGGTCATAGAGGATCCTGCTGTGATTTATGCCGGAGAGTGTTTTGCCTATGTTTTCCTCTAGGAGTTTTATAGTTTCTGGTCTTACGTTTAGATCTTTAATCCATTTTGAGTTTATTTTTGTATGTGGTGTTAGAAAGTGTTCTAGTTTCATTCTTTTACAAGTGGTTGACCAGTTTTCCCAGCACCACTTGTTAAAGAGATTGTCTTTTCTCTATTGTATATTCTTGCCTCCTTTGTCGAATATAAGGTGTCCATATGTACGTGGATTTATCTCTGGGCTTTCTATTTTGTTCCATTGATATATATTTATGTCCTTGTGCCAGTACCATACTGTCTTGATGACTGTGGCTTTGTAGTATAGCCTGAAGTCAGGCAGGTTGATTCCTCCAGTTCCATTCTTCTTTCTCAAGATTGCTTTGCCTATTCGAGGTTTTTTATATTTCCATACAAATTGTGAAATTATTTGTTCTAGTTCTGTGAAAAATACCGTTGGTAGCTTGATAGGGATTGCATTGAATCTATAGATTGCTTTGGGTAGTATACTCACTTTCACTATATTAATTCTTCCAATCCATGAACACGGTATATTTCTCCATCTGTTGGTGTCCTCTTTGATTTGTTTCATCAGTGTTTTATAGTTTTCTATATATAAGTCTTTTGTTTCTTTAGGTAGATATATTCCTAAGCATTTTATTCTTTTCATTGCAATGGTGAATGGTATTGTTTCTTTAATTTCTCTTTTTGTTTTCTCATTGTTAGTGTATAGGAATGCAAGGGATTTCTGTGTGTTAATTTTATATCCTGCAAATTTACTATAGTCATTGATTAGCTCTAGTAATTTTCTGGTAGAATCTTTAGGGTTTTCTATGTAGAGGATCATGTCATCTGCAAACAGTGAGAGTTTTACTACTTCTTTTCCAATATGGATTCCTTTTATTTTTTTTTCTGCTCTGATTGTTGTGGCCAAAACTTCCAAAACTATGTTGAATAGAAGTTGAGAGTGGGCACCCTTGCCTTGTTCCTGACATTAGGGGAAATGCTTCCAATTTTTCACCATTGAGGATAATGTTTGCTGTGGGTTTGTCATATATGGCTTTTATTAGGTTGAGGTATGTTCCTTCTATTCCTGGTTTCTGGAGGGTTTTTATCATAAATGGATGTTGAATTTTGTCAAAGGCTTTTTCTGCATCTATTGAGATAATCATATGGTTTTTATCTTTCAATTTGTTAATGTGGTGTATTACATTGATTGATTTGTGGATATTAAAGAAACCTTGCATTCCTGGGATAAAGCCCACTTGGTCATGATGTATGATCTTTCTAACATGATGTTGGATTCTGTTTGCTAGAATTTTATTAAAGATTTTTGCATCTATGTTCATCAGTGATATTGGCCTGTGATTCAGGTATTTCTTGATATAGGATTGTATCTTTGAACCTCTACCACTTCTCCATTTGACAATAATATTTGGTACATATTTGTTTTCACACTGTGTAACTGTATTTCTTATTCCCTAGATTGTAAACTCTTTTAAAAATGTTCTTGTTATCTCAGTGCTCAGCTTACTGCATAGTCCTTTAAGGCTTATCAAATTGAACTGAGAATATAATCACATAAGTTTAATAGACCTATATACTGGGAGCTTATGAAAAATGAGAGGTTAATCATTTCTGATTCTATTTCACCTCTGCACTTGAATTGTCTAATTCTTTATTTACCATACTCCTCCACCCTAGCTTATCTTCCTACAGAAAATGAAATTAAGATGCTTGGATGGGCATGAGACTCATAAATCACTCTTTCTTAGAGTGTCTCTCTAACCAGACTGCAACTTGCTGGGTAGAAAATCACTATTTTCAACCTTATGAGGAGTTATCATCTTAAAGCTTTCAGGGTGCTCCATTTGGAGATTACCAAGAAAGTAGCAGGGAAAGAGGTATACTCCGATGAGACTAAGTCTTCCTAATGAATAAATTTGTTTTATTTTCTTCTAGAACAGCCTCGGCCTGCTCTCTCCTGTCATCTACCCAATAATTCAAGTTTGTTAATCTGAAAACATGAGCCTCGACTCAATCTCAGTCAACCCTATGGCTATCCTGCAGAGTTCCAGTGGAGGGAAACCTTATGTTATAGCAGAGGGCACTTCAAGCCATTAAAGGATATGCTTGTTGGAGAGACAGAAAACTTCAAGTGTATTTGAAAAATGGAAAAGAATCTTAGGAATTTGAGTAACAAAATCCTGTCCCTTTAATAACCACCTAAGATACCAACATACCATACTGAGATATAAGAATGATTAATTTAGAGACTGTTTAGTAAAGTCCCATATGATGTAGAAACGTACAAGCCAAAAATATAGAAAACAAATGAAACATGATGCCTCTTTTTATGTTTTTTTTTTATTGGTATAGTAAAGTAGATTATAGAATATCAGATCTTAAGGAACACTAAGATACATTCTAGCCCCATGCTTCAAGCCTGCCTGTACACAGAATTATCTGGAAAGTCTTTCTCTCTGTACTGATGCCCAAGCCCAATTCAGGTCCAGTTAAGTCACAATCTTTGGACTAGAGCTGGAGTATCACTGCTTTTTATTTATTTCTTTTCTTTTTTTTAAATTAGTTTATTTATCTATTTTTTAGCTTTACAATATTGTATTTGTTTTGCCACACATTGACATGAATCCACCATGGGTGTACATGTTTTCCCCTTCCAGAACCCCCTTCCCACCTCCCTCCCCATTCCATCGCAATCCTGGTTGTACGTAGGGATTCTCCAAGGAGTTTTAAAAAGCAGTGATAGAGAAAGGGTGTATCACTGCCTTTTAAAAGTCCTAGGAGAATCCCTACGTACAACCAGGATTGCTAACCATTTTAGTCATTCATGTTTACATATAAAGTGAAGGTGCTTGCCTAAAGTCACATGATGGATAATATCAAAGCTACAAGCAACTAGTTCCTCTTTATACTACTGTACACAATATCCCTCAAGGGAAACTTGATGTTTTAATCATAAGGAAAAAATGTATTCTGTAAGCACCATTTAGCGTCTTTGTAAGAAAAATTACAATGATCACATTTAAACATTTTTCACTACAAAAGTCATATATCTCCATTATAGAAAACTGGAGAAATATAAAAAGTATAATATGATCATATTGGTGTATTAAAATACTTGTATTGTTTTGCAGTCTTTTTTTTTCTCACAGAAAGCTGCAGATGTTATTTTAGAAGATTTAGAAAAGACTGTAGTATATATAAAGAAGATAAAGATTGCCGTGGTTTAACTACTTTTTACAGGTTATTGAGGTTAACCCACAATCATTCAACAGTTATTGAGACATTACCATGACTATCTCACTGTTCTGTGAACGTGGGATACATAAGGAAATAAAAGAAAGATCTCGGGTATCATGAAGCCTATGATGATAATTGTGTGGATGCTAAAGTAACAGTTATATACTTAACTCAGCTGAGAAATAAATTTTAAATTATTTTCACTCAAATAGCCATCCAGAAGTGGCAAAAATTAACATATGTGCTAATTCAAATGAAAAAGCCTACACATCACTAAACCATCTGTTTCTTAGAAATTAAAATCATCCTCAAGTACCAGCACACAACTATGATTTACAGGGCCATTAATGGTCTGGTTCATTCTGACCATCTTAGTCTGAACTGCCATTCCCAATGCATCTCCCCATACTGTTTTACAAATCCAGTCTCTTTACAAATCATCTTACCCTCCACCCTCTTACATGCTTTTGACAAATTCAATGTGTTTTTTCTGCCTGAACTGCCCCTCACGCCCTCATACTGGAACTCTTCATCTTGGGTTATTCAGCTTCAGTATCTGTCTATGAGGTCCTCTCTCTCATTAAGCTACAGAAGAAAAATTCCTAGTTCTTATATGGTGTTATTGCTATGTATACTTTTACCAAAACAAATGCTAAAGTGCATAGTAATCATTTATTCTAATCTCAGTCTTTTCTGCTAGACAGGGAACTCCTTAAGGAGAGAATATTTTGTTATTGATTTATAAATACACAGTGAATATAAGAATGTCTGAGTTATAAGAGATGTTGAGCAATTGTTTATTAAATATATTTTTTAAAGCATGTTTTGTTACACTTTTTAAAAAGATAGTGCAAATTATTTCCTCATGCATCAAAAGCTGGTATTTGTCCATCCCTGGCAAAATGGAGATACTTGTCTACTAGACTTTGTCATGTTTTCGTGATACTGCAACGAATGTTGGCTACCCAGTCCAAGTGCATTAGAACATGCATTATTTTATGTCCTGTAATAGAGGGATGGAATTAATGAGCATTATGTTTTCTCTAACTGATGCCCCAGTGAACTGGCAGACAGCATACATCTCCCATGCCTTGCATATGGAAAGGTAGATATAGTTATTCCTGGAGGTTGGATGGTTGTTATTTCTTTATTATAAATTATAAAAATAATGACACTATCATAATAATGCTTTCCACAGTGTAGCTTCATTTCATTATTTGTTGTCTAATTAGGAATAGTGCCTTCGAAGAGTGTATCTGAAGAGCTTTCTGGTAGGAAAGTTAGAAAACACGTAGGATAGTGTAAAGTTTACCACACACTGATAGTACAACTCCCAGGTTCAAATCTTGACCTTGCTACTTGCTAGCTGTGACTTCAAGTATCTTAACAAACGCTTTCATATCTCAGTGAGTGGGGCCTATAAATATGATGAGAAAGTAACTCCAGCAATTATGCTACATAAGCCTCTGTTCTGGCAGACTGAAGAGAGAAATTTGAATTAAGATTCCCCTGCTTTCTTTGCAGAAGCAAATAACCATAATGGGGACTGCTATAGACAGGCCATGTGGTAAGAACCTGAGAAAAGCCTCTGGCAGCTGACAGCTACCCCTGGTCAACAGCCACCAAGGAAATGGAGATCTCAGCCCTAAAGGCTCAAGACCCTGAACAGAGAACCCACTAAGCTGTGTCTAGACTCTTGGACTATGGAAACTCTGACACTAAATTTGAGTTATTTTAAGCCACTAAGTTCATAGTAATTTGTTACACTGCAATAGAAAGGTACCTATGTCATAGCAGTGTTATGAAGACTAAATGAGTGTAGTATTTAAATCCACATAAGGCCTATTAACTGAAAAATGCAAATCTGCAAATCCGTCAAGAAACTAAACCAAAAGCTATCTATATCTGCAGACTCATATAGAGTAGGGTGCTATATTGGGGCTATTTCCTCAAAACTCAATCTTTATTTCCATATCTTGGACACTGTGTTTGTAATTGCACTCCTTACTGCTTTCAACTTGAAGTCCATTGTGACTACCTCCACAGAGCTGGACTATAATTTATACGACATCAACCTAACATATATAATATCCACAGAAACTTATTTAAATATATTTCTTCTTCATCTAGTAACCACTTAATAACAGTCAAATTCTCTTACAATCACTCTAAGTATAGCAGCTCTATGAAACTGATGAGATGAAAAATATTTAAATTAATCAAATACATGCAACCAAAATGAATTAGTTTTTCACAAATTATTCTCAATTTCTGCAGTATGATGCAAATGGAACTTCAGTTCTTTAAAAATTCATTTAGGTTCTTTTTCACCCTCACATTATACTTAGAATAAAACATCTGTAGTGGTTTAGAAAGCTTAGACTATTAAAACAAAATAATCGACATTTTAGCACTGATCTCAAGCTGTTCCATGAACAATGAATCACCAAAGTTGTCAATTTTACACCATGAAATAAAAATGTTTCATACAATAAAAGCTTATGTTCCTGGTGGCAGCCAATTTATTATTTTATTTAGAAAGATTCATTTAACATCCAGCTGTGGTATACTAGGTATATTTTGGAGTAAGTTTGTCACTTAGATATTGATTTACATACATTAAAATCATTAAAACAGGCTGATTTTCTTCTTTTAAATGATTGTTACAGAACCAGGTTGAAACCTTTTGCACTCATATTCATTACTATATCATATATATACAGGAATTATATATATATATATATATATATATATATATATATATAATTGAAATTTTACCAACTGACAAAATAATTAATTCACTAAGACTCATTATATTCCTATACTGCAGATTCTATTGGAAAATAATTATTCAATAAAAGAATTTTAATCCCACTCTATTTTCCATACTTAGAGCATGTCTTACTTCCTATCTTGTATTGTATAATATAACCTTCATCATGTACTCTGCAAGTACCAACACCTGCATTTGATGGGCCTGAGCACCACCACGAGAAGTGCTTTCATCCTGTGGGTGGCTGTGGGCCACATGGAGAGTTCTCCAAAGCAGAAATCCTCCCCTGCTCAAATAAAACAATTTTTATGTATATTGGGTTGGTCAAAAAGTTTGTTCAGGTTTTAAAATATTACAGAAAACCCCAAATGAACCTTTTGGCCAACTCAAAATTTTATGATTTTTACATGTCATAGGCTTGCATATATTCCACCACATCTGGTAGAGAGACAAGAAAATCTTAGATGACTTTTCTTTGCCAGAATAGTGACAAATGCAATCTTATATTGGGAGGCCCCACCCTTCCAGAATGTTCGAGAGTAGAGAGGAGTACTTGATGCACAAAACTCTGGGAAAGGGTCTCTCATCTTTAGCATGTCACATAAACTGCTTAAGTTCATACTATCAAAGTCTGTTGGGAAATTCACTCCCTTCAGGCTAAGTGTGGGTACAGGGTTCTTTGACCAAGAAACCCAAGGCTACATTACTAGTTACTGTTATTCAATTCCCCCAGCACACCTATGAATCAGAGTTGCTGTCAACGACGAGGGTGCTGTATGGCAGTGAGGTGCATGTCTCCTGCCTTTGTAGAACCAAATCTCTTGCTCCCCAAAGGCAGAAACTGTTCTGACTCTCACTCCTGTGATGTCTCCATACATCTCTTATATTCCTGTAACAAATGCCTTGGCAGGGCTTTATCTTCCAGTAACTTACATGCTTTAATATTAAAAATATTAAAATATTTATAGTTTTGAAGTAATTATAGATTGACAGTAAAGTTTTGAAAATACAAATAGTTTCTGAACACCTTTAATTCAATTTCCCCTCCTGTTAATATATTGTTTTAGTACATTTGTCAAAATTAAGACATTTTAATTTTATTAAGTAAACTCCAGAATTTACTCAGATTTCACCAGTTTTTCCACTAACTTCCTTTCTTTGTTCCAGGACCCAATCCAGGATACCACATTTCATTTAGCACAATTTGGTTTTGGCTCAGAAACAAAAAAGAAAATCAAGGTCCTCCAAAGACATAAGAAGTCTAGATTTCTCTTTTTAAAATTTATTTATTTTTAATTGAAGGATAATTCCTTTACAATATTGTGTTTATCTCTGCCATACATCAACATGAATCAGCCATAGGTATACATATGTCTTCTCCCTCTTGAACCTCCCTCTCACCTCCCACTCCATCCTACCCCTCCACGTGGTCACCGACCACGGGATTTGAGTTCCCTGTGTCATACAGCAAATTTCCACTGGCGATCTAATTTTACATATGGTGATGTACATGTTTTAAGGCTACTCTCTCAATTCATCCCCTCTCTCCTTCCCCCATATATATGCAATGCAAAATTACTCAGCCATTAAAAATAACATATTTGAGTCAGTTCTAATGAGGTGGATGAACTTAGAGCCTGTTAAACAGAGTGAAGTAAGTCAGAAAGAGAAAGACAGATACCGTATAGTAACACATATATATGGAATCTAGAAAGATGGTACTGATGAAACTATTTGCTGGGCAACAATGAAAACACAGACATAGAGAACAGAAGTTCAGATTCTTAATACAGAAGCTTTTAAGAGAGGTCAGGTTCTTCTCCCAATCTTACACAGTAGCAAGATGAAAATAAGTATTTCAGTCAATTATCCTACAACAACAGTTGACAAAAACTTTTCTCATGTGATAATACACTTTTAACCATAAATATATTTTTGTATAGGGAATCAATTGTCAGAAAAATGGATGTGATTTTCCACACTGACATTCAGACCCAATTTTATTGGCTATAATCCTGGGAATCTTTCCACAATACCATGTAGCTTCCCACCTCTTCTCTGATACATTAGAGGCTCACAGAACTGAGACAATTTTTCCACTAAAACATCATTCTAGTAGCTAATGTAGTGAAAAGATAAGGTATGATTTTAAAAAATTAGCGTTTTTTTGCATAGGTGTGAGTATATGTTAGGTAATAGCTGATTGTGAAGTCAAGTGGGCCTTAGGAAGCATCACTATAAACAAAGCTAGTAGAGATGATGGAATTCCAGTTGAGCTATTTCAAATCCTGAAGGATGATGCTGTGGAAGTGCTGAACTCAATATGTCAGCAAATTTGGAAAACTGAGCAGAGGCCACAGGACTGGAAAAGGTCACTTTTCATTCCAATCCCAAGGAAAGGCAATGTCAAGAATGCTCAAACTACCACACAATTGGACTCATCTCACACGATAGTAAAGTAATGCTCAAAATTCTCCAAAACAGGCTTCAGCAGTATGTGAATCATGAACTTCCAGATGTTCAAGCTGGTTTTAGAAAAGGCAGAGGAACCAGAGATCAAATTGCCAACATGCGCTGCATCATCAAAAAGGCAAGAGAGTTTCAGAAAAACATCTATTTCTGCTTTATTGGCTATGCCAAAGTCTTTGACTGTGTGGATCACAATAGACTGTGGAAAATTCTGAAAGAGATGGGAATACCAGACCACCTGACCTGCCTCTTGAGAAACCCGTATGCAGGTCAAGAAGCAACAGTTAGACCTGGACATGGAACAACAGACTGGCTCCAAATAGGAAAAGGAACACGTCAAGGCTGTATATTGTCACCTGCTTATTTAACTTATATGCAGAGTACATCATGAGAAATGCTGGGCTGGAGGAAGCACAAGCTGGAATCAAGATTGCCGGGAGAAATATCAATAACCTCAGGTATGCAGATGACACCACCCTTATGGCAGAAAGTGAAGAAGAACTAAAAAACTTCTTGATGAAAATGAAAGAGGAGAGTGAAAAAGTTGGCTTAAAATTCAACATTCAGAAAACTAAGATCATGGCACCTGGTCCCATCACTTCATGGGAAATAGATGGGGAAACAGTGGAAGCAGTGTCAGATTTTATTTTTGGGGGGCTCCAAAATCACTGCAGATGGTGACTGCAGCCATGAAATTAAAAGATGCTTACTCCTTGGAAGGAAAGTTATGACCAACCTAGATAGCATATTCAAAAGCAGAGACATTACTTTGTCAACAAAGGTCCGTCTATTCAAGGCTATGGTTTTTCCAGCAGTCATGTATGGATGTGAGAGTTGGACGGTGAAGAAAGCTGAGTGCCGCAGAATTGATGCTTTTGAACTGTGGTGTTGGAGAAGACTCTTGAGAGTCCCTTGGACTGCAAGGAGATCCAACCAGTCCATCCTAAAGGAGATCAGTCCTGGGTGTTCATTGGAACACCTTCCTCATTGGAAGGACTGATGTTGAAGCTGAAACTCCAATACTTTGGCTACCTCATGCGAAGAGTTGACTCATTGGAAAAGACCCTGATGCTGGGAAGGTTTGGGGGCAGGAGGAGAAGACGAGATGGCTGGATGGCATCACTGACTCGATGGACATTAATTTTGGTAAACTCCAGGAGTTGGTGATGGACACGGAGGCCTGGCGTGCTGTGATTCATGGGGTCGCAAAGAGTCGGACATGACTGAGCTACTGAGCTGAATTGAAAGTGACTATTAAACGTTCTATCTCATGATTGGTAATTGGTCACATTTTAGAATTATCTGGAATGACAAGTAGAAATCTTTTTCTCTCTTAGAATCCTCTTATGACATATAAATATTTCTTTATAAATAGATTTCCACTGTGACAAAAAAAATATTTAAGGGACATTCCATGAAAACATATTCTTTGCTTGTTTAATGAGCCACATTTTCTGTGAATCTTTATGAATTTTTTCCCATCTTTGCTGAGAGGGAACAAACGGCCTAGTGGTTTGTCTTCATTTAAAACAACAAAAAATGTTTCCTAACAGAATATGAAACTATACTATTACCTGTCTTCTCTTACTCAGACTGGTTACTCCCACTTTAAATTGTATAGTAAGTTCCATCTTCACTATGGAGCCTTCCTGAATTGATCAAAAGACATTTTGCTTTTTGTCGAGTCTCCCACAGACTTTCCACCAATTATATTATTCTCTCTCGCTTCACCTCCCAAAACTACTTGGTCTCAACAAGTAAAATACTAGTTTGCCCATTCATATATAATTCAGTGCTTCTATTATGTGCACTATTATATTTGTGTGTGCTACTTCCATATCTCTTGAATGTGAGAAAATATTTCAAAAATTATGTCTAGGAAGAGAAAGATGGGACAAAGCTCATGTAGCAAATCAAAGACAGAATTGTCAATTACTTTTTCTCTTCAGGTCCCTGATGAGAGACATTTCAATATGTTTCTTCGCATAATTCTATGTGTTTGTGCTTTTAAGAAGTGCTAAGTTTGATTACCAGACACCGAGTGGAATGTTTTTGTCCTCTTGTATACTTTATCTCTCCTCTAAACTAGCTTCACTATACATCTACTCTGTCACGTGGTCCTTCTGAACTCATTTTCATACTAAAATTATATTCCACAAATTCAACTTCATTATACAAATGAGCTGAGAATAATTCAGTGGTGAGTGGGTGAGGGAAAGAGATGCAAAGTTTTACTTCCTTACCTGTCTTTTATTCCAACTATTACAAGCAGTTATTTGGTTAATTGAAAGTTGGTTGAAACAGCACTGTTTTATCAATATGGTTATGTACTTATGTCAAACATTGAAAAAAACTTATAAATGCTTATTAATCTGTCAAACATTTGATGTAGGCAAAGGGCTCTTTTGGAAATGGCATCAGGTCTCCTGCTTTTTTGCATACATCACAGTCATAATGCAAAAAGGCTACCATTTTCAGTTTCTGCTTCTTTAAAGAAAAACTAGAGAATGATGTAGCAACCTGGAGAGAAGACTTCAATGGTTTTTAAAAATTTCCCCAATATTTTATAGTTTACTCCTCTCACAGCTGATTTGATTTAAGGACTCACTGTTACAGCCTTTTCGATATGTTCACCTTGTTTTTATAGAAACAAGACTTTTTTCAAATTTATATTTCATCAATAAACAATGTTTTATTCAATTAGCTCATCATAATACAAAGTTGAAGTGGTATAATCGAGAGGTAGATGGAAAGAAGAAACTTCTTCGGCAAATGAGAGAAGGAGAGTTTATGTAAATATATACATAAACATGTCTTACTTTATATTTCTAAGAGTATCCAATCAAGTGTAATCCCAAAATATCTGCTCTCAGACAGGATGTACTCTGAAGGAATTCTTCCCTGAGAAATAATATTCCTGATGGGTTCATTTTCTCATTTGGACTTGAATTAATTACCTTAAGCAGTTTCAGAAATGCCCCCAAAATATCTTTTTGGCAAGATGTTACTGAACTTGTGGAACATAACTAGGGCTAAATATAGAAGACTGACAACTTTACTTTCCCGGCTGCTTTCTCTTTCATGTGGATTCCCAACTCCAGATATAGAAATAATAAAACCAGTAACACTTTGTTCAACAAAAGGTAAGATAGGCAGAATGAAATCCTGCAAAAGTTTCTTTTGGGGTGAGAATTATTCTTGCATTTTGCCTACTTAATAGCATTAATGCTTGGGGATTCTTCTCAGAATTAAAGACTCTTGAAATTTTCCCACCATTAAAATACATCTTGCAAGTTCCCCATTAGTCAACTTATCATACAGTGTACTAAAAATAAAATAGAAATTATCTTCAATGTGACGCTCTCTTGCTAGGAGTCCCTATTTTTAGCAAGCAGGTGACTGTTTTGAAATTAAAGATTGCTTCTATTACATAAAGTGCTCATGCCTTAAAATATTCAGTTCTTTTAAAATATCATCAGTCTTTTCACAATGTTCTACTCCAGAGGCACTCTCCCTACTGCCAGGAATTAGGAAAGGTCAACTTTCTTTGGAGGGACAATTATGTGAGATCACAGACATCAGAAACTAAAACTTCTTTTCACCTGGGTTATATACCAGCGTGCTACTTATTTTCAGTGGCCAAGGTAGCAATGCCTAGTTCCGCCTTTTGCTAAAACTAGTTTTCTATCTCATAGCTATAAGTTGCTGTGATTCTTTCTCTGGTCTCCTTACCATGGTCATGAGAGAATTTGCAAACAAACCTTATTTATTTATTTTTTCCTGGAGATATAACTTGCCTTTGCAATGTCATTGGAAGTTTTTAAAGAATATAGGTTTGCATTTGTAGATTAGGAAGACAAGGTCCGGCAATAGATTTAATGGGCCTTCATTCTCATTTACCTTCAGTTCACTCTGAACCTGAGAGGAGGTTTGGCAGATGCTGATACCAACCCATACCTAAATAAATGATTTGTAAGCCTGTATAGTGGATAGTACATTCATTCTCATTAAGACACCTTTGTGTAAAATTTTTAAATTGAATGCAATTTTTTTACCAGGGAAATACAATTTCTGTTCTATTGTCAGTGTTATCATCATAGCTGCATAAGTCTTGAAATAGTCAGATGGCTTAAGTCCCTGGTAGTGTGCCAATAAGAGCATTAAGGTTGCTTTTCTATGGGCCAAGAAAATCTGATGGCTATTTTCAGAGTTGTGTGTGTGTGGGTGTTTGCATACACAAATTTTTCCTTTGGAGTAGATATGTGAAGTTTTACTTTCAAATCATATTCAAAGCCGCCAGATATATTTTGCATTAATAGTTGTTTAAAAGCTACTAACTTTAAAACAAAGCTTCCATGTGATACATATACACACGTTATTATGAAAATGAAATTTATTGGATAGTCTTATTACTTGCAACCTCTGCAAAATTACTGGTAATTCCAGCTACCACTCTTATTTTTTATTACCTTGGATGTCAAACAATTTGCACTTATTTAACTGTAGGAAGTAATTGGTGGTTTTGATTATTATAACAGTCACAACTGAGAAACACAAAACTACTTGTTTTTTAAATATGTGAATCTGACTTTTATTTGACCTTATTGAATCTACGTTTCTGTGAGCAAATGCTTATATATGACTTAGAATAAAAGATAAGATACTAAGCTCACAAAATATTTAATGGTTTTAAAGAAGCCTAATTCTTAAATACTCAATGTTAAAATCTTGGAACATGACCACAAACAGAAAATATATGAATATATACAATAAGGGGTAACCTCAGTTAAGAAATAATAACAGGACCCAGATACCCAATATGTATATCCTATATCTCAAAATGTGTGCATCCCTTAAACATATTTCTATATTTGTTTGATTTTGAATTTTGTGTATATATAAACGTATATGTAAATGAAATTAGTGGAATTACATATAAATACCTGAAGTGTCTATTAAGCGGGTTAAAATCCACCATGCCAGGGCATTTATTTTAATTGCTGATAGTACTCTATTATATGGCACACTCAGTCCATTCTACTGTTTGTGAACTTTTAGGTTTTTTTTTTTTTTTCTGTTTGCAACCACTAAAAATTATACTGATATGAACATTCTTATGTTCACGTGAACGTGAAAGTCACTCAGTCGTGTCCAACTCTTTGCAACTCCATGGACTCTATAGTCCATGGAATTCTCCAGGCCAGAATATTAGAATGAGTAGCCTTTCCCTTCTCCAGGGGATCTTCCCAACCCAGGGATCAAACCCAGGGATGAAACCCAGGTCTTCTGCATTGCAGGAGGATTCTTTACCACAAGGGAAGCCCATACTTGACACATACTTGTATTAGATTTCCCAAGGCCTACAGCTACGAGTGGAACTTTTGGTCATAGTATATGTTTATCTTGAATTTTAGTAAATAATGCTAAATGATATTCCTAACTGGTTGGAGCAGTTCATCATCTTAACAACAGAGTTAAGAAATTTTTGCTTGCTCTATATCTGGGATGACTTTGATTATTTTAACTTTTGCTAATCCAAGGGATATTTGAATGGTTTAATTTCACTTTCTCTGCTTATTAATGAGAAGAATCCATTCCTGTGTTTGTTACCATTTCAGCTTTCCTTGCTTATAACATGCCCACTCGAAAATTTCAGCCTTTTTTAATTGGATTGTTTTTTTCTTACTGAATCATATATTTTCTTTACATATTCTGGATAAGAGGTCTTTTTTTTTTATTATTTGTAATGACCTATATGGAGAAGGAATCTAACAAAATGAGTGGATATATGTAGGACTACTGATGCACTTTGCTGTGAGGCAGAAACTAACACAACATTGTAAAGCAACTAGACTCCAATAAAAATGTTTAAAAATAATTTTAAAAATTACACTTATATTTTCAAAAAAATGGTACAGGTTTTATTGTGACCACACTTACTATAGATTAATTTGGAGAAAACTGACATCTTAATAATAGGTCTTTACAATGAGAATTATTTATCTCCGTTTATTTAGGCTTTCTTTAATTTTACTCCACAAAGGTTTAGTATATTGCCCTTAAAGGCTTTAAAATTTTAATTAAATTTACTCTAAAATATCATGCTTATAAAATTAAAGCTTTATACTAATTTTTTTATTCTTAGTTTTTAATTTTTAAAGACATTTTAAAGAGCAGTTTTAGGTTTAAAACAAAATTAAGAGGGTAATGCAGAGATTTCCCACATATATCATTCCCCCCTCATTATCAACACCACTAACCAAATGGTACATTTTTACAAAGGATGAACCTATACTGACATATCATAATCACACAAGGTTCATAGTTTATATTACAGTTCACTCGATTTTACACATTCTGTGGGTCTGGACACATACATAATGGCATGTGTCCATCATTATAAGAACATACAGAGTATTTTCAGTGACCTAAAAATCCTCTGTGCTCTGCCTATTCAAACCTCCCCATTCTCCTTCTGCACCAGTGACCACTGATCTATTTACTCTCTATATACTTTTGCCTTTTCCAGAACATCATACAGTCAGACTCATATAATGTGAGCTCGTTTCTTTTTCACTCTGAATAAGATCCCATTGTCTGGATGTATCATAGTGTATTAAACAATTCACCTACTCAAGGGTATCCTGGTTACTTCTGAGTTTTGGTAAACATAAATGTAGCTGCTATAAACATCGGTGGGCAGGTTTCTTATTAATACCTCCTGCATTTCAAGTCAGTGATAAGATGATCAAGTCACTTTTCATATATTAATATTTTCCTAGTAGGTGGGCCCACAACTGTAAGCAAATTGTTCTTAAATACTCTTCTCCATCATCCTCAACCCTGGTTGATTTCCTATCACTCAGCCCTAGAGATGGGCTTCCCTAGTGACTAAGTGGTAAACAATCTGCCTGTCAATGCAGGAGATTCAGGAGAGTTTGATCCCTGGGTCAGGAACATCTGCTGGAGAAGGAAATGGCAACCTACTCCAGTATTCTTGCCCGGGAAATCCCATGGACAGAGGAGCCTGGTAGGCTACAGTCCACAAGGTCACAAAGAGTCAGACATGACTGACCACACACACACCTAGAGATATCAGAGACTCAGGAAAACATAAATGCAATTCTCCAAAGAGAAAAAATTTTAGTCCAGTGATCAAGAAATAATGTAACATAACAGAGCCAGAAATCAAGGCACAATGCTATGATTATCTTTATGACTTTGTATAAAAATCCTCCTCTAATTCTGGTTTCCATGGGGAAAATGTTTATTATGTCTATGCAAAAATAATCTAATAATCATTTTTTGAGGACCAATTAAAATGTATGTTAAGAACATTGTAAAATGATCTACGATTGTTAATTATCACTATTATTTCCGAATCAAATAGTTACAGAACTACATTATGATCCTTAGAGAAAATAAAATAAATCTTGGAAAACCAGATACATAGTTGGATGATACCACAGTTTCCTGTGTCTGGCAGAGAACATTTACATGGTGAGGCAACTATCAACAATGTGATATTTTCCAGGCGATTCTTTCACTTTAATGTGCATCTGTCTTTGAATCCAGTCCTGTTATTCACCACAGTTTGATAGTAAGTCGTATATGTCTTGATACAAATGTCATACCCAAAATAAGATAGAAATGTAAAAAGGGAAAAAAAAGGGGGGGAAGGCATCTGTATGTTTTACGAGGACTTCCATAAACAGCATTAGCTGTTCAGAGTGAAGGATGCATAAAGGAGATTCTATCATTGTAAATGAGGTACCTTATAATGAATAAAAGAACACATGACAATAAAGCATCTATATTTCACAAATCAAGATGGTTTGACAAAGTACTTCTGGTAGAAAAAATATTTTGCAATATTTTCTCAATTAGATACAATTGAAAAACTGAATTTATCATTGCCAAGTCACCCAGCAGAAAGCTTTTGTGATCACAAATACTACTAAAATCTATATACTAAGATATCATTTATTTTAAGGCCATAAAAATAACAGCCATTACGAATCTCCTCAAGCACGCTTTCTCTAGGACAATTTCTCCTCATGTTGGTAGAATGTTTTAAATACAACTTTTGGAAAATCCAAATGCTTGATCGGTAGGCAATGCCTTAGGTAGCCCCTCTCTACCAGACTACACCTAGAGCTAAGACAGTTGTTAGTCTGTATACCCACAGAGGATATGTCCTCCAAATTCCACAATTACTCCCATTAAACACTGTAATTTTATAGAAGTCAATTCTTCTTTTAGCTTTTTGGACAAATAAATGAAATCATTCTAATTATAATGACTTTATCACCATCTATATCTGTACAGCATAATTTCTGTTTGCCCATCCACATGTACATTTTATTATTCTCTTTATTCTCCTCTGAACTCCAGGAGACTTACCTATATGGACTGCTTCTACACGCTCTCTTGCACTCTGGCTTCTGGTTTGGCTTGGCAGATTGGCTTGCCAATCACTGGCAGGTGAGAGGGCAGAAACGATATTGAGTTAGAAATATTATTCATCTGATTTCCTCCACTTAGAGTCAGTTCAGACTGGCTGTGTTGCTCACCTAAACATCTCTCATCCTCGTTCTCCTGGGTTACTGCTTATACGTAGTAATGATCCCCACTATTAGTAGCCCTGTAGTACTACACTATCCTTTGGTGCATTTATTTTAGCCCTGCACACACTGTGTAAAAATTCCTTCATTAAAATCTCTTCAAATTATCTTAATTTGGTTGTTCCACCTCTTTACTACCAAAACTATCTTATACAGCACTTCATAATGTTTTTATCAAGCCAAAAGTTTGAATACATTAATATTCCCATTTGAAGAGTGTTAGCAAATGTGTGTGTTACATGCATGTGCGCTCAGTCATGTCCAACTCTTTGTGACCCCATGGACTGTAGCCCACCAGGCTCCTCTGTCCGTGAGACTTCCCAGGCAAGAATACTGGAGTGGGTTGCCATTTCCTCCTCCAGGGGATTTTCCAGGGATAGAACCTGCATCTCCCACATCTCCTGCATTGGGAGGCAGATTCTTTACAACTAACACCACTTGAGAAGCCCTAATGTACACTCCCATAAATGTAATACCGAAGTCAAGATACTCATCATACACACTGTTCTGATTTCCATCCCATAGTTGAGATAGGACAGTTCTTGAACTTCTTATAAAGCTAAACCTATAGTAAGTATAATTTTGTTTCTGGCTGCTAGGTTCAATAAAATGTTTTTAAGATGCATTCAGCCATGGGGCCACAAAGTTAGACATGACTGAGTGACTAAGCACACATAGCACAGTGTTTTTATTAGCAGGTAGCAGTATACTGTTTGACTATATAACAATTTGGTTATTTATGAACCAAATGGACATTTTAGTCATTTTAAATTTTCACCTATAACCTTTCTGCAAAAGTATTCTCTTATGTTTTCATTTCCCTTGGATGAGTACCTAGAAGTGTAATTCCTTGGTCATAAAGTAGTATTATGTTTACTTTTATTAGAAATTATCAAAAAGATTTTCAAAAAGCTGTTTTACCCTATACTCCCAACAAACAATTTAAGAGCAGTCCAATGTCTCCACATGCTTCCCAACACTTGGTATGGTCAGTCTTTTTATTATTTTTTTTTTATTTTAAAGGGCATGAGGCCATATTTCACTGCAGTTTTCATTTGCATTTCTTTCATGGTTAAATATGTTTAGTACATTTGCATGTACTTATTTGCCATGTATACAGTTTCTTCAGTGAAGTTTCACTTCAAACCTTTGTCAATTTTTATCAGGTTGCTTTATCATTGAGTTGCTAAACTTCTTTTTACATTGTACATATATATCCTTTGTCAAATACATCTTACAGCAGATATTTTGCCCCAGGCTGTAGTGTCCCTTTTCATGTATAGTTTTTTTTTTTTTTTTTAACTTTTAGTGATTTTATTCACTTCATATTTTACAGGTTTACAGTATTAGTAAAAATAATGGTCATTATGTGAAAGTGTTAGTTGCTCAGTTGTGTCCAACTCTTTGCGACCCCATGGGCTGTAGCCCACGAGGCTCCTCTTTCTGTGAAATTTTCCAGGCAGGAATATTGGAGTAGGTGGCCATTCCCTTCTCTAGGGGATCTTCCCGACCCAGGGATCAAACCCGGGTCTCCCACATACAGGCAGATTCCTTACCATCTGAGCCACCAGGGAAACCCCTTTATTATGTAGCTTTATAATAGATCTTGAAATTAGGTAGTGTGAGTCTACTAACTCTGCACAATTTTTTCAAGATTACGTTGACCATTCTCTAGCTGTCATTTCCATATAGATGTTAAAATCCACTTGTCAAAATCTACCCAAAAAAGTTTTTGAGATTTTGACTGAGATTTCACTGAATCTACAGATTTCCCAGGAAAAATTAACATCTTAATTTTGACTTTTTTCCATGAACACATATAATACTCTATTAATTTAGGTCTTCTTTCTCTCAGCAACAAGATATGAATCTTAGTATACAAATCTTTATGTCCTTTGAGTTTGTTCCTAAGTAGTTTATGTTTATGCTATTGTAACTGGAATGTAATTTCTCAAATTTCATTTTCCAATTATTCATTGCTAGCCTATGTAAATACAATTGGCTTTCTATATTAACCTTGTATCTTGCTACTCTGATATATACTAATTTCAGTCCTTTTTACATGTGGTACATCCCTTAGAGGTTTTTAAAATGTAAGCAATATTGACATCTTTAGAAAAAAATTTTCATTCTAATATGTATGTCTTTTACTCATCTTCCTTGTTTTACTACACTGGCTAGGGCCTCCAGAACAAATTTTAATAAAAGAGATGAGAGTAGAAATCCTTGTGTTGTCACCAAATTTAGGAGGGAAATGTTTCACATGTAGCTAGAGGGTTTGGTTTTTTTATAGTTCTAATTAATTAAATTGAGGTTGTTCCCTCCTACTCCAATTTTGCCTACAGTTTTTATCATAAATACGTGTTAAATTATACAAATGGTTTTATTTTGTTTTGCATATAATGAGATGATCCTATCATTTTAATCTAATCTCTTCAGTTACTATGATAAACTAACTTGATTGATTTAGCATAAAAATATAATGTATATGTTTCACATGGATGTCTGTATTTATATATATATATATATATATGCATATATATTACCTAGCTCTGTCTACAGGCAGGGTTTAGAAGCAGTGACACTTCAGTAGCAATCAGCACATCTAGTACCCAGGTCTCAGTTTTCTGATCCTATTCACCAGAAAAAAAAATGAGAGATCCTTGTAGAAATAGCTGATTCCATACCTAATGCAAAGAAACTACAAGCTGAACTTGGAATATCCCAAAGTAACAGAAATGCTCACAGTGTTCAAAAGAACATAGGATTCAGTATGATGGGACTCCTTCTAGCCAGCTTGGTTGGAATTAACATCTAAAGTCAAATAATGATATTAATGGATATGCCCCACAGAACAAGATATCAATCCATGTTTCAAGGCTTACGTTAATAAATATATGAGTAAACGTTTTAATGATGTAATTCATAGAAAATTGTATTATCACTTCTTCCAAAAATGAATGGCCTGAGTCTTAACATGATTAAATGTTGGATAGATCAAGGTCAAAACACATCTTACAGAATTTTAAGACCTGAATTCTTCAACAAAAAACTGTCAAGAGAGTGGAAAATGGTGTGAGAATGAGGAATTGTTACAGATTGAAGAAGTCTAAAAGTATGTGACAACTAAATGCACTGTAAGATATTCTAGATCAGAAAGTAAAAGAGACACTGTCGGGGAACTTGGCAAATTCTGAATATGGCCTGAGTATGATATAATTTTTAATGTCTTAATTTAAATGACTGTAATGGGGCTTCCCTGGTGGCTCAGATAGTTAAGAATCTGCCTGCTATTCAAGAGACACAGGTTTGATTACTGGGTCAAGAAGATCCCCTGGATAAGGTCATGGCAACCCACTCCAGTATTCTTGCCTGGAGAATTCCATGGACAGAAGAGCCCGGCAGACTACAGTCCATAGGGTCACAAAGAGTCGGACACAACTGAGCGACTAACACTTTCATGTATCACTGAGTTTCCATTTCAGCCAAATCTTTATCTTTTTCTGTTCTTAATAATGGATAATTTCTATTGCTCAATCTTCAGGTTCACTTACTTTTTTTTCCTGTAGTCTTCAACCTGTTGTTAAGATTTTGCTTTTTAGATATTGAAATTTTCAGTTTCAGATTTTCTATCTGATTCTTTTGTATATTTTCCTTTTCACTGCTGAGATTCTCCATCTAGTCATTTATTATAATCTTCTTTTCCCTTAACATGCATAACTGCTTATTTCAATATCAGAGTAATCTCTGGGCCTGTTTCTTTAAATTAGGATCATACTTCTCTGCTTTATCATAGGTCTCATAAATTTTCTGTTATGCAGAAATTGTGACTGACACCGTAAGCGGTCCGAAATATGTTGTCTTCCTCTAAAGGATACTGAGTTTTGACTTGTAAGACAGTTAGCTCCAATGTCTTCCAACACTGTATTAACTCCACTATCACCATTCAACTTGTATCTACACATTGAGCAATTGTATTAATCCTGTGTATCCTTGTCTTACATGTGTATATCCCAGCCCTTGGCCAAAGACGCATCATGAATAATCTCAGACTTCTGAAATTCCACTTCTAGACATTCTCCCCTTTTCCAGGACTCTGAAAAATTTTGTAAATATTTTCTTCAACATTTGATCCTAAAACAATAAACATTTTCCAAACATTTGTGAAAAATCCCTAGTGAGGAGTTGAGATATTTAGGTTTGAAGATTGGTTCTGCCATTTTACTGCTATATGATCTGAGACAATTTCCTGAGTCAAAATTGCTTCATCTGAAAAATAACATCTATCTCTTATACTTGTGACAATTCTAATATATCAATATGTCTAGGACAGTACTCAAATTTAATGGTGTTCAGTAAATGGTACCACTAAAAATAGTATTAGAAGGGACATCAGCATTCATAATAAAACCAAATTACCTAAATGTGGCTCTAGCCACAACTTCTAGAAATAGAAAATTAAATATTTTATCTTGATATGGAAATTACATTTGATAACTTTAAAATTCTTGCATCTCAATAAGTTATCTTGAAACACATGTAAAAATGCATTCACAGGTAGGTAAAAATAAGCTCTAAATTTGGCCATGTCCGTGCTTTAAATTTTAAAATAACTTTGATATTTAGACAGTTCGTAACTTTCTATTCATCCAGAAAACAGATAAAAACATGAGAGGCAAAAAAATATATATGAGGGGAAAAAAGTGAACACTTGAATCTATGATTCACAACATTCAATATGCACAGAAATCAATTAGTGATATTGGGAAAAATAGAAAAAGAATTGCTAAAGACAAATTAATAATATGATGACATGTGCTTGAAAATAATTGGGTAGGAATCATCTGATTCCTGTGTGCTAAGTCAGTCAGTCGTGTTTGACTCTTTGCAACCCTATGGACTGTAGCCTACCAGGCTCCTCTGTCCATGGGATCCTCCAGGCAAGAATACTGGAGTGGGTTGCCATTCCTTTATCCAGGGGATCTTCTCTACCCAGGGATTGAACCCAAGTCTCTTATGTCTCCTGCATTCGCAGGCAGGTTCTTTACCACTAGTGCCACACCTCTTGTTTGGTAGCTCAAGTCCTCTATAAACATTGTCTTTCTCTTAATTTAATGTTGATTTTTAAATCCGAATGTATAGCCTGTGACCTTAACTTCTCTGGTTTCTGGAATCTGAAAATGAAGTTTGGGCTTTATATTTAAGGTAGGGTACAGTTCTTTTCTAGAATTTTTTCTTGATAGAAATAATAGCTGAAATAATCAATCTAAATACTCTTAAATCTCTACTTTCTTTCTTATGGTGCATGATTTACAAATGTATAACTTATCTGGATAGAAAACTTATATGTTCTCCATCAGCAGATTTAATTTAATAACTTATGAAGTTTAAGCTAAATTTGTTTAGCTCTTTTGATTAGGATATATTTATCGTGGAAATCTAAGTCTGTCAGCCCATTACTTTGAATAGTTTCACAGTCACTCTCTTCACAGTTCTATACTCATAACCTGAAATATCCTTCATGTACCACACTATGAATTTCATGTGACACACTTTGAAATCCCTACTAAATTTTCATGAAGGATACAGAGCCAGACAGCATGAGAAACAGTATGCCTCCATAAATCTTAAATGGAGTCAGGAGTAGGGCAGTGGAAACAATGACCTGAAGAAGAATTTTATAAATTACTTCTGTTGTATAACACCGACTTACAGTTGTGTATTATATTAATATGAAGCCTAAAATTATTACTGGAGTATTGATTTCTAGTCAATATGAATGACTTAGGAAGATTGATATTCTTTAAAAAAATAGTTTGGCTGAAAATCTCTTGTAACAGAGAGCATTTTCTGTGGCATTGATTTCAAGGTGCAATAAATACTGATATAATTTTTTAAGTTTGTACATATTTTAAAGATACTACTTGAGTTATTTCTTCCATGATTATTTCCAGTTTTAAGAAGTTTTCAAGAGTAGTACGGATAGTGGATATTTTCTTCATTCTCAGAATTGCCATAATTCTCCATTAATGGAAAGGAAAGATTTTTTTAAGAGCTGAGAATACGTGAAACTCATTTTTTAAAATCTCTTGGTGCTTAACACAGTGTATTACATTTGATAGGTACAGAGTAACTGTTCCCCAAATTGAATTGAGACTCAGGCAGCTTCCACTGTGAATGGCTTTTGCTTTTGGAAATTAAGTCTGTAATCCAGAACTTCGCTCTGCCTGAGGACCAAGCTCTGTTTTCCAATTACACACAGCAGCTCATAGTCTCTCTCAAGCCACAGACATATCTTTCGGTGAATTCTGACTGCAGAGTTATAGCTGGTTTTGTCATGGACCAAAGGCAAGTAAGAGAGCTAACCCTAAGTTAATTACTTGTAGAAGATGATCCTTAAAAGGCACCTCAGTTTCTCATGAAGCTCTGTTCACTGTATATACCTCGGTGGTGGTTCATTTGTTTAGCTGTTAAGTCGTGTCCGACTCTTTCACCCTATGGACTGTAGCTCAGCAGGCTCCTCGGTCCATGAGAACTACCAGGGCAAGAATACTGGAGTGGTTTGCCATTTCCTTCTCTAGGGGATCGTCCCAAACCAGGGACTCAACCCACATCTCCTGCATTAGCAGATGGGTTCTTTACCATTGAGTCACCAGGGAAGCCCCCATATACCTTGGTGTTCAGTCACTAAGTCGTGTCTGACTCTGCGACCCCATGAACTGCAGCATGCCAGGCTCCTCTGTCCTCCACTCTCTCTCAGAGTTTGCTCAAATTCATGTCCCTTGAGTCAGTGTTGCTCTCTAACCATCTCACCCTCTGCTTTGGTAACTTTAAGTAAACCGCACCCATTGAGTACTAAACAAGATATTTCAATAGCTAATATATTGAATTTCAAGAACCATATTAAAATAGTTTTCACACACTTTTAAAGTATATATAGCCGATAATTCCATGTTTCACAAAATTAAAATTATAATAGGAAAAAAATCAATGAATCCTTCAAAATAGACATATACAAATAAATAAAGCCATTCATAACTCTGGATTGAAGAGGCCTTGGCCTAACTTTTGCTATTTCTGTGATAAAATAAGTAATGATCAGAACACTTTTATTTAGAATTATTTCAATCAGAAAAGAACACCTCATAGACACCTATCGATCAGATGTCTAACCAATTATTTCCCTTAAAATAGCTACTAAAATTTAAGAAAATTCATTGCTATTTCTGACAAAGCCAAGTACATATTTTAAAATGTACAGATTTTTTTAAAATATTATTTTGAACAAACATAATTATTTGAGGTACTTCACTATAATTGAGTTATTTCAGAAGCAGTAATTTGCTACTTAGATTAGATTAAAATCTATTTATCTCTACTACCTCTACTAACTTATTATCAAGACTAAATTTAAAATAACAGCTTGAGATTTTTTCATACTTTTAATGATTGATAATTCACAAAGAGGACACCAATTTTATGAATCACCAATTAACCAGAAATAATATATCTGATTAGATATAAATATAAGATCCAAAATGTGCAAACTAATTGCAAGGATCTATTACACCGGCACTTAGACATGTGGTACACAAAGATGCTGGCTGCTTAGAAACTCACATTATCATATGTAAAATAGATAGCCCATGGGAATTTGCTGTGTGACTCTGGGAACTCAAACTAGGGCTCTGCAACAACTTAGAGGGATGGGATGGAGAGGGAGGTGGGAGGGAGTTTCAAGAGGGAAGGGACATAGGTATACCTATGGCTGATTCATGCTGATGTTTGGCAGAAACCAACACACACAAAAAATAAATAAACTTTATTAAAAAAAAAGATGCTGTCTGCTTTATACAGTACTATGCAAATATTAATCCTTTGGAGGTACCAATTAAGTTTGATAAAGGAATTAGTGAAGCAGCCTATTCTAAAAACTTAGGACCAAAGAGGCAAACTGATGAGAAATCATCCCTTTGCTCATTCCAGAATTGTTGGAAGAAAAAATAAAAGACCCAAAAATTTAATATGAGGATATCAATATGAGAAATTTCTATGAAAACAAATAAAATTTAAATAAAACTGGGTTACATTTCATTGAGTCTCATTGGTACAATCAAGCCATGTCTTTTATTCTTTTCTGTCATAGGGAAAGATAGACCATTCTTTCTGGAAAGAGATAGCTTGGTATAATTCTAAGTGCAAGAAATCTGAAATCAAATATAGGTAGGTTCTATGTGCTGATTTACAACTTAGACTGGCTGTGAACCATCACACATCTTAATATCTATGAAATTTAGGCCTTCATATGTAAAATGAGGATATCTTATTAATATAGAGATTATATAAGACAAAGCATGAAAATAACCTAGCAGAGTGCTTAAACATAATTGGAATACAACAGATAGCAATTTCTTTTCCCTTCCTATATGCACGGTCAACAGTTAAATGGTTCATGCAACACTCCTGAGATAATTTCTTAACTAACTCTTATCAGAACTTAAATACCACCTTCAAAATACATAGCCTACCTGGAAAGCATAATAGACTTTGTCTTTATGTGTTTTCATGATCTTTCATGATTATTAGTTTTGTAGAGATCATTAATTTATGTAGTCTTGCTTCAATTTCTCCTGGAGTCATTATTGCAACCATGTTTTTCATTCTAGACTTACCATTCTTGCCCCAGGTACACCACAAAATTCAAATGTAAAAAGGAACGTGGCAAACTTTTTGAAGAATTCAAATACATCACAATGGCTGAGGAACTGCAAGTCTTCTATCTTCCTCAAATGTGAATTTGATTTAAAAATGAAAACAAAGCACAATAATTAATCATTATTTTTTCATGTTTGCAATTTGGAGAAAATCTCTTTGTACAATTTCTAAAATGAATGGAGTTTTTCATGCACAGATTTTTGGCCTATTAAGCTAATAAGAAATAATTTGTGTTTTCTAGTAATTAGAATTGCTTAGAGACCACACAATGGCTTTCGTGTTTTTTACTTTAAGCAAATCACTTGTATGCATCATCTTCTTTATACACTTTCAAATTAATGCAAACCCACTCAAACTTTACTGCACTTGTTTTTTTTCCCCATCAACATGTTCTTCAAACTGGACTAGACAATGATGAAAGTACAATATGTGTGTAAGAGCATACTTAAAATATATTTTATTAGGGACTGATTGTTAATTAAATGTTTTATCTCCTCTTAGGGGCTTCCCTGGTGACTCGGATGGTAAGAAATCTGCCTGCAATGCAGGAGACCTGGGTTTGATCCCTGGGTCGGGAAGATCCCCTGGAGAAGGAAATGGCAGCCCACTCCAGTATCTACTCTTAAGAAGAGCCGCAGGGCTTTCCAGGTGATGTGAGTGGTAAAGAACCTGTCTGTAATACAAGAGACTCGGGTTCAATCCCTGGGTTGGGAAGATCTGGAGAAGGGCATGGCTACTCACTCTGGTATTCTTGCCTGGAGAATTCCATGAGAGGATCCTGGTGGGCTACAGTCCACGAGGTCACAAAGAGTAAGACATAACTGAACAACTAACACTTTCACTTTCAAGAAGAGCCACAGTGACCAAAAGCACATTAGGGTTTATTATTACTACTACTACTAACAATAAATGATGATAACCACAGCAGGTTCTAAATTTAAATAGCAACTTAATAGTGTTCAAGACTTTTACTCTATCTGATGCCATTCTGACACTGTCAGTATAATAAATGTGGAATATGCAATGAAATTCATATTAAATAAGATGAGCACATGACTTTGGAATGGCTCACTATTGCTTTCCAAGCAAAGTCCAAATGTCCTGGCATGCTCTATCTGATTGCAACTCTCCATATAATCATCATTCCAGCCTCAGTAGACAATTCAATATGACTCAAAGGAACCAGGTACTTTCTGGTGTTTGTATCATTACACATGTGTTTCCTTTACTCACAGCAAGGCTGCCTCCGTGTGTGTAAATCAGCCCAAATAGCACAATCATCTGCTCCCATGGAAAGCACTCCCTTCCTCTCTTCCCGGTTCATAGACAGTGTGAGTGCGTGCTCAGTTGCTAAGTCATGTCCAACTCTTTTGCAACCCCACAGACTATAGTCTGCCAGGCTCCTCTGTCCATGGGATTTTCCAAGCAAGAATACTGGAGTGGGTTACCATTTCCTTCCCCATGGGATTTTCCCAACCCAGGGATCAAACCCACATCTCCTGAGGCTCCTGCATTGCAGGTGGATTCTTTACTGTCTGAACCACGAGGGAAGCCCAGCATCCGTCCCCAAGTGCCTGATTCTAAGCTTGCATAGGACTTTGTTGTAGCAGTTTTTACGGCACCCCTCATAAGAGAACATGTCTCTTTTCCCAGGATTGTTGCAGTATCTTAGTTGTCTCTCTGCTCCCTACTTTGTCCCTTACACTCCAGGTGACCATTACTGCAATCATTTTCTTCAGGATGAAACCTACTGATATCTTTGTTCCATCAAGTGATATGGATCAAACAACCAAGTTTGAGGGAAAGTGAAATTAACTGCAGGAGGCAAGGATGGGGCAAACATTTATAACCTCCCACCTCCTCTTTCCTCTCATTTGCTGTAAACCCAGCTAACACTTTACTGTCTCTACTACCCTCTCTAATCAGGGCATATGTAACTTCCTCTTCTATCCTGGCTGACTCACCTGTGATATCTTTTACAGACACTGTATTATCAGGGCCAGGCTGCCTTACTGCCCCACAATCCAGGCAATGGCCATGTTTATTATCTAAGCTTATCTGCTGCCTCATTTAAACATAGTGTTTTCATTCAAATTTTTTTCACTTTTTTTTTTAATTTAGAGTCATTAAAATCAGACTCTAGACACTGGCATGACATGTTGGGCCTGATGCTTTGCCCTAGGGTAAAAGAACAGTCAAATCCATCTAAGAATCTTTGGAAATAGCTAGTATATGGAATTTAAAGACATTTCACTTTAAGTCAGGACAACATCTTAATAAAATAAAGAGCATGCATACCCATGGTACACAAAAATCTATGCTGTCCTATTCCTGGGGGTTACCCCCATGATTAGGTTAGGTAGCAAGGGTGAAGGGATTTTCAGACAGAATTACAGATCCAAGTAAGTTGACTTTAAGTAAGAAGTAGATAATCCTGAGTGGCCCTGTCTTAACAGTTGAAAGCACTTTAAAAACATCGAGACCTTCCCTTGAGATCATAGATGCTTTTCTGACAGCCACATAGCATCATATCACTGTGAATAATAATACAGTTGCAAGGAAGTAAAATGTGCCAACAACCATGTGAGCTTGGAAATGAACCTGAGCCTCACATTAGACCCCAGCCCTGGCCAAGACCTTAATTGTAAACCCTGAGCACAGATCTAGCTGAGTCGAGGCCGGACTCCTGATCTACAAAAACCGAAATAATAAATGGTTGTTTAAGCAATAAAGTTTGTGATAATTTACAAAGGAGCATGATATTCCTCAAAGAAACTGTTCAGTGTTCTTTTCCCAAAGTTCTATATTCATATGTGTTGTATGTGTATCAACAAACATACATATTGATATTTCCATATCTTAACCCCTGGAACCTATTAACATGACCTTATTTGGGAAAAGGCCCTTTATAGGCATAATTAAATTGCAATATAATTAAATTAAAGATCTTGAGATTAGATCATCCTAGATTTAGGATAAACCCTAAATCCAATGACTGGTACAGGTTGGGGAAGACCTTGGGGTAATGGAGACAGAGGTTGGGGCACCACACCCTGTGGAGGCTCCAGGGGAATTTTTTTTCCCAGCCTCTTTGAGTTCTGGTTGGCCCAGGTGCTCCTCGTCTTTTGGTGCCTCTGCTGACACCTTGATTTTGGACTGCTGACCTCCATAACTGGGAAAGAATACATTTCTGCTGCTTGAAGCCACCAAGTTTCTGGTAATTTGTGAAGGTGGCCCCAAAAAACTAATATGTGGTATGTGTAACAATGCGAGGGGGGTGGTCTGGAAAGAAAAACTGGATGCAGATTCTACCTGCCAAGGAATTGATAATCTAGTATGAAATCTATGATAGACATTCAAATCAAGAAAATTATACAGTAATGTATGCAAAAAGAGAGGTAGAGAGAAAAACAGTTCCTGTGGGGGTGGGGAGAAAGGTGAAAGATCTATTTCTGGCTTGGGCAATTGGTAAAGTTTCCTAGAAAAAAAGAAAAACTGCTAATGGGAGTAATGACCTGGGCATGAAGATATGTGACAGGAACACTGTAGACAGAAGAGCAATAAACAGCTGTGAAATCTTGCTTTTTCTGTCAGAGAAGCTTACCGCCCAACATCCACTGTACATTAGTTGCATCCAGCATGTCCGCAGTAAAAGTTTCAACATTTAACATGTTCTCATTTAAGAGTTACGATGTTCTATGTAAATTCAAATGAGTAGATAGGTGTGCCTCCTGGAGACTGGATTTAGTTCCAGACCATCACAGTAATGCAAACATAGCAATAAAATGAGTCACATGATATTTTTTTTTTGGTTCCCCAGTGCATATAAAACTTATGTTTACACTATAATGTAGTCTAATAAGTCTGTAACAGTATTATGTCTAAAAAACAACCTACACACCTCAACTGAAAAATAGTGCTGCAATACCACATTGTCAACCAACTGTACTTCAATGAAAAGAAAAGAAAACTAGTGCTGTTGGAAAATGGTGCCAACACATTTGCTGGATGACAGCATTGCCACAAACCTGCAGTTTGTGGTGGTGGTTTAGTCCCTAAGTCGTTTCCAACTCTTGCGATCCCATGGACTGTAGCCCACCAGGCTCCTCTGTCCATGGGATTTTCCAGGCAAGAATACTGGAGTGGTTTGCCATTTCCTTCTCCAGGGGATCTTCCTGACCCAGGGATTGAACCCAGATCTCCTGCACTGCAGGCAGTTTCCTTACCGATCGAGCTACCGGGGAATCAATATTTAAGAACAAACAAACAAACAAAAAAAACACAGTAGCTGCAAAGCACAATAAAGTGCAATAAAATGAGGTATGCCTGTATTCAGATTAGCTCTATGATTTCATACAAATCTCAGAAAGAAAATTCTTCTCCTCTTTTAAGAAGTAGAAAAATAACGAGTACCATTAGGCAAAATGGTACAAAAAGGAAAACTTGAAACCATATAGCAATGATAACATAGTAAAGAAGCGAAACGTATGTATGTGACATTGGTCATATTCAGGTAATGATACCAATCTAATGTATACTGAACTATGTACAATCAATATTAGTTTTTTACTTAATGCAAAACAGAATTTTCAACATTGCCATGACATTTCATTTTATAAGTTAGACCCCCCAAAATTTGAGAATTCATTTTTAGTGTCGTAGCCATCTCCAATTTAAAATTAGGAAACTAATATTCCCATGAAGATTGAATTCTAAAAATTATTATTGCTGTGGTAACCAATAGGAAAGAGAAAACATATTGCTTGGAGCTTTGTAAAATACACAGGTGTTAGAATTAAAATAGAACTAGTCAGGAAAAGATCTAATATAATTATTGGTTGTATCAGTATATAAAAACCCATTTTATGATTGTATACTGGATGAAGGTGAAACTTTGATTAGACCAGAAAATTTACATGTGTTAAAGCAGTAATGCTCAATTGGTAAAGAAAAACATGAAATGTAAATAACAAGTACCTCTCTCTCTCTCACACACACACACACACACAGACACAGCAGGTGATTCTATATATACTTTTTTTTTACCTTTACTGCTAATTTTTATTTATTCATTTATTTATTTTTTTTAATAAATTAATTTATTTTAGTTGGGGGCTAATTACTTTACAATATTGTAGTAGTTTTTGCCATACATTGATATATACTTTTAGTATGAAGCCACTAAACTTCTTTTACCTTCATTTGCTTCATCAATAATATGATGATTTAAACACACACACACACACACACACACACACACACACACACATAAACACACAGTGTTTTGTCTTTTTTATCTCACAGAAAAAGAGTGAAGAGGAAAGGAGATAATGTGTGTACAAGTGCTTTGTAAACTCACAACTGCATCTAATGATGATAAAGATGAGTCCCATAAGGAAATCCATTAAAATCCCAACAATGTTGACACATTTTCACCCTGAAGATTTTCCTGGAACAGGAAATAAGTAGCAAATCTAACAGATTCAAATCTCACATCAAATATATTCCTCCTTTAATGTTAACTGAAGTCCTAATCTACAGTAACAGAGCTGTAGGAAGGAAGTTGGTGAAGGCAATGAAAATAGCCAGGAGCATAATTCAGATAAAACTGAGCATTTTCATCCCCACTTTAAAACTTGTTTAAAACATGGTGAAACTCAAATTGGACTCCAAAACTCCTCTACAAGCAATATGCATCTTTATAGATGGTTTCATAAAGGTACAAGTAAAGGAATTAGCAGTGATCACAAAACCAAATTTCCTAATTTTTTTTTTTCACTCATCCTTTACGCTAAATTCTAAACTCCATACTCAACCAGGGCTAACTCTTTTTTATTCTCTCCCTTCCAACCTCGCTGTTTTCCTTCAGTGGTTCTCACTTCATCATCTTGCTTCCTGCCATTTTTTATTTTTCTCAACCTCTCCATGTACAAATTACTGGGAACATGCTCAGTGTCTATGATTTTTCAATTTTGCATTTCAAAAAATTAATGATGTTCAGCATAACAAGGGATAATTCAGAAGCACAAAGTTTCTCCTTTCTTAAAAGCAAAAAATGCAACATGTTTTTACTATAATACATATATATTTTCTCTGAAACATACAGACTTCCTGTGAAGATGATTTATCTGTGTCAACTTCAGTTTCCTAAATCCAGTTGATGACATTGGTGTTGTTCAGTTGCTAAGTCATGTCCAATTCTTTGTGACCCCATGGACTGCAGCAGGCCAGGCTCCTCTGTCCACCACTATCTCCTGGAATTTGTTCAAACTCGTGTGCATTGAGTTGGTGATGCTATCTAACCTTTTTGTCCACTGTCACCCCCTTGTCCTTTGGCTTTCAATCTTTCCCAGCATCAGGGTCTTTTCCAATGAGTCGACTCTTCACATCAGGTGGCCAAAGTATTGGACTTCAGCTTCAGCAGAAGTCCTTCCAATGAATATTCAGGACTGATTTCCTTTCGGATAGACTGGTTTGATCTCCTTGCTCTCCACGGGATTCTCAAGAGTCTTCCCCAACACCACAGTCTGAAAGTGTCAATTCTTCGGTGCTCAGCCTTCTTTATGGTCCAATTCTCACATCTGTACATGATTATTGGAAAAACCATAGCTTTGACTAGATGGACCTTTGTTATATATTGATGACATACAGGTCAGCAAAACAAGCCCTTGCAGCTGCAGATCACAAAGTTCATGCATTGAAGGAGACATCTATTTCCTATAACACCATCCCCCCTACACACAGGAAGAGATATTGGCTTCTTCTCTGGAGGCTACATTCTACAATTTTAACAAAGTTAAGAAGCTGAGGAACGTATGTATATATGTTCAAAATAATTTTATGCATTATTATAAGTGAATGTGTGTGTGTGTGCACACACGCTTAGTTGCTCAGTCATGTCCAACTCTTTGCAATCCCATGGACTGTAGCCCGCCAGGCTCCTCTGTCCATGGGGATTCTCCAAGCAAGAATACTGGAGTGGGTTGCCATGCCCTCCTCCAGGGGATCTTCCTAACCCAGGAATCGAACCCAGGTCTCACACATTGCAGGTGGATTCTTGACTATCTGAACCACCAGGGAAGCCCAAGTATACTAGAGTGGGTAGCCTATCCCTTTTCCAGGGGAACTTCTCAACCCAGGAATCGAGCAGGGGTCTCCTGCATTGCAGGTGGATTCTTTACCAGCTGAGCTACCTGGGAAGTCCAAATTAATGTGTAATGTTTTATATATTATATGTGATTGATATATATATATATATATATATATATAAAGTTATTTTTATATATCATGTCAATGTATGGCAAAACAACTACAATATTGTAAAGTTAAAAAATAGAAAATAAACTAAAAAAACTTTTTATGTATAAAATTTATGTATAGAAATTTTATATATATAAAGTTTATATACATAAACTGAACTGATAAAGTTATTATAACTAAAATGGAATAGATATAGGATAAGAATGACAACTCAATCAGGAAGGAGAAAATATTTCAAAATAGAGTAAAGTATACCTATATACTGAATAATATCATAACAGTAGTGTGTTAAATATGTGCGAAAGATGAATTTTAATTCAATTACTCTGGAACATTTTTGGAATAAAATGAAACTCCTTTATTTATCCATATAAAATAAATGTATTTCAGAGACTTAAAATATTAAAGCACCGGAAGAATATTTCCCCAAATTCCACATATATAAATGTAGAATGAATGTTAGAGAACCAAAAGAAAAAAATGTTTTTGAGCACATAAAATATATAAAAATAAGTCAAGTTTATGAAAGGCATTGTCAACCAAGTGCAAGCACAAGTTGTTAACTAAGTAGCATTTTTTTCTAGGTTGACAAAATATTGATCCATCTCCGTATATAAAAAGCTTCCATAACCCAGCAGAAAGACAATCGAAATGACGAAAGAAGTGGAATGAATGTGCTAGGTATCTCCTGTTTGCCCTCCCTTATCCATTTCCTGTTCTTCTTAGGACTCTATACATGGGGAAGGTGACCCCTATGAATGACATCAGCTGGCTCCAGTGCCCCTTGGCTTCCAGTGGAGTTTGGCCAATGGTAGGTACTATGAGGATGGGAGGGAAGGAGAAGAATCAGGGGAAGTTCATTTCTCCCCAGTTTTGTCCCTGCCAGGTCACTATGGCTTGGCTGCTGTCTCTCCATCAAAGAACATAGCTCCTGTCAAGCACTTCTTCCGAGTAAGCCGCCCATGCCCATCCGGCCTAGTGGTGGTAAGAGATCCTTCCCTCTGGAGTACTGCAATAGCCCTTGTTTTCTTAAAACAAGGGTCCTCAAAGCATAGTTCAGAGACCCCCAGGGGCCCTGCACCACTTTCAGTGACTGTATGAGGTCAAATTTATCATCCTTCAAGATGAGGATAAGATGTTAGTTACCTTCTCCACAATGAATGGAATGCACAAGTAAACATATTTATTAAATCAGACATTAAAGAGATTTGCAAAGCATGCAACAGTGCAACTCTCTTACTAATTAAGTTTTGGAAAACATAATTCTTTCCCATAAATTATATTTATATGTTAATGTATGGATTTATTACTATTTTTCAATGAAATGTATATTATTAAAATAATTAAGTTTGAAGTCAAATATATTAAGTAATGATAGTTAACACACACAAATAAAAAATGTGTTGAGGTCCAGTATGGGATCATTTATGTTTATAAATTAATGTATATTTTACTGTTAAAATTTTTTTGAAAGTATAAAATGGTATGGAGTCCAAAAATTTTGATAACTACTGTACTCCCCATTTGGTCCCTTTTATTTAACCCTCCTATATTTGCCTCAGTTGAGTAGGTCATATATTATTGGACAGAACCCTGAGTGATACACTGGAAATTCACAGAAGAGGTATAAATTGCCCACAAACCTCACTAACAGTTAAAGAAAAATTAGTACAATGATAGATCATTTTGCACCTGACACATTTTTCCAGAAAGATTTGGAAGACTCAGTGCTTTCTGAACGTAAAAGGAAGCAAGCATTTCCATTCATTTCTTTTTTTGGAGTGTAAAGTAGTGCAAGTTTTTGGAGGGCAATTTTTCAGTCTCTCTTAAAAATGGACATGTGAATGTTTTACGACCAATTCAACATTTCAAATTCTATGAATCTGTCCTTTAGAAATAAAGTTGTGAGTACTTAAAAATATCATTACAATGATATTCACTAAGCAATGTTTGAAGAAAATGTCTGAATCCTCATCAAAAGAAAATTAGATAAAATATCATGCACCCACACAATTAAATACTGTGCACATGTTTAAAAACCAAACACAAGTTATATCTATATGTACTTAGCCTAAAATATCACTAATATTTTCAGAAGAAAAGCTAAGTTACAAAATAATATATATATAGCACAGACCATTTTCATGTGTATGCGTATACATATGCATACATGTATATCCTTCTGGGTAAGTATGAGAATATCTGGAGTGAATTACTTAATAGATGTGCTGGGAGGACTGAAGGTAGAAACTTTCACAAAAAGCAGTTTTTTAAAAAGAAAATGTAAGAACTGGAGTAAAACAAAAAGGTAGTCTGAGGTTACTTAACATGAGCAAATAGCCAAGCAGAATTCAGTCTTAGATATTATTATATTGTTGATATTCATTGATATTCATAATAATGATTATGGCTTCATAAAATAATTTTATGCTCAGCTTTATCTTTGCACAAATTTATAGCATTCTTGTCTGTAGCAAAACACACACACACACACACACACACACACACATATTTTATTATGATCATAAAATAAGTAAACTTTGCCAGAGATTTTTTACCCTTCCAGAATATTCTGTTCCTAGCACCTTGTGCCCTCTTGATATTTAACTCCCTCTCAGCCTAGCAGCAAGCAGTTCTGATATCACATATTTTGAAATTCATTCAATGTATTAACTCTGCCAGCTCTTGCTCTGTTAACCTTATTTCCCTTGCAGAAAACTCACAAAATAAAACAAATAAACAATACCTCCCTGACTTAATAGCGATTATGCAGGACATAGATTTAAGTCCTCTCGATGCTATGATGAGGAATGTAGGCAAGATCTAATGCCACTGGGTTCCAGTTTCTCATCTGTAAAATAGAAATCCTATGTTTTCCTAATATTATTTTGAGTTTCAAATCAGGTGAGGGACATAAAAGTGCCTAATATTTTCGTGAGTAGAATTTAAATAAAAAGCTTTTTTTTTTTTCACTAGAAAGACTGTTAAGTAATGAAGAGAGAGTGGGCATAAAATCTGGAGTGTCAGGGATATTTTCTTTCTCCTGAAATATGTGCATGATTATCAATGGTCCTTTAGTCACTTACGTGTATCTGGTCTACTGCAAGGTGAGTAATAACCTTGTGAGGCAAATTACAGGAATTGCATTGTCAAATTTCTATTCAAGTCCCCTCAGGCAGGGAGAGCAAGGGGGAGAGAGAGTGCCTGAACCATAAGGAGGAGGAGAGGGCGTTTCATTCCACATACATTTATTGAACAACTTCCTAGACGCATAGGAATGAACAAAACAGCTAAGTTACCTGTCCTCTTTGGGGTGACACTTCAGTGTGAGGGAAAAAAATAAACAAAAATGTTTAAAAATACAGTTTCTTGTATAAATAAGTGTCAGGAAGAAAGCAGCAGCTGAGGAAAGAAACTGTGAGGAAGAGGGGCAAAGAGAGCCTTCCCAGCAGAGCATAGAGAGAGAAGGCTCTGAAGTTTGTCTGAGGAAAAGCAGGCTGCCCGATATAACAGGAGCCAAGCAGAGAGAGGAAAGACTGCACTTCACAGAGACAAAAGGAGGCCAGAATACAAAAGGAATTAAAGGGTCTTATTTGCAGGTTGACTTATACTCAGATCTGCCTTAACTTCCAACAAAACTCCATAGGCTGTAGAGTTGAAGAGACGTTATGGAGATTCCAAACTCAGAATATATATTGGAGGCAGAGCTGACAGAAATTCCAGGGCGGGAAGTGAGACAACTAGCATCAAGTCCAGTTAAGACAATGAGGTGACACAGTATATTAGAATGAAGGCTGCTCAAAGTCCACTGCACTGACAAAAAAAAATGACACACCACTGGGAAAGAAGGAGGTGGTTGGCAATCTTCATAGGTGCCGTTTCAGTGGAGTGGTCAAAAGAGCAAAAAACAGGAGATATCCTATTCCAAGGCAAACCTCACAGTAATTTAAGGGGTTGGAATGCTAAAAGTAGGAACTACCCACCAAAAAAAAAAAAAAAGTCAAGAGATACCTGTAGTAACAGGCAAGTCTGGCCTTGAAGTACAAAATGAAGTAGGGCAAAGACTAACAGAATTCTGACAAGAGAATGCACTGGTCATAGTAAACATCCCTTTTCAACAACACAAGTGATAACTTTACACATGGACATCACTAGATGGCCAATACTGAAATCAGATTGATAATATACTTTGCAGCCAAAGATGGAGAAGCTGTACACAGACAGCAAAAACAAGACCTGGAACTGACTGTGACTCAGATCATCAGCTCCTTACTGCAAAATTCAGACTTAAATTGAATAAAGTAGGGAAAACCACTAGGCCATTCAGGTATGACTTAAATAAAATTCCTTATGATTATACAGTGGAAGTAACAAATAGATTCAAGGGATCGGATGTAGTAAACAGAGTACCTGAAGAACCATGGACAGATGTTTGTAACATTGTACAGGAGGTGGTGACCAAAACCATCTCAAATAAAAAGTAATGCAAGAAGGCAAACTGGTTGTCTAAGGAGGCCTTACAAATAGCTGAGAAACGAAGAGAAGCAAAAGGCAAAAGAGAAAGGGAAAGTCATACCCGACTGAATGCAGAGTTCCAGGGAATACCAAGGAGAGATAAGAAAGCCTTCTTAAGTGAACAATGCAAAGAAGGAGAGAAAAACAATAGAATGCGAAAGACCAAAGTTCTTTTAAAAAAAACTGGAGATACCAAGGGAACTTTTCATGCAAAGATGGGCACAATAAAGGACAGAAAGAGCGAGGACCTAACAGAAGCAGAAGAGATTAACAAGAGGTGGGAAGAATACACAGAAGAACTGTACAAAAAGGTCTTAATGATGTAGACAACCCCAATGGTGTGGTCACTCACCTAGAGCCAGACATCCTGGAGTGTGAAGTCAACTGGGCCTTAGGAAGCATTACTACCAACAAAGCTAATGGAGGTGATGGAATTCCAGTTGACCTATTTCAAATCCTAAAAACGATGAGGCTGTGAAAGTGCTGCAATATGCCAGCAAATTTGAAAAACTCAGCAGTGGCCACAGGACTGGAAAAGGTCAGTTTTCATTCCAATCCCAAAGAAGGGCAATACCAAAGAATGTTCAAACTACTGTACAATTGCACTCATCTCACACACTAGCAAAGTAATGCTCAAAATTCTCCAAACCAGGCTTCCACAGTACATGGCCCATGAACTTCCAGATGTTCAAGTTGGATTTAGAAAAGGGAGAGTAACCAGAGATCATATTGCCAACATCCATTGGATCATAGAAAAAGCAAGGGAATTCCAAAATACATCTACTTCTGCTTCATTGACTATGCTAAAGCCTTTGACTGTGTGGATCACAACCAGCTATGGAAAATTCTTAAAGAGATGGGAGTACCAGATCACTTTACTTGTCTCTGAGAAATCTGTATTCAGGTCAAGAAGCAAAAGTTAGAATCAGACATGGAACAACTGACTAGTTCAATACTGGGAAAGGAGTACATCAAGGCTGTATATTGTCATCCTGCTTGTTTGACTTCTATGCAGAGTATATCATGCAGAATGCTGAGAGGGATTAATTCCAAGCTGCAATCAAGACTGCCAGGTGAAATAGCAACAACCTCAGATATGCAGATGATAACAATTTAATGGCAGAAAGTGAAGAGGAACTAAGGAGCCTCTTGATGAGCATGAAAGAGGAGAGTGAAAAAGCTGGCTTAAAACTCAGCATTCAAAAAACGAAGATCATGGCATCTGGTCTCAACACTTCATGGCAAATGGGGAAAAGTGGAAACGGTGATATACTTTCTTTTCTTGGGCTCCAAAATCACTGTGGACAGTGACTGCAGCAATGAAATTAAAAAGCACTTGCTACTTGGAAGAAAAGCTATGATAAATCTAGACATCATATTAAAAAGCAGTGACATCACTTTGCTCACAAAGGTCTGGATAGTCAAAGCCACAGTTTTTTTCAGTTGTCATCTATGGATGTGAGAGTTGGACCATAAAGAAGGCTGGGTGCTGAAGAATTGATGCTTTTGAACTGTGGTATTGGAGAAGGCTCTTGAGAATCCCTAGGACAACAAGGAGATCAAGCCAGTCAATCCTAAAGGAAATCAACTCTGAATATTCATTGGAAGGACTGATGCTGAAGCTGAGAACTTTGGCCCCCTTATGCAAAGTGCCAACTCATTGGAAAAGACCCTGATGCTGGGAAAGATTGAAGGAAGGAGGAGAAGTGGGTGACAGAGGATGAGATGGTTGGATGGCATCACCGACTCAATGGACATGAATTTGAAAAATCTCCGGGAGTTGGTGCTGGACAGGGAAGCCTGGTGTGCTGCAGCCCATGGGGTCGCAAAGAGTCAGACAGGACTTAGTAACTGAATAGCAACGACATTAAATCTGGTATAACAATTTCAAGGAATAGAATATATGGGTACATATGTTAGGTTCCTAGCTTTGGTAATAGGAAAAAAGTGAGAGCTAATTCTCATCAGTTTTTAGTTTCTCGGTGAAACAAAATGTGAATCTTACAAGGGGGAACAGTATGGGATGCTTGTTAAGACCAGAGAAATCTTACACACTCTTCTTGAAGAGTGTGAGAATGAAATACTGGAAAGTAGCAAGACTGCCAGGCAGCACCAAGGGTCCAGCCATGGGTTTTCCTTTAGTCACAGGGAGCTACTCAGGGGTGGGGGCAGAGTCTATCAACAATGGGCAAGTAGGACAGGAGCATGGTGCCAGGGAGCTGGGGGCACATGCGATGCAGTGATTTTAATGATGGACCATGGGATATAAACTAGTAAGGGAAACAGTGGCATGAGGCTGAGAATGAGCAGTAAAAATGTGATACAGTCAAATCCTAACAGGTCACGATGGGGTAAAAGAACTGGCATTGAAGTTACTCCAAATGAGCTCACTGGACAGGTCACATTGTTCAGAAAGTGATACCCCAAATGGATACAGACTGTGAAGCTCTTATTGCTAATGACAAGGTCTGGGGTGTGTTGAGTAATGGGTCATTGGAGTGGGATGGAAGAGAAACCAACTAGATAGACCCTTGATAAGAGAGATGTACTATCTGTAGCAACAATGCTGACAGAATTAGTGGTGGACAAAAGCCCCCAGAAATTAGAATGTTGAGATCAACAGTGTGGAAGCAAGTGACAGACAGAAAGCAAAAGTCAGCTCCCCATTTCGTAAGGCTGTGGAAAAGTCTCTATCAGCAACAAAATGCCAGCTTTCAGTTGGACCCTGAACATAAAGTAAACACTGAAAGAGTTGATATATTGAAGGATGTGCTGAGGACTATGTGTTCCAGAGAGCACGAAAGAACATTCTGGAAAATCAATTAAGGATGAGCAATGGGATCTTATTAGAATGTTATTTGAAGATGAGTAGGTAATTTGGGCACCCACTGGTGAGTGAGGTAAACAGGGATTAGGGGGAATGATGGGATCAGTCCAGGATATATCTTTCAGGAAGTCATATCTCAGCCATTGAAGAAAAGATAAATCATGTCTGCTGCACGCTCTTAATGAAGGTTAAGAAACATGTTCTGGGTATATCCAAAATGGCTACACATAAAGACATTACTTCTATGAGAGGCAGTGAAGCATGGAGAAAAGCTGGACACAGATTCAATGCCAACTCTTAGTAGAGACACTGAAGAAGAGATCTAAACACACTGTGTTCCTCAATTTCCTCATCTGTAAAATGGGGAGAGTGACATTACCTATCTCATAGGTTTCTCATAAAAATTAAATAAGTAAAGATGATCTTTACCACAGTACCACACAGTAAGAGAGCAAAATGCTAACGTTGTTATTATGATTAAAGATATGGTTTCACTTTTATGGAAAATGCCTGTATAGGCTACTTCTCCCCACTCCCCAAATTCTGCACCAGTGAACGCTCTCTCTCCTGTGCATACATTAAATTACCTGAAACAGGTCAAACTCCCCAAAACAAGCCATGTTTATCCCTCTGAACACTTTACTTTTTTCTCTTTACTCTTCATTTGTGGATCATTTCATTGCACCAAAGGGAATTTCCTTTCAACTTCTATTAGTAAGTAAGTGTTAACATTTTTCAGCCCAGTAACTTTCCTGAAAGTGGACATTGGTATTATTGTAGAAATGATGGACTGCTCCTAGCTTATCAGGGACTTTCACCAGTTTGAGTTGAAAAGTTATTCGTGAGTTGAGAGTGGAAAGGATTCTGACTCCCTCAATTACGATTCACATATATTTTGCCTAGAAAAACAGCTATTTTAAAGGGTTAGTGCACTAAAGGGTACTGGAGTACTAAAATCTAGCACTCAGAAAGTATAGCATGACAGCTTGAAAATTCTATTTTGCTCCATAAAAAATAGCTTCTTTAACCTTTAATAGCCCTAGTCAAATAAGTTTTCCAAGAGTAGAGGGATTTTAAACCTTTAGAATTTACCCTAAAGCTTTTAATATGGTGTTTCAATAACAGTTTCTGAATCTCTTACTCATTTATGTGACAAACTTAAGGTGTTTGGTTCTATGTGTTTCCTCCATAATTATCCAACATTTATAACCCTGGAAGATAGTAGATCCACCCCTGAATTGCAGCCCCTGTTCTGGTAGTATCTCCAACAGGTGACAATTATGTAAAAGTCCATAAAATAGAAACTTGATGCTGCAGAAGACAATGAAAGCCATTAGATGGAGAAAATACAGTCATTCCCAGATTTTAATGCATGTTTTAAATCATTTCCATGGGAACCAACATTTGGCATGAGGGCCTCTGTTATGAAAAAGAGTTAGAAGGCAGCTTCCACCAAGCCAGATGGTTAATTTTTAACAGGGGAATATAACAAGGAGGAACTGGGTTATATAACCCCCAAATACCCTTGATAATGGATTCAAGTGGACTAAATCACTGGGCTTTCTTCCAGCTCTCTGTCAATGCTATTATCTGTGGCAACAATATTATCAACCACAGGAAGAAACACTACTAATTGCAAGGTACCTAAAAAGGTAAACACCACAGCTAAAGAAATATAAGTAAATATTTCTAAGACTGATCAGGAAAGTTAGGGTCAAGAACCCTGAGGTTTGCTAAAGACATCTAAAGTTTTCTAAAGTATGAGGGAGAACTTTAGAGAGACCTATAAAATATGAGAGCAGGCGGCAAGGTAGAGGGGGAACCTGTGTTGGTTTAAGTTCCCAAAGCCATTATAATAAAACTAATTATTCAGATTAACTGTCAGCACACCTTCAAGCCAGCACTGTGTAATGTCACTTTGCATGGCACAGAATCTGCACATTCTCCGATTTGGGCCAAAATGGCCCTTAGGTATTGTCACTCATAGTCACACAGCAAGCTGTCGAAAGCTGGGATGCCCTGGGACTAAGACTTAAGATAATCAGTCCAATGAGATTTACCCCGGTATAGTGCTCCCTTGAGGAAGTACTAGACTCCCACCTTAAAGGAAATACTTGGAACAATTACTTCCCAGGATCTTTTGACAACCTCTTAGGAGACTAACTGTTCTTACTATACCTGTAGCCACATACCCTTTGTCACAATTTAAACTGAGATGAGACATTGTCTTTCCTTGCCCTGGCTAAATTTAGTTATAGGGTTTATATGAGAAAATAAGTAGCACAGTGGCAAAAAGTCTTTGTGCCAATGCAGGTGTTGCAAGAGACGTGGGTTTGATTCCTGAGTTGGGAGGATATTCTGGAGAAGGAAGTGGCAACCCACTTCAGTATTCTTGCCTGGGAAATCCTACGGACAGAGGAGCCTGATGGGCTACAGTCCATGGGGTTGCAAAGAGATGGACATGACTAAGCACACACACACATGCACGCACACACACAAGCACATGCTATGGTGTACTGCTATATGTAAGCAAGATATCAATATCCTGAGGTTTAATTCTTGAAATTATAACTTTAAATTTACTGTGACCTTGAGAAAAGTCAGTTTCTTCCTACCTCAATTCTCCTAGGTATAAAATGGGTTTAATGCTGACTGTCTCAAAAGGGTATTATGAATCTAATTAATCCCTTAATTGTGAGAAAACATATAACGACCAAACCAATTTCATAAGGAACACATTGCCTGTAAGGCTTCATTAACTGGTCTATGATTTTGTCCTCTTTCTTTTCTTATTTCTTGTAATTTATTGATTTTATAAAACTAGTATAGCAATAACATTTTAGTAAAAACCTAAAAGGAAACGGTTTTAGTATATAAATGAAACATGCTTGTTGGCCCATAAAACACAACAGGGCTCTGCAAATTCCATATCATGCAAAAAATATTTTTAGAAATAGGTAAAATGTAGCACTCTAACATTTGTGACTCAAATTTATTTACTCCTATTAGGTATTGAAGAATAGATACTGTTTTTATTTTTCTTCTCACTGGTGACAGAATTATCTATAAAAGTCATCCAAATTATCATTATCTTACTTTGAATCACTAATCCATAATATAAAAGATAAGACCCACTTTGCCTTAGTTTGGCTATTAGAGAAGATATTTAAATTGATAATGACTCTTTATGAATCTTAATTGTAAGAAAATACTTTTAATCACTCCCTATACTAATTCAAAATGCCAACCAGACAACTTTATCCCTGTGACTGTCTACAGAGTGCAACAGAACTGGCTCAAATACCAGTGCTTGTTCATTACCAGTGCTCTCAATGGGCTCTCCTGCAACATTCCAGCACAGCAGGCATTGTTCTGTGCCTCCAGCCATAATTTAATAGAAAAAGCTGTCATAATAAACTCTACTTGGGAAAAAGCATCAATGTGGCATTCAAAGGTGGCTTCTAATGCCTGTGCAAACACGTCTGGGAAGCCAGATGCCTTGTCTATGCTCTATGGACTCATTAAGACCTAAAAGGCCTTGGTCTCAGAATCCTCAGTCTCTCTAAGTTGGCTGCAAAGAGGGCTGCCTTAGTCATTCTGTAAAGAGACCGTAGTCTCAACAAAGAAAGGCTTCAAGCCTCCTTTTCTTGGTCTCGGTGTTTCTTGGACTGTGTTTACAGATATTGATGGGATGTCAGATGACAGGTTTGAGTGGGATCCTCAAAGCCAGCTGAAAAGATGGGTGAATCCTCAAAGGGTGAGGGGCCTCAGAGCTGGCTGGAAATGACACAAGTCCAGTCTCCCAGAGCATACTTATTGCTCCCCCAAGGATGCCCAGGAGCATCTTCACTCCTGCCCTGTGCTGTTCGTGAGTCACCAACAATGCCAACAAAATATTATTGTGCTTTTCTGCACAAGAATTCTGGGAGGTTCTCTCCCCTGAAGCATACATCTTCCTGATCCCCACACAGGGCACCCCTCTCTCAAAGTCCATTCCTCTCCCTCGTCATGGGGTCTGACTCATCCTCCTCAAGCCCTATCCTTTGGAATTCCATGCCTGGATCAATCAGGGGCTAGATGTTTGCATCTCACTTCTGTGTCTATTAAAGCAGCAACCTTTACAGTGCTCTTTCTTACCCCTGACCACACAGTGTTCCCTAAATATGATGTTGACTCAACTGCAATCCCCCGTTCCAACTAGAACCTTATCTAGAGTTGAAGCTTGAGGTCCAGGTGCCTCTCTCTGTAACTCAAGGTGGGAGATAATCCAGCGACTCTGCTGAGAGGTAATGGTTGTGTGCATAAGGGCAGTAACAGTGGAGATGGGGAGAGGGGCTGTAATTTTGGATATAGGTAAAGGGAGAGCCAGAAAGATATGGGATGGGAGACATGACTGGAAGAGAAAAATCAAGGACAGTCCCCAGGTACATGCCCTGAGCTATTGGAAGATCAGATTTGCCATATGTTGACATAAAGGAGAATGGGAGTAGCGCTGCAGGGTACAAACCAAGATTTTAGCCTTGATAAAATTTCAGTTCAAGCTATGAGATATCTGATTTATCTCCTAAGACTACATGAGATCACCAAGCAGGTTAATGAGAATTGAAGACCAAGAACCGAGATCTGAGACCAAGGACTGTTAAATTGAAAAGCTGAAGACACATAATTTATGACACACATGACATGGAAACAACCTAAGTGTCCATTAATCGAGGAATAGATAAAGAAAATGTTTTCTGTCAACAATGGAATATTATTCAGCCATGACAAATGAGGAAATCCTACCATTTTCAAGAACATGGATGATCCTTGAAGGCATTATGCTAAGTACACAAAGTCATATAAAGACAAATGCTGTTTAATCCCACATGTGGAATCTATAAAACAAAAACAGAACACCAAACTCATAGAAAAAAGATAGTAGATTTGTAGCTACCAGATGTGGAGGTGGTTCAAAGGAACAAGCTTCCAGTTTTAAGATAAACAAGTACTAGGGATGTAATATACAACACAGTGCATCTGTAGAAAGTGAACTATCAACGGTGTGCCGGTGGAAAATACTTGGCATCTAGTGCCCAAGAGACAGAATATATAATGTTGCAGCAATTCCCTCACAGTCAACAGGCAAGAAGGCTAAGTATTTCCTTGCACATAGGTAGACATGGTGGAGCGAGTCTTTAGACGTTCTCTTCCACATACTTTAGTTTTCTCAAGGAGGTAGAAGGTAAAGTCATCACCTGAACATGAAGGTGGTTCAAGAGGAAGTTTCAGAGCTGTGAGTAGAGAGAAGGTGGTATGAAAGAGTCATACAGAAGAAGGGGGCAGTGAATTGTCCTGGGAAGTCAGTATGACTGCTTTCTTGAGTAAGAGAGAAACACGTGAATTTAGAACTAATCAGTCAGAATAGCTTTGGTCACTGGATGTGAGAAAAGACCCTGGTGCTAGGAAAGATTGAAGGCAGAAGGAGAAGGGGATACAGAGGATGTGATGGTTGGATGGCATCACCGACTCAATGGACATGAGTTTGAGCAAGCTCTGGGAGTTGGTGATGGACAGGGAAGCCTGGCGTGCTGCAGTCTATGAGGTCACAAAGAGTCAGACATGACTGAGTGACAGAACTGAGTCAGAATAGGCTATAATCTGGAAGATCCTTATGAGGGCATGTGTGGGACAATAGCCTTGCTTATATGTGCTTCCAAAAACCAGGTAATTGAGAAAAGAGACTGTGGAAATGGTCACCCATAAAATGTTTATAAACAGTGTGTCATAACATGGAAACTGTTAACACTCTAATGCTGAGTGGAAAGGGAAGACACAAAATAAAGCTAGCTATAGGAACAAAAATATGGTGAGAAAATAGAAAAATGAAAAATTTGAAGAAAGTATGCCCAAAAGTATTCAGTGACTATTTTGAGGGATGGGATTATATTTCATTTTCCCTACACTTTGCTATACTGAGCTTATTTACCTGTATAATGAAAATAACTGACCAAAATATAATGTAAGGAAAACAAATCAAAATGCTCTCAAAGAATTGCTATATCTAATTGAAGTTAAAATAGTGCCTATACAGCAAGCATTTTGGTCTAAATGTGTGAGTCAGTGTTTATCAAAGAGTTCTTGACTTATATCTGAAATATTCTGGGTACTTTTTACTTAAAAATTTATTGACTGAAAGATTCCTTAAATTCTATAATGTTTTACAATTTTCAAAGTTTCACACACACAATTTCATAATAACCCCTTTTTTCTGTCCCTATGTTGCCCCTCCCCCCATCCCTCTCACCAGTAATCACTAATTTGTCTTCTGTATCTGTGAGTCTGCCTCTTTTTTGTTTTATTCACTAGTTTATTTTTAAGATTACACATATAAGTGATATCATAGGATATTTGTTTTTCTGTCTGCCCTACATCACTTAGTATGATAATCTCTAGGAGTCCATCCATGTTGCTGCAAATGGCATGCCTTTTTATGGTCAAGTAGTATTCCATTGGGTATATATAGCACATCTTTTATCCATTCATCTGTTGGACACTTGGGTTGCTTTCATGTCTTGGCTATTGTAAATAATGCTGCTATGAACATGGGGGTGCATCTTTTTGAATTAGTGTTTTCATTTTTTTTCAGATATATACTATATCCAGAATATAGGAGTGGGATTGCTGGGTATTGTGGTAGTTCTATTTTTTAGTTTTTTGAGAAACCTCCATACTGTTTTCCACAATGGCTGCACCAATTTACATTCCCACCAACAGTGTACAAGGGTTCCCTTTGCTCCACATCCTCACCAACTTTGTTATTTGTGGACTTGTTGATAGCCATTTTGGCAGGTGAGGTGATATCTCATGGTTTTAATTTGCAAATCCCTGATATTTAGTGATGCTGAGCATATTTTCATGTGCTTGTTGGCCATCTGCATTTTCTCTTTGGAGAAAATGTCTATTTGTTTCTTCTGCCCACTTTTTCATTGGGTTGAGTTTTTTATGTCTAGTTATATGAGCTGTTTGTATATGTTGAACCACTTGTTCCTAAAACACTTGGAGTACTTTTTAAATAGCAGATTCCTGGGCTTCAACCAAGAACTACTGACTCAGAATTTCTGGATGTGAAGCTCACGAGTTTGTACTTGAAATAAATGTTCACTGCGGGATCCTTTGTCGTTTCCAAGGGAATCCTGTGCTCTGAATCTCTTCCCCCTCCTCAGGAACTTGCCACTGTTAACTATCCATTCTCTCCCCTCAGACTGATGGCAGTATGTGAGGCACATAAAACTTGAGAATCCTTATTGAGACCTGGGTTCAATCCCTAGATTGAAAAGATCCCCTGGAGAAGGAAATGGCTACCCTCTCCAGTATTCTTGCCTGGGAAATCTCATGGACAGAGGATTCACTGGGGTCACAGAGAGTCGGACAAGACTGAGCAACTATCAACTATAAAACAAATAGTATCCTTTCATTTTGCTTCCATACTCCTTAGAACACCTTACACTAGTAACGTCTCTTCTACATTCAGGCGTGTTCTACTTCATAAACCTAACATATACAGAAGCAAAATCTATATTAAGAAATCAATCAGTATCAAACGTTGAAGTGAATGGAGGGCCACAAGAAGTTGCAAGTACTGCTGACTGGAGTTAAATGGGTACAAATACTTTCAAGACTATATGACAGTTTTATGATCCTAGCAACTCCCATGGGAGTCCAATAACTCCAGGTTAAAAATGTCTATGCTAGAGAAATATGACCATACACCCAACATGAGAAGTGCACAGGTACATGAAAAGCAGCATCGCTCATATGAGTCAAAAATCTGAAACAGTTCAAATGTTATCAACAGTTGAAATGATAAGTTGTAGGATACACTGCTGCTGCTTCTGCTGCTGCTAAGTCGCTTCAGTCATGTCTGACTCTGTGCGACCCCATAGACGGCAGCCCACCATGCTCCGCCGTCCCTGGGATTCTCCAGGCAAGAATACTGGAGTGGGTTGCCATTTCCTTCTCCAATGCATGAAAGTGAAAAGTGAAAGTGAAGTCGCTCAGTCGTGTCCGACTCTTAGCGACCCCATGGACTGAAGCCTGCCAGGCTCCTCTGTCCATGGGATTTTCCAGGCAAGAGAACTGGAATGGGGTGCCATCGCCTTCTCCAACTTACCACACTAGGTCCTATCATTTGTTTTCTTTTTACAAATTTAACACATGAATCATTGCTTTAATTTGCACTCATTTTGCCTTGATAAGTAAAATGTTTAATGGAAAAAATGGTCAGTGTTAAATGCTGCTCCCTCACACACACACACACACACACATACACTCAAAAAGTAAGTAACATAAAAAGCTCACAGCTCTAGCACACATTAACCATGAATTTCCTAGAGCACTTTTTCCACTGAATTTAAGATGACCATGCATCAAAACAATATCAAGAAAGGTAGTATTTCATGATATTTATGTGAATGTTCTCTGGAGCTAAAATGCCTGAGTTCGAATACTGGCCCCACCTTTTTCAATCTATGACACTTTCAGTGCTGATTTGGTCTCAGTCTGTGTTTCAGTTTGTAAGATTATGTTTATGTTAGTCAATGCTTAGACTTACTGGGCACTTTCTATGTTCTTCACTCTTAAGCACTTTAACATATGCTAACCCATTTAATTCTCACAGTAAGCTCAGGAAATAGATATTGTGAAAGGTATCACCCCTGGGTATGGGGAGAATTAGAGTTAACTTAAGTAAAGGTCATAGAACAGCCCCTGGCATGAAGAAAGCACTCAATAAATGTTAGTGTTCATTATGATGATATATGTAGGGCTGTGCTCATGTCCAGTGGTCTGGGTGACACAAAGGGTATAATGCAATGTTTAACCCCCAGGAAGATTATTGAGGGAAAAAGACATTTACTGGAAAAGAGCAGAATCAAGATCACAGATATTTCCTTAGGCAGGATATGATTAAGCAGCATGTGTTATGGTTAGGTCCAGAGAATCTAAACTTCTTCTAGAAGAGAGGGGTCACAAACTCTGTTTCAAACAATGGGCAGGGGATGTGAATCAAGAGAAAAGTGAGAGCAGGAAGATACCAAAGAATGGAATAGTTGGTGCAAAGGCCAAGAAAAAGGAATGGCCAAGGCTAGTCTCTGCCAAGGAATGAAACATTAGAACTCTGGTAGAAGAACCAGGCTTCCAGGAAGTGAACAAGGCAAAGCTGGACAGGGAAGCTGACACAAGCATATGGGTGGCCTTGATGTACTGCATGAATCTGTGAATATCCATCCTGCTAGAGTGTTAGTATTTATTCAGTGAACAAAATGATGATTTGTCATAATGAAGAATCTGCATTTCAGTGAGAACAAATTCAATGCTAAACTTCCATCTGAGGAAGGAAACAATGGAATGCCCTCAAGCCTTCACTGACTGATTGCCGCTAAGCCATCCCTCCAGACTTGACTCATACAAAATGCCTCCCCAGACCTTTATAAATTCCTGGAATGTCTACTATCATTTGTCACATGGAGACACAGTACCTCTGATTGTTAGGCAACTACCATATGTACAAATTGTGACTATTCGAGGAGAAACAGGGTCCCTGGCTGGGCAGGGACCATGATTTACAGCAGGAGAAGACAGTCCTGTTTATTGAGCACCTAGCGCACTCCTGGGAGAAGGCAACGGCACCCCACTCCAATTCTCTTGCCTGGAAAATCCCATGGACGGAGGGGCCTGGTGGGCTGCAGTCCATGGAGTCGCGAAGAATTGGACACGACTGAGCGGCTTCACTTTCACTTTGCACTTTCATGCACTGGAGGAGGAAATGGCAACCCACTCCAGTGTTCTTGCCTAGAGAATCCCAGGGATGGCAGAGCCTGGTGGGCTGCCGTCCATGGGGTCGCACAGAGTCGGGCACGACTGAAGCAACTTAGCAGCAGCAGCAGCAGCAGCAGCAGTGCACTCCTGGCACTATGCTAAGTGCCTTCCCATGTGTGCATTTAATCCTAATTGGCACCATGGGCCTGATCAACCCCTTTGGCTCTTCTGCTGATTCGAACTGTTCGTGCTGAAGAAACACACGTCTTCTCATTTTGTTGATCTATCTACACTTATGGGCACACAAATCAAACCATACAACTCGCAGCTCTTGTCCCACACCAACACAGAGGACAGTACCAGACTCATTAAACCCCCAGGATCTGAAATGAGATGCGTGTTGGACATGAAGGTGAGAGATGCCAAGCTGCCATCCAGGTGGAAAGCCTTGTCCTTGTGGGTGTTTACACACACAGACAATGGCAATAAAATACTACACCCAGGGAACATTTCCTATAGCCACAAACCTGCAGGTACATCTATTACTTCATTTAACCCTCACAACAACTGTGCGAGGTAAATACTGTTACCAACTTCATTTTATACATGAAAGAATTGCTCCTCTCTCACGCTAACACATTTCACTTGGACTCAATCTTTCCCTTTGTGAGTTTTGACATGTTACTGATTTCTCTTTGCACCTCCATCCTAGCCCTTTGGATGCTGAAAGTCAAATTATAGAAAGAAGTCTTCTGCTGTATCAATATTTTTATGTTTAATAAACACTCATCTTCTGCTTAATCTGGGTTATTCAAATAACATGTATAATAACTAGCTTCAAAACATTAGGAATATCATCTAATTTTGCACTCCAGCCTATAAATCTACAAATATTCATATGATTCTGTCTCCCACCTACAGGACATTACTTGTTAATCTAAGTTCAGATGGTGACTGGAACAGTGTTTCAAGAAGTATAAAGTTCTCGACAGGCATAAAGATTAACCTGCTGGAAGACTCACCAAAGGGAAAAACTTCTTTCTCCCAGGTGTATTTAATTTGTTTTCCTTCAGATCTATATGGGCTTCCATGATAGCCCAGTTAGTAAAGAATCCACCTGCAATTCAGGAGACCCTGGTTTGATTCCTGGGTTGGGAAGACCCCCTGGAGAAGGGAATGGCTACCCACTGCAGTATTCTGGCCTGGAGAATTCCATGGACTGTAAAGTCCATGGGGTCACAAAGAGTTGGACATGACTGTGTGCTTTTCACCTTCAGATCTATGTTGACCTCAGGGAAATAATGTTACCTTTTTTTGATCTTTGTGCTCCCACTCTGTCAGAGGACACTTTCTCTACTCTTATTTTATCTGGCTCTGTCTGCTTCTCTGCCGGAGAAGGCAATGGCACCCCACTCCGGTACTCTTGCCTGGAAAATCCCATGGACGGAGGAGCCTGGGAGACTACAGTCCATGGAGTCGCTAAGAGTCGGACACGACTGAGCGACTTCACTTTCCCTTTTCACTTTCATGCACTGGAGAAGGAAATGGCAACCCACTCCATCGTTCTTGCCTGGAGAATCCCAGGGACGGCGGAGCCTGGTGGGCTGCCGTCTATGGGGTCGCACAGAGTCGGACACGACTGAAGTGACTAAGCAAGCAGCAGCAGCAGCTTCTCTGCTCCTTGATGATAATTAGACCTCCTGAAGAGACAGCTTTTGGTGCCCTTTGGATCCATTACAATGGGCAGCCATGGAAAACATGGAAAGGCCAGGGGAGCATGGCAGTGGGGCAAATACAGATGAATGTGTGCCCTGCTGCCCACCAGGGCTCAGAAACCTGGTGGGCAAGGGAAGGGCTTGAAGATGAAGTCTCCCAAGACAGATTCTCCTGCTACTCGGTGTCCTTGAAGATTCAGAGCAGCAGCCATGCAAAAGTCAGAGCGGGCTCAACAGGGTAAAACATTCAGGAATCTCAAGTTTAGCAAGAAAGGGGCATTCATTCCCGAGGTGGATGTACAGTGGGGCTGCTGTCACTTTAGAAAGTGGTTGTTAATGGAAGACAACTTGACTTCCCCTTTCTAAATTCACAAGCTATAATTAGGTATATGTGGACAAAGTATTTGCATAGAATGTTAAAAAGTAATGATTCACCATGTTTCTTCATCAAGAAATCGTCCTTTGTATTTTGATGGATCCTCTGTATTAAAAGCAGCGTCCCTTTTCACCAAAGAAACTCTGTAGAAAATTAGGACATTGTTTTTAAGGTACAAGAAAAAATAACACTAAGATATAATAAAAACATATCTACTCTCCAAGGGCATAACCTCTGAGAAAGAACCATGAGCAATGTCTACTGTTATTTTGTACTTCAAGCAAAATGCAGACATATTTTCCTATAACCTATGTCCAAAGAGACAAGAGCCGGAGCCCATGCTTTCTTTACTCCTTTCTGCTATATGATCCCATGAGGCTATCACCTAATACTAAAAGTCCATAGTGGTTTCTGATATCTCCATTTGTGCCTGAAAGTGGGACAGAAAGTATTAGCATAAAATCACTTGCCTGTTACATGCAGTTAATATTAATGTTGTATAATGAAGTAGGATATGTTGATCCTATTTTGATTGAGGAGCTTTAAGGAGTGAAATATGATGTGCTCAAGCAGCATTGGTGAAACTATTTTTCTCCTAAATGTCACATAGTTAAGAGCCCATTGAGACACACTCATTTATAGAAACCTTCTTCTCCCATGCCTCAAATCTAAGTCAAAGATGAATGGCATAATGGTTTAATTAAACAACATTCCCCTCAAGTCATAGCTCATGAGGAGTAAGAGAGACAAGAGTATTTCCTGTAACTATCAGCTTCTTCAATAACACCATTTCTGTAGTATGTCCCCTAGTCACCTCCATCAGATGGCATGAGTTTGTAGCTGAACTTACTTCACTCTTTATTCACTTCCCTTCATCTATTGAGAGGATGCCTTTTGCCTTTCAAAGTTCAGCTCTCACTCTTCAAACAAGGCTGCTCACCTGCTCTAAGATTTCTCTTTCCCATGAAGCCAGTAAAATTCATGAATACTTTCACAGGCCACAGGAGGTGAGGCTCAGTGATTGCTTGAGGGCTAAATATATCATTTATACAAGAATGAAACAGCAAATACAAGGCTCAACTATACTAAAATAGTGGCAAATCTTACAGCTCACTTATGCTTCATAATGTAAATGTGTGTGGAGAGAATCTACAGCATGTGATACAAACACCATGTAAGGACTTTGAGGAAACAAGGTGACTTGAGCTAATGTACGTGAGGCTGCCTGCCCCACTCCGTTCCCATACCCGCTGGACTGGCCACGGAACTCAGAAATGAGGGCAACCTGCCGCAGCACTGGAAGAAAAGTCACCACTTACCTGCCATGAACTGAGCAATTCTCACCAACTGAAAGTCAGAGAGGATCACTTTCAAAGTGAGACTGACAGAATTCAAATCATCACAGAACAAAGAACTACAAACCCTATAGGAAAGCAAACAGGTGCTCCACTGAGATCTCAGGCATGGCTGGGAGTGCTTGGGAAGACAAGGAAGTGAGGAGGGCCCTATGAACAAGCTTTGAAGAAATTCACTGTTAAGAGAATTAGAAAAGAATGCTGCATAAAATAAGGAAATTATCCTAGCATTGAAGAAGGGGAAAAGGAGCATGCTTGTGAAAAATATTTACTCCAGGAAATGAGATCACACTGTAGTCACCATCTAAAACCTTTCGTCAAAAGCAATAAAACCCTACAGGAAAATAAAATACCAGCACGTGGTCTTAAACAATATTAGCACTAATAAAGAATTACTGCAGAAACTGAATCCCTGAAGCTTCTCAACTGGTATTCCCGTAGAAGACACCAGAACAATTATAACAAAAGTAATATGCAAAAATACCCATGAAGACAGCCTTCTTGAATGAAGTAAGACTTCAGCTTTAAAAACTGAAAGGGCAAAATTACAGAATATAGATGAACACCTACACATGCCCTGATTAAATTTCTGAAATTTAAGCATAATTCATCTTTCAATCATCTAGTCAAAAAAACAAAAACATATCAAAACAGATTCCTTACAAAAGAGAGACAAATGTTGGTTCCAGGCTCATTAGAGCTTGATAGTGAATGTATTTATACACATGCATATATATTAACCCATATTTCCCCATAACAAAAATATATTAAACATATATTCTTAAAATCCTCAATAAAATACTAGTGACATGAATTCATCAAATACTATAGGTATAAAATTGTTCAGAAATTTCAGGAGGCATAGCAACCACTTCAACCCTTAAACCTCTATTACCTCCAGCCTCAGTATACGTTTAAGAGAAAACACAGCCCTATTCCACTTTGATCTACTTCCTTAACCAACATTTGCTTCATCCTTGCAGACACAACACAATTAGTATTCATTTCTCATTGTACAATAAGTACTTGAATTTTCAATTGTATATCCCACTGCCTCTCCTGGGCTTCACTGGTGGCTCAGATGGTAAAGAACCTGCCTGCCAATACAGGAGATCTGGGTTCGATCCCTGGGTCAGGAAGATTCCCTGGAGAAGGAAATGGCAACCCACTCCAGTATTCTTGCTTGGAGAATTCCATGGACAGAGGAACCTGGCAGGCTACAGTCCATGGGGTTGCAAAGAGTCAGACATGACACACACACTGCCTCTCCACTACGGCTTACCGTTTTCTTTCTATAGCTTTTTGCTGACATTTATAGATGCAATTTTTTTCATTCTAAAAACATACCACTCACAGACAAGAAAAGCTTTTTCCAACCCAATTTCCTTTTTCCTTATCCATTTCATTCCTTCACTCCTTCGCTTCTAAACTTCTCGAAATTGTGGTCTGCATTGGCTACTTCCATTTTCCCATTTTCCATCTCACAATTTGAGGGTTTTTTTTTTTAAACCAAGATTAGCGACTTTCTTATTATTAAAACCAGTGAGCACTCACAGCCTTGTCTTACTCAATCCCTCAGCCATGGTCTGATTGAATGCAGCTGGCTTCTAGAAATACTTTCTTCTCCTGTTGTCCACAAACACACTTTTATTTTCTTCCAACCTCTCTGGGAATTAACTCTCAATCTTTATTGCCAGATTCACTGCTCTGATCTATTCCTTAAATGCTAAGTCTGTGTGAAGTTTCTTACGTAGGCCCATTTTCTCACTCTAAACTGTCCAATCATGATCTCACCCATTCCCCTGGTTTAAATGATAACATAAATGTTAAGGATTCCTAAACAAATCCAGCAACACACATTTATATGCACATCCCACAGGTTTCTCAAATAGTATTAATACTACTTTACACTCACTAGCCCTTTGCATATTATCCTGTACGTATAGCTTTCCTCTTCATTGACTACTTTTTCCAAGTGTGAATCAATGCACACTCTTTATTAAGTATCCAGATATGTTTCCTTAATATGCAAACACCTTACCATGTCACTAAATAATATATGGCACGCTTTTACAATGCATTACTAAATACATGATGTTAAAGCTCCAATAGTTTGGCCAACTACGAAGGACTGACTCATCGGAAAGACCCTGATGCTGGGAAAGACTGAGGGCAGGAGTAGAAGGGGGTGACAGAGGATTTTGATATGGCTAGATGGCATCATCGACTCAACAGACATGAGTTTGAGCAAACTGCGGGAGATCATGGAGGAGCCTGGTGTACTTCATTCTATGGGATTGCAAAGAGTCAGACACAATTTAACAACTGAACAACAAGAATATGCAACAGAGACAACATATACTATGTAAAGCCTAATATGTATTTACTTTGTATTCCCTTTACCTAGAAGTTTGCAGACCCCAGCCCTATGGCCATGAAGACAATCTTTTGTCAGCACTGTACCAGTAGAACTTTCTTTGGTGATAGAAATTTCTATAATCTGTGCTGTCTCATATGATAGACACCAGCCATATGTGGCTATTGAGTACCTGAAATGTGCTTAATGGGTTTGAGGAACTGTTTTTTTTTTTTTTTATTTCTAGTTTTCTTTACTGATAATTTCTAATTTGATTGATTTAAAATGTCAAATACCTACAATTTCAATATAGTCTGTATTTTATATTTGAAAATAAAGAATATTGAAAACTGAATCATTTCAATGAGATAAACAACAAAGACTCAAAATCTCTCAATATTATCTAGAAACAGATTTTAAAATACCCAGTGGAACACTAAGTGGCAAACTACAATACATCCAAAGGTTAAACTCCTTTGAAAAGCAGCTGCTGTGCAGTTCTCAAGAATGAGATTTCCATGTTTCATTAATACATCTAAAATATGTCCACTGCCTACTACAAATCCTGATGATCCTCAGAAAGCTGGTCTGAATCAAGAACTGAGTTTTGGGTATTATTTAATCCACTTAAATTGCAAGATGTGTATTGTGGTTACTATAATGAACAATGTAGTCTTATGTTTTTATCTAAGTTTTAACACTGTATCTTTCAGAACTGTCTTAAATCCAACTAGATTTCTATACATGTTGTCAGATCAAATTTCATTTTCTCATAGGAATTAAAAAAATAACGTTTCCTAACCTTTTTCCTGGGCTTCCCTGGTGGTTCAGTGGCCAAGAATCCATGTGCCAATGCAGGAGACACAGGTTTGATCTTTGGATCAGGAAGATCCCCTGGGGGAGAACATGTAAACCCACTCCAGTATTCTTGCCTCGGAAACCCCATGGACAGAGGAGCCTGACAGGCTACAGTCCATGGAGTTGCAAAGAGTTGGACACAACTGAGCAACTGAAAAATAAGAATACTCATTTTCCTATGATGATGCAAATAGAATAATATACAGGTAGCAGAGTGGGGTTGGTAAGATCCCCTGGAGGAGGGCATGGAAACCACTCCATTATTCTTGCCTGGAGAATCCCCATGGACAGAGGAGCCTGATGGGCTACAGTCCGTGGGATCACAAAGATTTGGACACAACTGAGTGACTAAACGCAGCACACAGCAGAGTGGGAAAGATGTATGTGACTGCTAGGGGCCAGAGTCAACCTCAGAAAATTCTGTGACTTTTTTAAGATATATCGTTTTCACGACACTTATGCAGTAGGATTAGTTCTTACTTTCTAAGTAACTTATTCCTCAATACTAATACAATTATTATCCATATTTTCTATATGGGGAACTGTGGCACAAAGATTATGTCCAAGGGCATAGAGACAGTAGGTACCACAACCAAGACTTGTAACCAGGCCAATTTGGTGGCAGAGCTCATGCTGTTAAACCACTGACTCAGCAAGTATGGCTTTTTTCTATCTTATTGCACTAGCTCAGACCACTAATCACTGCATTAGTAAACTGGTAGTGGTTACACTCTTTGTCTTATCCCCGATTTTAAGGGGATAATTTTTTAGTATGGTATCTGCTTCATTTTTGTCAATAAATTTTATCAAGTAAAGGAGTTCCCTATTTCTTGTTTGCAAAATTTTATCATGAATTATGTAATTCATGAAACTGAAATTTTAATCAAAAGCTTTTTGTGCATATACTGAAATCATCACATAGCTTTTTTACCTTTAATCTCTTAGTATGATGAATCATTTTTCTAACATTGAAGTAAGTTTGCTTTCCTGGAATAAACACAGTCATGATGTTCTATGTACATAAATGTATAAAAGCTGTATGTTATCTGTATGTCATATGTGGTATTTATATGGTGAGAGAGAATATGGAGCTGGTTTGCAATTTTTAAGAGTATTTTAGTAGCAATTTTCAGGACCAAGACTAGCATGCAGTTTTCCTTTCTTCTACTACCTTTATCTGGTTTTTCCATCAGGTACATAAGCCTAATTTGATCAGTAAGAGAGTACCCTTTTTCATTCTCTTTGCAGTCACTATCTCAGGTCTGTCGGTCTTTGGAGGCAACTTACTATGTTCCCTCTGGCTGTTTTTAACTTCATTTCTTTGTTTGAGCATTCCATAGTTTATCTATCAATGTGCTTAGGTGTGAGTGAGTTTAATCTTATTTGTTCTTTTGGGGATCATTTTGAGAGTTAGTTTCTTTCACGAATAGCGGAAAATACTCAACTATAAACTTATTGAAAATTTCCTCTCTTCCCATCTTCCTATTGTATCTCTCTAGTATTTTGACTAGATACACGTCAGTCCTTCTAAATCTGTCATGCATTATTCTCAACATAGATTTTGTATTTTCCATCTCCATTTCTCTGTACTGAATTCTGAGTAATTTCTGATGTATACTCAAGTTTATGAATTCTCTTCAGTTGAATTCTGAATTCATTGAATTCCATTGAATCCAATTCAATGAATTCTCTTCAATGACCACATCCTACACAATCTGATGTTTAACATTTTTAAAACCATACACTGAGGTTTTGTAATTTTTAGAAGATCAATTTTACCCCTTTTTTTTTTCAAATTTTCACTAACCAAATTAGTCAAATGGATTATTTCTTAGCCATATTTTCAATACCCTTTTTCTCTAAACATGTTAAATATACTCATTTTATATTATTTTTCTGATAATTCCAGTGTTCACAGCCTTGATAGTTTGGTTTCATTTTAGGACTTGACTGTTTCTGTTGATACTGAAGAGATGTTTGTTTGTTTGTTTTTTAACCTTTTAAAAGTTTTGACTATGAATTCAACATTGGGTATGTAAACATGCGGAAGAAACAATTATTCAGTATTAGGAATCAAGTTGAAGCAATTTCCCTTTTGATAGGTCAAATGAGATAAATATATATATGATTATCTTGATAGATGCTAAAAGTTATCTTGTAACATTTGTCACCAACTCCAGATTTCTTTTAAGAGAAGAGTAAACTAAGAGTAGCATATATCCCTAAATGCTGTGCATCTTAAAATATGATATACTGGTGCTATCTGCACTAAAATCTTTGAAATATTGTTTCAAAAGGTTTATATATTCCACAGATTTCGAGAACTGGGCCTTCCAGGATGGTGGGAAACTAGAAAGAGGTACTTCTTATGGGCTTAGGGGCACAGACTACTTTACTCCCTGGGGGAGAATGCAACCTCACTGATACTGAGTTTGGACCAAGATCTAAGAAAGTTTAACACAAACCTCTCCTTAGAAATGCTAAACAAAGAGATGTGTACATTTTCCTTCAGTAGTGATGTGAATCCTAAACAGAAAAGAACTGTAAAATAATATTAGGCTTTGCTCTTCTGGGAAATCTGAACCTTTTGCAGACAGTGTCATCAGTTAGGTGCTGCTCCTTTGGAGACTGAGGGATGCTGCACTGTTATATGTTATAGGATTTTGTGTCCTTGGTTAAATGAACCTGGAAGTTACAACAAACTACATTGTATATGCTGGTCTTTTCCAATTAATCAACAGAATTTCTGAAAGCATGTAACAGGATACTCAGGCCAGGGGCTGACTGATTGAGTCAAAAAAATAAAAAACAGTACTATGACCAAAATGTTTGGAAAATAATATGCATTTAAACATATACTCTTCTTGGAAAATTACAACACAGTAGATAATTAAAGGCCCCATAAATTCCAACCATAAAGATAACTGCTTGGTTCAGATAAGGGGTTAGCAACCTTTTTTTCTATAAGGGCCATATAGTAAACATTTTAGACTGAGCAGGCCAAACGGTCTCTGTTGCATCTACTCAACCCTGCATTTGAAGTACAAAGAAGCCACAGAAAATACCTGAACAAATGCCATGGCTCTGTTTCAAAAGAAGTTTATAAAGAGAGACAGAGGGCTGAGTATGACCCATGTGCCATAGCTTAGGCAAATGACCACATCCTACACATATCTGATCACAGAAATTTTATTCACTCAAATATCAATCCATAACATATATGCTTTAAAGTAATAGGCAAATTTAAATGATAAATAAATCCTACTTGAAAGGCAAGTAGGGCTTCCCTGGTGGCTCAGATGGTATTGTGGGGGACCTGGGTTGGATCCCTGGGTTGGGAAGATCCCCTGGAGGAGGGCATGGCAACCCATTCCAGTATTCTTGCCTGAAAAATTCCATTGTCAGAGGAGCCATGCGAGTTGCAAACAGTTGAACGTAACTGAGTGATTAAGCACACACATTTGAAAGGCAAAGAATTTTTCTAAACTTTTTTAAAGCTTTCTGTAGGATTTATGAAGGATACAGTTATCTAAAAAATATTAGGGTAATAGAAGAGTGATAGGATTTTAAAATTTGTATTGTTTTCAATTTCCTTATACATGGACTTTTAATACTCATTTCTCACTCAACCTGTCTTTAACGATCTGTCTTGTGATTATGTTATAGAAAATCAATTTGAAGGTATGATATCCAGAGTTGGGGCTAAAATATAACAGAATATTAGAATCACAATAGCAAATTTACTAGCTTTTAAGTTGTATGACTCTTTGTACTTGTGCTCAGTTGTGTCCGACTCTTTGAGAGCTCATGGACTGTAACCTGCTGGGCTCCTCTGTCCATGGGATTCTTCAGGCAAGAATACTGGAGTGGGTTGCCATTTCCTTCTCCAGTTAAGTTGTATCAGTTCAGTTCAGTCGCTCAGTCATGTCCGACTCTTTGCGACCCCATGAATCGCAGCACATCAGGCCTCCCTGTCCATCACCAACTCCTGGAGTTTACCCAAACCCATGTCCATCTAGTCGGTGATGCCATCCAACCATCTCATCCTCTGTCATCCTCTTCTCCTCCTGCCCCCAATTCTTCCCAGCATTAGGGTCTTTTCCAATGAGTCAACTCTTTGCATGAGATGGCCAAAGTATTGGAGTTTCAGCTTCAACATCAGTACTTCCAATGAACACCCAGGACTGATATCTTTTAGGGTGGACTGGTTGGATCTCCTTGCAGTCCAAGAGACTCTCAAGAGTCTTCTCCAACACCACAGTTCAGAAGCATCAATTCTTCAGTGCTCAGCTTTCTTCACAGTTAAGTTGTATACATGTTATGATTTTCTTGTCTTAAAACTCTTAGTGAGGTAATATGTTTCCATGAACCGAAAAGCCAACTCTGTGGTAGACATGTTTGGTAAATGCTGACTATAGGACCACTAAATTAAGTATGTGGTGTCTGCAAACCTTACCTCATAACTTCCATGACTTTTGATCATTTTATTCAGAACTTTAGTATTGATATTACTAAGCAACTCAATCAATGGAAGATAAAAGGACTATAAACAAATAGATCTCTTTCTACTTTCTCATATATTTTTTTACTCCTTCTGCTTGGTTGATGTGACCTAAATGTATAATTTGCTCTTAATTTCTTAATGTTAACAGTATCTTAAGGCAAGGCATTCCTAGAGATTTTAAGGAAGGTAGAATATTTATATGGAAGAGTACAAAGTTCACTTTTAGCTTAATCACTGTGTGAAACTTAACAAAATCACTTTACTTCTTCGACCAACAGTTTCCTCATCTGTAAAATAGGATAATTAAACCCTTCTCATGAGGCGATTTCTAATGATACCTCATCATATATATGTGAACACCTGAGTAGAGCTCCTGACGAAGAGCAGATGCTTGAGAACAGATAGCTGCATTTGAAGATGTGAGTGTTTCTTAAATTTTACTTGCCAGGACTCTTTCACAGTCTAAATGTGTTTGGAAGGCACGTTTCATGCTTTAGAAGACTCAGTTAAGGGGATCAACTCAGGAATCAAAGTCCACTGCATTTGCATTTCAAAATAAGATATTGTGAAGATTCCCCACACAGTTTAGGAAGAATCTTCCCCAGAGAGAAACCTGCTAATAGAGTCCTAAATAGTATAGTGATTGCTAGACAGCATTATTCATCCTCATGACAACTCCAGAGCAACAGCCTGGGGAAAGCCACAGTCACATTACTAACAGTGATTCAGACTTCCTTATTTTAAAAGCATTCAATCAGCCAAAGCTCCCTTTCCACTAACGATTTCCAATCACAAACCTCTCTTGGTTGACAGCAATGCATTTCTCATTACAATGTGCTATCGTTACAGGTTGTCCTTCCCCATGGTTTTACTTCAGGTTAGAAATATCTCACCTCTATTTCACTGACCTGCAAAGATCAGAAAATAAACCTAATTCCGGTCTACACAGAACATGTTATAATTTATCAGAAGACTATGTGCTATTTATTAAAAAGTGAGTTTGGCCCCAACTCACTTTTTATTATAAATAGCTATTATCATGCTTGCATGAGTGCATTCAAAGTCTTATTCATTTTTTTTGAAGAGCTAGAACCTTTGAATTGGTTTCCCAGACAGTTTTAGGCAATCACCAGCTAGTAAAAGCAAAGCTATTTGAACGTCTCCATTATGGAATCTGGTTTGCTGCCTATAGGCCTCTATACATAGCACTTTCAATTAGGACACCTGGCCTATTCTTTAAATGTCCCCACAGGACATGATCTAATTTTAAACTCCAATATTCATTAATGCACTATAGCCTCAACCCTTAATCTCCAGCCTGATTTAATTCTGTACATCTCCTCTTTGTCTGACCTCTATAAAACTAACTTACAAGGGTCTTCATACTCTTGTAAATATCTTGCCTGGATGAATAGCATCGAGGATTCCAGTCAGCAGCTAGAAGATGGCTGGATTATGGACTATATTTCCAACAATTCACAGACTTCCAAGCCTCTGGCCTTTGGGTCACAATTTCTCTACCTAGACCCACCTTCCTTCCTTCCACTGGGAAACTTCAGTTTACTGTTCCACTCAAAGCCATCTACTACAGCAATTGTCTTTGCAGGTTTTCTTTTATGCCTCACTAGGTGAGAAAGCCTTCAAGGGCCGAGACCTATCTTTTTTATTCTCTTTGCATATGAGGAATGAGGGGGGAGGTGCTGTGCTGCAAAAGAACTTGCTGGTTGCCTTCATCCTCCACTTGGGCAAACACTACAGAGCACTTCAATGACGCTTGCACCACTTGACCTTTAATCTTGGGTTCCAGGCTTGCCTTCTTTATTTAACTGTTCTCTCTCCATTGCCCTTGGTAATTTCACTGGTTTTGAGTTAGATCCAAGTTCAAAGTCCAGGTGCACCCTTTACTAGTCCTGTCACCATAAAGAACCCACTTCTTAGCTCCTTTTCTTTTCACTGACCATCAACTTATGATTCTTTGCACACTTACCTGATACAGCAATTGTAACTTCCTCAAAATCATGGATATATTTAAGTCCCCCACACCTAGCTTCATATATGTTACAAGTAGGCAATCAGGAAACACTGAATAAGTGAATCCTCTCAAGATGCCATTCATTCATTCACTCACTTTGTATTTGAGGGCACTTTTCTTTTACTTCTGTTATAGCATTTTGAAGTGAGGCAGTGCTGGATTCAGAATCTATTGATAGCTTTGTCACCTGAAAGTGAAAGTCACTCAGTCGTGTCTGACTCTTTGCAACCCCATGGACTGTAGCCGGCCAGGCTCCTCTGTCCATGTGGATTCTCCAGGCAAGAATACTGGAGTGGGTTGCCATGCCCTCCTCCAGGGGATCTTCCCAACCCAGGGATCGAACCCAGGTCTCTCATATTGCAGGCGGATTCTTTACCATCTGAGCCACCAGGGAAGCCCACCTTAGTTACCTGTTACTATGCTACTTCATACTATATTTTTTACAAGTAAAAATTCCACTCAATTATAAACTCTTAAGGGGAGACAGTATATATTGTTCATCTTTAAGTTATTCCTCTTTCAAGGTTATCATGGGGACTCACAAGTCTGACTCCCGTAAAAGGGTGCTTAATGAAAAGGAAGTGCAAAAGCAGAGTAACAAGTGCCAAGTATTTATATAAATGAGGTGTTTTCATGATTACTGTGCTGGGTCCTCTCATTAGAACCCTTTCTGTGGCAGCACTTCCATGAGCTACAGCATGATCTTGATAAATGAGAAAGATATGACTTTGAGTTTCCCCTCTGCTGCTTTCTACATGTGTTCCACCTTCAAATCCCTGACAGTTATCAGCCTTGACATCATTGCTATAAGCTAACAGTTATGTTAGGTAGTGGACTGGCACATGGGGGATGCTCAGTTAATGTTTGTTACCTCTCTTCTCTGTTTTGGTTTAAAGGGTATAGTAATGTGTCCCATGTGGGTTAGACTGACCACTAATAAGCTTTTAACCAGTTGGAAATGACGTGATTCCATACTATTATCCCTTTTGATTGCAGAAGGGAGAATTTTTTTGAGTGGAAAAAACTACTGCTATTAAGACGACTCAAAAAGAAAACAACTCATTCATGCACCTTCCTGAATGTATAGCAGTACCACTGATAGTGGACAACAAAAGGTTCTTAGCCATTTTCTTTGCAGATTAAAAAAAAAAAAGCCCAAAACGTCTAAAAGGCATGCCACAGCACACAAGACATACTGAGTTCCACCATATCTTTCAGCCATGTAAATCATTTGGGGTTGTATTCTTGAAGCCTGTGAGTAATTATTCAAACTAAACGTGGAAGCATAGAAAACTAAAAAGTTTATATTCAGGAAGGTCCATGAATGAGTTGTTTTCTTTTTGAGCCATCTTTCTAACCAGGTGAAAATCTCACTTTCCAGCTCACATTCTATTCAGAGCCAGGAAGCTGTGGTAGAATTCAGTTTCCTTTATAGCATACTTCTAGAACTGTAGCATGCTTGCCTAGGTGCCAGGTTTATTGTTGACTATGCTGGATTGGATAAAGGGACCTATTTTTATCTCCTCAAGTCCAATTAATATAGCTGATAAAAAGGAAGAAAGAAAGGAAGGAGAGAGGGAGAGAAAAGGAAAAAGAAAGATCAATATGGCATAACTTCTTCCTTCAAGTGAAGCTCTACATTTCATCACCAAGTGTTCATAAATTTTACAATTTATACCTGTCTATTAAATTATTGGGGGGGGGCTTCCCAGGTGGCTAAGCAGTAAAGAACCTGCCTGCCAGTGCAGGAGATGTGGGTTCAATTCCTGGGTCGGGAAGATCCCCTGGAGAAGAAAATACCACTGCAATATTCTTGCCTGGAAAATCCCATGGACAGAGGAGCCTGGCTCATGGGGTCGCAAAAGAGACACAACTTAGCAAGTGAGCACACCCAGCATATGCATTAAATTATTTATATTCGACATGAAGATTATTCAACCCCAGCACTATTGACATTTTACACCAGGAAATTTTTGGTTGTGGGGATGCGGTCCTGTGTGCTGCAGGATGGCCAACAGCCCATGTGATCCCTACCCACTAGAAGCCTGTAGCATCCTGCCCACCAATTATGACCACCACAAATGTCTCCATATATTTCCAATTATGCGGGGAGGGGGTGGGAGCTGCCCCACGTTGAAAACCACAGATGTTTACTTTCATGAAGAATTCAAAACAGCTTGCAAATAGACATACAATAAAATACAAAAAAAATATAAGCATCGTTATCATCAAGGAAATAGATGAATAAAAATCCAAAACCAGTGGAAGAGGAGAGGAACCAAGGTATGAAGAGATTAAGGACTAAAAAGACTGATTCTGTTGAACCTCAAGTATCTTTCTGAGCTTTCTGGCTGCCAAAGGAGCAGGAAGGGCAGCAGAAAGTCAGAAAGAGACAGGCAAGCCTACTGCACATGCATAAACTGAACTCTTGCAAACCTGTCTGCTCATAAACATAAAACACATGCAAACACACACCTGCTACTTCGCAGTAATAAACCATCATCTGTGTCTACCCAAATACTCAAAACTCTAAAACTTAAGGATTATCCTCTAAGGTTCCCCTTTCTCTTACCTAAGAGCTCCACCTACTCACCCCACACTGAACCTATTGTTAGCAAATCTTGTCAATTATAAAACAAATATATATCTGAAATCCATCTTTGAATCTGTCTCCTTCGTCATCTCCCTTAGACCAAGATTTCATCATTTACTGCCTGGTCTATACCAAGAGCCTCCGAATTTGTCTCTTCATTTCCATTTTGTACCCCTTCAATCACTTCTCAGAGGAATCTTCTTTAATGTAAACCAAATCATATGACTTTCCTGCTGAAACATGCCAAGAGCTTGGCAGTGCACTGAGAATGAATCAAAACTCCAACATTCAGCTCCTACCCGTTTTTCCAAAATTTTCTAACCTTTTCTAACCATCTCCCCCATCGCCACCAACCAACCACACTCCATTTCTTTCAGTTCCCACCACACAGACTCTTCCCCAGCATCAAGTACTGCAATTATTATTTCCAACTTAATAAAGACATAGTTTTGTGATTTTTCAGCTACATAGTACACATACACCGAAGCATTAATATGACTCGTTACAGGGATTTAACACTAGGGAAATGTGGGAGTAGAGTAAACTATTCCTGTCTGATTTAGGAACGTGATATTTACCAGGAAGACAGGAAGGGAAGATGGACGTAAAGTGAAGAAGGCAAGAAAAAGACAAAAGCTACAAATGGAAGTGGCAGCCCACGAGTCGGGCGGGAGCCCACAAAGGCAGATGGGGGTGGCTGGAGTTCCCCTTACCTCCAAGCTCCATACAGTGAGTGTTTAGAAGGAATAGGCGCTCTTCATGAAGCTCTACTCTCACCCCAAGAGCTAGCAGTGAAAGGAGCAGGATGCAGGGGAAGCTGGGGCAGCCTCAGGCCCTACCTCTCCCGCTGCCCTGAATCCTCGAGGTAACCAGCAGATGGATGAGTGAAGAGGCCTGTGAACTACAAGAGCACGTGCCTCCACTTCTGGCAGGTGCAGACACCCATTGCTGCTGCTGGTCTTCCAGCCACCAAAACTCCTATTCCAACTGAGCAAAAACGTCCAGGGAAGGAAATTCTGTGACGAAGGAGTGTGGCCTAGCCAGGCTGCCACATTACAGAGCCTCCACATCCTGGTAGCAAATAGAAATGCTTTTATTGATTTTGAACAAAATGTAGCCAAAATTTAGAAGACTTCCAGGAAGGTTTAAAAAAAAAAAAGATAACATGGATCACATGGGTTGATTTACCAGTCCTTCAAAGATGCCATCATTTTGAACCTCAGACTGACCACAGGCAGCAAACATGTTTAAATGATCATGTTGATGTTTTTTGTTGTGATTACACCATACCAGTATTTGCAGAAAAATGTTATAACCTAAATACTTTGTGTATATATGTAATGCTATTTTTAAATTTGGGGAACTATAGTTTCTATTTGAATTGGTAGAACACTTTGTTTTTATAGATGTAACTATAAACTATCTATGCACTACCACTAATACCAAGCACATTTCTGCCCCCTATCTTTCTTATTTGAGTAGGAATATTGTTTTTACCATCATGCTGGGCTCTACCAGTATTTTTTATTATCAATATATTTGTATTTCACCACAAAGTAAATTGCATTTGTATTTTAAATTTTTTAGACGTAAATACACTTTTATGTAAATGTTAATTACAACAGAAAACGTTTTTTCTTCAGTTTTGAAGTTCTAAAGTGAATTTACAGTAACATTTACAATAAAGGGAGATACACTGTCTCTGACAATGTGATATTCCCAAAGGCTTGCTGAGGCAAGCTCCATAAATTTGGTTTCTTAAAAATGGTACTATTATTGGAATAAGCTCTTTTTTATTTGAAGCATCTGATAATACTGATATGAAATTCAACTCTTTTAACTGCAAAAATCTTCTGCTAGTGGAACCAACACAGTATAAACTGTCCTTTTATTTCTCCTGCACGCACAAACACTTTGAATTTGAAAATGAGCAAAATTAAATTAGAATAGTGATTTCACTCTCCAAGTCATCATTCACAGAGTAACATGGAAACATCTTTTTGCAACTAAACATGTTAATAGTAAACCATCATCCTCTGAAACACTCTTAAATGATGATTAACTTTCAAGTGATTGCTGAAGCTTCTTCAGCAGATTGGTAATTTCTGATTTTCACCTGATCAATGGTACGACTACCACCACAAAGAGTGAGTGGGTAATATCAGGGAATATTTTGTTTTTATCATCAATTTTCTTGCAAGATCAATACTGAGTACTTACTGTTTGCATTTAATATGCACTTTTATTTTTTGGAGCTCACAGCTACAGAAAAGGTGAATCACAAAAACTTTTTAAAAAAAAACAAATTTTACTTTGTAAAAAATGAGAAATCCAAATAGGAACCACATGTGGATTACTCTGTCTATAGACTATGGTATGGCTGGTCAGCCCCAGTTTCTATCCTGTATTTCTTGGACACAACCTGTAATGTCCCATGATTTCCACTGACCATGACAAGTGGCAACCTTCCCTTATAGCTTCATGTACTTAGCAATTCTTGGCTTAGATCATGGCACAAGTGGCTCCTGTAGCGCAGTGGAGCCAATGACTTCTGCCATCACCATTTGACACTAGAAGGAAGCAGTGACTCCCAGCACTAGGCATCACACACTTCACTGTATCCACAAACACCTAGCATGCTGACTTTAAAAAACAAAGATCAAAGGAAAAGAAATGGGCCAGCACTGTCCACTACACAAGCATCTCACACACCACACAATGAGACCAAGTCAGAAAGTAGAAATATACACTGCAAACCTGCCAAAGCTACCCTGACATATTTTAATGCAACTATTAATATTAATGTTTAGTCTCTCAGTTGTGCCCGACTCTTTGCGACCTATGGACAGTAGCTCGCCAGGCTCTTCTGTCCATGGGGAGTCTCCAGACAGGAACACTGGAGTGGGTTGCCATTTCCTCCACCAGGGGAACTTCCCGACCCAGGGATCAAACCCACATCTCCTGCATTGGTTGGCAGATTCTTTACTGCTGAGCCACCAGGGAAGCCCAATACTTTACTAAATGTGAAATATCCAGGAAAATGCAAAATCTGACTGGATTCCAGGAGTATAGGAGTAAACAGGGGCTCACCCAGGAAAACAGGGACTCACGGGTGAGTCATTTAGTACCTAGTCCTAGTAACTAGGATTCACGTTTGGTTCAACCTTAAGTCTGATTCAGAGCTCCTGCCTGTCTCCTGAGTGAGGCTCTGGGTTCTGCCATCAGCAAGAGGAGGTGAGCAGGCAGTGCTTGGTCTCTTCTTTCTCTCTCCCCTCAACCCTACCACCTCTTACTGGCCAGAGGCGACCAGCCTCAGTGACCTCCAATAATTCTTACCCCATAGTAGCGACACTGTTTTGTTGTCCCTTCTCACACTGAAGGGGCCTGACTTGTGTAAAAAACATCTGCACAAGGCAACCTCATGGAAAGGTCCTGAGTCAGAAATACCTACTAAGCCACTCTGGAATTTCTGACCCATAAAAAACTGAGAAAAATCCATTTTTCTTGTATTTAAGACACTGACTCTGGAGGTGATTTTTCACATGTCAATCAATAACTGATGAATTCCTCCTGGGTCAGGAAGAACCAGGGGGATGAGAAGAAGACAGTAGGTCTTTTACGGCTGCTGTACCCACAAATCTCACCTTTAGGGTTGTACTCCCTAAACTGTGTCCACAGCCTGGCTTTTGAGGGGCGGTGGAGGGGGGGGCACTCATTAGTCATTCTTCTGAGCACTGGCAGATGTCCTCAAAAAGAAATTCTTCCACTTGGGCAAGGCATGCTCTGGATGATTCACAACACCCTCAAAGCTTCCACCCCTGGCAATAGACCCATAGCTTCTTCCTCTTTGGGTCTTTTTTTCTTTCTGGTAAGCAGCTTTCTTGGGCATCCAGACGTCAAGATGACTCAAGGTGACTATCTTCTGAGCTAGCCACTTGACCTAAAGGAAAACTGCTCCAAGTGCAGTTTGGCTAATAGCTGATTCTCTCTCCTTGCACTGCCTTTTGGAGCTACTCAGATTCACTCTTAATTTCTATGTTCATTTATCCCCCCCCCACTTAAAGATACTATCTAATTCTTTCAAGAACTCTTGCCCTGACCTCCATCTGAGTGTGATCGTGAATTAGACATATGAGTTTCTGTAGTTCTGGAAGATTCCATCCTGGGAATGTACTGCTACTCTTCCCTTGCAGGCATACTGAATCTGTGCAAGTGGTTCTCATGGAACCCTCTTCCATCAAGTTTAGTGGAAAAACTAAAAATCCATTCTACTTTCTATTCCAAAATATTCCTTTCAGTAATTCCCTTTAAAGTGTTTCATATTCTCTTACACAGGAAAAATGGTGAAGAGGTCACTGGACCAATTTTTCTAGCTTTCAGTGTGTTCTTTAAGAGATATGTCTAGCACTATTGTTCTCAAATTTAGGATTTTAGCCAAAATTCCTAGAAAACTGAAAAAGCACAGTTTATTATCCTGCTACATTCTAGCTTTTTCCCTCCTGCCTGAGATAAGGCTGGTAAGTTCACAGGATATACATTTTAATAAATCGATGAAATTACCAAGATCTTATTATCAAAGGGGTAGATAACTATATTTTTAAATACTCATATAAGGTATTCTATAGCAGTTAGCTTTTTTTGTAACATAATGACTCATTTCTTCAACATTTTAAAAACTCACTAATGACTTTATAAAGCTTTTTAAAAATACTAATCCTTGTTAAAGGCAAAGGACACAAGATTTTCCTGGTGGTCCAGTGGTTAGGACTCTACATTCCTATTGCAGGGGGTGCGGGCTCAATCCCTGGATGGGGAACTGAGATCCTGCATGCTATGCAGTGCAGTAAAAAAAGAAAATAAAAAAAGAAAAGCACAGGACATAGCAAAACTATTGTTTCCAAAAATACTGTAATCCATATTCTTCACAAGACTGAGAAGAATATCATCTCTACTGTACCAGATTGAACATTATGAATAAGGGTTAATTTGAAAAAAGGAAAAGATGGAAATCATAGTTGCAAAATGAAAACCTATAAAGGAGAAAATGAATACTCGACTCACTCTGGAGAAACTGTATGTTGACATGCTTAGGAACATGGGACTCTGGGGTTCAAATTTCCCACCTGTATGAACTTATACAGATTACTTCAATACTCTGAACACTAGTTATCATATTTGTGAAAACAAAGATGATAACTGAACTTCACTCGCAGGATGCTTGGGAGAATTAAATGACATTGTACACACTGAACACTTAACTACACACAGTCGATATGTAATAAATGTGAGCTTCTATCACTGAAGAATAACCAAAATATGAGAAACTTAAACAAGTTCTTCCAGGCCATAAAGGAAAGGGATAAAAATATTCAAATTCTATGATAAATACATGATCAATATGGAAGACATATTCCAGAGATGCAACCTATAGATAATTGGTGATCTTGAAAAAGAGTATAAAACCAAGAGAACAGAGTTAATAAGCAAAGAAAGACCTGCAGACTGAAAGTGCTCAGAATGTATTAAGGAAAAATGAATAAAATTAATTCTACAAGTATACTTAGTTTGGTGTATTTTATTTTCTTGGTGGAATTTATAGATTTCAATTATAAAGAAAGAATCTCATGAATATCTAGCAAATATTACAAAGGAAGAAGGAGAAAAGTTAGCCCATAAAAGAATTAGGTCAAACCCTAGGCTCGTCTGCAACACTAAACTCCTGAAAGATACAGAAGTTTCTGTGGCAGTTTTACTCAAAAAAATTGTTGTTCATGTGTGAATAGATTTGTAAGCATGCTATCACTCAGGAATTATGCCAACCTGGTACTCTTCATGAATAAAATATTTGAAGGTCCTTCCAAATTAAACTACAGGAAAACGTTTGCTAGGAAAAATGTATCAAGAGATAACCAACTAAAATTCAAGGCAACTTCAGAAAAATTTGAAGGAACAGGCTTTTATATATATACTCTTAAATAACTGTAAATACATACTTACACTTTTAAATTATTGCTTTTAGAGGGACTACTAAATTAATTTTGTATTTACTTACAAATAAGAAAATGATATTTTAAAAAACAAATAAAAGCAAATTATAAAAATGAATTCCACAAGCCCAGGTTGTAACTGCAAAAACTTAGAAGAAAGAAAGGAAGAAGAAAACAAATGCAATGAATTCCACATCTCAGAAAGGAAGTGAAAATTAAAGGAGTTATGTCAAACAAAAAGTAACATTATTTTTCTAAGAAAACTGCTCCAAAGAGGCAGAGAGAGGAAGTCAGGTTCTCTTTCCTGTTTCCCTTGCTTACCTTCCTTCTTGCACTCCTCCAGCTCCTCAGCAATCACCATGGTGGGGTGGTAGCATCTGCTACCTCCGGAGGCCAGAAATCACTGATGGCTGTGACATTTCTTGTTCATTAAATATTTTCATTTCACAGTTGGAATCCTAGGTTCCAAGAGTCCTCGAGTGCTTCCACTCAATGTTTGGAATGCAGTCCCTATGACAGGAACAAGCCTGGGCTAGCCTCCTACTAGAGGAGAGTCCCCCACTTTGTTTCAGCTAAAGCACCAGAGGCTTCAGGGCTAGCAGAGATCAGCAAAGCTGCTTACCTGACCCACATCCGCACCCAGATGCACCTGGGAGCCTAGCCAAGCTCAGAGGAAACAATCAGCTGAGCCAATATGCAGAATCCTGAGCTAAATAACTGGCCGCTTTTTAAGCCACTTCCTTTTTGGTAACTCCCCATTGTCACAAAATAAAGACCAGACTCTACTGTGAATTAAGAAAATTTCCTGCTCACCCCCTCACCCCCCGCCAAGATCAAGGTTTACAGCAGCTCTGCCGCTCCACTGCCAACACTCTCAGTCACTGCCATATGGTCCAGAAAAGTGAAAAAGTGTAAGTGTTAACAGCTAAGTCATGTCTGACTCTTGGTGATCCCATGGACTGTAGCCTGCCAGGCTCCTTGGTCCATGGGATTTCCCAGGCAAGAATACTGGAGTGTATTGCCATGCCCTCTTCCAGCAGATCTTGCTGACCCAGGGATTGAACCTGCATCTCCTGCATTTCAAGCAGGTTCTTTACCACTGAGTCACCAAGGAAGCCCAGAGACCAAGGTTAATCTACTGAATCAAAAGCACTGGGCATCAGCTAAGAAGATTTTAAAGAGGTCTTGAGCCATATCCCAGTCTTCCTGAAACAAACTTCAGAAGTGGGACCAAAGAATCTTTTATATTCTTATTAAACTCCACAGGGGATTCTGATGAGACTAATTGTCATATTCCTGTTTGAGAATAAGAGCTTCACAGGTGGCAGAGAGGTGAACAATATGCCTGCCAATTCAGGAGACACAGAGACATGGGTTCGATCCCTGTGTCGGGAAGATCCCCTAGAGGAAGAAATGGTAACCCACTTCAGTATTCTTGCTGGGGAAATCCCACGGACAGAGGACCCTGGTGGGCTACAGTGCATGGGGCCCCATAGAGTCAGATGTGACTGAGAGCACACACAGACACACAGTCACAGACACACACACACACACACACACAGTTTGAGAATAAATGTCTTCAGCTCCTACCATGCTCTTCTGCAAGCACACTGAGTCCTCCTATGTCTTTGATCATGATGTCTTACTCCTATAATGTCCTGTCCATGCTTCCCCACCTGATGAGCTCATTTCTGAAGTCTGATCTTGGGTCTTCGCTCTCTGTAACTTCCCCTGGATCCCTCAAACCATGTTGAATTAATTAATTCCTCATCTCTGTCCTCATGGCATTATGTACCTCTGAGGAGTATAACAGTCATCGCATTTTCTAAAAAAAAAAAGCTTGTTTACACACCGGACTTCCTTCATGACTGCCGTTTTCAGGGGCAAGAATCTTGATCTTAACTGTTCTTTATACCGCCAGAGCCTTCTGAGCCCCTGGTAGGCATTCAATAACTGTTCAAATGAATTGACATTTTATCCCTAAAGGTTTTCTTTAAGTTATAGTTCACTATTTTACTTGAAAAGTTGTGAATTTCCCAGAATGTAAGTGTGAATTATTTTTGGATTAGCTGCTAGTTAAAACAAATAAACAAACAAACAAGCAAACTGTACTTTATGCAGTTCTTCCCCTCTATGTAATACACAGGTAATTGAGGTCAGAATGAGGTATTTTCATAGTATTAAAAAGTCTTTTATCTCTCTGTTCTGTATGCCCTATTCAGTTGTCTGAGATTTCCATCACATTATTAATATATTTTAGCTTCAGAATCATGTTCTCCCCTTAATTAGAATTTTTAAAATATTATTAAAAATAAGTTTATATTTCATGCTATCTCCAAGTTGCCACAATGTAAAAATCTCAAATAGAACCCATTTTTAAGTTTTGAAATGTTATTACATTTTGATTATATGTTCTATGTATAATTACTATAAACCAAATTTATCACTTTCAACTTAACAAGAAATTTGTTTCCTAAGTGTCAAATGATATACAACTGCACCAAATCATTGTGGAATATGTTTGCTGCAAACACTACTCCACCAGTCTTTCAGATTGCCTGTCACTGGAAATTTAGTTTATGTAATGATATATCTCTATCCAAATAATTTATACCATGTATAATAAGTTGATCTATTTCTTATATTAATGAAATGGTTGATGGCAAAAGATTTTAAGTGAAAATAGTAAAAAAGATGCATATTGCTTACATTCGATAGCTCACTGAAGGAGGTCTTGTTGAGTTTCTTGTAGCTTGCATTAGATTCATCAAAACAGCAGTTGATGGGCTTTGTGTCTAATTTTACTTTATTAGCATCAGGAGTTCTGCTTACTCTTTTTTAAAATAATTTTAATTCTTTCTTTCTGTTTTTTGACTGTTTGTTCTTTGTTGCTGCATGGGCTTTTCTCTAGTTGAGGCAAATGGGTGGCTACCTTCTAGTTGTGGTGCATAGGCTTCTCATTGCAGTGGCTTCTGTTGTTGTGGAGCACAGGCTCTAGGGTGCGAGGGCTTCAGTAGTTGTGGCATATGACCTCAGTAGTTGCAGCTTCTAGGCTCTAGAGAACAGTCTCAATATTTGTGCACATGGGCTTAGTTGCTTCACAGCATGAGTGATCTCCCCAGACCAGGGGTTGAATCCATGTCTCCTGCATTGACAGGTGAATTCTTTACCAGTGAGTAACCAGGGAAGTCCCTGCTCACACTTAAAGGTTGCTACCAGCAATGGGGACTAGAAAGTAAGGATATTCGACATTTTGAGGAAGGTCAACAATGTATTTTTCTCAGCTCAGGCTTTCTGAGAAGCAAGTCATCTGTTTTCCAAATACAGGGAAATGGCTAGAACCTAGAAATAATAACTTTAAATGTCGTGTTCAGTTAGAGTCTAATTATTCTGTCTTGAAATACTGCATTCACAAATGAGCTCCTGTTGGTTGAGTACCAGCAGCAGTGTTCGTCTTACTACCCAACCCATAATGTGCTACACAGTAATTGAGGCCAAGATCCAATGTGGCTCATCTGGTAAAGAATCTTCCTGCAATGCGGGCGACCTGGGTTTGATCCCTCGGTTGGGAAGATGCTCCGGAGAAGGGAACGGCTACCCACTCCAGTATTCTGGCCTAGAGAATTCCATGGACTACAGTCCATGAGGTCACAAAGAGTCAGACACGACTGAGCGACTTTCACTTTCACTTTCCAATGTGTCCTTCAAGGAATCTGTGTGGTGTGACCCTACAGAGCTTCAGGGAAGATTCTGCTACCTCAGTTATTATTCTAGCCACAGGTATCTTGATCATTACATGCCTAAGGCTTGTTCATGTAACGTCTGCATGAGCACACAGTATTCCAAGACAACTTTTCTCATCAGCGTTAAAAAATGCTTACTAAACATCTGCTCACTCATGGCTTTGGCAGCATGAGAGAAAGTTTTTGAATTGCTTACACTGGAAAGAATCTTTGTAACTTACAGTTTTGTTAGGATTGTCATTAAACAGGTCAAATATTTGCCTGTGAAAAGAAGTTTCTCTCCACAAAATAAGTAGCTGTGATGTGGCTCTGGGAGACTTAGGGGTTATATGAGTCAAATGTGATGATGTTGCAAAAGAGACCCTCTGGAGTGTCTCTGCCCTCCAGAGCTGTATAAACTAGGAGTTCTTCAGGTTCCTGACTTGGATTCCTTGAAAACATGATATACTTCTTTTCCTTCTTTGGCCACTTCATTAGTTCTTCCTTTTTGGCCTACTCACCAAGTGGGAACATAGCCAAGGCTCAAACTCAGATTTTCTGTTTCTATTGCCTCTGTTAGTTATTACCTCTCTGGGGGTAGCTATTTTATTTAGATAATGTCTTGGCAAACATCTGCTTTGAAACCACCCTGTGCTCTAATGTCATTATGTAAAAGTATTATAACCAGGTGTGTGCCCTTATGGGGAGTACATGTTGATACATGATTAAAATTAAAAATGAATATAGATACCATTGAGCTCACTGTGAGAAATACAGATAACACGGCGTAGGGGGGCGGAAATGAGCTCAATTAGAATTGAAACAGAAATATATATTCACTTTTACTCTGTGCTCTTGCATAAGAAATTTCTCTGGGCTTGATTTTTACTATTAAGTGAAATAGGTTAGATTAGAAGGATCTGAATGTTCCTCAAAGTCTGGCCATGAACTAACTCTATATTAATTTTAGGGCATGAATCAAACGGGCTCGCATTAATTTTCATTGTGCACAAAATTCCACTGATGACATTGGCAGCAAAACAATCCTTAGTCAAGGTCAGGAACTTCTGGAGAGCCTAGGACCAGGCAGTAGTTTACAGTGTACTTATGCCATTCTGTCTCTTTTCCTGTAAAGGTCATACTCTTCCTAGAGTGCAGAGAAAGGAAACTAACTCCTAAAGAAGTTTTAAAATTAATTGTCTCAGGGGGAAATAAACACCTGGGTTTTTTTATTGTTTAGATATTTTCTTTTATTATTTTTTATTTATTTTTTTACTTTACAATGTTGTATTGGTTTTGCCATACATTGACATGAATCTTCCATGGGTGTACATGTGTTCACCTTCCAGAACCCCCCTCCCACCTCCCTCCCCATTCCATCCCTCAGAGACATCCCAGTGCACCAGTCCCTAGCACCCTGTATCATGCATCGAAACTGGACTGGTGATTCATTCCACATATGAAAATTTACATGCTTCAATGCCATTCTCCCATATCATCCCGCCCTCGCCTTCTCCCATAGAGTCCAAAAGACTGTCTATACATCTGTGTCTCTTTTGCTATCTCTCATACAGAGTTATTGTTACCATCTTTCTAAATTCCATATATTTGTGTTAGTATACTGTATTGGTAAACACCTATTTTGCAGTATAATTTTTCCAGCTTTGTTGAGATGTACCTACTATTATATAAGTTTAAGTTGTATAGCATGATAATTTGATATGTGTATATATTTGAAACGATTACCACAATAAGGGTAGTTACCACATCTACTACTTGATGTGAAGAGTGAAAGTCGCTCAGTCATGTTCAGCCTTCTTTATGGTCAAACTCTCATATCTGTACATGACTACTGGAAAAAACATAGCTTTGACTATAAAACAATCATTGCTGAGACCAATGTCATGGAGCTTTTTTCCTAAATTTTCTTCTAGGAGTTTTATGTTTCAGGTCTTACATCTAAGTCTTTCGTTTCTTTTAGTTAATTTTAGTGATCAGTGTAAAAGTGAGGTCCAGTTTCTTTTTTTTTACATGTGAATATTCAGTTTTCCATGCACCATGTAGAGAAAACACTATCTTTTCCCTGTTGGGTATTATTAACTTCCTTGTCAAATACTAGTTGACCATCCATGTGTGGATTTATTTCTGGGTCCCCATTCTGCTGTATTGGTCTATGCATTTGTTACTATGCCAGTAGCATATTGTTTTGATTACCATATATCTTTTGATGAGAGAATTTAATCCATTTACATTAAAAGTGATTTTTTATAGGTAGGGGCTTAAAATTGCCCCTTTGCTAATTGTTGTCTTTTTTGTACATCCTGTTTTTTTTTTTTTTCCCCTTTCTTGCTCTTTTCCTTTGGGATTTAATGACTTTGTGTTTTTCATTTACTTCCTTATCGTTAACTTTTATGTTAAAATTCTTTGGATATAATTCTGAAAGTTGAGTTGCAAGGTCAAAATGTATGCAAACTTTAAGTAATATGAATATTAAATTGACCTCAATAAGGGTTATACCAATTTAATCCCCATTAGCATATCTTGTGTTTGTCAGTTTCTTTAGTATTTGCCAAACTGGTATGTTAAAACATCTTTTGTTTTATATGGCAGCCTACAGAATTATTACAGACCTCTTCCTCTTAAATAAGAAGAAGGCCCTTAAATAAGCCTCGCTCTGTTTAGAAGTATGGAAACAAATACTTGGACTAGTGTTTTATTATTTAAGACTTCTTCACTGTCTTCACTGTGAGCAGTTTAGACTCGTGATTCTAAGGGCAATATCTCATTGCACTGATATTCCTATTATTTTAAACCTGAAATGAATATGACTCTTTAAAGGCTTATTTTCTGGGTCAAGGATTTTTGGAAAATTGTGTTGTCTTTACACTTACTTGTTATCAAAAGTAAATAATTATCCATATATTTGCTTCAATAAACTATAGACATACTTCAGATTTGATCTTTACTACAACTTTTATTACTTCTTGTTATCTATTTACCTTTGGCCTCATAGTTGCTTATAACATCTGAAGATCTACATGACCCAATAATATAATACATTAAGCACAGAATGTCATGGTAACTCTATTGAAATTTTACTAACAAAACAGTAATCCAAATGCAAACTTTCTCTTATGGCACACAAGCCAGGATTAAAAAGTAAAATACATTTTACAACAAGGAGAGGGGATTTATAAACATTTTTTTGTCCTTGATCTTTTCGAGTTGATCATTGACCTGTTGTTCATTTTTCTATTGGAGTTCTACATATTCTCTGGGTGACATTACTTAGTGTGAAATCTAGATTGAACTCAAGCCCATAGTCTAAAAGGCAACCTGAGGAAACTTCTGGCCAAGTTACAATTCTCAAAAATAAAGCACGCCAAAGCCATTTGGCTAGAAACCATGCTTTACACCAGGACTGGTGAGGGAGGGAGAAAAACCAGATAGTGATTGGAATAAGATCAAGACATGAACTGGCAGAGAACAGGAGCCAGATGAGGAAATACAATTTTAAATCCATCCAAGATTTCTGAAACTGAAGAAGTGAAAGAAATGCTGTGTGTTGACAATGTTGTTTCCTTGTGGATAATTGTCTTAACCTTAAGGGAAATTCCACTCCTAGTGGAGAGGAAGTACAGTTGACATGCAATCCTATGACTTAGAAATGGTTTATAAAAAGTCATATAAAAATATTTCAAACTAATGGAATCTAAACTCTGCTGTAACCTCAAAGCTTGTGACTATATCAATTTCTTTCTATCCTCAGCTTTCAGAAAAGTACCTGATACATAGTGGGTATTCAGGAATTCTTTGGATGAATGACAACCTTGTTTATTCCAATTAATGGCTCAAGGTTATACAATAAAAATGGCAGATATATACTGTAGCAACCTCTAAAAATGCCCTGTACTTCTAATGTATCATTTCTATATTCTACTGTTAAAAAAATTATGTTGGCAATTAGAAATTCTTAAGACTGTGTGCCTATGAAATATTCATGAATGTCTCCTTCTTAAGCAGAACAGTCATGACAAGGACGTGCAACTCTGCACTTGCTACAGCATGTATTTGCTTGGGTAAAACGACACAAAATGCAATGACACTCTTTAAATAAGCATTTTTATCCAGTATCTAAACTTAGTATTATTGTGAGAGCTTGCTTAAAATATACCTGTAATCTTTGAAATAAAGTCAATTTTGGGGAGCTGGAACTATAATTTAACAATACCTAAATCTGGGACTTCTGTAGTGGCTCAAACAATAAGGAATCCACCTGCAATGTGGGAGACCTGGGTTCAATCCTTGGGTGGAATATGCTGTGGAGAAGGGAATGACTACCCACTTCAGTACTCTTGCCTAGAGAACCTGATGGACAGAGGAGGTTGGTGGGCTACATTCCATAGGGTCGCAAAGAGTTGGATACAACTGAGCAACTAACACTTTCAAACCTGGGGGTAAATGTGTAGGAAAGAGAGAATCATACATGAATCCTGAAACAAAAAGGACATTTCTTCTAAATCCCTCATGCATATAATAATTAGAGCTGATGATTAACAAATCTTAGGTTTTAAACATGGTAATTAGTTAAACTGCCATATGGAGCATTCATTTAACCTTGACTTTGTGAAACTTTATTCTGGAGCCAGGGTCAGTACATCTAAACTGAGCCTGGTGTTTTGCAGAAATGTTTTCCATAAAAGGGTTTGTGCCAGAACCCCTGATTTGTTTGTACAAATTCATCCCCAACCTTGGAAGAACAACTGAGTGCATATATTACTGAGGATGGAGAAGCTCTGAGATTTTCATATGTCAAACTAATATAGTTATAAAAAATATAATTTTGCTTTCTCAGTGTTTAGGGTTAAAGTGTTTTTTACATACAGTATGAAATTGGATACACACATACATTTTTATGTGCCCACATGGACGCATACCTTCTTTGGGGGGCAGTATATCATTCTAATGCCTCAAGTACCTGGTATAACTTTTGAAGGTCAAGTTTCATTCTAATATCATTCTTGAAATTTTCCCCAGAATGAGATTTTTAAGGATTACAATGACATGTATGATATTCAAATAATGAGAAACCACAGCCGCATAAGAACAATTAAAACTCCCCAAGGCAAAGTTAAAATGAATACTATTAGAGGTCACAACTTAGTAATGAGAGCTTGTTAATGATCTCATTCATTGACCTTGAGCTGTAGTCAAGTTCTTAAAAATGCTCATTTCAAAAATTTATAATTTCTAGTTAAGTTCTCATTATCTCACTAGTGATAAAATATTTAGAGGATAGAAGGTTGTTTGCGAATTGGATTATGCTGATATCCAGTGTTATAAAACAATTAGTAGCAGTATTCAAAGGAATATGCTTTTTGGTTGGTACTTATAAAATGAAACTTAAATTATGTGTCATCCTTACCAAAGCAAAAAACAAACAAAAATTATATTACTGCACATATGAGGGTGAACATTTGGTCATTTATCTTGAGAAACATTCTGAACACTCAACTTTGTATTGATACTTTTGAACTGTGGTGCTGGAGAAGACGCTTGAGAGTCCATTGGACTGCAAAGAGATCAAACCAGTCAATCCTAAAGGAAATCAGCCCAGAATATTCTTTGGAAGCACTGATGCTGAAGCTCCAATATTTTGCCCACCTGATGCGAAGAGCCAACTCATTGAAAAAGACTCTGATGCTGGGAAAGACTGAAGGCAAAAGAAGAAGTGGGCAGCAGATGATAAGATGGTTAGACAGCATCACTGACTCAATGGACATGAATTTGAGCAAACTCCAGGAGACAGTGGAGGACAGAGGAGCCTGGCATGCTTTAATCCATGGGATCGCAAACAGTCAAATATGACTTAGCAGGTGAGCAACAACAACAACTCTTCAGGGTTCTGTGGAAATTACTTGTGATGATTTTTACATGTTACAACATGGCTGTAAGACAGGTGACACAACATGACTGTACAACTTATTTATAGTTGAAAAACCTGAGGTTTCAGGGCTTGGAAGTAACTTATCAAGGGCACATAGGAATTGTTAAGTTGGAATTTAAAGTTGGGTTGGCCTGATTTGAAACCCTTGAGAGAATACAAAGTGTCTGATATTCTTATTATTCTTTCTACATGTATCTCCTGTCCAAAACATCTTTTAAAAGGTCAACTTGGCAAGTTTTATTAACAGCAATAATTAGGAGGAATATCTTAAGTGCTTACCATATGTCACCCATTTTTTCTGATCACTTCACTTGCATTAATTTTGGTAAGTCTCTCAGTTTTGCAGTGGGGAAACTGAGCCCCAAGAGGATTATGATATCTCAAGGTCACGCCTCTAGTTTCTGATTCAGCTATAATCCAGACTCAAAACTATAAGATTCCAGAGCCTGAACTCTTAAAACCTATAATCTACTATGAACCCCACATTGACATGTTAAGGTCAATGTCACATTTATTATTTGTTAGATGAGGGCAAGTACATTTCCACTAAGTTCAAGTGGAGAAGGAGTGTCCAGTGAGAGAACTTAAAAGTGGCTATGCTGGACAATGAGAAAGGAATACTAAAAGAAGGAAACCATTCTGTTGTATGTTCCCCTGTATGTGAATGTAGAATTATGAAACATTAATTTGGGGATTAGGCAAGGTGATCATAAGACATGGTTTGCCCAGGAAAGTTCCAATTTGTATCTATCATCCCAGTGTACTTATTAAAAATAGTTTACCTTTTACCTCTCAAAATTGCCTCAGTTTGGACAATAAATTATGTGTCAACCTAGGATGACGAGACCCAGTGTTTAGTTGTGGATAAGCCCAGAGGAAGGGCAAATGACTTTGGCCAAGCCACTTTGTGGATCTTATGTTTCTCATGTGTAAAATGAAGTTGTATGTGACAACAGAAGATTTACAGTGCTATTTTTCAGCTAGAATATTTCAACCAGTACTGATATTTTGTGAATTTGACAGTAACCCATAGCCTTTGCATGTTATTCTATAAAATCACTTCAAAGTTCTTACCACATGTCAATGTTCTTGAGGCCCATTCTGAGAGGAGAAGACTCTGTAAGGCTGGCTGAGGCCCACAATCCATTTTAACAAATCACTGTGATGCTGCAATGCTTCAATTATACATGCTGTCCTGAACTATACACTCTCTGAGACCAGGGAATATATCTGACTCAACATCGTAAATACAGACTAGTTTCTTTATTATCTGTTGAGTGACTGAATGAAGGTTAATAGTTACTACATGGTAACAACCAAAGCTACACTGAGTTGCACCTTATCTTGAAATATAAATGTTACATATCATGTGCGAGATGGATTCATGGCTTTGCACACCAGCAAGAGTATTGTTGATATAAGCAAGAAAAATAGACATTTGCAAAGCCTATTTTTTTTCCAATCAGGCACTTAATAACAGGGATTATCAAGCTCTGTGAAACCTTGGCAAAAAAAGTTACACAGACTTTTAAGCCCTTACAGCAGGGTGCAGGATTAAGCGGAGATAAAGGGAAGTGCTTGAGTTTCCATCCCTGCAGCGTCAGGGCTTTCCTTGGGTTTGCAGTCAAGAAAGTCTGTCCTGTGTGTTTATGACCAGACTGTATGTGGCAACTGTGAAAATGCAGGGCTTGCAAGTTTTGGATATAAAGAATGTTCTGCACAGTATGACAGTGCCTGTGTGACAGTCAGTTGGAGAAATTATAAATATTAAATTTATGTTCCACATAAAAGTATTGGGCAATAGGTATTCAATAAATATATCAACACCATAGAGAGTAGCAAGGGGTTTGGAGTCAGGCAGATCTGTATTCAAATTGCAGCTTTGCTAAATGTGAGCTTAATAATTAGATCTTTCTTCTTGTAATACTGTTTCAACTTCTGTTCTCTCATTTGTCAAATGAGCATATGAATACCTCTGTCATAGAAATATTGGAATAAATTTAGATAAAATCTGTTCTAGTATCTAGTATGTTGTTGTAGTAGCAGTAGTAATAGTAGTAGCCGTGATAATAATAATGTCAGCAAGAATTTATTGAGCATTTACTATATCTCATATATTTTTCTAAGAGAATCACATATACTATCTACATTAAAACTCACAGTGGTCCTACAAGGTGTGTATTATCGTTACCATCCCCATTTTGCTTCCCTGGTGGCTCAGTGGTAAAGAATCCACCTGCCAAGCAGAAGACTTGCATTCGATCCCTGGGTCAGGAAGATCCCCTGGAGAAGGAAATGGCAACCCAGTCCAGTATTGTTGCCTGGGAAATCCTATGGACAGAAGAGCCTGGCAGGCTACAGTCTATGGGGTCACAAAAAGTTGGACATGACTGAGCAACTAAACAACAACATCTCTATTTTGCAAAATTAAAGATTGGATGTACAGAGAAGGTATTTAGTCAAAATCAAAAGGCTAATCAGTGACAGAGGCAGGAATAAACCCTCAGCAGGCATACTCCAGAATCTAAGTTCTTATTCTACACAACCTGTTTGTTCATGTTCTCCTGCTATAATAATTACACAGTGAGTCAACCAAATCCAAGGAAATATGGTGAAACTTCAGTGTGGTAAGCTATCTCTGTTCACCAATAGCCAGGGTGTCTCTCTGTGGAAAGTTTCTACATGCCAACTGTGGTGAACTCAGGAGTAGTCATATGAGTAGGTTTGGCCAGTGGAGTGTGACTGCCCCATCAATGGAGAAGTTTTAGAACAGTACAGATTTTGCTTAAATCATTGATTCTGTTGTAGTGAGCAGCAATGCTCAAGATGGTGGTTGAGCCATCAGCCAGATCCCTGAGTGAGGATATCGCTGTGATACCGAGGATTAGAACTCCATATCCAACCCTTTATTGATAAATTCTGTGAGAAATAAACTTTTGTTGTTTTATGCCGTTAATCTTTTAGGGGGTGGCATTTGTTACTGTACCACACCCTATTGTGTCCTGACAGATACATTCAGAAAGGTTGGAAAAGAGTTTAAAAAAATTAAAAATGAGCTGAAGTGCCAGAAAGGCTATAAAATTCTAGAGATGGGATGTAATTTCAGCAATGTTAGGTTGGTGCAAAAATAATTGCAGTTTTGCATTGTTGCACTTCGGTGTTTGATACTGGAATACAATCTAAATAAATGTGCTTATGGTATACATCTTTTAATGTACATTTCTTGCTTTGTTTTTTTGCTAATGACTTATTACTTGCTGTTTATTTTATACTTGCTTTAGACGAGGGAAATGATGTTAGACAAAAAGCAAATTTGAGCAATTTTCTTATTTGAGTTCAGAACGGGTCATGAAGCAGCCGAGACAACTTGCAACATCAGCCATGCATTTGGGCCAGGAACAAACATACTGTTCAAGAAGTTTTGCAAAGGAGAAAAGAGCCTTAAAGATGAGTGTGGTGGCCGGCCATCTGAAGTTGACAGCCACCAATTGAGAGGATCATAGAAGCTGATCCTCTTACAACTACATGAATAGTTGCTAAAGAACTCACCATTGACCATTCTGTCATTGTTTGGCATTTGAAGCAAAGCGAAAAGGTGAAAAAACTCAAGAAGTAGGTGCCACATGAGCTGACCAAAAATAAAAAAAATTTGTCATTTTGAAGTGTCGTCTTCTTATTCTACACACAACAGTGAGCCATTTCTCAATCGGATTGTGACATGTGACGAAAAGTGGATTTTATATGACAACCAGCAATGACCAGCTCAATGGTTGAACCAAGAAGAAGGTCCAAAGCACTTCCCAAAGCCAAATGTTCACCAAAAAAGGTCATGGCCACTGTTTGGTGGTCTGCTGCCTGTCTGATCCACTAGAGCTTTCTGAATCCTGGCGAAACCATTACATCTGAGAAATATGCTCAGCAAATCAATGAGATGCACTGAAAGCTGCGATGCCTGCAGCCAGCACTGGTCAGTAGAAAGGGCCCAGTTCTTCTACACAACAGACAATGCTTGACCGCACATCACACAACCAGTGCTTCAAAGGGTGAAAGAATTTAGTGCCGATTTTGCCAGTTTTGCCTCATCCACCATCTTCACCCGACATCTCACTAACCAACTACCACTTCTTCAAGAATCTCAACAACTTTTGCAGAGAAAGCACTTCCACAGCCAGCAGGACACAGAAAATGCTCTCCAAGAGTTCATGTAATCCTGAAGCATGTTTTTTTAAGACATAGGAATCAACTTATTTCTCATTGGCAAAAATGTGTTGATTGTAATGGTTCCTATTTTGAATAATAAAGATGTGTTTGAGCCTAGTTATAATGATTCATGGTCTGAAACCATAATTACATTTGCACCAACCAAATAGGATTTTGGTGAAGAGTCCATGATGAAATGGCACGTCCACTGTATTCCTAGGCTTGTAATCTATGCTGTGTTATTCTTTGAGGGATAATAGGACCAGTACCATACAGGACAACAGTTTTCTTCTACTTGGTTTTTATTTTGACAGTAGCATTTTAATAATTATATTTGTGAACCCATACTGGTACCTTAAGAGTATGCTTCAGAAAACAACCACAGGCATACCCTGCATTATTGCACTTCACAGATATTGAAGGTTTGTGGCAATCCTGCTTTGCCAAAAGATGGTTAGCATTTTTGTTAGCAATAAAGTATTTTTAATTATTTTCTGCAATGCAGGAGACTTGCATTCGATCCCTGGGTTGGGACGATCCCCTGGAGGAGGGCATGGCAACGCACTCCAGTACTCTTGCCTGGGGAATTCCATGGACAGAGGAGCCTTGGGGCTACAGTCCATGGGGTCCCAAAGAGTGGGACCCAACTTCACGACTATCACACACAAAGTATTTTTAAATTAGGGTATGCACACTGTTTATTTAGACATAATACTCAGTTGACTACAGTATAGTGTAAACATAGCTTTTATGTGCACTGGGAAACCGACAAATTCACATGACTCACTTTATCAGAGTGGTTTGGAATGGAAGTCGCAGTGTCTCTGAGTTATGCCTGTATAGGGTTAAAAATGAGTTCCCCCAGACCTCTCAAACCTGTGATTATCAGGTCCAAATAATGTAGCAGCCGAGTCAAACTATCAAGGTGTTATTGATATGAAAGCTTTTTGGCTTTGCAGAAGTTGAGATAAGGGCATAATTTCAGTCCTATAACATCCACACAACAAAACATTTGATGGCCGTCTGATTTTTCTATCTCCTCACCATTCTTTTTTAAAACCATTAAAGTCTAATTCACTAATGAATGAAGTGATATTTTTAGACCTCATTCTTCTTACTAATAGTAGATTTACTAAAAATTAACAACTAAGACTATGAGCTTCTTGAGATTAGGGACTATCTATCTATCTATCTTTCTATCTATCTATCTATCTATCTATCTATCTATCTATCTATCTATCTATCTATTTGAGAACATAAGGCTAGTATTCTTTCAGTGAATATTTTCTGACTACCTGGTCAGTAAATATAACTGGTCAGTGGATTAGCACTGGGAAATGATAGTAAAAAAGAAGAGAAAATAAAAATTATTACCCTCATAGGTAGTACCAGTTATTTTCAGTGGTAGTCACACATAATAATCCTGTTGTTTAATAAATGTATAATTATGAATAGATGTAAGTTATTTACAGGAAACAAGCAAGATTTCATAAGATCATATGATGATTGAGAAAAACACAGAACACAGCACCTGGTACATTATAGTTAATAGTTGTTGCAAGATTTTAACTTTTCCATCATCTTCACACGCTTTCTTTCTTGAATCCTGAGTTTCTGTTACTTAAGTGGGTTATTATTTTTTTTTTCCTGCATCCTACCTATGCTGCTGCTAAGCCGCTTCAGTCGTGTCCAACTCGGTGCGACCCCATAGACAGCAGCCCACCAGGCTCCGCCATCCCTGGGATTCTCCAGGCAAGAACACTGAAGTGGGTTGCCATTTCCTTCTCCAATGCATGAAAGGGAAAAGTGAAAGTGAAGTCGCTCAGTCGTGTCTGACTCTTCGTGACCCCATGGACTGCAGCCCACCAGGCCCCTCCGTCCATGGGATTTTCCAGGCAAGAGTACTGGAGTGGGGTGCCATTGGCTTCTCCAACACTGGGGCTGAGGGTTAGGCAAAAAATGTGAAAATAAATGAGATTACATAAAACTAAAAACTTCTGCACAGCAGAAGAAAAAAAAATCGGCAAATGAAAAAAGACAACCTAAGGAATGGGTGAAAATAGTTACAAATCATATGTGATAAGAACCTAATATATAAGGAACTCATACAACCTAAGAGTGAAAAAAAATCAGCTTAAAAAATTGACAAAGGATCTGTGTACACATTTTTCTAAAGAAGACACACAAACGGCCAACAAGAATGTGAAAAGATGTTCTATATAGTGAACCATCAGAAAAATGCAAATCAAAACCACAATGAAATATCACCTCATGCCTGACAGAATGGCTATTGACAAAAATACAAGAGATAATAAGCTTTGTAAAGGATGTGGAGAAACTGTTTTTAATATTAGCACTGCCATTTACTAAGTATTTTTGTGCCTTAATTTATTCAATTAAATAATGAAGATAATAGTACTAGCCACCTCATGGATTATTGTTAATACATATAGAAAACATTTGAAAGAGTGCCTGGTGTGTATTAATGCTACGTGAAGGTTATCAATATCTTATCTATTGTGACTATTATTTTCACTATTTCTTTTACTACAAATGAGTAGAGTAAGAATGGATTATTCAACTAGTGCTTTTGCAACAGTTGGCTTTCCACCAATTAGAAATCCAATCCAAATGAATTAAAGAAACTGAAAACAAACATTAAATAATGAAAGAAAATAAAAGGGTTTTTTGATAGGAACAAAAAAAATGCAAAAAGCATAAAGGAAATACCGAGGAAATTTTAAGTCTGATATAGTCATATTTATGTATGAAAATGAAGACCATAACAAAGTTAGAAAAGCAATAGCCTTGGAAATGATAATCATATATCCTAGGAAATGCAATGACTCAAAAATGTTACAAAAAATATCTACAAATAACAGAGAAAAAGACAATCAGCTCAATAGAGAAAAGAGTAAAGGATTTGGGTATGCAATTCATATAACTCACAGACATGAAAATGACAAACAACAGTGACAGACTATTTCACACATACTATATTTTGTTTCCAGTATGATGGCTCTTTCATAACTGATGGGGTCGCAATGGTATGTTGTCAAGGACGTATGGAAATAATAAAACTCATACTGTTCTGGGTTTTATATTTAAAGAGGGATTTGGTGATATCTATTAAATTGGAAAACATTCTTACCCTATGACCCAATTTCTCATAGTAGTATACAAGAAGGTATGTAGGAGGATGTTTATTGTCCTACTGTTTACCTTAACAAAAAATACTTAAAATAATACAACGGCCTTAAGTATTTGATAAACAGTTGTATACACTTAAAGTTAATTATACAGCAGTTAAAATGTTAATATATATCTCTCTCATATATACATATGTACACAAATATATAAACATATGTACAAATGGATATATGTATATATATGTACATAAGTGTGTTTATGAATACAAATATGCTTGAAAAATATTAACTGGGACAAGCAAGTTGTGGAAACTTTAATACAATATACATGTTTAAAATAAAAATACTGCATAGAAAAAACCTACCTCAACATAGGAAAGGCCATATATGATAAGCCTACTGCAAAAATCATTCTCAATGGTGAAAAACTGAAAGCATTTCCCCTAAGATCGGGAAGAAGACAAGGGTGTCCACTTTCCCCACTATTATTCAACATAGTTCTGGAAGTCCTAGCTACAGCAATCAGAGAAGAAAAAGAAATAGAAGAAATATAGATTGGAAAAGAAGAAGTAAAGCTCTCACTGTTTACAGATGACATGATACTGTACCTAGAAAACCCTAAAGATAGTATCAGAAAATCACTAGAGCTAATCAGTGAAGTTAGCAAAGTTGCAGGATACAAAATAAATACACAGAAATCACTTGCATTTCTATATACTAACAATGAAAAATCAGAAAGAGAAATTAAGGAATCAATCCCGTTCACCACTGCAACAAAAAGAATTAAATATCTAGGAATAAACTTACCTAAGAAAAGAAAAGAACTGTACACATAAAATGATAAGACACTAATGAAAGATATCAAAGATGACATAAACAGATGGAGAGATATTCCATGTTCCTCGGTAGGAAGAATTAATATTGTGAAAATGACTATACTACCAAATGCAATCTACAGATTCAATGCAATCCCTATCAAATTACCAATGACATTTTACACAGAACTAGAACAAAAAATTTCACAATTCATATAGAAACATAAAAGACCTCGAATAGCCAAAGCAGTCTTGAGAAAGAAGAATGGAGCTGGAGGAATCAACCTTCTTGACTTCAGGTTATACTGCAAAGCTATAGTCATCAAGATAGTATGGTACTGGCACAAAAACAGAAATATAGACCAATGGAACAACGGAAAGCCCAGAAATAAACCCATGAATCTATGGGTACCTTATTTTTGACAAAGGAGGCAATAATATACAATGGGGTGAAGACAGCTTCTTCAATAAATGGTGCTGGGAAAATTGGACAGCTATATGTAAAAGAATGAAATTAGAACACTTCCTAACACCATACACAAAGATAAACTCAAAATGGGTTAAATACCTAAATGTAAGACCAGAAACTATAAAACTCTTAGAGGAAAACATAGGCAGACCACTCAATGACATAAATCAAAGCAAGATCTTCTATGACCCACCTCCTAGAGTAATGGAAATAAAAACAAAAGTAAACAAGTGGGACCTGATTAAACTTAAAAGCTTTTGCACAGCAAAGGAAACTATAAGCAAGGTGAAAAGACAACACTCAGAAAGGGAGAAAATAATAGCAAATGAAACAACTGACAAAGGATTAATTTCCAAAACATACAAGCAGCTCATACAACTCAATACTAAAAAAGCAAAGAACCCAATCAAAAAGTGGGAAAAGGAACTAAACAGACATTTCTCCAAAGACAACATACAGATGACTAACAAACACATGAAAAAATGCTAAACATTGCTCTTTATTAGAGAAATGCAAATCAAAACTACAATGAAGTATTAACTCACACCAGTCAGAATGGCCATCATCAAAAAGTCTACAAACAGTAAGTGCTAGAGAGTGTGTGGAGAAAAGGGGACACTCTTGCACTCTTGCTGGAAATGTAAATTGATACAGCCACTATGGAAGACAGTATGGAGATTCCTTAAAAAACTAGGAATAAAACCACCATATGACCCAGCAATCCCACTCCTAGGCATATACCCTGAGGAAACCAAAATTGAAAAAGATACATGTATCCAACTGTTCATTGTAGCAATATTTACAATAGCTAGAACATGGAAGCAACCTATATGCTCATCATCAGATGAGTGGATAAAGAAGTTGTGGTACATATAGACAATGGAATATTACTCAACCATAAAAGGAATGCATTTGAGTCAGTTCTGATGAGGTGGATGAACATAGAACCTATTATATGAAGTGGAGTGAGTCAGAAAGAGAAAGATAAATATCATATTCTAATACACATATATGGAGTCTAGAAAAGTGGTACTGAAGAATGTACTTACAGGACAGCAATGGAGAAACAGACATAGAGAATAGACTTATGGACATGGGAAGAGGGGAGCAGAGGGTGAGATGTATGGAAAGAGTAACATGGAAACTTATATTACCATATGTAAAATAGATAGCCAACGGGAATTTGCTGTATGGCTCAGGAAACTCAAACAGGGGCTTTGTATCAACCTAGAGGGATGGGATGAGGAGGGAGATTCAAGAGGGAGGGGATATATGTATACCTATGGCTGATTCCTGTTGAGGTTTGACATAAAACAACAAAATTCTGGAAACTGATTATCCTTCAATAAAAAAAGAAAGAAAGAAAACCTTACGTAACACAAATATTGGTTATCTTGATTGTGGTGAACATTTCATGAGTATGTGTATATATGTGTCAAAATTCAAAGTTTATACTATAAATTACTGCAACTATGTTAATGATACCTCAGTAAAGTCATTTTTATAAAGCTATACGTAGGATGCTGGAGAAGACACTGGCGACCCACTCCAGTACTCTTGCCTGGGAAATCCCATGGACGGAGGACCCTGGTGGGCTACAGTCCATGGGGTCGCTAAGAGTTGGACACAACTGAGCAACTTCACTTTCAATTTTCACTTTCATGTATTGGAGAAGGAAATGGTAACCCATTCCAGTATTCTTGCCTGGAGAATCCAAGGGACAGGGGAGCCTGGTGGGCTGCCGTCTATGGGGTCACACAGAGCTGGACACGACTGAAGCGACTTAGCAGCAGCAGCAGCAGCAGCCCTAATGTTAACCACGATCTTGACTTTTGTGATAATTATTTCCCTGCTAACTTGACGCTGTATTTTCATACATTCCTAAGATATAATTTAATATCATAATTCTATGTGTTAAGTCCTTCCTTCAACATTTCCTTTTTTTGTGAGATCAATATGTTAATACTTGTACCTGTAGTTAAGTCACTTGTATATCTAATAATTTCAATTTTGCAAATATGTCACAGTTTATCCATATTATGGTTTTTGGAGCTGTTTCCAAATTGGGGTGAATATAAACAGTGTGTCTATAACTCAACATAAGTACGTTTGATTGCATATGTGTGGGAGTTTTTCAGGAGTTAATACTTTGACTTCTACTTTGCATTTTCCTAAGCATTGAGAATTAGATTTTCACAATACAAGCACATGAAACTGTGTCACGATTTTAATTGGGATGGTGTCAAATTTTCAGAATATTTGGGAGATAATTTTTATACACTTGAGTCTTCTAATCCAGGGATATAGTGTAGCTCTCTTTTGCTTGTCTTTAATATATTGCAGTAAAATTCATAATTTCCCTAGAGTTTTATACATATTTTGTTAGATTTATTCCTAGGTATTTCATATTTTTTATGCCTTTAAAAATTTAACTTTTAAAGTGTTATTCTAACTATCCATGGCTACAATGCAAAAATAGTTTCTTCTAAATTGATTAATCATCCACTCAATTTGCTGTATGTACCTGTTACATGTATACTAATATATCAGATAGTTTTGACTTTCCTATGTAGGCAATAGTACCATTTATGAGTATTGAGTGAATAAATATTAATAATTCAATAAATATGTAATAAATATTAAAATACCAAATTATTGGTATTTTACTTTCAAATTCTTATTCTTTTCCCCCCTGGCTTTGACTGTAGTGGCTAAGAACTCTAATAAGACAATGGAAAATAGAATTATGGCAGGCATGCTTGTTCTGTTCTTGATCTCCAAGGGAAAGCTTTCAACATTTTACCATTGAATATAATTGTTTTAATGTTTTTATAGATACGTTTGCCATATTAAGGCAGTTCACTTTTAATGTTTTTATAGAAATCTTTGTCATATTAAGGCAGTTCACTTTCATTGCTATGTTAAATGTTTTGTTTTTAAATACAGATGGGCTAAAATTGATCAATTTTTCTATGTTTTTGAGATAATCATGTATTTCTATTTTGATTTATTTACTGTTTAGTTATGGAAAACAACATTTATTATCTAATATTAAACGGAACTTGCATGCCTGGCATTAACCCAACCAGGTCTTGACACATTTTATGTATTATTGGAATTGGTTGGCTTCATTTTAGAGTTTTTTAGATTGATGTTCATGAGTGTGAGTAGCCTATACTTGTACTTCTTAAATGTCATTGTTTAAGTTTGGTTTCAAGGTTTTCTTAGGCACATAACATGAGAAAAAGAAAATACTGTTTTGTGGTTCTCATTTCTCTTGCCTGTTCCATATTTTTTTATCTCCTTGCCAAAATTGACACATGAAGAAATAGACAATTAAAAACATTTCCTATAGAGAACTCTGGTCCAGAAGGCATAATTGCATAATTCTATCAAACATATGGAAGAAATAATGCCATTTTGCATGAACTCTTTCACAAAATAGAGAATGTTTTCTAATTTGTTTTAGTGAACAAATTAGTATAGCCCAGTGTAGTCTTAATAGCAAAACATGAAACATGACAGGAAAAGAATTAGTTATATCCTTGATGAATATAGATGCAAGAATCTTTAACAAAATACTAATAAATCAGATTGAATAATATAAAAAGTCATAATACATCATGACCATCTGAGATTTGTCTCAGGAATGTAAGATCAATTTAACCTATGAGATTTGATCAGCGTTAAATCATCACCTTAACAGAGTAAATCAGAAAGATAACATGGTCAGAGCAACAGATATGAAAAAAAATGACATCTAAAATCCTTTCTTGAAAAATCAAAAATATATAAACTAGAGGGAATTTTTTGCAACTTGATAGTGGCTATCTATAAAATTCTTAAATAGCATTCTTAACGAACACCCTTACAACTTCTATTCAGCAATGTGCTGGAGGTGTTGGCTCAAATACTAGGGAAATAATAAAATGAAAGCTGTAACTGTTGGGTAAAAAAATTAAATCTGTTCATATTCACAGACAATATGATTGTATTTACTGAAAGGTCAAAGTAGTAGACCTAACACTTGAACTGTACAAGACTTCAGACACAAACTTGAACAAAAAGTAATTTTATTTCCTTTTATTCATGACTGATAACTGGAAAAAATATCTTAAAATATAATATAGAATAGCATGAAAACCCCAAATACATAGGAATAAATCTGACAGAAATTATGTGTAAGGTCTCTACCCTAGACCTACAAAACATTGAACAGAAAAATAACTTATAAATACATATGCTATGTTCATAGACTAGAGGCTAATTACTTTTTAGTAAAAGAAAGTTTTATTGGAGATAGGCATTAATGAGATAAATGAGACTTTCTTTTCTACTTTTTAAAAATATTTTGTTGAAATACAGTTGATTTAAAATGCTGTGTTAGTTTCAGGTGTATAGCAGAGTGATTAAATTATACATGTATCTATTCTTTTTCAGATTCTTTTCCATTATGGCTTATCACAAGATATTAAATAGAGACTAATTACTTTTAACTTGTCAATTCTCACCAAATTGACCTATACATTCATTGCAATTATAGTCCAAACTCCGGTACTTTATGTAGAAATTGTCAAGGTTACACTAAAGCTTTTATGCGAATGTAGAAAATCTAGACTAGATAAAACAATCCTGGAAATTACAAATTGGAGGAATTATACTACCTGATTTTAAGACTTAGTACACATTTATGGTACTTACAGCAGCAGCAGTAGCAGTAGTAATGTATTGACATAAGGAATAGACAATAAATATTAATAGATCATTTAAATGGAAAGAGTCCAGAAACAAACCCTCACGTATGGTCAAATCCTTTCTAACAAAGGTACCAATACAATTCATAAGTGAGAAGAAAACATTTTCATAGAATGGTGCAGGAACAATTGAATATAAAGAAGAAAAAGTCACTCAGACCCCATACCATACAGAAACGTTGAAATGATTTGCAAACATTTACAAAGGTGAGAGTTATATAAATAAAAGTCCTAGAAGAAAGCTTTATGGGAGGATAACTAACTAACTTTGCTATTTTGGACAAAATATTTTTTACAATACAAAAAAGTAATAGTAATGGAGGAATAACATGATAAGCTGGACCTAGCAAAACTTATATTAATCAAAGGTACCACTTAGAAATTGAAAAGGCATGTAAAAGACTGCAATAAAATGATATCAATAAATGTCCCCAAAGGTATTCATATCAGAAATACATACAAAACTCAGACAAATATGAATCAAGGATATAAAGAAAGCGTACGAATAAGTAGCAAGAGGAAGGATAAGATTGTGCTCAGAGTAAGATGCGAAGATGTGATGCAAGTAGGGGACTGAGAACCCAAGGATGTTGGTGGCTTCTGGAAATTGGAAAAGGCAAGGAAAGGGATTCTCTTCCTCCAGAAGGAATTTAGCCCACTGACAGCTTGATTTTAGCCCTCTTAAGGCTCATTTCAAACTTTCCACCTCCAACTGTAAGATAATAAATTTGTGTTGTTCAAGACACTAAGTTTGTGTTAAAATTTGCCAGGACTAGGCTTACCAAACGTTATTTTTTTTCTTCCTTGACAAAGAAACATGAAAGAAAGTTTTAGTTACTCAATTGTGTCAGACACTTTGTGACCCCATAGGCTGTAATCCACCGTGTTCCTCTGTCCGTGGAGTTCTCCAGGCAAGATTATTGGAGTAGGCTGCCATTTCCTTCTCCAGGGGATCGTCCCAACCCAGGGATCAAACCCGGGTCTCCTGTATTTCAGGCAGATTCTTTACCATCTGAGCCACCAGGGAAGGCTTTTCTTTCTTGAGGTTTGGCCAAAAATAATCTTGTTCAGAGAAATGAAAATTGAAACATGAGTGAGGTTGATCATATTTTCACATTTATGAATGCTTAAGCTTCCCAGGATTTATTTCCTGTTTCCATTGATTAATAACCATGTACATTTACTCTATAATTCTGGTGGGCAGAATTCGCTAATAAATCCCAGTGGGCTAAAATCAAGACTGTCATCAGGACTTCATTCTTTCTTGATTTACTATGGGATATCTGTCTCCTGGCCTTTCCTTGCTTTAGAAGCTGTCCTCATTCTTTGGCTTGATAGCCCCCTTCCATCTTCAAAACTAGCAACGGCTGGTTGAGTCTCTTGCTATCATTTCGAGAAATGGTACCAGAGGGTTCTCCTGTTTTGCCTTCCCCTTCTGATTGCCTTTGGCTACAATAATTGTCCAGATAATCCAGGACAGTCTCCCTGTCTCAATGTCAATTGATCAGCAACCTTAATTTTGTCTATAACCTTAATCCCCATTTATGTCATAAACAAACAATACAGGTTCTGAGCATTAGGATGTGGACATTTGCCTACTATTCAGCTGTCCTTGATGTTTTATACTGGATATACATTGAGACATGTTGAGATGGCTGGAGAAGTAACAGGGTATAGTTGAAAGATCATTGGTATCAGATAGCCCTGGAGTTTTCTGTTTACTAGCTGCAATACTTGGATATGTCACTTAAATTCTTGTCACCACCATTTACCTAGCTAAACAAGAGTATGATGATCACACCTACCTTTTTACAAAGGTGATCATAAGGGTAGAATGTCATAGCAAAGTTAATAATGAAATAGTAATAACCATTCATTGAATTTTCACTATTCAAGATACAGAATAGGTTTCAAACAAATGTTGATGACTTGAGTTGTGATTCAAAGCCCTCACAGAGTGCAGTGGTGGTTTCTGGCCACTCAAGTAATTGAGTTTCATCTGGTTTTGGCTCTGTCAGATTGGTAGTGTATTTCCATGCTCATTTGTGACTGAAGTTCCCAAATATTTACTGCCATTTCAGCAGGTGTGCATGCTTTGCGTACATCTTATTTTAGAAGTGAATGGCAGTGGCACTCTGTTCTAAGCTCATTGAGCGTGCCTTGTTCTTGAGGACTCATACTACAACATACTCGGTTTGCATACTAGTTAAGGGAGCAGTCATACTGATATACTGAGTTGGCTCGAATTAATACTGTATTTTGCAAAAAGAAGATCCAAGGTACAAGAAACCAAGATGTAAATTAGTAGGTCCAGTCAGAGATCTCATACTTTGCCGACTGGCTTGCAGTTCTTGAAAAAGTTCATCTAAGGAAATGTGGCTGCCTGAAGGGGCAGTTGCTTTTTCTGTAACTTCTATTGTAGCACTAGACTATTCGATTCACTGTGCTTCACTGTCCAATGTGTGAATTTATTTGCAGTTGGGATGTGAAAGGTGCCATCAGCCCCGTTGCAAGGAAATCTGGTGAATACCTGCCTCATTTCTCTGTGCTGTCGGATCTGGAGTTGACTGAGAGCTGGAATGGCCCACACTTGGCCGCTTTTTCCCGCCGTGTCCTCCATTGGACCTGGACTGGCATAATTAGATGGTGCTTTCTCTTCAGACTGATCACCCTTAGGCTTGCCTTTAGTATTGTTTACTCTGTTTCCTTTGAACAAAATAATGAATTCCATTTCCTTTTAGTCATATTCTGTTTGATCCACGTATCCCTTTGAAGAAAGTCAGTGAAGCTCTGTAGAAAAAGTGGTCTGTGGGGATAGGTTTAGATTTTTTGACATTAATCTTTTAGGCATATTCATCTTTAGCAAATGAGACTTTTTCATATTTCTCACCTCTTCGTGTCTGTTTAACACTGATCATTTCTCAGTCCTTAGTCTTTTTCCACTGTTGTATAAGTTGTGTGTGTGTGCTCTGTCACTCAGTAGTGTCTGACTCTTTACAACCCTATGGACTGTAGCCCATCAGGCTCCTCTGTCCGTGGGATTCTCTAGGCAAGAATACTGGACTGGGTTGCCATGCCCTCCTCCAGGGGATCTTTCGGTCCCAGGGATCAAACATGAGCCTCCTTCATTGACAGGTGAGTTCTTTACCACTGAGCCACCTGGGAAGCCCCTTCATATATGTTGATGCATTTTTTAACACTGCATTTCTAAATATTTGTCTGTGTGTGTGTGCACACGCAACCTGTAAATGAAGGGTTTTTGCATTGATATTTTAAATATAAGATGAAATAATATTTTGTTTTGGATAATTATAAACTCTGAGCCACAGTAACAAAATATATTATAATAATTTTGGTAGTATGTAAGATTGAAGAGGGTAGTAATGTTAACCTATATAGAAACTTCCACTGGAAAACATTTCATAGTTAAAAAAGTTGTTCTTTTGTTAACTGGGATTCTAATTCTTTGTGGCTAGATAGATGCCATGTACACTTGGAGGAAAGCGTACTGGTCTGTGCTTTTTTGCTAATTATAACATTTTAATTAATTAATATTAAGTAACTAGATTGAGGTGCCTTTAAAATATCTAAAAAGAAAATGAATCAATAACATTGTTGAGCTTTTTATTGCTCAGCCTTCCCAACACACAACCCAGGCCCATGCTGGCCTCTTGCCCCTCAGAGGGAAGCATGCTGCCAACCCTTGGTCCCCAGTTAATTGAGCAGAAGTCTGTATGGCAGCACAACCAGTGATTTCAGCGCCCTCTGGAACACTGAGTTGACAAGACTGAGTCTCAGAGAGGTTTCTAATGGACTAACTTCTGCTGCTTTAAGACTCTATTCCAGTGGAACAAATTTGATCTATTCAACTGTTCTTTGGCACCTAGCCAGATTCTGGATGGTATAAAACAGGCACCTATTTACAACAGTGGCATTGTTTGTAGTAGCAGGAGTCATGCTGAAGATAGTAGTGTCTGCTTACTGCCATGTTGTAATTCAAAGACAGATATTGACTCAGATTTCTTTTTCAAACATCTCTTGGTAAAAAGTCAGCACTGTAGGTAGAGGGAAGTTTGAGATCTGTTTCCCAAACTGTCCCAAAGTTTCTTGACATGCCTTAAGTCATAAGACCTTTTGCTTATCACCTTGGCCAGCTGTCTGTCACCTGTTTTCATAGAAGTTGTTGATGTCACACAGAAGTAGATTAATAGCAGAGTGATTTCTTTTATAATGAAGCTTGAAAATATTTCTCGGATCTAACATGGGCAACATGTATTTGTGAATAGCTGAATTCTGCACACAATTAAAAGTTGCCCTCTTAAGTTTCAGGAGTTTGTTTTAAATGCTTTCTTCCATACAGGGTAGTAAAAAGACATGTATTAAGAAACCTAATTTGTTATTCTTGTAGGCAGACTGTAGCGTACATAGTAATAACTCCCAGTCCAAGGGGATATTGAATTGGGAATGAAGGGAAACCATCTGTATATTTGAAAGAGGAAAAGACTAGAAGGTACTAGCCTTGGGTTTACTACCATCTTCCATGAATCTTCAGAGTAGCATGGGGAAAATTATTTTCTCTATGTGTAATTTTCTGTCATCTCAATAGGTGGTGGGGGGGTTGACAGACTCAACCTATCCCATAGGATATATGCAAAACCTTTTTGAAAGTGTGACTGCTGTACAAACAAAACTTAGTATTTTTTTAAGTACTTAGGATGTATAAATAACGTTTAAGGCATGTGACAACCTAGGAAATAAATGCTATCATTGTCTCCATTTCATAAACCGAGACATTCTAGCTGAGAGCGGTTAAATGACTTGCCCCTTTGGTCAAGCTGATAAGGTTCAAGGCCAGAATTTGAACCCAGATAGTCTGGCACTAGAGTCTTTGCTTACGACAGCTGCCTCATACTGTTGGAACATACACAGAGAAAGGGTTTCTTGCCTTTCCCATGAAGATTTTCCCCAGTCCTCCCCTAGTCAAAATGAATATGCCACCTCAGACTTAACTCTCTGAGTGGTCTGGTCAGTAGTGAGCATAGTTTGCATCTCCTGTGCAGGATCCCTGTAGCCAGCCACAAACACTTAAGGATCTGTTTATTTAAAACTGGGAATTCATCTGAATGTAGGGGCATTGCCTAGTGGAGTGCTTTGTTAAGTGTGCAGTTTCCTAGGCTCTTCCTCCTGGAGATACAGATTTAGTAAGTTAAGGATGACATGTGAGAATGTACTCCTTAAAAGCTTCCCAAGTGACTTGGTGAGATATTTGTGTTAATAGTAAAGTTAACTCAGCCATAAAAAAGAATGAAATATTGCAATTCACAACAATGTGGATGGACCTAGAGATGATCATACTAAGTAAAGTAAGTCAGACAGAGAAAAATGAATAGCAGGTGATATTGCTTATATGTGAAATCTAAAAAAAAAGAAAAAAGATACAAATGTACTTACTTACAAAGCAGAAACAAACTTGCCAACATAGAAAACAAATTTATGGTTACCTAAGGGGAAAGACGGCAGCAGAGGTGATAAATTAGGAGTATGGGATTAACAGATACAAGCATTTACTATGTAGCACAGGGCCTATAGTCAATATCTTATAATAATCTATAATGGAAAAGAATGGGAAAATAGATATGCATCACTTTGCTGTTCACCTGAAAGCAAGACAATGTTGTAAATTAGCTATGCTTCAATACAAAAATATTGTGACATTAAATGAACTTTAGAAAAACTGTACTCAGTGTATGGGCCTAATTTGTAGCTCAATCTAGCTGCTGAGCTAAATCTTTTAGATGAAGTTAGTCATCCCTAAGTATCCCTGGGGGATTGTTTCCAAGACTCCATGGGTACCAAAATCTGCAGATGCTCAAGTCCCTTATATAAAATGGTATAGTGTTTGCATGTAACCTATGAACATCCTCCCACATACTTTAAATTATCTCTCGATTATTTATAATATTTAATACAATATAAATGCTATGTAAATAGTTGCTGATGCATGGAAAATTCAAGTTTTGCTGTTTGGAACATTCTGAAACTTTTTTTTTTCCTGAATATTTTCAGTCCATGGTTAGCTGAATCCATAGCTGTGGAACCACAGAAACTGAGGGCTAACTTTACTATTCAGTAAAAGCTCAGCCAAAAGTATTTTCCTGCTTCTCTAAAATGAAAGTTCTAACTGCACCTATTGAGTGATTACTGTGAAAATTCACTCCATGTCCTTGTCATGATCCCACCATTTTCATACACATTAGGTAACGTCATGGCACTAAATGCTGACCAATGCATTTTGAGTAAAAACATGAGCTTGAGTGTGCTAAAGGGAGATGTCAGAATCTGGAAAAAATAAGTGTTTCTATGTAATTGTTTCAGTATCTTGAAATAAGCTTAATGCTTCTTCTCTAGCACCTATGCTATTATTAAAGATCAGAAATACATCTTGGACAATATCAAAGCAGAGGCTGTTAGTGACATAGAGAATGGTCTTGGGCAAGGCACTAAACCTATTTCTGTTTCCTCATTCGTTATCTGGGATCCCACCATTTCCCTTTTTTCAAGGTAATGTATCATTAATTAATCAATATATTGGTACATCAAATCTACTTTTAAATGAAAACTTAGATCTTATTATTAGCTGCTGACATGAAGAAAAACTCTGACCTTATTTTCTTGTGCTTAAATGACTCTTGGCAACTCAGGCAGTAAGAAAGAGGCATTGAATCCAACCTCAACTTCCATTACAAGCTGTCTCTTGCACTATATTATGTGAGAGCTTGGAAGAGTGAGGGATGATAAGAAAAAAAAGGCCCAGATGAGTCTGTGTATGTCTCTACACTAAGCACTGGTCAACACCTACTGAATATCGAATAGTCAGTTATGTCCCTAATGAAAGAACAAATTCTGAAGGGGTCATGGCTACTTAGGTTTGTTCTCTGTGGTTCTTAATTTCTGTCTTCAGCCCTAAGACTGGGTCTTACTCTATCAGTTCAGTCATTTGTATATAACATGTTTCCAGGACCCTTTGAAACTTGGGTCATCACAAAGGTGACCAAAAATCTATAGTGTGAAGAAGTTCAACTTCAGTGTAAACCATCATGAGAATTCCATTCATTTTAAAGTGGATGTTTATATGCCACAAACTCTCCACAGGGTGGAGAAGTTCTCCTTGTCATCTGTAATTTCTTCTCTTAATTAAGGGCTGGCTAATAATCCTTAAGAAGTATGATCTGGAGAGACTTCCTTTGCTGTTTGCTCCTTTGTTTGTGTGGATGTCTTGTATTGAATCCATCACTGGCCCTTTTGCAATTAACTAACTGATCTAACCATAGTTATTTAGAAATAGAGATCAAATACATCGGAAGCCATTTGACTTCTCTCAAAGTTCTTGTATGAGAATATAATTCACTGTAATTTCAAATTGTCCTATGAGTTATTGATAGGGAACTAATGCACTTAATAAACTCAGTTCATCCACATGCTTTGGATGAGATGTGGGTGCAATGAAGCAAGTTTATAATATCTATGTAGAATATGAATATTTTCATATATCAATATGAAAGTGAAAGTTGCTCAGTCGTGTCTGATTCTTTGCTACCCCATGGACTATAGTCCATGAAATTCTCCAGGCCAGAATACTGGAGTGGGTAGCCTTTTCCTTCTCCAGGGGATCTTCCCAACCAAGGAATCGAACCCAGGTCTCCTGCAATGCAAGCAGATTCTTTACCAGCTGAGCCACAAGGGAAGCCCATATATTAATATATGGGGACTAAACATGAAGTAAGAAGACACCTATGCTTATATGGCCTATGAAATGTGTCCCTTATTTTATGGTGATGGATATGGTGGCAAAATGGTTCAAAGTTCGGTAATACTGTTTTTGTTCTTGTTTAATTGTTAAGTTGTGTCCAACTCTTTGCAACCCCACTAACCGTAGCCTGCCAGGCTCCTCTGTCCATGGAATTTTCCAGGAGAGCATACTGGAGTGGGTTGCCATTTCCTTCTCCAGGGATCCTTCACAACCCAGGCACAAAACCTGTGTCTCCTGTGGCTCCTGCATTACAGGTGGATCCTTTACCATTGCCTCACCTGGGAATTGCCTCCACTTTATTGAGCACTGACTATATGCCTAGTGCTAAAGGTTTTCTAAAGTGCACCTGTGTAATTAGAAACAGAAACACATGTGATTAAATAATTAGCATCTTCTAATTACCGTAAATAGAAATAATATTTAGCAAATGCCATGATTTGTTTCATTATTTCACTTGTCTTGATCAGGTGTATTACTGTTTGTTCTTAACTGTACTGGATTACTCATTGGGTACTAGGAGGATAGGAAGACTCAGATTTCTTTGGTGAATGGTAAGTGCAATTTCTTGAGTTAATGACTGTGGATGGTGAGTGGTGAGGTCAGAAGATGCCCAGAGGTGTTTCTGGGCAAGTTATGCCCAACATTGTCATTTTCCTCAGCTCCTCTCACAGGATTAGTGAGTTCCCATTTTTTTCATACTACCTCGCTAAACTTTGAGGGCCGTGACAGCAGGAACTGTGTGTGTATCGTTCACTTTTGCCTCCCTGGAACCTAGGATTGGGTTTGAAGTCAGCTTCAGTAAATGCTTGATGAGCATCAGTTGACAATGGAGTGCAGAGCAGGGTCTGTAATTAATCATATTTACACAGTGTGAAGCAACACTGCACATTTCCTACCAGATAGCTTTATTTTAATAAATGTTAGCTTTTTGGAATGTCTGTGGTATATTTTTCTAACCTGTAGTTTTCTGCCCTCCAATATTCTGCTTTGGTTTTGTTCATATAAGGCATGCAACCCCTCAATGACCCTTCATCTTAACATTTTTTTCCATCTTTGCCAAGCAGCGAGATTTTTGTTATATGAAAATGAACCAGGGGTAAACACAAAAAGTGTCACTGACATGAAATACATATGATAAGAAGGGAATGTTGGAGCCTGTGTGATCCTCATGCTTGGGTAATTGAATGTCGGTATTAGAATGGTATAGAAGTTGATTTGGGATAAGGAAATGACAACCCACTCTGGTATTGTTGCCTGGAGAATCCTGTGGACGGAGAAGCCTGATGGGCTGCTGTCCATGGGGTTGCACAGAGTCGGACATGACTGAATCGACTTAGCATGCATGCATGCATTGGAGAAGGAAATGGCAACCCACTCCAATATTCTTGCCTGGAGAATCCCAGGGACAGAGGAGCCTGGTGGGCTGCTGTCTGTGGGGTCGCACAGAGTTGGACACGACTGAAGTGACTTAGCAGCAGCAGCAGCAGCAGCAGAAATTGATTTGAGTGTATGTTGTACTGAAGCTGATAGTGCTAAAATAATAGTTCTTAGACAACAACATGAAGGGAACAGGACTTGAAAACTGAAACTCCCTGAGAATTATCTAAGAGGTTTGTCAGGATTCACTACAGATGTTCATTTGCATCATCTGCAGCTTCCAACTTAAACTGTGTCATTGGGAATTGAATCGGGCAGCTGTCCAAGAGGGGGCTTTGATTTGCAGTCACAGGTTCTTCCCTCCCCTAGAAAACAGGTTTCTCAAAAGAAAAGGCATTAACTAGAAGCCTTTTCTTTTGCAGAGAGAGCACACCTGGACTGTGCTGTTGAATTCAGGAGCATTTTCTTCAAAATATACTTCAATAGCATACTCATGAAAGACACAAATCATTGCCCACAATATTGTGCATTGTTAAACATCAATTCCTCTTAATCATTTAATAAAGCAGCTCTGAACAAGGAAAAACTATGTGGTCAAGAGTTAAATAAAATGAGATATACCTTTCTGAAATACTTTTAAACGTGTGTGCCAATTTTTACCTCATTTAAGTTTATTGTTTTGAAATCAATGGTAGAAATAAGAGATATTATGGAATCCCAGTATTCCTTCCACATTTTGTTTCTTGAGCCAATCAAAATGGCAGGCCTGATTTTTTTTTTTCCTAAGAGACCTTTCACTGAAACATCTGTGTTTCTTTAGCTGAGGGACAACTGCCATCCCAGCTTACTCTCTCCTGTTGTGAGTAATTAACAGTGAATCTTAAGATGATCCCCCCTCTTTGTCTTCCAAACAGGTGTTATTTTTTATGTTAACACTCTTCACCCTTTGCTTTTGTATTCCCTGTTGGTGATTTCATACCTCAAACCAACTCAGAGGTTTTGTATTCATGAAGCTTGTGTTTCTCAAACTCATTAACTTGTGTTGGGGACCAGGTCAAGGCTCAGTCAAGGTAGCCTGGGACATGGCATGGGTTATCATCACAGTCAGGCACTGAGTTGAAGTCATTTTCCTCTACCCTTGAAAGGTTCTTTCATCTGGTCTAATAATTAAATAGACATGAGACAGATTAATAGGAGGAAATCAAATTAAAACTCATATGTACAGGATCCCCACATACATGAGCAGTTCAAAGACAGAAAGGTAAAATGATGTGTATTTGCTGTCCTAAGCCAAGGAATGAGATAGGGGCCTGGGGCATCTGAGGACAGGACAATAAGAAGAAAGGGTGTTGGGTAATTAAATGATTCGCCATTGGATGGCATCACCAACTTGATGGAAATGAGTTTAAGCAAACTCTGGGGGTCGCAAAGAGTCAGACACGACTTAGCAACTGAACAACAATCACCACCACACACACATGGGTCACTCAGATAAAATCTGCCCCTAATTGAAATTCTTTTACATAGTTAAGGAAGGGGCACAAGTTTCTTTTGAGCCCACAAAGTCTGATTGTCATTAGCTGAAAATTGTGCACATGTCACAGCGGTACGTTTTGGGGAGGCTTGTTCTGAACTCCTTCAGACATTACAGCAGGCATTTTACCTAATGGGAGATTGTATTCAGAAAAGACAGGAATTGCTGCAGGGAAAAGGAGCCTAGAGGTCAATGTAAGAAGGACAAAGTTCAAGACAGAAAGAAGATAATGCTCAAAGACTGAAGACTGTGCTCCAATACTTACAGGAAGGTGTCTGGAGCCTATGATGTGAATACCTATTCCTTGGGCTAGAGATTCCTCTAAGGGCGTTTGAGGGTTTTCATCCACAGAACCATTTCTGTGGACTCATCCCACTCTAATGTGAGACAGCAGGAAAAATGGTCTTCAGCATCACACTGGGGCCGAGCTAATCCTTTTGAGCAGTGAGTGAATTAATCTCATCTGTCTCCCTGTCCTCGGTATAGATTCACCTCCTCTTTCATTGAATCCTTTCTCTATGAGACAAAACAGAACAGAAACCATCAGATAGTGTCACTGTCCTGCTTAGGAGCTTACCGAGGCACACATGGTCCTAAAACCCCATGATCTGGGGCTGTCACATTCTCCAGCCTTATCTCTTACCACTTCCTCCCTTGCTCTCTAGGTTCCAGTCAGAAAGAAGGGACCAGGGGTCTTGGTCCCCATGAGCTCCTTGCACCTCCTTACCCGCAGGCCTGTGTGCTGCTCTCTTCTTCCCACTCTCCTAGCCCATAGCCCATGTCATTTCCACTAGGGCCATCTTTTCTCTGAGAAGCTTTCCATGACTTCTTTAGTTTGGATTAAGTATTGTTGTTGTTTATTTACTTACAAGTGTGTTTACTAACTTGAATGTTCCCTCAGGAAATGCTTTATTCACTCCAGATCTCTCTCTCCATCATGTAACACTGGCATTGGTATATAACTAGTAGTCTGTGCATTTACTGAATAAGTGAAAGACAAAATGAGATAACAGATGAAAAGAAAATGAATCCTCTGGGGGTTTTTGATCTTGGCTGTAGTGCTGTGGTTCACATTGGCTACGTTGATATAGGATTCCGCTGAGATGGCCATCTCCTTTGAGAGGACCATTTTAACGCTATATTTGAACTATTACCTCTCAGGATTTTCTGTCTTCTATGGCAGAAGAAGGGGAGCTGGATGCTTTGATGCTCGTTGATTCTGTGCTCATGATAGTCAGTCAACAACAAGGTTCAGTAATACACAATATGGTGATTAACTCTACAGGTTAAGCTCAGCCAATAAGGGCCAGTTACAAGCCTAAGTCATAAGTTTGGGAAGAGATAAATGCCAAGTGAAAGATGAGGAGTAGAAGAGAGAGGTTATTAGGGAGCTGAGGCAAGAAATAATAAGGCTAATATGTTGAAGACGCTATGGAGAATTCTTGCCCCAGAAGCTACTCCTGGGACAGTTTCCACCTGGGATTGGGTCCAAGACAACTGCCCCCCCACGCACACACACCATATACCAAAAATCACAGAAGCTCAGGTCCCTTAAATCAATGGTCCCAAGCCTTTATGGCACCAGGGACCTGTTTGGTAGAAGACAATTTTTTCATGGACCAAGGGAGGGGGGATGGTTTTGGTATGACCCAAGCTCATTGGGGAACAGCACTAAATACAGATAAAGCCTCCTTTGCTTACCTGCTGCTCATCTGCTGTGTGGCCCGGTTCCTAACAAGGAGGTTGGAGACCCCTACATTATATAAAATAGCATAATATTTCAATCTACTCACACCCTCTTGTGTACTTTAAATTCTGTCTAGATTACTTATAATACCTAACACAACTTAAATGTTATGTAAGTAGTTGTAAATGCTGTGAAAATAGTTGCTGGTGCATGGCAAATTCAAGCTTTGCTCTTTGAATCATTCTGGAATTGTCTTTAAAAATTTTATTGGGGTATAGAAGATTTACAATATTAGTTTCAGGTGTGCAGCATAATGATTCAATATTTTTTATAAATTATTCTCCACTTAAAGTTATTACAAAATAATGGCTGTATTTCTCTGTGCTGTATAATGTATCTTTGTTGCTTATCTCTTTTATCCATGGCAGTTTGTGTCTTAATCTCCTACCCCAGTCTCACTCCTCCTCCATTCCCTTTCGCCTCGGGTAACCACTAGTTAGTTCCTATATCTGTGAGTCTATCTCTGTTTTGTTAAAGTCATTCATTTGTTTTACTCTTTAGATTCCACATATAGGTAATAACAGTGTTCGTCTTTGAATTATTTCACTTTGCATAATACCCTTGAGGTACATCCACATTGTTGCAAATGGCAGAATTTCATTCTTTTTTTAAATGGCATTAAAAACAAATAACACTCCTCTGTGTGTGTGTGTGTGTGTGTGTGTGTGTGTGTGTGTGTGTGTGTATCACCCTATCTTCTTTGTTGAGTCTCTGTATCTTAGTTATTGTAAGTAATGCTGCTATGAACATTGGGATGCATGCGTCTTTTCAAATTAGTGTTTTTATTTTTTCTGGATACATACCCCAGAGTAGAATTGCTGGATGGTAAGGTGTTTCTATCTTTAGTTTTTTAAGGAAACTTCATACTGTTTTCTGTAGTGGCTTTACGAATTTACATTCTCACCAACAGTGTACAAGACTTGTAAATACTGTATGCACACTATACAAATAGTTGCTGGTGCATGGCAGATTCAATCTTTGCTTTGGGGGACTTTCTGGAATTTTTTTTTTCTTGAGTATTTTCCGTTGGTAGTTTGTTGAATCTGCAGATATCATTGTAGTAATTAGTCCATTATAAGCAGGGTATAGGGAGCAATCTTATTAGAGATACTACATAAAACAACATTATATAGTAAAACTAATCAACTTCTTTTCTCCTGAAGAACCAATATAGTTTTCCTTTTTTCTGGTCTATTTTTTTTTGCAAAAAATAATATCTTCTATCCCATCTGGTCAATTCCAAGCATATTTTAGATACTCAGATACATTAATAAGTTGTACTCATCATTTTTAGAGAAAACCGATGTTTTAGAATCCTGACTTGGAGTTCAATGGCTTGTAAATTTTAAGATTGCTGATATTAACCAAATAAGCTTTCTCTGTTTTGTTCAGTTGTGATACTAAAATATGCCTGGCAGTTTCACAGGCATTAAATAAATATTTGAATGAACAAATGAATTAATCGAACCTGATATATTAATATTTTCTTGACTATTAGTAAAGATTTAAAAATGAGATTTACTCTTATCTCTCCGAAGTTATTTTCTTAACATTTGGTATATTTGAGCAACTTTTCTCATTCTCGTGTATGGAAAAGAAAAAATAGAAATGAAGAAAAGTACCAGAAAGAATATGAGAGTCCATGGCCACAAAGATATATATATACATACATACATATATATATATATATATATATATATATATATATATATATATCAGTTTTACAGTTACTCAAAGAAGTGTTTCTTCAAAAACACACACAAAATTTTTTTATTTAGAATTCAGGTGATGGACTCAGTCTTAACCATCCCACTGGTCCCAAGTGCCGACCTAATGGAGAAAGTCTCATCAAGATTGGAGTTTGATTTCTGAGTCTCAGTAAGGAGAAAGAGACAGACTTTGGGGACCCTGACATATCTGGATGTAAAATGAGTATGCCATTCATTGAACTGCCATCCATTCAAGGGATATTGGTACCTGTTGCACAGTTATTGACTTTTCCTTGGCAGCTTGGGAGCAGACTGTCTGCGAGCACTTGGGGGTCCCTAAAGGGATAATGTCCTACATTGCAGGTGGGAGTTGGTGCCAGATTGATTTCAGTAGCCCAACCAAACCTAAACCCCTTGTGATTCGACTGCCTCTGTTAGAAGATTTACACTGAGGGAGATGGCAAGGGGAGGTGGGAGGGAGGAAGAGTATGCTCATGTGCAGGAGACTTACTGATTTAGTATAGCAACTCTTTTGTTCTGTAGAATGAATCATGATGAAGCTTATTTTGACCCCATTAACTGTGACTGATGAAAATGATGCAGTCTAGACCCCCAACTCATAATAGAAACTTTATGAATATCGACTATTAATTACTCAACTTGATCCATGTTATTGCAAACGAAAAAATGAAACAACTGGATCTGGATTTAAACCTGTACATTGTGATAATTTTATCATTTGTTGTGCTGAAATCTTTTGATCAGTAGTTGATAGATTATCTTAGCTTATCTTTCTTTGTCCAGTACCGCAACAGGAAGTCTAATTCAAACTCTCTAGATAAATGATAATCAGGCTATTTTCCTGTGTAAGTAGGTATTGATCAATTTAAGGTTTTACTACTAGCTGGCCAGTGAGAGAAGCAAAAGCAATTCCAAGGCCCTTCTTCCATAGCTCTTTTTCTATTTCTCTCCAGCTATTGTCTACAACCTCCTCTATTTTTTCTGTCTGTAAAACTTACACAGGCTGTGACCAAAGACAAAGCCATCTTATTTTATGATCCCCAAACCACAGTCGCTTAGGGACCCAAAATAGAAAGTAATTTCTAGTGAGCTCATCCAAGCTTTAGCCTACGCAGTTCCTTTTTTGCACAAAATGACTTGGCTAACATTCCAACCAAGGACCATAAACCAGCAGTGTGCATAGACACTGAAAATAAAGATATATTTAGATAGATTGCATGGATTAAAGAGGCCCTAACCATCTGTCTTTAACACAGGTGAATGTCAATTTCTTCAGTCAAGGGCCTGGGTTTTCCAGCAGTATCCCAGCATTTAAAGATTCAAAGAGGTGCTTTAACAATTAAACATTCATATCATCCAAAGAAATGTTGTACACATCTGTTTCTCTTATTACAGACTTTTGTAAACTCGGAAAATCTTAGTTATGGTTTCAGAAATAATTTGTTATGTACTTCTTTTCTTCCGTGCTTCCCACAGAATCTGTTGATGCTGCTATTCTCAGTGCAATGTTTTATCAGTAGGTGTTTCCATGTCTGCCTTCTTCTCTGGAGAGTGTGCTCTGCCAGGCTGGGGGATGGGGTTTATTTATCCTGTGGTCCCAGGATAGTCAGTGATCTACATGTTCCTGTACATGTGTGTTAAGCAAATCATGTACTTAAAGAACCCCTGGTGCTTTGGGATGAAGTGCATCTTGTGAGGGATGTGAGCAATAATTGAGGTGGTGTGAGAGCTAGAATGTAATTCTTTGGTAGGTGTCTTTTTTTAATTTTTTTAGCTCTACTAGGTCTTTGTTGTGGTGTGCAGAGGCTTCTCTCTAGGTGCAGCACTCAGGCTCAGTTGCTCTGCAGCAGCTGGGATCTTAGTTCCCTGACCAGGGATTAAACCCATGTCCCCTGCATTGGAAGGGGTAGAGTAGATGTCTTGTCTATCATTAAGGTTAATAGATAAAATATAGGGTACTTACTTAAATGTGACTTTCACGTAAATAATAAATACCTTTTGGGACTTCCCTGGTGGACCAGTAGTTAAGACTCTGTGCTTCCAATGCAGGGAATGTGGGTTTGATCCATGGTGGGGCAACTAAGATTCCATGTACCTTGAGGTGTGGCAAGAAAAACCCAAAACCCACAAATAGCTTTTTAGTAAAAGTCTGTCCCAAGTATTGCACTCAATTATTGTGTGTCCCATTCTTTGTTTATCTGAAATACAAATTGAGCCAGGCATCATATATTTTTATTTAACAATCTTAAAATTCTTTCAGTAAGGATGGAGAGTGTGACCAGAGGTAGTGCCTTCAGTCAAATGAGGTGATGTGGTTTATTTTTAAATAGAGCCAAGTCGATTCAAAGACTTGATATCTGTGATCTTTGCTATGTTGCGTGTGATTGAACTTTTTTAAAAGTGCTAACAAGAAAGAAAAGTTGTGAAAACCCCGGATATGATTTAGTTCTTCTCCAATAAAGAACAGTACCCTTTGCTGAAAAAAGTAGCTATTGACTGATACTGGGGAGATCCTTTAGAGGGTCAAGTTTTAATCCTAGGCTTTGTCAGAAAGAAGTACTCTTTAGAGTTACTAATGTGAGTAACATTGAATGGAACAAACTTAGTTCACATAATGCCTAGTCAGTTAATGTGCTTGTTATAATAACTCTTGAAAACGTAGGTCATTTTTCAGATGAATTTTTTTCCTGGGGTAGGGAATCAGTAGTGCTATAAAGACTATTTCCCAAAAAATGCATTAAATAAATACATAATAAGAAATGATATTTTGCCATTAGATTTTCAGACAGAGATACTGATTTGCTCAACCTAGTTGTTGCTAGTCAGAGAATATGGAACATACTTGACTCATGTACCATACTTGGACAAATGAAAAATTTTCCTTGGTGGAGGCACACCACATGAACGGGATATTAAAAAACAACAGCATATTTTATTGCTCTTCAGGAAGTAGTAATGGATTTTATTTTCTTGGGTTCCAAAATCACTGCTGATGGTGACTGCAGGCATAAAATTAAAAGACACTTGTTCCTTGGAAGAAAAGCTATGACAAACATACACAACAAATTACAAAGCAGAGGCATTGCTTTGCCAACAAAGGTCTGTATAGTCAAAGCTATGGTTTTTCCAGTAGTCATATATGAACGTGAGGGTTGGAGGGTTGGACCATAAAGAAGGCTGAGCACCGAAGAACTGAGATTTTCAAACTACGATCCTGGAGAACACTCTTGAGAGTCGCTTGAGCTGCAAGGAGATCAAACGAATCAATCCTAAAGGACATCAGCTCTGAATATTCATTGGAAGGACTGATACTGAAACTGAAGCTCCAATATTTTGGCCACTTGATGTGAAGAGCCAACACATTAGAAAAGACTCTGGGAAAGACTGAAGGCAAAAGAAGAGGGTGTCAGAGGATGAGATGGTTAGATAGCATCTCCAACTCAATAGACATGAGTCTGAGCAAATTCCAGGAGACAGTGAAGGAAGGGAAGCCTGGCGTGCTGCAGTCCATGGGGTTGCAAAGATTCTGATATGACTTGGTGACTGAACAACAACTGCTCTTCAGTCAACTGTGCCCGTTAACTGTTTCCATGGAGTTTAAAGTGTTCTCATGTTCAATGTTTATTTTGCCCTAAGTTGTTTTCCTATGCTTTATTTTTAATGCAGTTTGAGTGCCAGAGTACTATGAACTCCCAACTGGTTGCAGACTTGAAGAAAATAATGCAGAAAGAAGAAGAAGGAAAAAAAAAGAATACCTTTAGGTATCAAGTCAAAAATATGTGTGACAAAGATGAGTGAGAAAGTGAAATATACTGGCCTAGCTTCTGCATTAGCTTTCCCTTCTGAGTATAAATTATTGAATGGCTGACTTTTCACAGCTTGGCAAAGGATCTTTGTCTCTTTCACCCACTCCACCAAACACCATCCATTATCAAGTCCTTTTTCCTTCCCTTGGCAGCTATAGAAAACCTTTGCTATATTCCACTTTTGTATATAAACAGATTAAATTGAAATTTGTATTTATTGCTTAAGTCAGCTTGATTTTCATTGTTTAACCTTTATTTTTCTTATCTGTGATAAATGTTTAGATATTTTTGACTGGCGTGGAATTCATAATTATTTGGTATGAAAATTGATAATCTTTTTTTTTAATTAATGAATTTATTTTAATTGGATACTAGTTACTTTACAATATTGTAGTGGTTTTTGCCATACATTGACATGAATCAGCCATGGGTGTACATGTGTTCCCCATCCTGAACCCCCCTCCCACCTCCCTCCTCATCCCATCCTTCAAGGTCATCCCAGTGCACCAGCCCTGAGCACCCTGTCTCATGCATCAAACCTGGACTGGTGATCTATTTCACGTATGATAACATACATGTTTAAATGCTAATTTAATGGTGAATCTCACATAGAGGCAAGATTTCTAGGAGCATATTACTCTCATTAAACAAGTCATACAAGACCCATTAAAATAGGGAAGTAGAAGTGGAGCTGATGAAACATGCAGGGGATCCTTCCTCACCTCATCTTAGCTTCTGGTTGTTTGCCAGTAATCTTTGATTTTCCTTGGCTTGTAGCTAGTGGTGGTGGTTTAATCACTCAGTCATGACTGACTCTTTGCGACCCCATGGACAATAGCCTGCCAAGCTCCTCTGTCCATGGGATTTCCCAAGCAAGAATACTGGAGTGCATTGCCATTTCCTTCTCTAGGGGATATTCCTGATCCAGAGATCAAACCCACATCTTCTGTATTGCAGGTGGTCTCCTGCATCACAGATAGATTCTTTACCAACTGAGCCACTAGGGAAGCCCCCTGCATACCTCCAGTTTCAGCTTTCATCATCATATGGCTATCTCCTTGTATGTCTCTGTCTTGTAGTGGCTATCTTTGTAAAAGGATATTGGTCCTACTGGATTAGGGACCAGCCCCACTCTTAAGATGAGTAGGGCCTCATTATAAGTAATTACATCTCCAGTGACATTGTTTCTAAACAAGGTCACATTCTTAGGTACTGAGAGTGAGGACTTCAATGCATTTTTTGGGGAATGTGGGCACAATTCAAACCTTGACATCAAGATTATCTCATAAATGGACATGGAGGGAGAAAAAGGCAGACCAAAGATGCCTCTGAGGTTTTTAGCTATGGCAATTAGGAAAGACAATGTTGCTATAAACTGAGAAGAGGAAGACTGTGGCTGAAGCAGGTTTGACAAGAAGATCAGCAGTTCACTTCTGTACACGCCAAGACTTTTGTTAGATACTCAAGTCAAGATGTTGATGAGAATATATTGGTCTACAGTTATGGAGAACTTTCTGGGAAATGTATTTATATGTATGTATCAGGGGATCAGGGAAAAACACAGAACTAGAGAAAATGTTGGTGAAATGGAGGTGGCTTTTATGATGAGAAAGTATGTAGGAATAGATACAGGCAAGTATGTAGATTTAATGGTGGGGTCCTGTGGAATTCTTTTTTTGTTTGCAGGAAAAGCACTTTCTTCTTTTTTGGAGTTTCTTTTGATCACTTGAGCATTAATGAACTAGGTATCAAGGTCATCAGCTGATTGTTAGGATAGGAGAGGAATCATTGGGAGTTTTTGAGGGAAGAAGAAAATGTATGAAATAACCTGTGAGTTGGGAGAGAATGGAGTAGGAAATGTATTAGAATTACTTGGCAGCAATAAAGACTCATTTGAGATTAATGAACATGAATTTAAATCGAAATCAATCAGCATATGAGCTTCCCAGGTGGTTCAGTGGTAAAGAATCCGTCTGCTAAGCAGAAGATGCAGATTAGATCCTTAGGTTGGGAAGATCCCCTGGAGAAGGAAATGGCAGCCCACCCCAGTATTCTTCCTTGGGAAATCCCATAGATAGAGGAGCCTGGCAGGCACAGTCCATGGGGTCACAAAAGAGTCGGACACAGTAGTGACTAAACAACGTACTACAAGGAGAACACATCAGCATAGATCTCTCTCCAACCGTATCCTTCTGCACTTTGTAAGAAGTGAGATTTCACTAGTTTTGTTAGTTCTACCATAAGAAGACTAGGAGTAAAGGGAGGGACAAGGGAGTTAGGGAGTGAGTGAGCGTCATTTTTGTGATTCACCATAAAATTACATGAACTAAGCTGGATCAGGAGAGCAGAAAGGACATCAAGAGAGTTATATGAGAAAGCAGACGTTAGCAAGATACTAGAGGAGGTAACCTGGAAATATATAAAAGAGTGAAAATGGGATTACAGAGAGATTTTAGTTGTTGATTTAAGCAAAGTCTGTGGTACATGGTGAGTAAGGCTGTGTGGATGAATAGATCATTGGATGAGAGAAGGTAAAAAAAGAACTGAGAAATTTCAGGATATTAGGTGAATCATTTAATTGTAATTAATCTTATAGTTGCAAAAATTTATGATAGATGCGGTATAGGATAAATTTTAAGCCTAATTCTTTTTGCTAGAGATAGTGATATAGAAAATTCTAATAGAAGTATCTATTGACCATATTAAGTACAAAACTTCCTGTGCAAAATGCAGCATATTGAACTCCTCATTTCGGTTCCACTGTTAATAAAGACCTTTGTCACTGTGTGTATGGAGTGGGGTTTTGGTTGGTTGTTCAACAAGAACTGACTGTAGGAGTGTTCTTCTTTGTATTAATGCAGTATCATTGGCAACATTGACTGGTTGGATTTGTAACATCATCAGTAAAATTATCAGAGATTCAGAAGAAGCACATCATGATCTCTTTGAATTACCAGCATATTCCAGAATAACCCCATCCAGTGTTTCCAGGAGTCTCTCTGACCCCTCTGGGTATGTTATTAAAAACAAACAAACAAACAAAAAACATGTACAAGAGCTTAAGACCTCCTTCAAATCCTAAGCTGAGCATGAAGTTGTATGTATACAAGTTCTATAATACCACCCAACACAGTATCTCTTAAATATGAATGAATATATGAAAAGACTAAATTTTAAAAACACAAAAGATCAAGTTGCATTAAGTCACAAAATTGGATTATGAAAAATATGGTCATTGTACACATAGTTGCATGTTTATTTTTATTAAAAATTCATATATGAAAAGATTAACAGGAAATACATCAATATATTAAGTGATAAACCCAGAATCACAGGTGAATCTTACAAGTAAAGTTTGTGATTTACTTCCAGGGAATCTATCAGGGGTGTTTTGAACCACTTCCATATTGATATCCATGTAAAATGTGCAAATATTCTGTCTTTTATGAACTCAAAGCCCTATTGTGTTTATATCTAACAAAGGAAAACATTTAGAAGGAAAAATTTCCTAGGTCTCCCTCCCCTCATCTATCTCTCTCATTCAAACATATCTGTTGGCATAGCTGTTAATCACTGGTTTTCTCTGGAGCTATAGGCAAATCTCACATTGGTATTTACAGACTCATTATTTGACTAATTAAATGTTAATTATAATTGTTAGTTGGTTCAAATATAACATGGGCTAGTTTGACTTATTTTCCTTAATTGACCCCCATAATTGTGATGTATGTCCTTCAATTAAAGTTCACTGTAAGATAAATGTTTAATAGTTAAGTCATTCTGAGATACTCTGCTTTAAAAAAGCAATCTCTTATATCAGAAAAAGAAAATGCCGTCTACTAATTCTACATATACCAATGAAATGTAACACATTAACCCCTTTTCCTAGGCGTCTCCAAGTGCACCTTTTCTTTGGCTACATGGGGATAACACTACAGATTAAATATAATGAATATATTCTAATAAATTTCAGTTTATTTAAAACCCATTCATTTATTAAGTACTGAGCACTCACTATGTGTAAGGCAGTGTTTTTGGCCTATTTATATTAATGAAGAAAGCAAACAATGCTGTCTCATCTCATGGAGAATGGATGTTAAAGGTCTAGAAGGGCTAAGGAAATAAGTGGGGAAAGGGTGTTATGGTGTATTAACATTGATATTTTAATGAGTTGTTTAAGGAGAAAAATCAGAGGTTGAATTTTATTAAGATTAACTTACAAATAATCAAATGTGTGGGCTTCCCTTGTGGCTTAGTGGTGAAGAATCCACCTGCAGTGCAGAAGATATGGATTTGATCCCTGGGTCAGGAAGGTCTCCTGGAGAAGGAAATGGCAACCCACTCCAGTATTCTTGCCTGAAAAATCCCATGGACAGAGGAGGCTGGCAGGCTACAGTCCATGGGGTCACAAAGAGTCGGATACAACTTGGTGACTAAACAACAACAAATGTATAGTTCATAAATTTTTGACAGTCATGAATTTGACAATTGTGCATGCTCTTGGTACAAGTACATGAAACAAGATGGAGAACATTTCCACGTCTGCATAAAGTTTCTCTTGCCTAATACCAGTAATCTCTCTCCTGACCCCTATAAGCAGCCACTTCTGAGTTATCTCCTGAACTTACTTCTGGCTATTTGTTGACTTCATATTACTGAACTTGTACAGTATTTATGTGTGTGTGCATATCTGTGTGTATGTATGCATGTGTGTTTGACTAGCTACTTTTGCTCAGTATAATTATGGTAAGATTCATTCAAATTGTGTAGCAATCCAGAGTTAATATAGCTGGATAGAATCCAACATGAATTTTTCATAATTTTTAATTTACTATCCTGTTGATGGTCATGTGGATTATTTCTCTTCTGGGCTTTTATTTTTTTATTTCTTAATTAATTTTTTTTTAATTGAAGGATAATTGCTTTTATCCTTCTGAAGGATAACAGAATTTTTTTTTGTTTTCTGTCAAAATCAGCATGAATCAACCATAGGTATACATATACGCCCTTCCTCTTGAACCTCCCTCACATCTCCCTCCACATACCACTTCTCTAGGTTGATACAGAGCCCCTGTTTGAGTTCTAAGTCATACAGCAAACATATAAAACTGTGTTGATCATGGTTAAAAAAAAAAAAGTTTGTAGACACATGTTTTAATTTCTCCTGATAAACACAACTGAAATTGTCAATATTTAACTTGACATGTAATTATGAAATAGTTTTCCAAAATTAGCTTCTTACATTCTTATCAGCAATTCATGAGAGTTTCTGGTGGTTCTGCTGCTGCTGCTGCTAAGTCGCTTCAGTCATGTCCAACTCGGTGCGACCCCATAGACGGCAGCCCACCAGGCTCCTCTGTCCCTGGGATTCTCCAGGCAAGATTACTGGATTGGGTTGCCATTTCCTTCTCCACTGGTGGTTATACACACTCAGAAATATTCACTATTGTGTGTAATTTTTATGATACCCATATCATGTATAGTGACATTAGATGTATAGTGACATTTCATTGTAGTTTTAATTTACATTTCCCATATTATTAATGAAGTTTAAGTTATATGAACTTGCCACTAAATACATTGTATAAAAACAAAGGTAAACAAATGATTAATGAAGTTGGATACACTTCCACATGCTTATTGTCCAGACAAAACGTATCTGCTTATAATTCACCCATTTTTGGTTGTATTTTGACTTGTTATTGATAAGTTCTGAAATTTCTTTATGTATTTTGAATAGGAGTGTTTTTCAGATATAACACACACACACACACACACACACACACAATTGTTAACTAGTCCAGGGTTTGCCTATTAATTTTATTGCATTCTTTGAGTAGAAAATATAAATTTGAAAACCCAGTTTATCTCAACATTTCCTATGGCTAGTGCTTTTTTTAACTTGTCAGGAAATATTTTATGAAAGTTAGGAAGGTGTTCCATGCTTTCTTCTTGAAGCTTTATGATTCTGGGGTTTATTTTAGAACTGTGATGTATGGTATAAGGTCAAGGTTCACTTTCTACCATACAGATAACCACTTGTTCTAAACTGTGCACGTGTGCTCAGTCATGTCCAACTCTTTGCGACCCCATGGACTGTAACCTGCCAGTCTGCTCTATCCATGGAATTTTCTGGGCAAGAATACTGGGGTGGGTTGCCATGCCATCCTCCAGGAGATCTTCCTGATCCAGGGATGGAACCCATGTCTCTTGCATTGGTGGGCAGATTCTTTACCACTGTGCCACCTAATCATTCGCTATGATTTTCCTCTCTCCATTAAAATTCCATGGTGCATTGATTAAAAATCATTGTTTTTTGGGGTCATTTCTGTACCCTGGATTCTACCACATTGACCTGTATTTATATTCTTATACTGGTACTGCAATGTCTTGATTACTAATCCATTCCAGTGTTCTTGCCTGGGGCTACAGTCCATGGGATCACAAAAGAGTTAGACAGGACTTAGCAACAAAATAATAGTGAGTCTTGAAATCAAGAAATTCCTCCATTTTCGTTGTTCATTTTCAAATTTTCTTTGGCTATTCTCAGTCCTTTGCATTTCTTAGTTTTGGATCACCTTGCCATTTTCTTCAAAAATTTCTGCTGGGATTTTTGTAGGGATTGTACTGAAACTATGGATAAATTCAGGGAGAATGAACATCTCAATAATGTTGAATTTTCCTGTCCATGAATACAGTTTGTCTGATCTTTGCTTTCCAGACTGTGGGAGACATTTCTCTGCTCTCCAGTACGGCTGCCAGATTTTCAGGTAGCTTCTGAGTCCTCTTTGTTCTGAATTCCTGCTCCAGGCTTTCTGTACCTTAGACTATCTCTCTCTAACCTTCTGCCTTGCCATCAGTCTTCAGAAGGCAATTGGCTAACTGACAATTTATGAAGAACTAGCACTTAGAAGGGATTTCTTTCAGCTCTCCTGCTGTCACCCTAGCTTTTGTGAAAGTACTTCTGTGTAGACAGTGAAGACCCTTGGGTAAGATTTGGCATATGGATGCAATCTCATTCTTTTTGAGAGCTCACTGAAATCTTAATCAAATCTTAATCTATCACTCCATCCAGTGTGTAAGCAACATAACTTATTGAATTTGGCTAGTTTCTTTTTATCCTAGGTAAAGGCAAATACTTTTTCCCACCACTCCACCACAGAGAAAAATTTTCATGGATCTTTTCTCTCCCTTGATGGCTTTTTCTTGTCCTGGAGTTAAGTTCATTTAAGTTTTTTTCATCTCTGGCTTTCAGATACTTTTTTGTATGCTTTCTTTCTTTTTTTTTTTTTGTTCTTTTCAACTGATTCTGCAGCTTATGTGGCTTTTTTATTTTTTAGTTAGGTTGAAAGCCATTTTCTTTCTACAAATTTCTACATACTCAGTTCAGTTGCTCAGTCACGTCCGACTCTTTGTGACCCCATGGACTGCAGCACACCAGGACTCCCTGTCCATCACCAACTCCCGGACCTTGCTCAAACTCATGTCCACCGAGTCGGTGATGCCATCCAACCATCTCATCCTCGGTCATCCCCTTCTCCTCCTGCCTTCAATCTTTCCCAGCATCAGGGTCTTTTCCAATGAGTCTGTAAAAAAAAAAAAAAAAAACTTACCCTTATAGAAACTGAAATTCCAAGATCATGGGCGGGATCTGGTGAGGGCCCTCATCTGAATTGCAAACAGACAACTTCTTTTATCTTTACGAGGTAGACAATGGAGCATAGGACACCAGACCTCTCATGACTCTGAAAAAAGCACTAACCCTGTTCTTGAGGCTTCACTTTTATGACCTCATTGAATCCTAATTACTTCCCAAAGGCTTCATCTCCCGAAATCACATTGAGAAGTAGGATTTAAGCATAGTTTGTGGGGAAACAAACATATACTACTTGTATTTGATTGGCCAAAATGTTCGTTCAGGTTTTCCTGTAAAATCTTATGGAAAAATTCAAATAAGCTTTTTTTGGCTAACTCAGTATTTTATGTCACTCAGTTGTGTCCATCTCTGCAACCCAATGAACTGTAGTAGCTCACCAGGCTCATCTGTTCATGGGATTTACCAAGCAAGAACACTGGAGTGGGTTGCCATTTCGTTCATTCAAGAACAAGTTCATGGCTAGATGTAGGTGGATCTTCTTTCCTCACTTCTTCAGTTGGCTTACCTCGACTCTTCCTTACATACCCCCTTAAGTGACCTACTCTGCTAAGCTTTCCTTGTTCACCTCTCCTTTAGGTGTATTCCTCTATTCCATGAACTCATAAAGACAGAAGTGGAGTGCCTTGTAGAGAAAGAGTAAGGTCTCTAACAGCAGAGAGTTAAATGTAAGCTCTCTAGTTTTCTTGTCAACACTGAAGCTGCTAGACCTTGAACAAGTCCCTTAAGCTTGTTCTCAATTTTCATATTTACACACTTGTGATAATAAAACCTATCTCACAGGGTTGCTGTGGGAATTAAGTTTCACATGCATGAAGATGCTGGTCCAGAAATTCCTGGTGGTCCAGTGGTTACAGCTACACACTTCTACTGCAGGGGGCCAAGTTTCAATCCCTGGTAGGGTAACTGATATCCCTCAAGCCAAATGGTGCAGAGTAAAAAAAAAAAAAAAGGAATGAATGCATCTGTGCTATTAATTTATTTTATAAATATAATAGCTTGCCAACATTTAAAACAATAAGCAAATTCGAGTTTCATGAGTTATTGGACCTTCTATAAAGATACAAAATATGTTTTCTCATTAGATTGTTTACATATCTTGAGTATTGTGTATAACATGGCAATGAACCTGGCAGTAGAGTTATCTCAGATATTGATTCCATTTCCTTTAAATCTACACCCAGACATGGGATTGCTGGAGCATATGGTAATTCTGTTTTTAATTTTTGGAGTAACTTACACCCTGTTTTCCATAATGATAGTACCATTCATCACCTTTAATAAATAAATATGCAGTTTAAGCATTATGCTTTAAAAATGATCATTTATATGTTACCTATCTATAGACTAATCTGATACTTTTTATAATATGAAATGGAGAGGAAAAGGAGGTATGGGGATCCCCAATGTTAGAAAAAAATTTGTTTTCAGTCTTCCAAGGGAAACAGTCTTAGTAATGCCATATATCAGAGAAAGGTTTGAAATTTGAGAGTATATTTGAGTTCTCTAGAGATACGCATATAAATAAAGAGAAAACAAAATCATCCAACGAGTGGAAATTTCTCCCTCTGGATCTTATGAATTCTTCAACACATTACCTCTCATGTAAGAATTGATGAGGCACTTGTAAGAATCCACACTGGTAATATACCTGTTCAAGTCACCTTCACATTCCTCTGCATAACTGAATATCAAGAAACATAATATTATCAGAAGCCCATAAGATCCTTCCCTAACCTTCCAAGTCAATATTAACTAGTCTTCTTCAAAAGTAACCATTATTATGATAGTTAATACCATAGACTAGTTTTGCTTACTCTTGACATTATGTGTGTGTATCCATGTTCATCCAATATTTTCTACATATCCATACAGTATTTACTGTTTTGTGCTTACCTTTCTTTACTCATGCTTATATATTCCAGGAATCATTCAAACTTTACATGTAGGATCTATTCATTTATTTTTCGTTGATGGAATATAGTAATCAATGGAACTCTATACATTTTATTTTTCCATTTCGGTTTTATCCAGTTTGTGGCTATCACAATAGTGATTTTGTTCATCTGCTCTCAAGACTTCTATAGGCTAAACAGAGTTATCTTTCAGTAAATGATTTCAAGTGCTCAAAAAATGCTTCTGCCTAAGTTCTTGTACATGTGCATACATTTCTCTTGGCTATATATACTTAGGCATACACTTGCCAGATGATAGGCAGTAGACCTATCACCTACTTTGTTCAGCAGACCTTAACAAAAAGTTTTCCAAAGTTACTTTGCCAATTAACATGCTTATGGTAGTGTGTGAAGATTCTCCATATTGTTGCTAATAATTGATATTGGTTGTCTTTTTAATGATAGCCATTCTGATGACTGTACGATGGTATCCCATTGTAATTTTAATTTGCCTTTTTCTTATTAACAGATGATGTTGAGCAGCTTTCCAAATGTTTATTGTCAATCTGAGTATTTTGTAAAATGCCTGCTCAGTTCATTGCCTATTTTTCTATTGAGTTTATTTTTATATGGATTTGTAAGAGTTATTTATACATTCTGTAAACAAATCTTTTGTCAGATAAGTGTTGCAAATATCATTTCCAATGTTGTGGCTTGCCTTTTCATACTCTTATTCATAATTTTTGATAAAATTTAATTTAAAAAAATCTTTTTTATTAGTAGTGTTTTCTAATCCTCATAAAGAAATCTTCTTGTACTCCAGAGTCAAAACTAGAATTTTCTATATGTATGTGTATATAACATATTATTTTCCCTTAGATTTGTTTTAGTCTTCACACTAGAAACTATTTGGAATTGATGTTTGTGAATGGTCTTAGTTAAGGACAAAAAGTTTATTGCTTTCCATGTACATATCAAACTTAATCCAGAACTAGTCATTGAAAACATCTTTACTACTGCTTTGCAATGATATTAGGTTGGTGCAAAATTAATTGCAGTTTTGAATTGTTGAACTTAGTCATTTGGTGTTGGAATACATTCTTAAACGTGGTTATGTTCTACATCATTTTAATGTGCATTTTTTGTTTAATATTTTTGCTATTGACTTATTACTTGCTGTGTATTTTATATTTATTTTAGAGTATGAAAATGATACTAGACAAAAAGCAAATTTGAGCTGTTATCTTATTTGAGTTCAAAATGGGTCATAAAGCAGCAGAGACAACTTGCAACATCAACAATGCATTTGGCACAGGAACTGCTAATGAATGAACAGTGCAGGGGCAGTTCAAGAAGTTTTGCAAAGGAGACAAGAGCCTTGAAGATGAGCAGTGCAGTGGCCATCTATTGCAAGTTGACAGAAGTCAATTGAGAGCAGTCATCAAAACTGATCCTCTCACGACAACTACACAAGAAGTTGCCGAAGAACTCAACATCACTCATTCAACAGTCATTCAGCTTTTGAAGCAAATTGAAAAGGTGAAAAAGCTTGATAAGTATGTGCCTCATGAGTTGACTGAAAATCAAAAAAATCATTGTTTTGAAGTGTTGTCTTCTGTTATTTTATGCAACAATGAACCATTTATCTGTCCGATTATGATGTGCGATGAAAAGTGGATTTTATACGAAAATCGACAATAGTCACCTCAGTGGTTGGACTGAGAAGGAGCTCCAAAGCACTTCCCAAAGCCAAACTTGCACCAAAAAAAAGGTTATGGTTGCAGTTTGGTGGTCTGCTGCCCACCTGATCCACTACAGCTTTCTGAATCCTGACAAAACTATTACATATGACAAGTATGCTCAGCAAATCAATAGATGCACCAAAAACTGCCATACCTGCAGCCGGCACTGGTCAACAGAAAGGGCCCAATTCTTCTCCATGACAGACAATGCCTGACGGCACATTGCACAGCCAGTGCTTCAAATTTGAAGGAATTGGGCTACGAAGTTTTGCCTCATCCACTATCTTCACCTGACCTCTCGCCAACTGACTACCACTTCTTCAAGAATCTCAACAAATTTTTGCAGAGACAGATTTCCACAACCAGCAGGACACAGAAGATGCTCTCCAAGAGTTCATCTAATCCCGAAACACAGATTTTTATGCTACAGGAATAAGGAAATTTATTTATTATTGGCAAAAATGTGTTGATTGTAATGGTTCTTATTTTTGATTAATAAATGTGTGTTTGAACCTAGTTATAATGATTAAAAATTCATGGTCTAAAATGGAAATTATGTTTGCATCAACCAGATATCTTTGTCATAAGTCAAATGACTGTGTGGGTTTCTTGCTTCTCATCTCTCTCCTATTTGTCTGTTTAAGCCAAATGCAGTTTCTCTTAGTTACTCTAGTTTTAAAATATGTCTCTATAAACAATAATGTAATTCCTCCAGTAGTTGCCTTCTTGTAATTTCATCTTGGCTATCCATATTCCTTTGAATATCCATATAAATTGTAGAATCAGCTGGTCAATTTTGCAAATATTTTCAAGGGAACTTTGATTCAAATTTGCATTGAAAACTATAGATTAATTTGTATATAAATGACATTTTCACAATATTGAGTCTACCAATCTATAAACACCAAGTATCTTAATATTTATTTGGGTGTTTAAAAATATTCTCTTAGTAGCAGTTCATTGTTTTCTGTGTATAGATCATTCATAAGTTTTATTAAATTTATTCCTGGATGCTTGATTTTTTTGCAGTTTCTTATGGTATTTTATTTATTTATTTTTGATTCTAGTATTTAGAAATAAAAATATGTTTATATTAATCTTGCATCCAGTAACTTAGTAAAGCTTTCTTATTTCTAATAGTTTGATTCATTTGACTTTTCATTTTGCATAATCGCAACCTTTGATAATAAGGACAGCTTTCTTACTTCTACTTCAATTATTAAGGATTTTTTTTCTTTTCCCTTTTTTACATATTGCACCGTCCAGAATTCTAGTGGAATCCTGAATAGAAATGTAAATTACAGTCATCTTTTCTTATTCCTGATCTCGGGCGGGAAAACCTTCAATGTTTGACTCATGTGTGGAGTTTGCTGAAGGACTTTGTAGATATTTTATTATCTTTGTTCTTAGATTGATAAGAATATTTTTTCCATAAATAAGTGTTGAATTCTAATACATCATGCCTCCCCAGCCTACAGAATCTAATGCCTGATGATCTGAAGTGGAGCTGGTGTAGTAATAATGATAGAAATAAAGTGCACAATAAATGTCATGTGTTTGAATCTTCCCAAAACCACCCCCACCCCAGTCCGTGGAAAAACTGTCTTCCACAAAATCAGTCCCTGGTACCAAAAAGGTTACAGGTTGCTGCAATATATATTTTTTCTGCATACGTTGATATTATATAATTTCCTCCTTTTTATGTTAAATGTAGCTATTTACATTGATTGACATTCAAATATTAAATCTATTTGCCTCCCTAGAGAAACTCTACTTTGGTCAATATGTATCTTATCTCTTTCATATAACACTGCGTTTTATATGCTATTTTATTTGGGATTTTAACATCTAAGTTTATGAAAAGGACAGGCCTGTAAATTATCTTTTTTTGTCATATCCTTGTATCAGAATAATGGTGACTTTATTGTGTAAACTGGGAAATAATTCTTTCTTATTCTGTGAAAGAATGTATATTATATCCATGTTATTACTTTTCTATAAAAGTATAGAACAGTCACCAGTGAACCATCTTAGCCTGGCATTTTCTGTCTCTTATTTGTTTTGTTTTCTTATACTTTATTATATAAATTTAATATAAATGTCTATATAAATTTAATGTTTTCAAATTTGTTTTCATAGTTATTCTTAATATATTTTTATTTTCTGTAGAACCTGTAATGATTTCCCTTATTTCATTACTGATGTGGGTGATTCTTGCCTTCTCTGTTTTTCTTGAGCAGTCATGAAGTGTTTATCAATTGTGTTAGTCTTTCCAGGAATCGACTTTTAGTTTCTCAATTCTCTTTTGTACATATTTTCCTATTGATATTTTTTTTCTTTTATCTTTGTTATTTCTTTTCTGTTACTTTGGTTTTTTTCCCCCCTTTTTGACTATCTTCTTAGAATCATACTTTGATTATTCACTTTAAGCCCTTTTCTTTCTTTTTAAAAAAACTGTTTGTTTTTGGCTGTGCTGGGTCTTTGTTGCTGCAAGGGCTTTTCTCTAGTTGTGGTGCATGGGCTCCTCATTGCAGTGGCTTCTCTTGTTGTAGAGCACAGGCTCTAGGGTGCTCAAGCTCAGTAATTGTGGCACATGGACTCAATCGTTGTGGCTACCAGGCTCTGGAGCACAGGCTCAGTAGTTGTGGAGCTCAGGCTCAGTTGCCCTGTGGCATGTGAGATCTTCCCGGACCAGGGCTCAAACCTATGTCTCCTGCATTGGCAGGTGGATTTTTACCACTGAGCCACCAGGGAAACTCAAGTCCTTCTTTTCTAATACATGTGTTTATAAGATGTGAAGAGTGGAATGCCTGCAATAAAAGAAGGTGATCAGTTGTCACCTGAGTTGAGGGTAAGCAGTGTGACAGCTGACCCCTGTTGATGGAGAGTGTGGTACTGGTTGTCCAGTAATATAAACATAACTGCTGTCAGATAAATGCCAGTAACTCCATGAGCAGTGAGGAACCAGTAAAGATTTTGAGAGATTATGATCAGAATTATATTTGGAGAATATTAATCTGACCCCTTTGGGAAAGCTGAATAAGCAGTGAGAGAAGCAAAAACATACAAATAATTCAAGAGGTTAGTCATTCAAGGAGAGAAATGAAGAGTTAGAGTGGCAGTAATATAAACACACAGGTGGTGAAAATGAAGAGAATCAGACATACTATACATGCAAAGTTGAATGCAGGACAGGGAGTATGTGAGGGTTTATTTTTTGTTTTTAGGACAGTTGTTGGAATAGTCTGGCTATATATATATATATATATATATGTGTGTGTATATATATATACCTTAATTTTACCTTAATATTTCCTTAATTTTAGAAAAACTGACTAAGAAAAGGGAATTCCTTAATGAACAGAGAATGCAGTGTACAATATAATCAGAAATCTATTGAATTTCAAATGAATGGACTGGATTTTATTTTTGAAAAGTATCCACTTTTTCCTCCCTGAAAATGTAATCAGATATGATGAAGATAAAATTATCTATTAATGTTGAGAGTACAGAATCTGAATGACTTACTCTAAAGATTCATGTTGATTGTGATTATAAAACATTAAAGTAACTTATTCATATGAACAATTTTGTCACACAACATATCAGTTAGTGATCATCATCAAATAACTGTATGTACTCTGAAACAGCAAAATCTGCATGTATTATATTTGCCATTTTTCATAAAAGCTTCATCTTTAAATATTAAAAAAAACATAAATTAAAATCAATCATGAAAAGAATCTCTGAATTTTCTGTAGTCCCTCCGTTATCATTGATACCTGTACCCTGACTTGCTTTATGGTGGTGATTACAACTGGCCTAATATTAATTCCTGTTTTCTATTTCTGTTTTTCTAGCACATTATCTCTATGAGTAGAGGGGATTTGTTTGTATAATCTTTCCTGTATTCCTACCACTTAAAACAGTAACTGACACACATTACCTTCAAAATAATTAATGATTGAATGAATGAATAGAATCATAATTTGTTTTTCTGGCAGCATCATCAAACTTATCCAGAAGATGAAATAAGTGGTTCAGGCTCCTGAGGGCTAGGATTTATTTTACAACGAGCTGTGCTCCCTCTGCTGAGTTTTCCAAATTTGCTGGCATATTGACTGCAGCACTTTCACAGCATCAGCTTTGAAGATTTGAAATAGCTCAACTGGAATTCCATCACCTCCACTAGCTTTGTTTGTAGTGATGCTTCCTGAGGCCACTTGACTTCACATTCCAGGATGTCTGGCTCTAGGTGAGTGATCACACCATTGTGATTATCTGGGTCGGGAAGATCTTTTTTGTACAGTTCTTCTGTGTATTCTTGCCACCTCTTCTTAATATCTTCTACTTATGTTAGGTCCATAAAATTTCTGTCCTTTATTGAACCCATCTTTGCATGAAATGTTCCCTTCATATCTCTAATTTTCTTGAAGAGATCTCTAGCCTTTCACACTCTATTATTTTCCTCTATTTCTTGCACTGATCACTGAGGAAGGCTTTCTTATCTCTCCTTGCTGTTTTTTGGAACTCTGCATTCAAATGGGTATATCTTTCCTTTTCTCCTTTGCTTTTTGCTTCTCTTCTTTTCATAGCTATTTGTAAGGTCTCCTCAGACACCCATTTTGCTTTTTTGCATTTCTTTTTCTTGGGGATGGTCTTGCTCCCTGTCTCCTGTACAATGTCAGGAACCTCCATCCATAGTTCATCAGGCACTCTGTCTATCAGATCTAGTCCCTTAAAACTATTTTTCACTTCCACCGTATAATCATAAAGGATTTGATTTAGGTCATATCTGAATGGTCTAGTGGTTTTCCCTACTTTCTTCATTTTAACTCTGAATTTCCATGGGACTGGAAAAGGTCAGTTTTCATTCCAATCCCAAAGAAAGACAATGCCAAAGAATGCTCAAATTAACACACATTTTCACTCATCTCACAGGCTAGCAAAGTAATGCTCAAAATTCTCCAAGCCAGGCTTCAGCAATATGTGAACCATGAACTTGCATATGTTCAAGCTGGTTTTAGAAAAGGCAGAGGAACCAGAGATCAAATTGCCAACATCTGCTGGATCATCAAAAAAGCAAGAGAGTACCAGAAAAACATCTGTTTCTGCTTTATTGACTATGCCAAAGCCTTTGACTGTGTGGATCACAATAAACTCTGGAAAATTCTGAAAGAGATGGGAATATCAGACCACCTGACCTGCCTCTTGAGAAACCGGTATGCAGGTCAGGAAGCAACAGTTAGAACTGGACATGGAACAACAGACTGGTTCCAAATAGGAAAAAGAGTACGTCAAGGCTGTTTATGGTCACCCTGCTTATTTAGCTTCTATGCAGAGTACACCATGAGATACGCTGGGCTGGATGAAGCACAAGCTGGAATCAAGATTGCTGCGAGAAATATCAATAACCTCAGATATGCAGATGACACCACTCTTATGGCCAAAAGTAAAGAAGAACTAAAGAGCCTCTTGATGAAAGTGAAAGAGGAGAGTGAAAAAGTTGGCTTAAAGCTCAACATTCAGAAAACTAAGTTTGTGGCATCTGGTCCCATCATTTCATGGCAAATAGTTGGGAAAACAGTGGCTGACTTTATTTTGGGGTGCTCCAAAATCACTGCAGATGGTGACCGCAGCCATGAAATTAAAAGACGCTTACTCCTTGGAAGGAAAGTTATGAGCAACCTAGGTAGCATATTAAAAAGCAGAGACATTACTTTGCCAACAAATGTCCATCTAGTCAAGGCTATGGTTTTTCCAGTAGTCATGTATGGATGTGAGAGTTGGACTATACTGAGCACCAAAGAATTGATGCTTTTGAACTGTGGTGTTGGAGAAGACTCTTGAGAGTCCCCTGGACTGCAAGGGGATCCAACCAGTCCATCCTATAGGAGATCAGTCCTGGGTGTTCACTGGAAGGTCTGATGTTGAAGCTGAAACTCCAATACTTTGGCCACCTGATGCAAAGAGCTCTCTCATTTGAAAAGACCCTGATGCTGGGAAAGATTGAGGGCAGGAGGAGAAGGGGACAACAGAGGATAAGATAGTTGGATGTCATCACTGACTCAATGGACAAGAGTTTGGGTGAACTCTGGGTGTTGGTTATGGACAGGGAGGCCTGACATGCTGCAGTCCACGTGGTCGCAAGGAGTCAGACACGACAGAGCGATTGAACTGAACTGAACTGTGCTCCCCCTAATTTTATATTCTTCTTCCATTCTGAAGTGAAGAAAAGAGCCCTACTTATTATATATTATGTTAGGTACCTGAAGATTAAGATTTATTTTGCCCTGTTGAAATACACAAAGTAACTTAAAAATTTCCAAATCAGCAATGATTCATCATATTTTTTTTCCTCCTGTTCATCTTACTCTCTTAATAACTAAATACCTCTTATATTAAGGAGCAAAAATAACTAAGTAAAGTATTGATGGAAACTCATATTTCTTTTATTATTGGCTAAAACAGGGCTTCCCTGGTGTCTCAATGGTAAAGATCCTTTCTGTTGGTGCAGGAGATACAGATTTTATCCCTGGGTTGGGAATATCCCCTGGGGAAGGGAGTGGCTACCCATTCCAGTATTCTTGCCTGGAAAATTCCATGGACAGAGGAGCCTGGAGGGCTACAGTCCATGGGGTCACAAAGAGTTAGACATGACTGAACAACAACAGCAAAAGACAGTCAGTATACCTATCTATAGTGTCATGGACTTAGAACACTGAAATGAATGGATTTGGGATGCTGCTTCTCTTTTATTCAACATATTAAGGAATTGTACTTGTTTGTGTGTCAACAAAGCTATCCCCCATTGTCCTATTTAAATTTCACATTTATCCTCAAAATGACACCTTCATAAAGGCAGACATCCTGGAACAGAGTCAAAGCAAGTATTTTGGCCTCGTGTTGTTGTAACCTGGTTCCCCTATTCAGCATCTTTCTGGGATTGGTCCTATGAGGCAGCAAGCATATGGTTCTGTTATCTCTTGGCTAGCAAATAGATTAGGTTTTCTTCTCTTGTCATTGTTGAATTTAATTTTTATTATCAAATCAGTTTTCAATGCTTTTTCACATTTCTCCAGATTTATAGTATAATTACTTTTCTTTAGCTGGCCTTCTCACTGACAATGATCATCCTTGCTTTTGGTGCCTACTTATGAAGAGATGATTTTTATTATTCTCGAGTCATTTTTCATTGATAAAGATACAAGGCAGTTGCAAAACAGTATTCATCTAAATCCTGAGTACAGGGTGCCGTGAACCCTTGATGAGTGGGCAAGAAATTAGGATTTTCATCACAAGTGTCCCTTGAAGATACCACATCCATAACTTTTGTACTTTTTTCAAATGAGTTTCTAATTTTTTATTAAGGACTCTCCAATCCCCTAGTCACCTAGACATAAACCTCTGTGGTTTGCTTGCTTTATTTCATTTTTTTATTTACTCATTTATGAGGGTTTATTGACTACCTTCCCAGGTGATGCTAGTGGTAAAGAACTCACCTGCCAGTGCAGGAGATGCAAGAGACACAGGTTCAATCCCTGGGTTGGAAAGATCCTTGGGAGGAGGGCATGGCAACCCCCTGGAGTATTCTGGCTTGGAGAATTCCATGGACAGAGGAGCCTGGTGGGCTACAGTCCATGGGGTCACAAAGAATCAGACAAGACTGAAGCAACTGAACACACTGACTACCAAATCTGTGTCTACCCAACGTCCACTTGTGTGCACTGTTCTAGGAACAGAGGATATAAAGGTACACGAGACAGGTGAGGTATCTGATCCTGGTACCTTTGCCTTCTCTATCCTGGCCCTCATTACCTACAAGTTGACTGTTACAGTTGCCTTCCATGTATCTCTTTCCCATAATTCTCTATGTCTGACACACAGTGGACCCATGATAAATATTTGGCTAATTCTATCCAATTAAAACTGTTCTTCACATATTGCCATATGCACGGCTCAGATATCATAACTCTGATATTTATTATTAAGACAGTTTAATCAAAGTGGATGACATTCTATTCCATGTACATTTTGGTTCAGTTCTGCTCTCCTTCATATCCAAACACTGTACACCATCAAAACGCTACTAATGCTACTTTTATTTGAAGTCTTTTCTTAGCTCCCTAACTGGCAGTATTTGTGCCCAACTTTGATTTCCATAGTGTTGTATTTGTGACAACATGATGCCTTGTAATGTGAGTATTTGTGTATAAATCCGGTCCTCATATTAGTCTAAGTAAGCCTCCTGCAATGCGGGAGACCTGGATTTAATCCCTGGGTTGGGTAGATCCCCTGGAGAAGAGAAAGGCTACCCACTCCAGTATTCTGAAGTGGAGAATTCCACGGACTATATAGTCCATGGTGTCAAAAAGAGTCGGACACAACTGAGCGACTTTCACTTCACTTTTCAAGCCTCCTGAAGATAGGGCCATATTTGACACTTTATATTCCCTAATGTGCCTGTTACTGAACTTTGAAGAATTGGTTGATAACTGAATAAATGGCCTATTAGGATATGAGACACAAATCTTCTCATAATCTTATTTTCTCATACATTTTTTTCTTCCGAATTGTTCTATCCTATTCAGAGCTAAGTAGGCTAACTTATTAAATTCTAATCACTTGGTTGAACAAAAGCTGACTTCATAAATCATAGTTTAATAGCTTATCTACAGTTTCTTTAGGGTTTTGCCGCTGTGTGGTAATGTTTATTTAGCTAGTCAGTTTAATTACTGAGATATACAGCCGGTAGTAAGGGTAGCAAATAGCCTCTTAGCTTTGTGTCACCAAGACTCATTTCAGGAACTTCTGTGTGGAGATTTCAGTGATACCACTATATTTAATGACATTTCTCATAATCACTGATATCAAATAAGACATTTGGAAATTTCCCAGGCTTATGTTTTGTTGTCCATATAAAAGAAAGGGGGTGTGGCATGTGAGTTTTGTAATGGCCTTCCATAGTTTAGATATGCAGTCATATTTTAGATCTTTCTAATCACTTTGTCACAGATTCCATCACTTGGAAGAATTTCTAACTCCTGTAAACAATTTCTTTATCAGAAGCTGAGATTTTAAATTTAAAACTCCCCAAACTTTTCATTAATAACTTTGAACAATAGCATAGTTCTTTACCATTTTTTTCCTTGCTGGATCTCCTTGCTTGAAACTCTTAATGAGAAATCTCTGAGAAAAATCCCCTTTCTTAGGTCAATACCCCTAAAGGTCAAACAAGTGAAAAATAGAGTCAAAATGTTCATTCTTTGGTCACTAGAATATTTCCTGGAGTAGTTAAATCATCTACTCCTTAAATATAAAGTTGGTGGAGCTGATTTATTTTAATTAAGCAGTTTGAGTTCAAAGGATAGCACTACATTCATAATGGAAGTGGGTAGATGGAATCTAGCATTGACTTTTTAGACGATTGGTGAGCTAAATTTGTCAATGATGTCCCAATGCCTGAGTGTCTGGTAAAGAGATGTGCTTGGAAAATATAACATCCGCAGTTTGGTTACAAAGTAATTTGCCTATTCCTTACTCTCCATCGCTTTTCATTCTCAATAAGAAGGCTACTGAGCTGACATTAAAAGTTGGGACTTCAGAGGCATCAGTTCAATTCAGTTGCTCAGTCGTGTCTGACTCTTTGTGACCCCAGAGACTCCAGCACGTCAGGCTTCCCTGTCCATCACCAACTCCCAGAGCTTGCTCAAACTCATGTCCATTGAGTCGGTAATGCCATCCAACCATCTCATCCTCTGTTGCCCCTTCTCCTGGTATCTTTAATCTTTCCCAGCATCAAGGTCTTTTCCAGTGAGTCATTTCTTTTCATCAGGTGGCCAAAGTATTGGAGTTTCAGCTTCAGCATCAGTCCTTCCACTGAATTTCCAGGACTGATTTCCTTCAGGATGGACTGGTTGGATCTCCTTGCAATTGTAAAGTTAAAAAATAGAAAATAAACTAATTAAAAAAAGAAAAAAAAGAGTCTTCTCCAACATCACAGTTCAAAAGCATCAAATCCAACTCTCACATTCCTACATGACTACTGGGAAAACTATCACTTTGACTAGACAGACCTTTGTCAGCAAAGAAACGTCTCTGTTTTTTAATACGCTGTCTAGTTTGGCTGTAGCTTTTCTTCCAAGGAGCAAGCACTTTTTAATTTCATGGCTGCAGTCACCATCTGCAGTTATTTTGGAGCCCCCCAAAATAAAGTCTGTCACTGTTTCTATTGTTTCCCCATCTATTTGCCATGAAGTGATGGGACCGGATACCATGATCTTAGTTTTTGAATGTTGAGTTTTAAGCCAACTTTTTTCACTCTCCTCTTCCACTTTCATCTAGAGGCTCTTCAGTTCTTCTTCACTTTTACTTCCTAACTTATCCTCAGGAAGTATTTTAATAATATAAGCACACAGTCTGTGCTTCTGCTGGTGCAGACGTCTATACCCACTCCCTGGCTCTCATTTGGCCCTTGAAGAAAACACTCAGAGTTCTTGATAATACATCCCAATTGTCTACTGTTAAAAAGTACCATGTAGTCTGTAGAGAGGAAGCAGATTATAGCCATGCTAGTAGATGTGATGTGGTATCTCACTGAAATTTTGATTTGCATTTGTCTAATGGCTAATGATCTGGAAGATATTTTCATGGGTTTATTGGCCATTTCTTGGGGAAAAATTGTCTATTCAAATACTTATTGTCTCATTGGTTATTTGTAATTTCACGGTCAAGTCCTGAGTTCTTTATGTATTCTGGGTACTATACACTTATCAGTTGTGTCTTTTTCAAATATTTTCACTCATTCTGTAGGTTGTCTTTTCACTTTCTTGATAGTCTCCTTGGAAGGGAGCATCTTTTTATTAATAACTTTCAGATGTCATTCTATCTGATTTTTTTGACTGTGCTTTTGGGGTCATATCTAATAAATCACTGCCTAATCCATGGTCATGAAAGTTTAGACCTATGTTTACTTCGAAGAGTTTTGTAGATTTGTTGCTTGTAATAAGTTTTAGATTCATTTTGAGTTAGATTTTTGTGTATGGTGTGAGGTAAGGGTGAAGTCCTACTTCATTCTTTTTCATGTGGGTATCCACTCATCACCTCATTATTTGTTGAAGCAGTTGCACTTTCCCCATTGAATTTTCTTGAAATTGTTGTAAGTCAGTTTAGCATAAGTGTAACAGTTTATTTCTGGGCTATAATTGTATTACATTGATCAGTTTATATTTATATCTACCTGCCTACCTAGATAAGGATACATCTCCTTACATAAATAGTACAATATCTTGATTACAATAATTTTGTGTTGGAAGGTTCAAAATTGGAAAGTGTGAGTTCTCTAAATTTGTTCTTTTTTAAAGATTATTTTGGCTATTCTGAGTTTCTTCCATTTCCTTGTGAATTTTGCGATCAGCTTGTCACTTTCTACAAAGAATCTACCTTAGATTTTGATAAGGGTTTTGTTAAATCTGTAGATCGGTTGGGGAAGTATTGCTGTCTTAACAATATATAGTCTTCTGATCCATGAACGTAGAATATTTTTCTCATGTCTTCTTCAGTTTCTTTCAGTGATTTACAATTTTCAATGCTTTGTCCTGCACTTATTTTGTTAAATTTTTAAGTATTCTGTTTTATACTATTAAAATGGAATTATTAATTTCATTTTTATATTTTTTACCAACTTATAGAAGTACATTTGATTTTTATATATTGATCTTGATTCTTGCAATTTTGTTGAGCTATTTTTGTTAGCATTAACTTTTTTTCTCTAATGATTTTCTATATATTTACAAGTACATACCATTTGTAAATATAATTTTAATTGCTCCTTTCAAATATGGATGCCTTTACCTTCTTTTTCTTCCTTAATTTCCCTGGCTATAACCTCCAATACAGTGTTGAAGAGAAATGATGAGAACAAACATCTTTATCTTGTTACTAATCACAGGGAGAAAGCTTTTCTTCTTCCACAATTAGTGTGTTGTTATTTTTGTGGGGTTTTTTTGGTGTTGTTGTTGATGACCTTTATTAGGTTGAGAATGTTCTTTTCTATTTCTATTTTGTATAGTATTTTATTATGGAGAAACAATGGATTTTGTCAAATATTTTTCCTGCATCTATTGAAATGATCACACAGTTACTGTTCTTTTTTTTAGTATGCTGTATTACACTGATTTATGGATAGTAAAATTCTTCAATTACTGGGTTAAATCTCACTTGGTCATGTTACATAATTCTTAATTGTTGCTCAGTTTGGTTTGTGGCTATTTACTGTTTTATTTATTTATTTTTACCACATATTCAAAAAGGATATTGGTCTGAAGTTTTGTTTTCTTGTGATGTCTGTGTCTGATTTTTGTGTAAGTGTTACTGACTAAATGTTAAGTCCAAAAGTCTTGTATTGAAACATCACCCCTTCATGTGATGGCATTAAGAGGTAGAGCCTTTTGGAGATAATTAAAATTAGATGAAGTCATGAGGGTGGGGGCCTCATAAATGGGATTGATGCCCTTGTAAGAACCACTAGAGACCTTGCTTGGTCTCTCTACTCTCTGCCAAATGAGGATACAGTGAGAAGCTGGTGGTTTGTAACCCAAAGGAAAGATCTCACTAGAAGCAACCAACTGTGTTGGCACCCTGATCTTGGACTTCCTGACTCTAGAGCTATGAGAAATCTCTGTTGAATATAATTTACCCCATCTGTGGTATTTTTCTTATAGCAGCCACAGCTGCTGTAATGCTGGGCTTACAGAATGAGTTAACAAAGGTTCTATAGTCTTGTATTTTTTGAAGGATTAGTATTAATTCTTTTAGTTTTGGTAAAATTTACCGTAGATACTTCCTAGACCTAGGATTTTCTTTGTCATGATTTACTTAGCTTTACTTTGCATATTACTTTTAGCCGTCTGATTACAGTGTTCTTTCTGGCATCTTCTGTTGTTCCTTTTACTGACATGACACTTGTATGGACAGAGACCCTTGTCTCAATTTCCCACTGTTTCAGATGAGACCAGATTATAATATTTAATAAGATTTGTTGCAGATCTGGATATGACACATGAATTACTATGCATAAAGCAATCTTAAAACTGCAAATTAGATATATCCACACACAGAATTCAAGGTCTCCTGTGTTCCTCTTCTCGTGTTAGGCCTTGACCTGCCAAAATTTTCCTCCAGGTCTCATAAGAAGTTTATCTACTCTAGCATCCAGATCTCAAATTCTAAAGATTAGATAAACTTAGTTTTACTCTCTGTAGATATGTTATTCTGCTATTACTTTATTATTCAAACACTTAGCTTTCACTTGTTTGAAGTTTTCCATTTTAGAATGAAATCTAGTTTACTTTTGTAAAACTAAAAGGAACATTAACTTTCCCTGCAACCCCAGAACAAAGGGGTTACCATCTCTTAAAAGTGAATCTGTACTACCATTTCCAGAGAAAGAGGAAAGAAACTGTAAAAATATAGTACTATGTCTTTAAAATGGAAATTCTCATCTGGATTAAAAAAAACTAGAATCCTGTCATTTCAAGACACCATATTCATCTAAGTCATATCATCATGGAATGTTTAAGAAAAGAATGAATCTGAGAAGTATTTAGATAACTGATGATAATTAGATCAATTAATCCTATTGTTGAGTAAATTGAGACTTTTTAAGTTAAAAATTCAAGTGACTTGCCCAAAACTTGTGATGAACGGCAGAGACTTACTGGAACTCAGGATAGCTATATACATACTCTATATATACCCACATTTACTCACACACAATCACACAGACACTTGATCCAACATATTGGAGATGTTTGTCCTACTTGAATTACAAAGAATATTTGATTCACGGTGAAAGAAAGGGTGCAAATAACAGCAACCATTTCCTGTTTCCTCAAGCTAACTCTGGGTAAACAAAAGTTCATCTTAACCTGCTGACTCTTGCCCTTCCAGTTAATGTGTGTTGATTAAAACTGTATTATAAAAGCTCTTCTTCCAAAATTCAGTAACTAAAATTCAGCAATACTTCTCCAAACTTTATGCTGAATATAAATCTAAAAGTTATACCTTCCATTTAAAACAAATAATCCTTACACCAACCCCGAGTCCTCAGCAGTATGGTTGTGGACAGTTGCTGTCCCTGCCCTCTCCCCACTGCCCCCACTGTATTTAACTCCCCACCGTGACTTGTCAGAAATGTAGTTGGAATGTCTGTATCCACCTGTGTATCATGACCAGTCTCTGAACTGAAATTTTGTATGACCATTGTATTTGTGTCCTTAATCACTGTGTAAATAATAAATTCATGATGACTTCTACCTTAAAAAAAAACAAAAAACTACAGTGAAGTATGTATCATTATCCTTACATTACAAGGGAGAAAATGGAGGCCCACAGAAGTTCAGTAACCTTTCCATGGTCATACAGTTAGTATTGGATTGGGGCCCAGACTGGTCACACCCAAAAGTGTATCCTGCTTTTTGCTGTAAGCCATGCTGAATCTGAGGTTAGAGGTCAATACTTCATCATTGACATGTTGCCTTTGACTGGAATGCCATGTAAGCATCTAAAAGGCTAAAGTTTTTTCTTGGACTCTATCATTTTATCTTATCCAACATCAGCTCTGTGGATTTTTATGAAACATTATAGTGATTAATTAGATTTGTTCCCAAATTAAATATTTCTCCAGTATTAGTTTGCTAGGGTTAACATAAAGCATTACAAATTGGATGCCTTAAATACTAGAAATTTGTTTTTTGACATTTCTGGAGACTAATAGAGTTCATATAGTTCATATGAGAGCTATTTGTGGTGACAGCTCCCTTCCGGGAACAGGTTCTTTGTCTACAGTCTTCAGGCAGTTAGAGGGGAGGTCACAGTCTAAAATAATTCTCAGGCTAAATAGACCCAAGTTTGGGTGGCAAATTTTGCTCCCCTGCGGTAGGATCCTAGTTTTTCTCATTTAAGTGAACTGCAATATTTATATGTGCATGCTTAATCACTCAGTCGTATCAGACTCTTTGCAACCACATGGACTATAGTCCGCCAGGCTCCTCTGTCTATGGGATTCTCCAGGCAATACTGGAGTGGGTTGCCATGCCCTTCTCCAGGGGATCTTCCCAACCCAGGAATCGAACCTGCATCTCTTACATCTCCTGCATTGACAGGCAGGTTCTTTACCACTAGCACCTCCTGGGAAGCCCCACAATATGTACCTGCCTCTCCTAAAAGGCAGCACTCTGATTTAGCCACAGTATTGTAACTGCGATCTTACTAGTCCCAAGAACAGTGAGATTATTAGTTGGGTAATCTGGGACTTTATTTTCCATTGGTGTGGATGTTCACACTGAATTTAAACAGAGAACATTACCGGATGTTCTGATTGACTCTGTGGTCATGTAACATCTCTGGTATTTTTCAGGAAGACTACTGTCAGGCAAGGAGTCTCCCCCATCCTGCCATATTGTAATTTACCAAAATCCATTTCATGCCAGCCATCTAAAGGTAAGACATTGATTTATTTTTCTTATAGTTTATCTTGTTGATTTTATTCATCCTAACATTCTGGGGAGTTAGGATCATTGAGGATCTTGATTGTGTCATTGTTCTATCCAGCAAGCCATTATGGAATCTCTGTGGAATAATAAGTGCCTGTTTGAATATTATTTTTCCCAGTCAAGGTAAACTCACTGTATTGACTTACTCAAGTTTATTTTTCGATATGTTTTATCCCAATGCTCAAGTCAGACTTGTCCTGAAATATCAACACTTTTCCCTTCTGCATGGTCAAAACTTTGGCGGCTAGTCCTGTTACCAAGGCTCTTGCCCAGGATCCTACCCCTTCCCTTCCCTTCAGTGAAAGCCAGCTGCTCTTAAGAGAGTTTCAGGACGACATTGCAACTAATTCAGTAACAGTCCTATTTTCACCAACTAATAAAGACTGTATTTTCCTTTATGCTTTCTAAATGGAGGTATGATTTTGTAAAATATAACTTTTAACTCTGATGTTAGTCTGGCATACAAAGGTTGTCTGTAAGCAGTAGAAGGAACAGGACTAAGACTTGTGATGATGTATGGACCCATGGCACCGAAGCATACTTCTTGCTCTATTGTAGGTGCTTGAAGATCTCTTGTTTAAAGTTCTAGGAGGTCTGAGACTACAAGCTGCTTTGGGTTGCAGTTGTATCCTCGATGCTGAATATCGTGCCTGGCAAAGAGTATGCACTCAGTGCATGTTCAATGACTGAATGAATGGAGGTAGAATAAACAGCATAGGCAAAAACCCTAATCAAAGTCAGCTACTTAAACCCAGAATTCATCTACATATTCACCCAATCCTCCAGCAAACATTTACTGGATGCCTACACGCCAGGTACTAGGTTCATAACGGGAATTTGAGTGATAGTTTCCTTGCCTTTAGAGGACTTACAGTCTAGTGTGGAGAGAGAAAACAATGAGCCAAAAATCAAACTATTTCAGATAAAGACATGTGCCCAAGAAGAAAATAGTGTTTGCAGGGTGAGGATCTTAATGTGACCGAAATTGATCCAGGGGCCTACTCAGCAACTAGTTTCCTCTGTGGCCAAGGATATGTGGGAAATGACAGTAAGAGTCTTCAAGCCCACTCCTTGGCCTTCCAAAAACACAAGTGCTATACAAATCTAGAACTTGAGATTCTTATCTATCATCTGACCTAACTGCTTGTGGTGGATTGAATAGCATCCTTCAAAAATTCATTCACTTAGAACTTCAGAATGGGACCTTATTTGGCAATCAGATTGTTGCAGATGTAATAAGTTAAGGTGAGGTCATACTGGATTGCTGTTGTTGTTTAGTTGCTAAGTCATGTCCGACCCTTTGTGACCCCATGGACTGTAGCACGCTAGGCTTCCCAGTCCTTCACTCTCTCCCGGAGTTTGCTCAAACTCGTGTCCACTGAGTTGGTGATGCCATCCAACCATCTTATCCTCTGTCGTCCCCTTCTCCTCCTGCCTTCAATCTTTCCCAGCATTGGGGTCTTTTCCAATGAGTCAGCTCTTTGCATCAGGTGGTCAAAGACTAGGGTGGTTCTAGTTCAGAGACTGGTATTCTTATGAGAAGAGGGAAATTTGGACACACATACACACACACAGGAGGAAAGTTAGTTGTGTGACAACTAAGGCAGAAATGGGAGTGCTGCAAGCTAAGGGAGGCCAGGTTGACTGGTGGCAACCGTGAGAACTAGGAAGAGGCAGGAATACTTCCCTAGAGCCTTCTCTCAAACCTATGAGAGAATGATTTTCTATTGTTTTAAACCACCTAGTTGGTGGTAACACCTTGTTTTGGCAGCCTGGGAAACTCCCACACTGCCCAGGTCCTGGAATTATCTTCCTTTGAAGGATATATTTCTCCTAACCATGCTAATTCCTAGACTGGCTTAGAAAACTAGGCAGAGTGACTGTCATTTGCATGTTTAAAAGTTTCTGGAAATGCTTCTCTTTGGTGAATTCTGTTTGCCAGGCCTTCCCCCAATGCTGTTGAAGAACCCCTGTGGATAAACATTGGGAAGTTCAAATAAACCTAGGTCAAATCTGAGATCATAAGGCATTAAAAATGCCTAAGAATGTTATTTTGCCAGTCATAGTCTATAACTTTACAACCAAGAAGGGGTAGGAATTTTAGCATAAATTAACATAGTTACATAAAACCCACTTGAGAATCAAATACACGGAAATGAGGAGGTAGGCACATGAGACTGTGGCTTTGGAGCTAAGAAACCTGGCTTGAACCTGGAATCTCAGTTCCTCTCCCTTCACCCTGTGTGATCTAGGTCAAGGCAGATAATGGCTCTGAGCCTCCATGTATGAAGCCACAGGATAGGGATAATGAAATTGCTGTTCTGGGATTTTATGAAGAGTTAAGATAACGCAACACAGTACATCATAACACACCTGGCAGATATTACACTCCCCCCATCAAGGCTGATACTAGGTTAAACAAAAATCCACAAGTATAGATATATCTGTTTCAGAAAGATAAAATCAATTTGGGAAATTGTTCGGACTGTAAAGGGCGAAGGCAGAACTCATTCTCATCTGTCTTCTTTTAATTCCATCCCCAAAGTTAAACTTTCGAGAATGCCTTCCTTGCATCTTTAAATTTCTTACACTATTTGTTGGAATTGTTCCCAGTAGCTCTGTTGAATGTTTAACATACAGAGTTTTGTGTTCACTTTATCCAGTTTTGTTTCAAATCTGGTCTGCTCACTAAGCCCCTCCAAGTGACCATTCAATTTCAGTCCCATGGCGTTGGAATCTGCCAGAGTTGAAGGACAATGTCCTCAGCTTAGGTGTGAGCATCTATTAATATTTGTGCGGCTTGAGGTGGACTCCATGGCTTAGATCTAAGTGAGGGTTAGATCAGATCAACATCCTAATCTTGAAAGTCCAATTTCCCTCTTAACCCTGGCCCCCTGGCATGGTGCCAGAGCATTGAGGCCAAGGGCAGTGGGGGAGAGCCCTGTGGGGCTGTGGAGCATCCCTGCCAGCTGTGGGGCTCTTTCTTTCCTCCCTTCCAGTGACACTGCGTCCCAGTACCTGAGCATCTGCGCATTTTACACAAACGTTTCAAGTTGATGGTTGTCTCATCGTCTTGTTATCTTTTCTCCGCAGATGGTCTCCTCACACAGTTTTCCGTTTGAAGTCAGGCGGCCAGCAATCTTCAGCAGAGAGGGAGCAAGCACACGGCAGCAGTTGGAACAGTTTGTTTTTGCTCGCTCTGTGCTTATTGGGGAGCTTTTAGATCCTTGAGGCTGCCAAAGAAGTTCTGGATTCAAACACCTCACTGCTGCTTTGGGGAGGGATGTAGGAATAATTGCCTTGGAGCTGAAACTGAAATCTTAGCACAATTAATATGATGCCAGCATCAAACATTCCAAGTAAAGAGACAGGATATCATAGAGCATCAATTTTCAAATGTAGCCAAGGGATCCCTGGGAGCCCTGAAGTCTTTTCAGGGTATCAGTGAAGTAGAAATTTTTCATAACGCTAAAATAGTTTTTGCCTTTTACATTCTCTTTTTTTTTTGAAAAATTTTATTTATTTATTTTTTTTGAAATATAGTTGTTTTACAATGTTGTTACTTTCTGTTTTATCACAAAGTGAATCAGTTATACATATATTGGGTTTGCCAACCCAGTACATATATCCCCTTTTTATTTTGGATTTCCTTCTTATTTAGATCACCATGGAGCACTGAGGAGAGTTCCCTGTGCTATAAAGTAGGTTCTCAGCAGTTATCTATTTTATACATAGTTGTGTATATATGTCAATCCTTATCTCCTGTTTCAACTCACCCCCTACATTTCCCCCTTGGTGTCCATATGTTTGTTCTCTATGTCCGGCATCCTCTTTCTTTCATGAGTATATAGTATATAGTGGACTATTCCAAAGGCTACATAACAGGTGATTTTGCAATGGGCTGAATGCAGAAGCAGATATGGAAGTCCACCCTTCAAGAGATTTCTAATACTATAAAGCCCTGTTACCCTTCTCGCTCATGTATTTCTGGAAAATGGAATTATTCCATAAAAAATGTTGTGTTTGTATATAATGGTTTTAGTATTGCTCTTTTAATTAAGCTTTTTTGTTTTTAAATAGTTTATTATTGATTCACGTGCAGTGGTAAGAAATAATAAAGAGAGATCACATATATTCTTTGCCAAGTTTACCCCAAGGGCAACATCTTGTAAAACTGCAGTACCATAGCACAGCCAGGTATTGACCTTGATCCAATCAAGAAGAGAGGGAACAATTCCATCCTTGGGAGGTTATGGCCCTTTATTAGCCACACCCACCCATCTCCCACCATAGATCTTGGCAACCAAGAATCTATTCTCAACTCTTACAATCTGTTAGTTAAATGAATTAATACATAAATACATTAACCTTTTAAAATCGATTTTAGTTCTTTATACAGAACATTTTTATAGGTATAACTCACAATTACAAGAGGTCTTTGGCACATGCAGTAATTTTTAAGAGTGTAAGAGATCCTAAGATGAAAATGTTTGAGAGGTACCAGGGTCATGGTTAGGAGCACAGACTGCATGGGCTCCCTTCCCGGCTCCACCAGCTTCTAGTTGTGAGTTGGGCAAGTACTAAGCCTCTATGTCTATCAGTTTCTTCATCAGTAAAGTGGGGAAAACCTCATCAGAACATTCAAACTCAGTGAGTTCATGCATATAAAGTACCTTGAAAAATGCTTGGCACATAGTAATTACTATGTAAGAGTTCAGGGTTGTTCTTGTTGGATGCCTGCATCTAGCCATGGTTGTGTGTGAAAGGGCCAACTGAGAACACAGGAACAGCTCTGTGCCTTGACTCCACACTTAGAATATATTAATAATTTGCCCCTGTGCTCTCTCCATGTCTGGATCCCACCTCTTATCAGTGTTGAGTCAAATTCTACCTCTTCTGCTCAGTGTTTCTTGAATACCTTCACACTCTCTGAAAACCCAGATCACTCATTTGTGGCTCTTAAACTTGCTTGCTGCATTTAATCACATGCCTTATTAGCTGACTCGAAGTGTTTAAGTTTAACTGCATCTTGCCAGCACATCTTGACTGTGAGCATCTGAGACTTCCAGGGTCTCCTCTATTCTTAATTCCCTAAACACGAGATGCTTAGGATATGCCTTTTGTGAATTAGTGAGCTGTATGCCAGAATATATGTGTTAGTCTCACAGTCTTGTCTGAGTCTTTGTGACCCCATACACTGTAGCCCACCAGGCTCCTCTGCCCATGGAATTCTCCAAGCCATTTCCTTCTCCAGGGGATCTTCCTGATGCAGGGATTGAACCTGGTTCTCCTGCATTGCAGGCAGATTTTTTACCATCTGAGTTACAGGGAAATCACAGAATATAAGACCTGTATTAATCCTAAGCCTAAACATTCTATTTGATAACATATTTCTAGATTGAGGGATCTACCAAACTCTCTCTACTCTTTTTTTGTTTGTTTGTTTTGTTCTAAGTATTTGAGGTATTTTTATTTATTTACAATTTTATTTTATATAGGAGTATCGTTTGTTAGCAGTGTTGTGCTAGTTTCAGGTGTACAGCACAGTCATTCAGTTATACATACACATGTATCTATCCTTTTTCAAATTCTTTTCCCATTTAGGTTATTGCAGAATATCAAGCAGAGTTCCCTATGCTATAAAGTCAGTTCTTGTAGGATATGTGTTTTAAAAGTGATCACTGTCTGCACTTTGTAACACAGCTTTTGAAATTATTTAGTACCAAGCAAGATCTAAGAATGACAAATAGACGAAAATTTGCAAGTTCACAGTGATATCAACTCACTTACTGATTTCAGTTGGAAATAAGGTTAATCTTTCTGTTCTTTCATGAACACACAATTATTTCACTGAGCTACCAAATTCAAGAATCTGGGTATATTTCTGTTCATTTGATATATTAATATAACTGTAGCCATATAAGGCTACAGATTCACACACGGCAAAGGCTAATTTGGAATGTAAACTATACCCTGATTTGGAGCGAGCATCATAATTAAGTGACAAAACCCTTGCAAAGCACCTTTACCTTATTTTTGTATTTGGGGATTCTTTACACCCGAAATGTGGAAATTTGAAGCAATTGTGTAGAACGCAAGGACAGTGTAAATATACACTGATGAAAATGTCTGATGCAGCAGCAACCATAAATAGTAAGGGGCTGGCATGTGCCGAGACCCTGGGTTATGAGAGGCTTCTTGGCCTGCTGCCAGGGTTAAACCTGAGACTGAAGATGATCATGTGGTCTGATGGCCCACTTTAGTCTCTAATACCACAGACGTCCCGACTCTAGCCATTCCAGTGTTAAACTAACACACAATGCTCTGTGAACGTCACTTATATTTAGAAAATCAGGATCAAATGACAGCCATGTTTGCACTGCCATGCTATCTTAAACCACAAGGACAAAATCATTCAGTGATATTTGGGTATTTTCTCCCTGTGCTGTCTCACTCAGAACCTGCCATAAATCTTTATAATAGCATGTGTCTCATTGCTGTACTTACTAGTTTCTGTGTTTTCTTTTCCCAAGACTGAGTTCTTAACCTTATTTTGTATCAGGTAAACTTTAAAACACCTAGTCAAAGCTCTAGATTCAAGCCATAGGACAAGTAGCAGCATATAGCAATTGTTTATGCATATGGACTCTGGAGATACTGCCTGAGTTTGAATCAAAACTCTGCCACTTTGTGACTGTGTGATCTTGGAAAAGTTGCTTAACCTCTCTGTGCCTCAGGTCTTTCATCTGCCATACGTGCTTTATCAGAATAGGAAACACTCAGTACAGTTTTTATCAGTTTGAAATGAGTTAATATAAATCACTTAAACAGGGCCTTGTTGTTCAGTAGCACAGTCGTGTCGGACTCTTGGCAACATGGACTGCAGCACACCAGGCTTTCCTGTCCCTAACCATCTCCCAAGTTTGCCCAAGTTCATGTCTGTTGCATTGTGATGCCATCCAGCCATCTCATCCTCAGTCACCCTCTTCTCCTTCGACCCACATCTTTCCCAGCATCATGGACTTTTCCAATGAGTTGGCTATTTGCATCAGATGACCAAGATACTGGAGCTTCAGCATCAGTCCTTGCAATGAGTATTTAGCATTGATCTCCCTTAAGATTGACTGGTTTGATCTTTCTGTCCAAGGGACTCTCGGGAATATTCTCCACCACCATTTGAAGGCATCAATTCTTTGACACTCTGCCTTCTTTAAGGTCCAGCTCTCAAAACTGTATGCAACCATTGGGAAGACCATAACCTTGACTATACGGACGTTTGTTGGCAGAGTAATGTCTTTGCTTTTCAACACACTGTCTAAGTTTGTCATCACTTTCCTGCCAAAAGCAATCATCTTCTGATTTCATGGCTGCAGTTACCATCCATAGTGATGTTAGAGCCCAAGAAGGACTGATGTTGAAGCTGAAAGCTCTCCCAATAACTTTGGCCACCTCATGCAAAGAGTTGACTCGTTGGAAAAGACCCTAATTCTGGGTAGGATTGGGGGCAGGAGGAGAAGGGGACGACAGAGGATGAGATTGTTGGATGACATCACTGACTCGATGGACATGGGTTTGGGTGGACTCCAGGAGTTGGTGATGGACAGAGAAGCCCGGCGTGCTGCAATTCATGGGGGTCGCAAAGAGTCGGACATGACTGAGTGACTGAACTGAACTGAATGGGGCTGAATGCCATAACCTTAGGGTTGTTTTTTTTTAATATTTAATTTCAACCTGGCTCTTTCACTTGCCTCCTTCACCCTCATCAAGAGGCTCTTTAGTTCCTCTTCACTTTCTGCCATTAGAGTGGTATCATCCACATTTTTGAGGTTGTTGATGTTTCCCCCACCTATCTTAATTCCAGCTTGTAGTTCATCCAGCCTGGCATTTCTCATGATGTGCTCAGCATATAGGTTAAATAAAGTGGATGACAGCAGACAGTCCTGTTGTACTTTCTCAATCCCAAACTAATCAGTTGTTCCATATAGGGTTCTAACTGTTGCTTCTTGACCCTCATACAGGTTTCTCAGGAGATGGGTAAGATGGTCTGGTATTCCACTCTCTTTATGAGCTTTTCACAGCTGGTTATGATCCACACAGTCAAAGGCTTTAGCATAGTCTATGAAACAGAGATAGATGTTTTTTCTGGAATTCCCTTGCTTTCTCTATGATCCAGTGAATGTTGGCAATTTGATCTCTGGTTCCTCTTCCTTTTCCAAACCCAGCTTGAACATCTGGAATTTCTTGGTTCGCATAATTCTGAAGCCTAGCATGCAAGATTTTAAGCATGACCTTACTAGCATGGGAGATGAGTGCAGCTGTCTGATGTTCAGCACATTCTTTTAGTACTACCCTTCTTGGGAATTGGGATGAAGATTGATCTTTTCCAGTCCTGTGGCCACTGATGGGTCTTCCAGATTTGCTGACATAATGAATGCAATACCTTGATGGCATCATCCTTTAAGGTTTTGAATAGCTCTACTGGAATTCCATCTTAACCACTAGCTTTATTGACAGCAGTGCTTTCTAAGGCCCATTTGACTTCACACTCCAGAATTTCTGGCTCAGGGTGACAGACCACACTTTTGTAGTTTTCCGATTCATTATGATTTTGGGGGGAGGGGGGTGGGTACAGTTCTTCCATGTACTCTTTCTATCTCTTCTTGATCTCTTCTGCATCTGCTAGGTCTCTACCATTTCTGTCCTTTATTGTGCCCATTTTTGGGTGAAATGTTCCCTTGATATTTCCAATTTTCATGAAGAGATCTCTAGTCTTTCCCTTTCTGTGATGTTCCTATATTTTTACGTCCATTGAATAAGTCCTTCTTGTCTCTTGTTGCTATCCTTTGGAACTCTGCATTTAATTGGACATGACTTTCCCTTTCTCCTTTGCTTTTCACTTCTCTTTTTTTCTTCAGCTATTTTCAGACTCCTCAGATAACCACTTTGCATTCCTCCTTTTCTTTCTCTTTGGGATGGTTTTGTTGGCTGCCTCCTGTACAATATTACAGATCACCATCCATAGTTCTTCAGGCACACTGTTTACAAGTTCTAATCATTTGAATCTATTTGTCACCTCCACTGCATATTCATAGGAGATTTGATTTAAATCATACCTGGCTGGCCTAGTGATTTTCCTTGCTTTCTTTAGTTTAAGCCTGAATTCTGCTATGAGAAGCTGATGATCTGAATCACAGTCAGCTCCACGTCTTTTTTTTTTTTTTTTTTTTTTTTGCTCACTGTATACAGCTTCTCCATCTTCAGCTACAAAGAATGTAATCAATTTGATTTTGGTATTGACCATCTGGTGATGTCCACATGTAAAGTTGTCTCTTGTGTTGTTGAAAAAGGGTGTTTGCTATGACCAGTGTGTTCTCTTGGCAGAATTAAATTAGCCTTTGGCCAGCTTCATTTTGTTCTCCAAGGCCAAATTTGCCTATTACTCCAGGTATCTCTTGACTTCCTACTTTTGCATTCCAATCCCCAATGGTGAATAAAACATCATTTTTTGGTGTTAGTTCTAGGATGTCTTGTAGGTCTTCATGGGAAATAGACTTGAATTACTGTGATGTTGAATGACTTGCCTTGGAAACGACCCGAGATCATTCTGTCATTTTTGAGGTTGCACCCAAGTACTGCATGTCAGACTGTTTTGTTGATTATGAGGACTATTCAATTTTTTCTATGGGATTCTTACCCACAGTATTAGATATAGTAGTCATCTCAATTAAATTTGCCCATTTCCGTCCATTTTAGTTCACTGATTCCTAAACAGGGCATCAGTTCAGTTCAGTTCAGTCGCTCAGTCATGTCCGACTCTTTGCGACCCCATGAATCGCAGCACGCCAGGCCTCCCTGTCCATCACCAACTCCCAAAGTCTACCCAAACCCATGTCCATCAAGTCAGTGATGCCATCCAGCCATCTCATCCTCTGTCGTCATCTTCTCCTCCTGCCCTCAATCCTTCCCAGCATTAGGGTCTTTTCCAATGAGTCAACTCTTTGCATGAGGTGGCCAAAGTATTTGGAGTTAACATCAGCTTCAACATCAGTTCTTCCAAAGAACACCCAGACTGATTCTCCTTTAGATGGACTGGTTTGGATCTCCTTGCAGTCCAAGGACTCTCAAGAGTCCCTTCTCCAACACCACAGTTCCAAAAGCAATCAATTCTTTGGTGCTCAGCAAATTTCTTCACCCCCTGCTGTCCAACTCTCACATCCATCATACATAACTACTGGAAAAACCTATAGCCTTGACTAGATGTGACCTTTGTTGGAGCAAAGTAATGTTTCTGCATTTTTAATATGCTATCTAGGTTGCTCATAAACTTTCCCTCCAAAGGAATAAGTGTCTTTTAATTTTTCCAATTCTGGCTGCAATCACCATCTGCACAGGTGATTTTGGAGCCCCCTAAAATAAAGTCTGACACTGTTTCCACTGTTTCCCCATCTATTTTTCCCATGAAGTGACGGGACCCCCAGATGCCATGATCTTAGTTTTCTGAATGTTGAGCTTGCAAGAGGCCTCTTCTCTAGTTCTTCGTTCGCTTTCTGTCATGAACAGGGCATAACTCGTAGTAAATAGGAATGCAGCCTTTTTATCTGCAATTTCAGAGTGTTGGTTGATGCCCCTGCTCTTATATGGATCCCAGACCCCAAATAAGTCTGTCTTTGCTTTTGACTGAGTGCCTTTAGGAAAGCAAATATGTCTACCCATGTGTATCTTCTGCATTGAACCTGGAACACAGGAGACTTTCCATAAGTTCCAAATCTAACTGCAGCATTTTCTTTTCCTCCCCTCTAAGTCTCATAGTTTAGGGGATCCATTGATGGAGTTAGCTATCACAAGAAAAGGTATTAGCCAAATGCTGAAGGCTTCCTAGCACTTTTCAAGGCAGGAAGCTAAGTCTATAGAAATGCAGTGCTCTACAGGAAGCTAAGCCCCATGTAGTGTTAATGGTCACTGTTACTAGTAGTATACTTATTGGGAGTAATTGGATCAGTAATAAGAACAACTAAATAGTACATTCTTACCTCATGTCATCCATCTGCTAGGTACTATATAGACACGGATTTTAATAATCTTATAGACTGATTTAGTTTTAATAATTACTCTGAGCACTGATATTTTGTCTGGATTATATCATGTAATCCACAAAAGGGAGCTGTCATTGATATTCCATTTTGAGCGTTTATAACTTATTTTTTCTGTTATAAAATTATCTGCAATTTACAAATGAGAAACTTAGACTGGGCAATTTTGAGTGACTTGCCTGAAGTCACAGTATGGAGCCAAAATCAGGTCTCCTGACTACGAGTCTCTTAACAGTTCTGCAAGGCTCAGACTGATAAACCAAGGGAAACACCAGGGACCCCATTTGCTTTAGGGTTAAAAACTACAAGTTTCACTTTCTGCAGATCTAGAGTTTTCTGGGAATTCCTCTTGGTCACATTGGCCAGGAACAATTGGTTTAGTTCTTAAAATGAGATACAGATTTTTGTGAACATTAGCATTTTTAACTGTATGAAGCAGGAAAGGGTTAGGAAGTATTTTGATTGTGGTTGGCATCATATTTTGGCATAGAATGCCTACTGGCTAACTCAGATTATATTCCAAACATAATTATTTGCTCTTTTCAAATGAAAGATGACCCATATTTGCAGGAAAAATAAAAACATGCTTGGATGGTATGTGTCTATAGCTTCATCCTTGCTTTCCCAGATGTCCTAATAAAAAGGCTGTACAAACCCCACCAATGTTCACAGTGAATTTTGTGAATTAAGTTCCATCATTAGAATCATAATAACTCTGAGTTAGAAATGGCAGTGTGACTCTTAGAGGCTGTCTTTAGGAATGCAGTATACTGGTAATAATGGCAGAATTTACCCTTAATTTTTCCAGCATTCCTCCCATCTTTCACTCTCTTCCCTCCTCAGTCTGTCTCCATGGGAACCTTTCTAAAACAAAGGAGAATATTACCTCCTTGCTTAGGAAGCATGAATATCTCCCCTCATGGTCAAGCTTTGTTGTGGTTTGGAACCACTTGTGGGTGCTTTTTGATAAGCAGAAATGTAACGAAGACTCCATTTCTGAAGACCTAGAGTGAAACTGAGGAATCAGCGTGTTTGCTAAGTACCCTGGTGATTTTTAAAATTAATTTTTTTGGGAGCATAGTTGATAATATTGTTAGTTTTAGGTGCACAGCAAAGTGAATCAGTTATACATATATTCATTTTTCTTAGATTCTTTTCCCATATTAGTGTCTCATAACAGAGTAATTGAGTAGACTCGTTCCTGTTGCTATACAGTAGGGGTCCTTAGTGACAAGTGAAAGTCCACTCAGTCGTGGTCCGACTCTTTGCGACCATCATGGACTTTAGAGTCTGTGGAATTCCCTCCAGGCCAGCATACTGGAGTGGTGTAACCTTTCCCTTCTCCAGAAGGATCTTCGCAACCCTGGGATCGATCCCAGGTCTCCTTGTTTGGAGGCAGATTCTTTACCTAAGACACAATGGGAAGAGTGGAGTGTAGCCTATCCCTTTTCCAGGGGAGCTTCCTGTCCCAGGAATCTAACTGGTGTCTCCTGCATTGCAGATGGATTCTTTACCAGCTGAGCTACCAGGAGTCCTTATTAGTTATCTATATTTTAGGACCCTGGTGATTTTCGATGCTGGTGGTTTAAAACAACACTTTTGAAAATACTGATCTTCAGGATGCATGTCCACCTCTTTAATCTGACTTTTAAGGCCTTGTTCAGTTTGGTTCTGTGTACCAATTATGCAAAGATGTATTTCAATCATGATGGCTATTGCATTTTATGGAGTACTACTTTTGGCATTTAGATGGGATTTGTTAACGTCACTCACTCATGTAGGTTTCCTAATCTCTCTCCAACCCACCGACCACTTTCTCCCTTCTCCACACTTACTACCCTTACTTCATCATCACTGCCTCTGCCCTAGCCTCTGGCCTTACACAGTTTTAATCTGTCTTTTGTACTGTCATCAAATGTGTCTTCAGAAATGCTAAAAATGTATTTTGCTACCATTTCTGTGAGCCTTTACTGAGTTCCAGACACTGCTTTTAACAGTTTTAAACACAGTCACGTTGTTATTCCCCCAAACCCTATGAAATGCATACTATCACTCTCCCTGTTTTAAAACAGAGTCATAGCAGTAGAAAGTAGTACAGCCAGGATGGAAAGCTGATCATTTTAGCACTCTGTTTAAAAAGCCCTCCATGAGATGCCTTCACCTGTGTGACAAACATCTGTGCTTCAAATAAGACTGCAAACTGCCATGCCAGCTTTGTCTCCTCCTTCCTCACACGCTCTCTCTACTCTGCCAGTTTAATAGCTATTCCTGAAATGTATTAGATGGTTTCATACCTCTAGAGCATTATGCATTATATATAATACATTATGCAGAAGTCTTCACAACACTTTTGTTTGAATAAGAAAACTGCATGCTCCCTAGTCTAACAAACTAGGAGAAAGGTGTCACATGCTGGGCAGATCCAGCCCCAAACGAGAATCCATGGTGAGCAGAACATGGGCTGGATTTCAGCTTTCAACTCCTCCACACCCACTACCTTCATATTGCACATGCTGTGTTGGACTTTCACTCCACTGTCATTGTATGTGCTGATTCCAGGGTCAGCAGTGCCCTTTTGCTCTTCCTGGAAAACTTCCAGAGATCCTCCAGACAAATTGGCATTACATGCATGTTGCTGCTTTCATGGCATTACATGCATGTATCCTACCTGATCTTATATGAGTTAGTTTCTTCAACTGTGAAACAGCAACAGTGAAAAGCTATCATTGTGTTAATACATCACTGTGCTGGTTTTTAAAATTACTCAAAGTGGTAGCAGTCAGTGCAGAGTCTCTAGTACTTATTATTCTAGAAGGCCACTGAGGAACATCCGTACATCTAATTAGAATTGCCTTGCTGTTTAGCAGAGATGAGAGCAGGGAGGGATGGGCTGGGATAGAAATATGGAGAAGGTTTCCTATCTTAGAGCCTCTATGAATATCTAGCCTGTGAACTTACTATTTTTCCATGCAAGTATGTCTTGTATACTGTACATTTATTGGAAAATTAACTTCAGAGAATTTAAATACAAATAACAGTAGTCATTGCAGATTTAATCAGGAGATAATGAACTGTGTCTTGACATATATTTTAAGTAATGTGGTTTAATAGTGCAGATTGGCAATTTGATCAGTGATTTTCAATAGAATCTGCAGGGAAAAGGCTAAATGTTTTTGGAGCATGGTATGGTTTAAATTGCTTAGATATAGCATGACAGTGAAGAAAATAATCTAGGGAAGAATGAAGTTATAAAATATAATTATGAAAGATGTTCTTAGTCTTGAATTATACTGTGGTTGCCTCATTGGCTGGTCCTGGTATCTCTTTCCTCCCTATATTCTTTTTTTATTCATTATACCTACAATTAATTTTTTTTCTTCTAAAGAAGAAGTGAAATGAAAATCAGTGCCTTATCTAGTTACTCACAGCTCTTCTATAAGTTTCTGTGATATTTGAGTAACCACTTGATGCATAAAATACTGGTGAGTGAGTGTAATTTAACATGTGGCCTCCTTAAAAGGCATGGTAGCTATGAAGAACGGAGGGTAGCACAGTACTGTTAGTTTCACTATATACCTGAAGCAGTCTGCTAGTCACCCCTGCCACCTACCAAAATTTATTCTCCCCTTCTTCCTCTATATATTATATCCCATCTAATAACAATATTTCCTGGCCTCTATTGAAACAGTGTGTATATTTGCCTGAGTTCTCTTTTCCTTTCCTTTGTGCCAGAACAGAGAATCATGGCTTCAACTAGGCATGACCAGAGACATTACTCTCAGGCAGTGTTTTTCAGTCAGGGATAGTTTGCTCTCAAGGGGACATTTGACAATATCTTGGGACATCTTTGGCTGTCACAACTGAGGGAGGATCGGCTCCTGGCGTCTAGTAGGTAGAGGCCAGAAGTGGCTAAACATCTTCCAAAGCACAGGATGGCCCCTCATTACCCCTGCCCTATATGTTAGTATCACTCAGGTTAATAAACAGTGGTCCAGTGGACATTAGAAAACATTTCCAGTATTTGGGTTCCTGAATAGTTTTGTGGCTCAGAACTGCTCCATCAGCCTTCGATGGCCATGGAAATAAACAGGAGAGAGAAATATACTTCTGTTTTCTTTAAGCTGCTATAATTTTGGTCTCCTCTTTGTTCTATGAAGTAAGTAGTAATATTTGTAATTGTACAGATGATGTATTTAAGGTTTATTGAAATCAAATTACTTGTCCAAGATCACATCATGTAGTAGATAACCAACCTGATGTTCAAAGGCAGATGTGTCTGATTCCAATCCCTGTCATCTTTGTACTCTACCACACTGCCCCTACTTCAGAACTTGACTCCAAACCTCTGAACTTGACCTAACAAAAGAGACTCCCCCTAAGGGTTGGATGTAAGCCATCTACTTGTATTCTTAAAAATCTCACAGATAATTCTGATGAGTTATCAAAGTCACTGCTATTAAAAAATAGAATTAAGTACCATTTAAAAAGATTTAATCAGTAAACCCCCTCGGTGATTTTCGTTTGGCTTTCCCTAGCTTTTAAGTCTCAATTTTTAGTGATTAGAATTATTAGTACCTCAAACCTACTTCCCTTTACATCTCCTTCTCTGTGGTAGCTTGCTAGAACATGACTTGTTGCAGACATAGTCATAGTGAACTAACTTCTTTACTGCCTCTTTGGCATTTGCTCCTCCCTCCTATGAGCTGGCAAATTATGGCTAAGTCCTACATGTGAGCAACCTACAAGGTGTGACAGCCTCAAGTTAGCGCCCAAAGGAATTAGTGGCTGATCCAATTTAAGAATGATCTCTAAGGCAGACTGGAATCTTGGTCATGTAAGCAGGATTGAAGATAGAATCAAGTAGAACGGAAAGATTTGAACTAAGAACTTTAGCAATAGCTATGCAAGTCCCGGGAGACTACATCTTCAGTAGTAGATGTTGGTTTCTCAGGAATTCTCTAGTCTACTCTAAGAGACATGCTGGTACCAACTGTGATTCCCTTAGCACAGGAGGATAACACATATATCTAAAACCCTCAGGGTTCCCAGATGGGATCTTTTGGAGTTTCAGTAACCTTTGCAGGGTTTGAACCTCTTTCTCATGGTAGCAAATACAGGGGTCCTGAAATCAGAAACATTCATAATTGTTCTTTCCATTGAGACTTGATGTAAGAGAGGTTGTTGTGAAGAGATCAGGTTATGAGATGCATTATTTAACATGAAGTTGTATTTATGGCATCAGCCTCTACATAATGTTCTCTCCACTAAAATAAGTGTCAATCTTAGAGATGTTTGGGTAAAAGCAAAATCTATTGCAAATTGGATTCAAGTTCAAGAGCTTAGGGATTTCAAGTTAAGAATATACATCTGGAGACAGACTGCATCAAAAATGAAGTGGACAACAGATAAGAGGACAAAATAAACTGAGATATCAAAAATCTAGGCAGTCATGAATTTTAGCTTCCATCAGAGCTGAAGAGGTAGAAAAAGTGGGGATTTAGCTATCCAGGCAAATAACAGGAGTGGGGAGGAAACACCTGCAGACTGAATATTTGGCCGTGAGAAAGAACCAAGTTCTCAGATCAAGGGCATTTATATGATTCTCATTTTGAAAGAAATTCATGTCCCTGTAGTATTCCCAGACTCTCTGTGGAGAGAATATAGGTAATTGAGAGCATCTGATTGGTATTAAAAGTTGTGCTATTGAATGGAAGAAATGAATTTGTATAGATATTAAAATTGCAGTTTATTTGTACATTTTAATTGGTATTTATTGAACCCTGTTTTGGGTAGGTTTCATTCTAGTTCATGGGGAAGGAGGTATTAATAACTCACAAATGTTCTCCTTCAGTAATTCTCTGTCTTTTAAGGAGACAGAGAAGCCTGCCTTTACCAGTTGGACTACAATACAGTATAAGAAGGGACATGATGGTAAACACTGTACAGGTTGTTGAAGGAGACCAGAGAACAATAGAGAGATCAGAAAAGACTTCCGGAAAGAGGTGGGGCCTGGGCTTATTATGAAGAATAAGTAAGAATTAGGTGACAGTGGATGAAGTCAAAGTATTATATAGGCTGAGGGGAAAGTACAAAGGCATAGGGATGTGAGAGATCTTGGTGTTTTGGGATTCATCGAATGATTATTTATTGAGGCCAGAAATTGTGCCAGGAATGGATTTAGGTATTAAGATATATTATGGTTGAGATAAACAAGATCCTTAAGCTCAATATTCTACTGAAAGAGACAAATACCCAACTGGAAATTTCATAGAGTATGAAAAGTGTTTTGGAAGGGGCCATAACAAAGTATGAAATGAGAACACAGAAGGAGAACATTTATCCCACTATGGTAAACAAAGAGGAAAGGGTGCAGTATGTCTGAGAAAGCAGCCCTTGGAATGCAATTGTAACTTGAAGAATGAGTATAGGTTAACCAGGTAAAGAATTTGGGGAAGTACCAACAGTAAAAATAGCAAACACAAAGGCAAAGAGGCAAAGGAAAACCTGACATCTTCCTGAGAGTTGAAGGTTCAGTTCAGTTCAATTGCTCAGTCGTGTCCGACTCTTTGTGACCCCATGGATTGCAGAACGCCAGGCTTCCCTGTCCATCACCAACACCTGGAGCTTACTCAAACTCATGTTCATTGAGTCAGTGATGCCATCCAACCATCTCATCCACTGTCATCCCCTTCTCCCACCTTCAATCTTTCCCAGCATCAGGGTCTTTTCAAATGAGTCAGTTCTTCACATCAGGTGGCCAAAGTGTTGGAGCTTCAGCTTCAGCATCAGTCTTTCTAATGAATATTCAGGACTGATTTTCTTTAGGATAGACTGTTTGGATCTCGTTGCTGTCCAAGGGACTCTCAAGAGTCTTCTCCAACACCACAGTTCAAATGCATCAATTCTTCAGTGCTCAACTTTCTTTATAGTCCAAGTCTCACATCCATACATGACAACTGGAAAAACCAAAGCTCTGACTAGACAGACCTTTGTTGGCAAAGTAATGTCTCTGCTTTTTAATATGCTGTCTAAGTTGGTCATAACTTTTCTTCCAAGGAACAAGTGTTTTCTAATTTCATGATTGAAGGTATTGCTAAAATATTTATTGGGATGATTGATCATGCATGTTAGGTTGGATAGAGGAATGAGTGTAGTGAAATTCCTGGCTGATAACAAGGTCCTCACTGTGACAATGGAAATATTGAGCAGGTGTGAGCCACTGGTGGTAAAATAAGTGAGGGACTTAGAGGCCAGTGTATTGAAGAAGTTACACACATAGATGTGGGATCATCCAAGATAATGACAGGATATACAGGAGTCGGTGTATAGGGGTGGCCATGACAACTGTAATCGAGAGCAACGCCGAAGAACCGAAAGTGTCATATCTAGCTGGCAGGAGATTTTCCCAGTGGACAAAATAGCCCTAGAAATAGAGGTAGACGCAGATCTTCCTGGGTGACCTAGTGGCACTTGATGCTGTTGAGCTGACCAGTGGACTCACTGGACACAGGAGATAAAGGAAATACACAACTCAGAGGTTAAACCTGTAATGGAATATGGCAAGAGCACAGAGGAATGGCTTTGGAGAAAAGAAAGCTGAGATCAGGCATGGGGGATGGAAAGGCACAGTAGGTTTGGGAGAAGAGGATGGGATATTGACAGGCCTTGCCTTTGGAGCAGGGTGCGACTCAGCAAAGATGAGAGGCCTGGTGACTTTGTTTAGGTTTCAACCTCCAAAGAATGGCTACATGCATCTGGGTCAGACCCTGTGCAGACAGTGGGGGTCATTCTCACAGCAGCATTGTGAATGTAGGCCAGCACCATACCATCCTGCTTTCCTGTCCTGTTGGTCTCCCCTTCCTGCTTGACAGGTTCAGCCAGGTCTTTTTCTAAACCGCATTGCTTCTGAAAGGTCCCATTGACAGTCTGCCTTCAGGCAGCTTCTCACAACACCTGCTGCTGGTCCATTGGAGCATTGGTTCTCTGCAATATCCTCAGCTCACCCGGCTTCATCACCCCGCAATCCTTGGCCAGAGTGCCTAGCAGCTGAGGTGCGAAGCGCTTGAAACACATCTTGGTCCTGCATGCATTTCTGTGTTTCATTGTGAGCTTTGTCTCAACTGGGACATCCAGCTGTCTTGCAGGGAAGTCCACGAATACCAAAGAGTCCAAAATTGGGAGTCGATCCAGTGTCTCCAAATTGCGAAATCCCCCTGTTTGATGGTGTACCTTGTATTTCTCCAGTCCCTTGGCTTTCATCAGGATCCTTGAATACCTTTATAGTTTATACAATTGAGGTTTGCTTTTCAGCCTGAATTTACTCAACAATGCCTGAGAGAGATGTTTATGTGCATTCATTCTTCATGTTTCACTTTGTAGTGATCCTGATAACACTTTACATTTATATAGCATTTTTACTCCTAAAAACTTAAAGCACTTAAGAAACAAAAAACTTCCCCATGTCCCTGGATGACAAACATATGATACATCACCGCTGCAGCCTCTAAAATGCATTTTCACTTGGAACAACTTTTATTGAACACAATATCTGAGGAGCTATCAGCGGAGCTTTCTGAATCTGAGTAATGTAGCTCCTATCTCTGAATCAGCAGCATACCCTCCATGTCCACAATGAAGTTATTTATGAGTTGGGAACAAAGTTTGGACCATCTTTTTAAATTAAAGAATCTTATTCTTTCTATATTCGATGCTGACAACAGAACCACAGCACATGTTCAAAACCCAGAGGTGACATAACAGGGATTTTAGGAGCTAGAGTGGAAAAAGTGTCTTGTGGCATGGTAGACAGAACATGGTCCCATGTGCCAAAAAATTAGCTGATTTAATTTCATAAATATGTATTTAGTGTCTTACCAAGAAGGAATAGGTTGACTAAAAGTAATAGGAAACCCAGGGACCAGTGTGACAAATGCTACAGAACTTCATTTCTACGTAAAATTCCACTGTCAGGCAGGCCTGGCTTGATCGGGCAGCTCTGCTCCATGAGGTCTTCAGGAACTTAGTCTTCCTCCAGCTCATCATGCTTCCTTTCTGTGTCTTTGTAGGTAAAAACATTCCGGGGAGCAGAGAAGAATGAGAACAAAGAAAGTCAAAGTTGTCTTATGTAGAAAGTTCTTAGAAGCAGCCACAAAGATAGGACATTTCCGTGTACTTACCTTTGTCCAGAACTTCATCATATGGTCACATCTAACTGTAAGGGAGGTTGGAAAATTTACTTTCTATGTCAGTGGCCATATTCTCAGATAAAAACTCTATTACTATGGAGATGGAACGGATATCAGGGGAAGGCTGTTAAGCTGTTAGTATCAATAGCTCTTTGTAGTAGCTGCAAGTCACTGCTGTCAGAGCTCTTGGTTTTCCACAAAGTTCCTGTTTGAACTTGGGCAAGCTGATTTTATTTTAATTCCCCTGACTGCAAAATAAAAGGATCATACTGGATAGTCCTCAATGGTCCTCTTATTTCTAAAAGCCTGAGGATAAATAAATAGCCAGATAAATGAATGAATGACAGCAAAACGGCTTAGGGTTTTCGTAAGAGTTCAATAGGCTTGAGAAGGCCGCTAAATCCATGCTGTTGGACTCTGAATTAATTACAGTAAGTACAAGAAGATAGTAAGGCTATGGGCATAGTTTTTTTTCTGACCAACGCATTATTTAAAGCTTTAATTACTCAATAGGGCCTAGGTTGACCTAACTTGGTACCAATTAACAAGCTTAGGGCTGAGCCTACTATTCCGGCTCAAGCCCCAAATAGTAAATACAAGGTACCAAAATCTTTATGGTTCTTGAGATCTTTCCTCTTAAGATCTAAATTGTACAGATAATTGTATCATGACTTTTGTGATAACATTCTTTGTTTTACAATTCTACTACTTAGGGTTGTATCCCTAAATACTGTGATTTAGCATTTCCTACTTTTGTAATTCAAGAATTAACTCATTCTGTATGTAGTATCTTGTGATATGGATCTGATATGGATCTGACTTTGAAGTTATATTTATGTGATTCATTATATAGCTTTACTTTGTGCAATTTTATTGCTAAGTGATATGTCATTATCTAGTATATCCTACTGGAGAAGGCAATGGCACCCCACTCCAGTACTCTTGCCTGGAGAATCCCAGGGACAGAGGAGCCTGATGGGCTGCAGTCCATGGGGTCGCTAAGAGTTGGACACGACTGAACAACTTCACTTTCACTTTTCACTGTCACACATTGGAGAAGGAAATGGCAACCCACTCCAGTGTTTTTGCCTGGAGAATCCCAGGGACAGGAGAGCCTGGTGGGCTGCCATCTATGGGGTCGCACAGAGTCGGTCACGACTGAAGTGACTTAGCAGCAGCAGCAGCAGTGTGGTGAACAGACTTTAAGGTGACATCTGTGACTCCTACCTTCCTGTGTCCATGCCACTGTAGAAAACCTCCCAGTAGAGCTTTTCATGGAACACCTGACTCATTTTTAACCAAGAGAATATGGTAACGATAATGGGCTCTTACCCCCACAATTATATAATGTATGTAAGACTCTCCTGTTAGCTGGCTCTAACTTAGGTTGTTGTCCTTGATAAAATAAGATGTCATGCTACAAACTGCTTCTGCAGAAGGCCACATGGCCAGGAACTGTTGGGAGGCCTCTAGGAGCTGAGGGAGGCCTCTAGTTGAAGAGAACAGGTGGTTCTCAGCCTTTGAACCATGGAGAAATGAATCCTGCTGACAATCTGAGTAAGTCTCCAAGTGGATTCTTCTTCAGGTAAGAATGCAGCCCAGTTGACATCTTGATTATAGCTGCTGAGACTCTGAAGCAGAGAATATAGCTGAACTATGTTAAGATGTCTGAAAACAGAAGCCATGAGACAGTCAATGTGTGTGTTAAGGCATTATGTTTGTGGTAATGTTTTAAAAGATGCTTGCTCCTTGGAAGAAAAGCTTTGACAAACCTGGACAGCGTATTGAAAAGCAGAGACATTACTTTGCTGACAAAGGTCCATCTAGTCAAGGCTATGGTTTTTCCAGTGGTCATGTAAGGATGTGAGAGTTGGACTATAAAGAAAGCTGAGCACCAAAGAATTGATGCTTTTGAACTGTGGTGTTGGAGAAGACTCTCGAGAGTCCCTTGGACTGCAAGGAGATCAAATTAGTCCATCCTAAAGGAAATCAATCCTGAATATTCATTGGAAGGACTGATCCTGAAGCTAAATCTCCAACACTTTGGCCACCTGATGCAAAGAACTGACTCATTGGAAAAGACCCTGATGCTGGGAAAGATTGAAGGCAGGAGGAGAAGGGGACGACAGAGAATGAGATGGTTGAATGGCATCACCGACTCGATGGATGAGTTTGAGCAAGCTTCAGGAGTTGGTGAAGGGCAGGGAAGCCTGGCATGCTGCAGTCCATGGGGTCGCAAAGAGTCAAACATGACTGAGTGTTTGAACTGAACAGATTGTGTTTGCAGCCATACACACCTGCTATGTCTAATGATGGTAAAGATTCCAGGAAGTTGACTGTAACTCCCCAGACAGGGCTATGAGTCATAAAACACTTTAGCAGTGTATCTTGCAATCACCCACACCACGTGACCCCAAAATTTTGCTTCCAAATATTTATTCTCAAGAGTATGTACAATGCTCTTTATAATAGGGTATAATTGTTAAGATAAAAAATACATAATGAAGAAAAAAAAACATTTTTACCAAAGGGGGATTGGTTAAATAATGGTAGTTCTAGTCAATGGAATCTTATGGAGCTCTCAAAAATCATTCAATAGGAGTGTGTATATGTCAGCATTGAGATGTGTTCATGGTACATGGTTGGAAAAACAGCTGTTGAAAATGTATGTATAGCAGGGTATCACTTTAAAATGTGTGTATTGGGGAGGGAAGTTGTTCTCACTCAATACATTTGGTCTTCTGCCTATTGCTAATATCAGCATCCCACCCTGGACTGGATTCTGGGGCAGCTGATGTCTAGAGTTGTCTATATGGTCTTCTGGTGGTAGCTGGACAGAGGACATATTCTTGAACCATTTTTGTTGTTGTTCAGTTGCTCAGTCATATTCAACTCTTCGCAACCCTATGGACTGCAGCACACCAGGCTTCCCTGTCCATCACCAACTCCCAGACTTTACTCAAACTCATGTCCATCGAGTCGGTGATGCCATCCTACCATCTCTTCCTCTGTTGCCCCTTCTCCTCCTGCCTTCAATCTTTCCCAGCATCAGGGTCTTTTCCAACGAGTCAGTTCTTCACATCAGGTGGCCAAACTATTGGAGCCTCAGCCTCAGCCTCAGTCCCTCCAGTGAATATTCTTGAACCATGTGGTGGTCATTTCTGAAATGTGGCTTCTATGTAGATTGATTTTCTGGAATAGCTTTCCTCTTTGCTCCAGATCCTTGCATGGAGGATTGTCAGAGGGGCAGTGTCTATGAAGCCCTGGTCCTCGCCATACACGTGTGGCACCCTCTCTGGTTGCATGCTCCATTGGTCAGTTCAGAGCCTACCTGGTGGGAATGGAAGCTCTTGCCCTCAACTGACCATGTCCTCTGTCTTAGAATTGTGGGAACCTGCCAGACTATGGGAACCTCAGCTTCCCACAGACAGCGAGGAAAACTGTGTGTACATGAGTCTCCCCACATTCCTTTCCACACAGATACTCCTTCACACCCTGCAGTTGCTGGGGAACTTCATGAGGTCTCCTGAGTCAGCAAAATTTAAGCAGAAGCAGGCACCAATTGCTGAATCTCTGGCTGAGTGTCTCTCTCTGACTGATCTTCCTATTTTCAAACTATGTGTCCTTTGCTTGAAACCTTGGATTTTGCTGTGGCCCTCACTTCTGTTCTTGGGTCTCTGAAATGGTACAGATTTGGGAAGTGACAATGTCAGAATGTCAGGGTCGCAGGTTGGTAGCATGTACAGTTGGCAAAGGTTCACTCAGGAATTAAATAAGATTTTATTTTGAAGAACCTAAGTACTATTTTTAGCACACAGACTACCTGAAATTCATGTGTGGGTATGAATCTCAGTTTGCCAACTTGACAGAAACAAGTCTTTTTCCTTTTTGATCAACTGTCTTTAGATCCTGGGTACTCATCCCACTAATTTGGTGGGAGATTCTATCACTGGCATTTTTGGATGTCCCATCTTCAACCCTGTGTTTGCACCAGACTCTCAGAGACTTTGATGGGAATGAGAAAAATGACGAAGAGGCTCTGACCTCTGCTCCAACATGGTTAGAGGCTAATAGGCCTTTGTTCAAGGCTATGTAAGTTCCCTGTGGGTAAGGGATCTCTGTTGTATTGCTGCCATGTCTTTGGAACCTCAGGCCCCAGATCCAGCTTCCTGTACCGTGTAACCATTAGCTCTGAGGTCCTGCTACATTCCTGAGGTGCAATAAGAGTCGAAAGCATCAATCTGCCTTAACTGACCCATTGGCTTTTCTCCTTCCTCCATTCCCTGGAAGGAATCACTCTTGTTAGTCTTGGGGAAGACCATGTGTCATGGGCTTCTTCTACACATTTGTTATTCATTTATTCAGGCAGGGAGCCTGACAAGCTGTACCAGCTCTCAGCAGAGGCACGATCTATTTTCTAAGAACATGAAACACAGAGTCTGTTATCTGTTTGAATTGAGGTTAGTGAGAGGGGGAGTATAGGAAGAAAAGCCTATAAATTAATATCTTAAAATTTTCTAGTGGAAATAGAAGGTATTAATCTTTAAAAAACACTTGATTCAGCCTTGACTAAAATAAAAAAAAAGATATGAGTCACAGTGAAATAAGATGAGAAACCTAGAGATGAAATGATCTTGATATAAATACTTGGAGAATCCAAAGCCCTCTGTGGCCTGCCCTTCTCTGGCAAGTTAAGTGAGGGAAGGAGAAGGGGGACACAGAACATTTACCATCCAGTGATGGGGAAGCACAGAGAACAAAGCACTTCATTGGAGATTAGCGAGGTTTGAAGCAAAAGTCTAATTCGAGAATAAGCTTCTTTTGTTTTTACTGCAAAGGTTATTTAGAAACAGAAAAATAATAACTTCCACAAGTGAAACCTTTAACCTCAACATATGTGGTGACCACAAAACCCATGCAATATATTTATAATAAGAAGTGACACCCATTTTTTCCCTTTAAGATAGAAAGGATCTTGCTTATCTTATTTGTAATAATACTTCTACTTTGCATATGAACTCATGTGCCTTATAGTATTTAAATTACCTCAGCATATTTCGTGTAAATTTTCTCATTAATCATAAACTATCACACTTATTGGTTGAGATTCTTCATGCAGATAAATATTTAAAAAATTCCTCCATCACATTCAAATCTAAGCACATTGCAAAGTACAGGACCTTCACACACTCCACCTCCCCCACCTTCCTAACCAGCCATCCTTCCAATTTTTTTGGTGATCCCGATAAATAGAAAAAAAATGACCATAAAAAAGCAGAGTGTATACTTATTTTGGTGAGAAGATGAAACATACAGAGGCAGTAACTGGGATACAATAGACAACTGTGTATTAGAAAGGATCACTGGTTTAAAAGAAAATGTCAAAATATTGCAGGATATGCTTTCCCTAGCGTATATTGCATACTTCTATAGCCCTGGTACCTATCAGGAGGGCTGTCTATCCCTTCCAGTGTCTCTGTTGTGATGGACTTGTGAGATATCCAGGTGGAAATGTCTATACTATTGATATGTGTTCCTCTTCACAGTCACTCATTTTTTCTATTTCCCTAATATCCAGAAATGGCTCTGCCCTGTAGCTAGTCATGCAACTAAGATATCTGAGTCATCCTTAACTGATTCCTTGCTCACCTCTGACAGAGAAGGCAATGGCATCCCACTCAAGTACTCTTGCCTGGAAAATCCCATGGATGGAGGAGCCTGGTAGGCTACAGTCCATGGGGTCGCTAAGAGTCAGACACGACTGAGCGATTTCACTTTCACTTTTCCCTTTCATGCGCTGGAGAAAGAAATGGCAACCCACTCCAGTATTCTTGCCTGGAGAATCCCAGAGACGGCAGAGCCTGGTGGGCTGCCGTCTATGGGGTCGCACAGAGTCGGACACGACTGAAGTGACTTAGCAGCAGCAGCAGCAGCTCATCTCTAAATCTCATTCTTCAAGTCTTGTGCCAAATCAATGTCCATATCCTTACCTCCATGATATAATTCAATCATGATGATCATCCAGGTTCAATTATAGGTCAGTAATGATGTCAATAATCAAGATAATAAGGAACTACTCTTTATTTTTATCTTGTGTGCTGTATGCTTAGTTGCTCAGTTGTGTCCGACTCTTTGCGACCCCATGGACTGCAGCATGCCAGGCTGCTCTGTCCATGGAATTATCCAGGCAAGAATACTGGAGTGTATAAGAATACATGCCCATGAAGGGCATGGTTGCCATGCCCTTCTCCAGGGGATCTTCCTGACCCAGGGATAGAACACAGGTCTCCTGCATTGCAGGTGGATTCTTTACCAACTGAGCCACGAGGGAAGCTATTTGCATCTTTCAGATAAAGAAATTGGAGATTGGATAAATTAAATGATTTGGTCAAGGTGACATGGTTAAGATGTGAACTTAGATCTGCCTGAATCTGACATTCATATTCTAAGCCACTCTGCTACACTGACCAGTTGGATTTCCCTACAAAATAGTTTTCAACACCATTCTCTCCTTTTCTATTGACATTGCTTCGATCTGCATTATTCTTACCTTTCTCTTGGATTATCGCTAAGATGTAAATAGTTTTCTGTCTCTGGTTTCCATTACTACTTCCAATTGATTTTCAAAAGCACTGTCAATGGAATCTTCTGGAAACAGTGCTCTGCTAACATTTCTGTCCTGTTTAATAAGGGAGAAGAAAAAGTGGCAGACAAATACTGAATTCCTAACTTGTGCCAGAGGCCTTGCCAGGGGATTTACATTTGACAATGAGAAACAGATCAAAAGGACCTGTGGGGATCTCAGTGGACAATTGATGGACAATGATGCCTCTGATCAGTTGCTCATCTTAAAGCACACCTCTTTATAATATAACTTTGCAGTTCCAACTGTAGGGAGTGAAAACAATTTTCCCTCTACCCGTCTAGGTTTGTGACTGTGAGCCCCTGTAATAAAATAACAGATTGATAGGGAAGAAGCTGAAATTTAATAACATGTGTCCCCCTTGTATACATGGGAGAGACTCAGCAAAACTGAGTACCTCCTTGAAACTGAGTAATTCCCCAGCTACCACCTTAAATACTATTTTCTACAAGGAACAAATATAGACTTTAATGAGCAAATTTTTAAAAATCTATATAACTGAAGTCATACCATGAGTGGACAAGAGTATAAACAGCAAAACTCAACTCCTCCCAAATAGATTTATATATTTGATATAAACTTAATAAAAGTATCTACATAATGAATCCAGAGAAATTTAAAAATAATTCTCAAGATAAACTGGAGACATCATTTGACAGAAATTGCCAATATTTCTTATTGTTCGTTCGTTCTAGTCGCTCAGTCGTGTGCAACTCTTTGAGGCCCCATGATCTGTCCATGGAATTCTCCAGGCAAGAATACTGGAGTGGGTTGCCATTCCCTTCTCCATGGGATCTTCTCGATCCAGAGATTGAACCCAGGTCTCTTGCATTGCAGGCAGATTCTCTACCATCTGAGCTACCAGAGAAGCCCCAATATTTCTTATAATTTCATTTATTTGTAGATATTAAGCACATTATAAAAAATCATCATGCGTGTGTGTGTGTGCGTGCGCACGCGCACGCATGCGTGTGCTCAGTGGTATCCAACTCTTTGCGACCCCATGGACTGTAACCCACCAGGCTCCTCTGTCCATGGGATTTTCCAGGCAAGAATACTGGAGTGGGTTGCCATTTCCTTTTCTAGGGGATCTTCCTGACCCAGGGATCAATCAAACTCGTGCCTTTTCCGTCTTCTGCATTGGCAGGTGAGTTCTTTACCAGCTGAGCCACCAGGGAAGCCAAAAAAATCATTAAACCAGTATAAAAATGGCACAAGAATCAGCAGTCATATGGAATGGAATATATAGTGAAAGAACACACTCTAATATATGTCAGTTTACTATATGATAAAAGAAGTATCAAAAGAAAAGAAAAAATTATTTTCAAAGAGTAAAGAGACTCTTTAGTTATTGAAATGGAGCTGGGAGAACAGGAATACATTAAAAAACGCCACCTCACAATATATGCAAATATAAATTACAGAAGAATTTAAGTGTGAAATATTTTAAAATCACCTATTTTCAGAAAAAGTAATGAATATTTATCTTACATTTGGGGGAACTTTCTATGCTTAGATCCAGTGCAGGAAACTACAAAGTGGTAAAACAGGAACCTTTAAAAATGGATGAATTTAAAACATCTAGTTGAAATCCAAAGAGAAAATGGAAAACTTTAGAAAAAGTTGCTTCATATATGGCAAGTAGTGAATATTTCAATTTATAACACATCCCTATGATGGAATATTATGCAACTGGTATAGTTATGAATAAAGTTTCCCATAGGAAAATGCTATTGTTATAATTTTATTTTTAGAATGCTAATTTCCATATATACTGTGATATCAACTGTGCAAAAAATGTATAAAGACTGCATGTACATGTACCCAACAGCCCAAGGGAATGTGACTAGAAGTAAATTTTCAATTTTGAATACGGGTTTCCCCCACTATCTGAAAGGATAACATTCCTAAGAATTCTGTGAACTGAAAAGGTGTAAAGCGAAGAAGCAATTACTTTAGTCCACATTTTACTAAAGGAGACACAAAATGAATGGCGATGAAACACAGATGGTCACAGACACAGATGCTTCAAAGCCATGGAGGCTGAATGCTGAGTGTAGTTCCTGGGGAAGCAACTTAGCCATTAAGCTCTTGTTAATACTGTATACTTGGGGTACAGATGGCTTGTATAGATGCTCAGCTCACTGCAAAACAAACACTGACGTTATTATGTTTTCGCCTTTTTTCCCACAAAAGACAAAATACTCTGGATTTCTTTCAGTTACTGAAAACAGGTACTGACGTAGATCTTTCATAAAAGTGGGGGATACATGATTTTCTCTACATTTGTAAGGTCTTTAGAATGACTTTCTTTCACAAACCATACAGTGTTAAAGGTGAATATGTTCATCAGCTTATACAGATTCATGAAAAATACTCAAAATGCAATCAATAAATGGACAAAGAAAATGAACATACAGTTCACAGATGAGGGGATGCAAATAGCTATCAAATATGTGGAAAAGTATTCCCCCTACCCCCAGAGACTCAGGATTTCCTCACCATCAAATGAGTAGCGGTTATAAACTGATGATGGAGGATGCTGGTAAGCACGTGGTGAAACATGTTATCCAAGACACTGCTAGGAGGAATGTGCACTGCTGCAACTCTTTCCCTAACACATATCAAGAAGCCTCAAACTCTTTCTGCCCTTCAGTTCTGCAAGGTCTAGTATTTCTGTAGCTCTGTATTTCTGGTCATCTCTTGTGGTAGATAGAATGGCTCCCCAAAGATGCCCATGCCCTAATCCCTGTGAATTGTGCATACTCTGCCTTTCAGGGCAAAATAATTTGCTGATTCAATTAAAATCAAAGGCCATAAAATAAGGACATTATCCTAGATTATCCACATGGATCCAATTTAATCATATAAACCCTTAACAGCAGAGAATTTTCCTACACTGGTGGCAGAAGAGATGGGCAGAAGGAAAAGTCAGGAAGGTTCTAAGTATAGAAGGCCTGCTTCACTTTGAAGATGTTAGAAGGGGGACTACAAGCCAAGGAATCAACATTGAAATAAATATATGTGTATTGCTATGATTTTTATGTGAAAGTCAGTCAAATATCCAAAACAGTTGGTTTATTATTGTACTTATCTAGGTGTTCTGTTGATGTTTTGACAATTTTGAAAATGAAAGATAAATGGAATATTCATAATGATTGCTTATTTCATAGGATTTATTTTCCTTGTGTTTATTTCAGGAAAAAATATGCTGTAATGTATTTACCATATAACTTTGTGTTCTTTTGACAGTATTATCAAGTTGGACAACCTTCTTGAGCAATTTTGGTTCTTTAATCATTTTTTATTACAGTTGACCCTTGAAAAACATGGGTTTGAACTGCACAGGTCCACTTATATGGGAAGTTTTGCAATAGTACATGATCCGTGGTTGGTTGAATCCATGGATGCAGAACTACAGATACAGAGAGCTGACTATAAAGTTATACATAAAGTGGATTTATAATGTTAAATAGAAGTGGATTTTCTACTGCATGGGGTCAGCATCCCTAATCCCCATGTTGTTCAAGGGGCAACTGTAATTTCATTTTTGCAGAAACTTCACACTGCTAAGGGAGTAGTATCTGGAATTATCAACAGTATTATGTAAGCCATACTTAGGTTTGCAAATGAACCATGCTTTTTACCTACAATGTCTAAATATTTTATCAGTGTTGCACATGATAAATCATTACTATCACAGAAAACTTATAAATATTTTAATTTCATTATATAAACTACCATTGCATACAATGTGATTTTCAAGCAATATATATATCCAATTTCTATTTCTTCTTTCAATGAAGAAAGAATTTAAAAAATTCTGTATTGTTGGTATATTTTATAGGAAGAAAAAAAAACTCGACATTTTTCACTATATTCAATTCTCTAATAAGGTGGAATTATTCTTCGTTCTATAATGGACAGAAAGTAACATTTTAAGAAATTATCTTGGGGATTATTTTTACCTGAAGCTTCTTCATAGAATTGCAAACATTTTCTTTTTTTTTCTTCTCTGGATCTTTTTATTTTTATTTTTTTACTTTACAATACTGTAGTGGTTTTGCCATACATGGACATGAATCAGCCATGGGTGTACATGTGTCCCCCATCCTGAACCCCCCTCCCACCTCCTTCCCAATCCCATCCCTCAGGGTCATCCCAGTGCACCAGCCCCGAGCACCCTGTATCATGCATTGAATCTGGACTGGTGATTCATTTCACATATGAAAATATACATGTTTAAATGCTATTCTCCCAAACCAGTATGCAAGACAGCAAAAGAGACACAGATGTATAAAACATTTGTGTTATATTGGAATGCCACCTTTGTTGTATTCCATTTCCCATGCATTTTCTTTCAATTAAATGCTTTTCTAAAACTTCTATAATATTTTCAATCCCTCAAAATATGTTTATAAGCTTTTGTTAACATTATTAATAATAAACAACTGTTCATACCAAATATCTGAATAGCATAAATTCATAATAACCATTTTCTACCACAGATATGTAAGGGAGAAGAATTTGCTCCCCCAAAATATGTCTCTCTCACATATTATTTTAATCTGGTTATTTTCTAAGCAACAGCAGAAAGGGAAAAAAGCTGAAAACCAAGTATGAGTTATACTTTTGTAGGAAACATTTACATATGTAAGGGCAATGTCATTTTGTAACACTGTCTACTTCCATTTACCAGAAGAGAATGATGACCAAATCCCTAGAAACCCAATCACTGGAGGACGGCACTTTTCTTCCTGGTCATGTTCCATAGCTGACTCTACCAATCCCTCAACATCTTCAGATGAGAATGGTATTTAAGGTGAGGGTTTTAGCCATTTGGGAGAGTTACTCAGTTTTCCTGGGTCTCTCCCAGGTATGCTGCTGCTGCTGCTGCTGCTAAGTCGCTTCAGTCATGTCCGACTCTGTGCGATCCCACAGACGGCAGCCCACCAGGCTCCGCCGTCCCTGGGTTTCTCCAGGCAAGAATACTGGAGTGGGTTGCCATTTCCTTCTCCAGTGCATGAAAGGGAAAAGTGGAAGTGAAGTTGCTCAGTCGTGTCTGACTCTTAGCGACACCATGGACTGCAGCCCACCAGGCTCCTCCGTCCATGGGGTTTCCCAGGCAAGAGTACTGGAGTGGGTTGCCATTGCCTTCTCAGTCTCCCAGGTATAGATGTTACTAAACTTTGATTTTCTCCTATTAATATGTCTCATGTCAGTTTTACTATTAGGTCAGCCAGAAGAACCTATAAGGATAGAAGAAAATTTCTTCCTCCCCAACAGATAGAAATTGTTCCTTATAGGAAGATCTCTTCACTGTTCTAATATATCCTGAAACATGCCTAAATTAAATTTTATTTGCTTGGATTACATCATTCCCATGATGTTTGAACATGGTGTTTGAGCAAATCTGATATGGACTTCATCAAGATATCCCATTTGGGGACAGGTCCATAAATATGATACATAATTTTTGAATTATTCCAAAGAATGTCATTACTATCAACAGAGTTTATGTCATCTTTCCAAAGAATGAATTAAAAATATATGTGGCACAAATACTGCTGCTGGATTTTGACCAAAATTCTGGTTTTCAATCTTTTCCTGCATCAGATTTGTTAGAATTATTCACACAGCTCTGCTCTCAACAATATCTTAAATTATTTAGAAATGGTGATACAGATTTTTTATAAAATTACTTCTCATTAAATATTCTTGTAAAACCTGAACTTTCAACTGTAAAGAAAATTCTTATCTATCTTGTTGCCAATGAAAAAAATAATATCATGTTTTGTACACTTTATACCTAGATGTACATGAATATAAATTTAAGAAATATGGATTTCTACATATTGGAAAAATACTCCTCAGCTGTCACATACAGTGTTGCAGACCATACTGTTCCACAACACCTCAGGATGCAAGGAGAAGTCAGAGAATGAAAGCTTGCCACCAGTGAAAACTGATACTTCATCATGAAAGAATGGGGCTTTTCCTGGTGGCTCAGACACTAAAGAATCTACTTGCAATGCGGGAGATCCAGGTTTGATCTCTGGGTAGGGAAGATCCCTGGAGAAGGAAATGGAAACTCACACCAGTGTTCTTGCTTGGAAAATCCCATGGACAGAAGAGCCTGGTGGGCTACAGTCTATGGGGTCGCCAAGAGTGGGATGCAACCAAGCACGCATGCATGAAAGAATTATTGCAATTATGCTATTTGAGAAGTTAAATCCATTTGCCTTTTTTTCTCACTTAAGCACTTTTACAACTCAAATCCTCCCTGTATTATGAAGCAGGGTCTGTCTCCAATGTTCTCAGTGGCATAACCAGAGACAGTTCTGGCACTGAAATGGTCATCTTTTAATGACAATATATAAGAACAAACGTTTCCCTGGAGTGTGAGCATTTTCACGGAGACCACACGCCTGTGTCTCTGTTCCTGGATCTACCAATTGCCCCCAACAAAGACACTATTGCCATACTCTGGTGGAACATTGATAATACACTAAGTGATAGTATTTAAGTTGTTTTAAGAATACTTCAGGGAATCAGTTTTTATTACTATAAGATACATAAAACAATTCTGAGAAGAAAAACTTTCCCTTAAAACGGAATTAAATTGAAATATAATAAAAAACCTGAATAGAACATTAGAAATACCCAGTTAATCCTCTTCATTTTTCCTGTTAGAAAACTATAAAGGGAAGTGACTTGCCCAAGACCTCAGGCTTCAAAAGCAACAAAACAGGACTATATAATCAAGGGATTAGATCTGGTTGACGGAGTGCCTAAAGAACTATGGATGGAGGTTGTGACCAAAACCATCACAAACAAAAAGAAATGTAAGATGGCAGACTGGTTGTCTGAGGAGGTCTTATACATAGCTGAGAAAGGAAGAGAAGCAAAACACAAAGGAGAAAGGGAAAGATGTAACTAACTGAATGGAGAGTTCCAGAGAATAGCAAGGAGAGATAAGAAAGACTTCCTAAGTGAACAATGCAAAGAAACAGGAAAGCAATAGAATGGGGAAGACTAGAGATCTCTTCAAGACAATTAGATATCAAGGGAACGTTTCATGCAAAGATGAACACAAAAAAGGACAGAAACAGTAAGGACCTAACAGAAGAAGATATTAAGAGGAGGTGGCAAGGATACACAAAAGAATTGTACAGAAAAGGTTTTAACCACCTGGATAACCACCATGGTGTGGTAACTCACCTAGAACCAGACATCCTAGAGTGTGAAGTCACATGGGCCTTAGAAAGCATTACTATGAACAAAGCTAATGGAAATGATGGAGTTCCAGTTGAGCTATTTAATATCCTAAAAGATGATGCTGTTAAAGTGGTGTACTCCTGCCAGGCCCTCCTCCAGGGGACCTTCCTGACGCAATTATGGAATCTGCATCTCTTATGTCTCTTGCATTGGCAGGTGGGTTATTTGCCAATAGCACCACATGGGAAGCCCAAAATTATATATATGTTTATGCACATAAAACCAAATCACTGTACTATACACCTGAAACTAACACAATACTGTAAATCAAATGGACTTCAATAAAAAAATTTTATATATATAAAACATTATATAAATAAAACTATATATAAATAAATTGCTGTACTCAATATGCCAGGAAATTTGGAAAACTCAGTAGTAGCCACAGGACTGGAAAAGATCAGTTTTCATTCCAATCCCAAAGAAAAGAGATAACAAAGAATTTTCAAAGTACCATACAATTGCACTCATTTCACATGCTAGCAAGGTAATGCTCTAAATCCTTCAAGCTAGGCTTCAAGGAAGAGGAATCTTTAAGGAAGAGGAACAAGAGATCAAATTGCCAACATCTGTTGAATCACAGAAAAAGCCAGGGAAGTCCAGAAAAACATCTACTTCTGCTTCATCGACTAAGCTAAAATCTTTGTGTGGATCACAACAAACTGTGGAAAATTCTTAAAGAGAAGAGAAGACCAGACCACCAGACCTGCCTTCTGAGAAACTTGTATGCAGGACAAGAAGTAACAGCTAGAACCAGACACGGAACAATGAACTGGTTCCAAATTGGGAAAGGAGTCTGTCAAGGCTGTATATTGTCACCATGCTTATTTAACTTATATGCAGAGTACATCCTGAGAAATACTGGGCTGGATGATTCTCAAGCTGTAATCAAGATTGTCATGAGAAATATCAACAACCTCAGATATACAGATAATATCACTCTAATGGCAGAAAGTGAAGAGGAACTAAAAAGCCTTTTGATGATGGTGAAATAAGAAAGTGAAAAAGCTGGCTTAAAACTCAACATTCAACAAATGAAGATCATGGCATCTGGCCCCATCACCTCATGGCAAATAGATGGGGAAAAAAGTGGGAACAGTGACAGATTTCATCTTCCTGGGATCCAAAATCACAGCAGACAGTGACTGCAGCCAGTACATTAAAAGATACTTGCTCCTTGAAAGAAAAGGTAAGATAAACCTAGACAGCACATTAAAAAGCAGAGACATCACTTTGCTGACAAAGGTCCCTACAGTCAAAGCTATGGTTTTTCCAGTAGTCATGTATGGATGTGAGACTTAGACCATAAAGAAGGCTGAGCACCTTCTGAGAAGAATTGATACTTTCAAATTGTGCTGAAGAAGACTCTTGGGAGTCCCTTTGACAGCAAGGAGTTCAAATCAGTCAATCCTAAGGGAAATTAACCCTTGCATACTCATTGGAAGGACTGATACTGAAGCTGAAGCTCCAATACTTTGGCCACCTGATGCAAAGAGCTGACTCATTGGAAAAGACCCCGATGCTGGGAAAGACTGAGGGCGGGAGGAAAGAGGGAAACAGAGGATGAGATGGTTGGATGGCATCATCCACTCAATGGACATGAGTTTGAGGAAGCACTGGGAGACAGTGAAGGAGAGGGAAGTTTGGTGTGCTGCAGTTCATGGGGTCACAGAGTTGGGACACGACTTAGCTACTGAACAACAACAGCAACAACAACATAGTGTTGGTCACCTGACTAGGTGATAACCTGGCTTGTTATCAATGTATGCTGATCAAAAATATGTAACTAAAATATGGAAGAACAAGGCAACTTAACTGTGATGAATAACCAATTATATAATAACTGTGGTGGGAGAATTCTAACTTCTCTGTACTCATTCTAATTTGAGCTGATTTGTTGAATCACACAGGTTTTTCAAGGTAAAAGGGAATTAATCTGAATAGTTAAGAAAAATCAAATTTAACCTTAACTTCAAGTGAATGTGTAAAGGAATGATACTGGCAACACAGACTTACAATTGAATGGAAATTTTAGAATAAATGCACATACTTCTACAGTTCAAATAACAAATAATTATTCCAGGATCACTGCCCAATTGCACTCATCTCACATGCTAGCAAATAATGCTCAAAATTCTCCAAGCCAGGCTTCACCAGTACGTGAACCAAGAAATTCCAGATGTTCAAGCTGATAGGAATGGCAGAGGAATGAGAGATCAAATTGGATCATAGAAAAAGTGAGAGTTCCAGAAAAACATCTGCTTTACTGACTACGCCAAAGCCTTTGACTGCATGGATCACAACAAACTGGAAAATTCTTCAAGAGATGGGAATACCAGAACCTTACCTGCCTCCTGAGAAATCTGTATGCAGGTCAAGAAGCAACAGTTAGAACCAGCATGGAACAATGGACTTGTTCCAAATTGGGAAAGGAGTACGTCAAGGCTGTATATTGTCAGCCTTCCTATTTAACTTCTATGCAGAGTACATCATGAGAAACGCTGGGCTGGATGAAGCACAAGCTGAAATCAAGATTGTTGGGAGAAATATCAATAACACCAGATATGCAGATGACACCACCCTTATGGCAGAAAGTGAAGAGCTGAAGAGCCTCTTGATGAAAGTGAAAGAGGAGAGTGAAAAACTGGCTTAAAACTCAACATTCAAACAATGAAGATCATGACATCTGGTCCCATCACTTTATGACAAATAGATGGGGAAAAAGTGGAAACAGTGAGAGGCTTTATTTTCTTGGGCTCCAAAATCACTGCACATGGTGACTGCAGCCATGAAATCAAGATGCTTGCTCCTTGGAAGAAAAGCTATGACCAACCTAGAGACCATATTAAAAAGCAGAGACATTACCTTGCCAACAAAGGTCCAGCTAGTCAAAGCTATGGTTTTCCCAGTAGTCATGTATGGATATTAGAGATGGACTATAAAGAAAGCTGAGTGCCAAAGAATTGATGCTTTGGAACTGCAGAGTTGGAGAAGACTCTTAAGTGTCCCTTGGACTGAAAAGAGATCCAACCAGTCCATCCTAAAGGAAATCAGTCCTGAGTATTCGTTGGAAGAACTGATGCTGAAGCTGAAACTCCAATACTTTGGCCACCTGATACGAGGAACTGACTCATTGGAAAAGACCCTGATGCTGGGAAATATTGAAGGCAGGAGAAGAAGGGGACGACAGAGGATGAGATGGTTGGATGGCATCACCAACTCAATGGACATGAATTTGAGTAAGCTCTGGGAGTTGATGATGGACAGGAATGCCTGGCATGCTGCAGTTCATAGGGTTGCAAAGAGTCAGACACGACTGAGTGACTGAACTGAACTGATTCTAGGATCACAGCAATTTAGATATAGAAATACTTTTATGGAGCATAACTTTATAAAATGAGATTGATAACTTACCAGAGACAAAACATCAAAACAGTGCTAAAACTAGTGATGAGAAACGGTCATTAAATGAAAAGAAGAGCTTAAATCTTAATCAATCTAAATATAGTAACACAACTGTCAAGTGTCTCACAATCAAATGCTTTCTTTAAGGAATTATCTGGAAGACAGCTATGCTGGAATGGATTGAATGGATCCTGGAATAGTTATTTGTTATTTGAACTGTAGAAGTTTGTGCATTTATTCTAAAATTTCCATTCAGTTGTAATGGAAAAATTAAATTGTTTTTCAGTCGCCACATTGTGTCTGATTCTTTGCAACCCTAAGGACTGCAGCACACCAGGATTCCCTGTCCTTCACTATCACATGGATTTTGCTCAAACTCATGTTCATTGAGTCGGTGATGCCATCCAAGCATCTCATCTTCAGTTGTCACCTTCTCATCCTGCCCTCTTTCTCAGCATCAGGGTCTTTTCCAATGAGCTAGTTCTCCACATCATGTGTGCCAAAGTACTGGAGCTTCATTTTCAGCATCAGTCCTTCCAAGGAATATTTGATCTCCTTACCATCCAAGGGATTCTCAAGAGTCTTCTCCAGCACCACAGTTCAAAAATATCAATTCTTCAGTGCTCAGCTTTCTTTATGGTCCAGCTGTCACATCCATACATGACTACTGGAAAAACCATAGCTAAATTACCAACCCAAAATAAGAAAAAGAGAGGGATGTCAGGCTATCTGGAGATGACTTTTAAGAACCAGTTAGCAATGTTCTGAGATTCATTTTTGAACAATGAGATATTTTGTATTAAAACCATTTCAATAATTTGTTAAAACTACTCCTAATTCAAGCCACATATTCTAGGTCTTACAGAAGTTCACACATTTTCAGTATGCTCAGGGATATGGTCAACTTCAGAATAACCCATGATGGTTCGAGTTCTTTCCCCCATGCTACTCTGCATTCCAAGAGAGCCCAGATTAGATTTCTTTCCATATTTTACCATTGGGGTCAGGAGAATGACCACTGTGACTCTAGTCATCCACACTGAAAAGTTCTACTTCAGACATTATATAATGAAATCACCAAATAATGTTTCCACTCTTAGTTCAGATTTTCGTATTTCAGCTAATTAATTAACATCCCAAGATACACAACAGTGGTGTCAACAACAAGTCAGCAATTCTCAGTCAGTGTCATCATCATTCTGCAGTGCTTGGGAAATTATTTATTATTTTGTTTTTCAAAAAACTAGAAATAAATGCACAAGTGTTAGTAATAAGAAGCCTAGAGCATGTGTGTGCATGCTAAGTCACTTCAGTCATGTCTGACTCTTTGCGACCCCATGGACTGTAGCTCTCTATCCATGGAATTCTCCAGGCAAGAATCCTGGAATGGGTTGCCATTTTCTTCTCCAGGGGATCTTCCCAAACCGGGGATCAAACCAGTGTCTCCTACATTGGCAGGCAGATTCTTTACTGCTGAGCCATCAGGGAAGCCCTGTTAAAAAAGAAACAAATATATAACATGAAGAAATGCAATGCCTCACATAAAAATTAACATAGAATAGATCAGAGACAGAAATTTAATTTCAGAAATTTAAAATTTCTAGAAAAACATGGGCAAAAATATAGATGTCCTTCAATTTGGTGATGAGTTTTTAGATGCAACACCAAAATCATGATTCATAAAAATTATATAAGTTTGACTTTACTGAATTAAAAAAAAAAACCTTCTGCATGAAAGACACTGTTAAGAGAATGGAAAGAAAAGTCATAGCCTGGTAGAAAACATCTGCACAACATCCATCTGATAATACATTTATATCAAAAATACAAAAACAACTCCTAAAACTCTATGACAATTTTTAAAAAGGCAAAAAATCTTAACAGATACCTTACCAAATAAGATATGCAAATGGCAAATAAGCATATGAAAATTTGCTCAACATCATTTGTCATTAAATACAAACTAAAACAATCTCACATGCTAGTAAAGTAATGCTTAAAATTCTCCAAGCCAGGCTTCAGCAATACGTGAACCATGAACTTCCAGATGTTCAAGCTGGTTTTAGAAAAGGCAGTGGAACCAGAGATCAAATTGCCAACATCCGATGGATCATTCAAAAAGCAAGAGAGTACCAGAAAAACATCTATTTCTGCTTTATTGACTATGCCAAAGCATTTGTGTGGATAACAATAAACTGTGGAAAATTCTTCAAGAGATAGGAATACCAGAACACCTGACCTGCCTCTTGAGAAACCTGTATGCAGGTCAGGAAGCAAAGTTAGAACTGGACATGGAACAACAGACTGGTTCCAAATAGGAAAAGGAGTACATCAAAGCTGTATATTGTCACCCTGCTTATTTAACTTCTATGCAGAGTACATCATGAGAAATGCTGGACTGGAGGAAGCACAAGCTGGAATCAAGATTTCTGGGAGAAGTATCAATAACTTCAGATATGCAGATGACACCACCCTTATGGCAGAAAGTGAAGAAGAACTAAAGAGCCTTTTGATGAAAGTGAAAGAGGAGAGTGAAAAAGTTGGCTTAAAGCTCAACATTTAGAAAATTAAGATCATGGCATCTGGTCCCATCACTTCATGGCAAATAGATGGGGAAACAGTGGCTGACTTTATTTTTCTGGGCTCCAAAACCACTGCTGATGGTGATCACAGCCATGAAATTAAAAGACGCTTACTCCTTGGAAGGAAAGTTATGACCAACCTAGATAGCATATTGAAAAGCAGAGACATTACTTTGTCAACAAAGGTCCTTCTAGTCAAGGCTATGGTTTTTCCAGTGGTCATGTATGGATGTGAGAGTTGGACTATTAGGAAAGCTGAGCACCAAAGACTTGATGCTTTTGAACTGTGGTGTTGGAGAAGACTCTTGAGAGTCCCTTGGACTGCAAGGAGATCCAACCAGCCCATCCTAAAGGAGATCAGTCCTGGGTGTTCATTGGAAGGACGGCTGTTGAAGCTGAAACTCCACTACTTTGGCCACCTGATGCGAAGATCTGACTCATTTGTAAAGACCCTGATGCTTGGAAAGATTGAGGGCAGGCGGAGAAGGGGAGGACAGAGGATGAGACGGTTGGATGGCATCACCGACTCAATGGACATGGGTTTGGGTATACTCTGGGATTTGGTGATGGACAGGGAGGCCTGGCGTGCTGTGGTTCATGGGGTCTCAAATAGTTGGACACGACTGAGCAACTGAACTAATCTAAAAACAATAATTAGATACCACTAAACACCTGTTAGAATGACTATAACTCAAAACAACTATACCAATTGCTGTCGAGTCAGTGGAGCAACTGGAGCTTCCATTTTTTGTTCATGGGAATTTAAGATAGTATAGTCACTTTGGAAGACAGTCTGGAAGATTCTTAAGAAGCTAAACATAGCTTCAATCCACCATTTGTGCTTCTATTTACCCAAATTAGTTGAAAACTATTTCCACACACAAAAAAAACTGCTCAATATTTGTATCAGCTTTTATCATAATCACCAATAACTGGTAGCAATCAAAATGCCCTTTGCTAGATGAAAAAATAAAACTCTAGTACAACCATACAGCAAAATATTATTCAGCAATAAAAAGGAATGGGCTATCAAGTCAGACAATGTAACTAGAGATGTTAATAGTTTGGGCTCCTTATAATGAAGACACTTCTTTAGAGAACCCTTGCCCTCCTGAGATTCTCCACTCTCACCTTGGTAAGACTATACCATGTTCTTGATCTCAAGTCCAGAGACAGGTTTGAGCTTGCCCTATGTGCACTGCCGCTGAGGACTACTGGAACAGTGATCTAATTGCTGGTCTTGGAAATCTAGACAGCTATTGGTGAGCTAACTGCCTTGGTGGCAGAACCAGGGAAATGTTACAAATCGGAATCAGCCTACACTACTAGGCTGGGGCAAAAGTTAACCAGCATTCCCTATGTGAGAGAAAATGAGAGGGCAGTTGCAAACTTCTTGGACTGAAACGGTCATAACTAAATGTCAAAATAAGAACTGAAAAGTGTGTCTGAAATGGAAAGAGAAAAAAATCTAAGTTATCGGTATCATTTAAAGATCCAAGCAGCTCAGTCAAGTCCAAGCAGGAAAAATATATCAAAAAGCACCCCCAAAAGCACATCATAATCAAACTCTGAAAAGCAACCAGAGTAAAAAGGCATACAGGGAGACAACAATCAAAATGAAGACCCACTCTCATCTGGAAAAAAAAAAATGAAGCCTGAAGACAATATTGCAATTTACTTAAAATCCTAAAGACTACAGAGAAAAAAATAATACAGAATTATGTTAAGTTTTACTAAAGAAAACATTTGATAAAATTTAATACCTCTGAATGAAAGCAAAAGACTCAGAAAGTTAAAATAAGAAGGGACTTTCTTAACTTGACGGAAAAGAAAAAAAAAAAAAAAACTCTCCCGAAGTCCTCCAATAAGCGTTTTATTTAATAGAAAAACTATTAGCCACTAACTTTAGGATCTAAAACAAGAAGAACACTGTCAGTGCTCCTCTTAAACATAGCACTATAGTTCCTAGTCATCACAGTACAGTAAATAAATGATGTTTATGGATTTTAAGGGCTTCCCTCATAGCTCAGTGGGTGAAGACTCTTCCTGCAATGTGGGAGACGCAGGTTTGATCCCTAGGTCAAGAAGATCCCCTGGAGAAGGAAATGGCAACCCACTCCAGTATCCTTGCCTGGAGAATTCCATGGACAGAGGAGCCTGGCAGGCTACAGTGCATGAGGTTGCAAAGAGTTGGACATGAGTTACCAATTAAACCACCACCATGGGTTTTAAATAAAGTGACACAATTTTCATATCTGTCTTGATAGGATGATCTGCACAGAAATGCCACTCAAAAAGTTCATGATTTATTAAAATAAGAGAATTCAGCAGTGTTACCAGATAAAATAGTAACTTATACAAATGAATCTCTCCCTTTATAATAGCAATAATAAATTGTAATAAGAAATGAAGGTATCACTCATAATAGTAAAAAATATTACAATGTATCTGACAATTAACCCAACAATAACTTCATAAAACTCATTTTCAGTAAGTTGTAAAACTCTAAAAATACCTAAAAAGATGATACGAACAAATTGAGACATATGCAATGATCATGGATTTGATGACTTAATACTGTAACTATGACACTTCCCCCAAAATAATCTATAAACTAAATTCAACACCAGTAAGAATTCCAGCAGAAATTATAGAGGAATCAACAAACTCATTTCTTTCTCTTCACTAATCCCATATTTTGTTGTCATTGTTCACTTGCTAAATTGTGTCCGACTCTTTGCGACCTCATGGACTGCAGCACACCAGGCTTCCCTGCTCTACACTATCTCCCAAAGTTTGTTCAAACTTGTGTGCAATGAGTTGGTAATGCCATCCAACCATCTCATCCTTTGTCACCCCCTTCTGCTCTTGCCCTCAATCTTTCCCAGCATCAGGGTCTTTTCCAATGAGTCGGCTCTTTGCATCAGGTGGCCAAAGTATTGGAGCTTCAGTGTCAGCATCAGTCCATCCAGTGAATATTCAGGGTTGATTTCCTTTGGGACTGACTGGTTTCATCTCCTTGCTGTCCAAGGGCCTCTCAAGAATCTTCTCCAGCACCAAAAGCATCAATTCTTTGGTGCTAAGCCTTTCTATGGTACAACACTCACATCCATACAGCACTACTGGAAAAACCATAGCTTTGACTAGACAGACCTCTGCCAGCAAAGTGATGTCTCTGCTTTTTAATACACTGTCCGGGTTTCTCATAGCTTTTCTTCCAAGGAGCAGGTGTCTTTTAATTTCATGGCTGCAGTCACAGTCCACAGTGGTTTTGGAGCCCAAGAAAATAAAGTCTGTACCCGTTTCCATTTTTTGTTTCCACATCTGTTTGCCATGAAGTGATGGGACCAGATACCATGATCTTAGTTTTTTGAATGTTGAGTTTTAAGCCAGCTTTTTCACTCTCCTCCTTCATCTTCATTCAGAGAAGAACCCCTGGAAAAGGGAATGGCTACCCACCCCAGTATTCTTGCCTTGAGAATTCCATGGATAGAGAAGCCTGGTAAGCTACAGTCCATGGGGTTGCAGAGAGTAAGACATGACTGACTAACACCATGGTGGCCGAGTAACAAAAATGGTGTAGTCCTGGCAAAGATACACAAAACAACAGATGAAAAGAGAGATCAGAACCAAATATATGATAAAGGTGACACGTTAAATAAACAGGAAAAGGATGTTTAGTACATAGTACTGAGAAAACTGACCTGTAGTATGAATTAATGACATAAATGTAAAGTTAACATAATTAAGACTTTTTTTTTACTTTAATATTAGAGAAAGTCTTCTTAATCAGTATCCCAAAAGTGGTAACCATACTGTTGCAATAAAGAGGGACCCCTTCCAGGGCCCTAGAGTGGGCTCTTATCTAACACTCGGAAATGAATTGTCCAAGGGGACACACGTGCTGACACAGCAAGAGACCTTACTGGGAAGGGGCGCCAGGGCAGAGAGCAGTAGGGTAAATGAACCCATGAGAACTGCTCTGCCATGTGGCTCACAGTCTCAGGTTTTATGGCAATGGGGTTAGTTTCCGTGTTGTCTCTGGTCAGTCATCATGCTTGGCCCACATCTGGCGACTCAGGGTCCTTCCCAGTGACTTGCACATCTCCCAGCCAAGATAGAGTCCAGCACGAAGGATTCTGGGAAATTGGTAGGGCAAGATGTATGGTCTCCTCCTCCTTCCTTTTGGGCCCTCCTGAATTCTGGTTAGTTTTCCACAGCAGCACCAGTTTCCTTATTAGGAGCTCGTGTTGTGAGACAACTCAGGCAAGAAGTTTATCACCGTGCCTGGCCAAGGTGGGCAGTTTCGGTCAATGGTTCCCTAATATGTATAAGAGGAGATTTGTTAGAGAAATTGATTCATGATTAGGGAGGCTGAGATATCCCACGATCTGCCCTCTGCAAGCTAGACAGCCACGAAAGCCAGTGGTGAGATTCAGTTTGAGTCCGAAGACCTGAAAATCAGGGCGGGGTGGTGGCAGTGGTGTGGATCTCAGTCTGAGTCTGGAGGCCAGAGAATCAGGAGCACCTGTCTCAGAGAGCAGACGAAGAGGGCTGTCTCTGCTCAAGCAGAAAGTGAATTTGCCCTTCCTCTGCCCTTTAGGTTCTATGTGAGTGCTTAGCAGCTGGGATGCTACCCACCTGCACTGTCAGGGCAACCTGCTCTACTCAGTCTACCGATTCAAACGCTTACCTCTTCCAAAGACACCCTTGCAGATAAACCAAGAAATGATGTGAATGATGTTTCACTTGTTCTGTGGGCATCCCTTAGCCCTTAAGTAACACATAAAATAAACCATCACACTATTTATATACAATGTTTAAGATATAAACAACGACATATCAAATGATTAAAAATGTCTACTCATGTGGAGGAAGGGTATGGGTAGGGGGATCAGAAAGAAAGATAAAAAATAAATTAGATTAAATTGAGGGCTTTCTATAGTCATGTACCCTGAAGTGAGGACTAAGACTGAATCAACTAGCTGCACCTCAAGACAGATATAATTAGCAGATACATTTTTTAACTTTCTGAGAATACCCACACATATCCTTTACTGCTATTTAGTATCTCTCACACTCAAAGTTTCCAGTTATGCTTTATACACAGAAGCAGAAGCCTGATACCACATTATTTAATCCTGACACTCCTCCCATAGGTAACTGTTGTTTTATTCTTTTTTTTTTAATTGAAGTATGGTTGACTTACAATATACATGAGCTGAACGGTAACAAACTTGAGACTCAGGAAGGTTAAGTGATTGCCCCAAGGTCTCTCCAAGAATGAGTGGCAGAACTGAGGCATTAAGCCAGAGCTCTCGTGCTTATTATCCATTAAACTGCTTTCTCCCAGCACAAAGAAAGCCTGCTATTATTTACCTATTTATTGGTGATATATTCAGTTTTGTGAATTTACCTTTCCCCAAGTGCCTTATAATAGGCCATCTCTCTTTTCTGAACTGAATCCATTGCCAAACTCTTGCCTTCATAACTGCTTAGAGAAATGGGCAAAGTCAATCTCTGAAATTCCCATTTTACTGTCAAGGGAGCTGACACTAAGGGTTGAAGGAAATGAGGCAGAAGCCCTAATCATGAGTCCTTTCATAAAGAAAGTGAGGGAAAAGTGATGTTTTCAAAACAGAAAACATATCTGCTGATGAGTCTAGCACTTGATGTGCATATGGTACATAAGATATCCAAGTTAATCCATCTGCACCATACGCTTGTTAAATTTGATAAATACGGTGTTTCTTATCCTGAGGGAATTTCATTACCAGAAAGTGCCAAGCAGTGAACATTTGATCAGTACTGCTAAATCCACACCTACAATCAGTTCTCTAGATCAGCAGTTTCCAATCAAATTTAATTGTCAAATACAATTCATGTGATCTGTTCAGGTTCATTTCACCACAGATAAATTTCAGTAAGTGTTTTCTGGTGAGACTAATTGTCCTTTACAGAATCACCCTCTTGACAGACACCATTACACATGCAATTTCATCAGTAACTACTAACATTTGGGCAGTTAACATTTTTCTCTGCTTAAATTTGTACATTTTTCATTATTTTATTACCTACAGTCAGCCAATAGAAGAGAAATGAACACGTTTGACTCTACTTTTGGAGCATATTCCCGTGGCATGCCATTTATTCCCATAAATCCTAATAGAACAAGACATTCACATCTCTTGGGCCTGCCTGAACACTTGAATAATATAAAGAAGAGGCAAGCTGAAAATAATGCTGAGAATTAGCCAGTAAAAGTTGTACTGAATAAAAGTCTGAGTATTATGAAAAAAAATATATTACTGATGAGATCCTCATTCCACACATCATTCCTTCTGATAAAATCAGCACTGATTTACAATTATAAAGATTTTTATTCATGTATTTCTTGGGAATTAATTCCTCACATGTTCCCAAGAGAATTAAAGATATTTAAGAATACACATGCACTAGTATAGAGATATCAAATACATGTAAAAATAAGCTGAGACAAAATTAACTGTGTGGAAAAGCAAGTTGAAGCCAAGTCTGGAGTAATGGCAACACCCAACATATTATGAAACTCCATAACCTAGATGTCTATAGTTCATAGTAGCCGATGTGAAGAGAGAATGTAATTATGTCCAATATTCTCTGTATCCACCAAAAAAACCCAGATTCTCAGAGGAAAAGACAACCACGAGTCTTCAAAGAGAAGGCACTGTGCTGCTAACATGTATGTTTTAACATATGTAAATCTTATGAGTTAACATTTAAAAAGGCAGTGTTTGCCCCAGTTTAAAGTTTCCAGTAGTCACATAAGGATGTGAGAGTTGGACCATAAAGAAGGTTGAGCATTGAGGAATTGATGCTTTTGAACTGTGGTGTTGGAGAAGACTCTTGAGAGTCCCTTGGACTGCAAGGAGATCCAACCAGTCCATCCTAAATGAGATCAGTCCTGAGTATTCATTGGAAGGACTGATGCTGAAGCTGAAGCTCCAATACTTTGGGCACCTGATACGAGGAACTGACTCATTGGAAAAGACTCTGACGCTGGGAAAGATTGAAGGCCCAAGGAGAAGGGAGTGACAGAGGATGAGATGGTTGGATGGCATCACCGACTTGATAGGCATGAGTTTGAGCAAACTAGGGAGACAGTGAAGGACAGAGAAGCCTGATGTGCTGCAGTCCATGGGGTCGCAAAGAGTCAGACATGAATTAGCAACTGAACAACAACAACAAAACCCAGGCAAAAGACCACCTAAGTGGCAGAACCAAACTTGATCTTTGGTTTTCTCTTTTCCAGTCCAGTTTCTCTAGCTCTGTAATACAATATCAAGCAGATATGAAAGTCAGGCCTTGTCTTCTCTGTAATATATGGCCTTTTTTTCTAAGTGAAAGGTGTAGATTGATAGATAGCTGATTAACAGACAGTAATTTTGTAATTTAAAGATTTTGCTTTTAGAACAGATTTAGGTTAACAGAAAAATTGAACAGAAAGCAAAGTGTTCCCACATACTTGCTCTCCACCTACTTCATTGTCTACAATTTCCCTTATTATCAGCATCTTGAATTGGCATGACACATTTGTTACAGCTGATGAACCAACATTGAGACATTATGTATCAACCAAAGTCCAAAGTTTACACGATGGTTCAGTCTTTGTTGCACAGGTCTAAGGGTTTTGCAAAATCCATGATATAGTGTTTTCACCCTGAGGGTATCACTCAGAATAGCTGCACTGTCCTATAAATTCCAAGCACTCTATCTCTGCCTTCCTCCCTCCACAAACCCCAAGCCCTGGCAATCACTTATCTTTTTTTCTGTCTCTATGGCTTTGTCTTTTCCAACATGTCATATAGTTGGAATCACATCATGTGTAGCCTTTTCAGGCTGGCTTGTTTCACTTAGTAACATGCACTAAAGTTTCCTCCATGTCTTTGCCTGGTTTGATAGCTCATTTCTTTTCATCACTGAATAATATCTGATTGTATAAGATGTACTACTGTTTGTTTATCCATTCATCTATTAAGGGCATCCTCACTGCTCCAAGTTTTTGGCAATTAAAATAAAGATGTTATAAACATTTATGTTCATGTTTCTCTGTGGATCTAAGTTTTCAGTTCATTTGAGTGAATACCAAAGAGCATGATCACATTTTTCTAAGGTAAGAATATGTGTAGTTTTGTAAGAAACTGTCAAGCTGTCTTCCAAAGTGGCTGTACTATTTTGCATTCCCCCCAGCAATGAATGAGAGTTTGTGTGGCTCCACACTTTCACAGCATTTGTTATGTCAGGGTTCTGGGTTTTGGCCATTCTCATAGGTGTTGTGGTATCGCACTGTTGCTTTAATGTGCATTTTTCTAATGACAAATATTTCCATCTGCTTATTTGCCATCTGTACCCATCTATATATCCTCTGTGGGGAAGTGTTTGCTCAGATCTTTGCAGTTTTTTTTTTCCAATTGGGTTGTTTGTTTTCTTGGAGTTTTAACTATCTGGAAAACTTCAGCACAAGTTCATTATCAAATATGTGTTTTGCAAATGCTCCACTCTCTGTGACTTGGTTTTTCATTCTCTGAGCAGTGTTTTTCACACAGAAGAGGTTATTTATTTCAATGAAATTCAATTTATTTACTTTTTCTTTCATAATTTATATTTTTACTGTTTAAAAACTTATCATCCAATCCAAGGTCACTCAGAGTTTCACTCATGTTTTATTCAAGAAGCTGTATAGTTCTGCATTTTACATTTAGATCTGTGACTTATTCTGTACTATTTTTGTGTATTTTTTCACATTATGAATTTATTTTTTTCAAATTAATACAAATGAGCATCTAACTAAAACTTAAGAAGCACAGCTTTCAGCAGGTTTGATGATTTTCCTTACCAATGTTATTAACGATGAGATCTATGCTTCTACTTTTTAAACAAAATAAGTGTAAAATTAAGTATTTAAAAAAATAATTACACAAACACAGCAGAGGAGACAAAGATGATAACACATTAGGAGTTGAGTTGTTGGCTGGATGGAGATACCACCATGCCATGATTCGAAATGTAAATTTTTTAGCTGAAGTATAAAAATCTGAACCAAGAGTAGAGACATTTTTTTGGTTTTTAACTTTAATGAAATGCAACTTATCAATTTTTCTTTCACATATGATGTCTTTGGTACTGTATTTAAGAAGTCATCACTAAACCCAAGGTAACTTAGGTTTTCTCCTATGTTACCTTCTAGAAGTTTTATAGTTTTGTATTCTACATTTAGGTTATGATCCATTTTGAGTTACATTTTATGAAAGGGTTAATGTCAGTGTCTAGAATCAATTTGTTCAATGCAAAAGTTCAGTTATTACAGCACCATTTGTTGGAAAAGCTATCCTTTCTACAGAGAGTAGTTATACAAGTTAAATATTTAAATAAAAACTGTATTTTTCAAAAGTCCAGATTAAATAAGTGAGAACTGCAATCGTGTTCTTACCCAAAAAATCATTCTACTGAACTTGTCAATTCCTTGTTGATCTCCCACATGAACTCTGAGCTTCTTAAGAAGTGTTCCAATCTTGCTTATCGTGATACCCTAGCACTCAGCACATTGTCTGAAACATAGTAAGAGCTCAGTGCATACTTAAAGAACCCATGAAAGCCACACTCAGAGCTATATAAAAACCACACTAGCTTAAAAATATTGAAATGATTTAATCAAAATTATTTAACATTTACAGACTTGCCCAGCATCCAGTGGTTAAGACTCTGTGCTTCCAATGTGGGGTGTGGGGGTGTGGGGTTCAATCCTTGATCAGGGAACCAAGATCTCACATGCCACACAGCCAAAAAAAAAATCAACATTTAGGTATTTCTAAAAGTTTGCATGGGATTGTAAGCTGTGATACAACCATCTACTGTCCCTAATTTATCTCCTTCATTCATCCTCCCACTGAAAATATTAAATTCAAAATACTGCATGAAAAACTGCAAAGTTAAAACAAACAGCTGTGTAAACTAAGGCTATCGATAAATAATATGTTAATCTCCAAAAAGAATTACTCCTAGAACAGATGGTCCCAACTGAAATAGTACAATTAGAAGCCAACTCATGTCTAACCCTGGCAAAGATGACCACACTCAGAGAGGGTTGAGGCATCCAGCTACCCACACCGCATGTCCCACTCTCAGAGAACAGGAAGCCTCATCTGAGGACCGTGAGTGTGGAATCCCACTCTCCTTGTCCTTGGGAGCCTCACCAGCCACTTCAAGTCCTTCCTTTCAACACCAGACCTGCTCCCAGGGCACTGGAGATAGATTAAAAATAACAAGCCTGGCAAAGATTTACCAAGCAAACAGGACCCACAGATAGAAGTACTAAAATCATGCAAGACAAAAGTATTCAATATGGCAAATAGGGTCATTTTTATAGACTAGCCATGGCTGTTATGTGCCAAATACATAAAATTGGCATCTGTTGAAATATGAGAAGAAATTGACACAACTGTAACTTCTAAATCTTTTTTAAAACATCTCTATTCCAATAAATCAGATCAAAAGGAAAAAAAGAGATAGAGAACAGTGGTCAGTAGTCTTTTTCTGTAAAAGGCCAATAATAAAAATTCTAGGCTTGTGGGCATCATTGTACCATGAAAGCGCTCAGATGATAATGCATAAATGAACAGGCCTGTCTGGGCTACCAAAAAAGTTCATTTACAACACAGGTGGCTATCCAGATTTACCTTAGGGGCCCTAATTTGCTGACCTCTGATACAGAATATTAATAATATAATTAATATGTATGAATGAATTCAGTACACTGTTGACCTATTTTTCAGAATATAAATATAAATATTATATTTACATGAATACAAATATGCTTTTTATAAAAGCATTTATGATATAATTTGACAGGAAATCACTTACTAGGCCCCACCGTAAAAACTCAGTAAACTGGAAGAATGGAAAAATGGATGGGTGGAATTCTTTTACCATAATGTAATAAAAATAAAAGCATCACATTTAAAACAGAACCTATGTACATTTTTTGGGGAAAAAAATACTCCCTAATGAATAAATACTGAGTGAATGAGAAAACCAAATTTAAACTTTCAGAATATTTAAAATATAGCAGAATATGAGTATCTGTTCTCCCATAGCTATGCCAGCAATTGGATATATCAATCTTTTTTATCTTTGCTAAACGACAGGTGAAAAAACTGTATTTGTTATTGTTTTAATTTGTATTAGTTTATTTATTCATGAGGTTAAACATCTTTTATATGTTCATTTTGCATGGTTATTAGAGAATAAGATATAAAGAGGGCTTTCTCTTTGGATGTGAACATTATGCTCAGTGGCAAAAATTAAATCAAGAAGAACAAAAGGATTGCTCTGAAACTATAATCAAGGCATTAACACATGAAACGGTTAAAATAGAAGTGTAACTAGTAGAAAAGAAGAAGATGAGAAATTATTTTAGTTATGGATTGTATGATCATAAGTGGAAAATAAATTGAAAAGCTACTAAATAGTCATTACCATAAGGCTCCACACATTTCAGGACTTACCCAAGGAGAAAAAAGATTGTCGCTTTCGATCAAAATTGAAAGAGCAATTATAGAGAACAGAATAGATGACCATGAAACATACCAAACTACCTAGTCATCTGGTCATTCATTCACATGCTATGGGTCACTCACACTGGGCCCCATTCCAGTCTTTCCCATCCCTGTATCAAAGCTTGTTATTCCTCTTGGCTATTTTTCTGGATTCTTTCTCAAATTTTCATGTCTAAACTCACGTCCTCAGAATCCTTTACTAACCCTTTGATGGAGAACAGCGACTTCTTCCCACCCTGGGACCAACAGCATGAGCATCATCTAGCACTTGGTTAGAAATGTCAGTTCTCAGGACCCACCCCAAATTTACCAGGAATCTGTGTTTTAACAAACAGTTCAAGGGATGCTGATGCACTTTCCATTTGAGAACCGCTGCTCTATTTTGTTATCCTGTTTTATTCAGAGCACTTGTATTCATGCGAATTTGTCACTGGGAGATATTGAAGGCAAAAGGAGAAGAGGGTGGCAGAGGATGAGATGGTTAGATAGTTTCACCAATTCAATGGACAAGAGTTTGAGCAAACTCCAGGAGATAATGAAGGACAGGGAAGCCTGGCGTGCTGCAGTTCGTGGGGTCACAAAGAGTCAGACACGACTTGGTGACTGAACAGTAACAACAATCTTTATTGTCTGTCTCCTACTGCTGGAATATAAGCTCCATGACACAGGGATCTTGGCCTCATTCACGGCTATATTCGCAGTACCCAGAACAGGACCTGCCTGATACATAGGAGGTACTAAAAAGTATTTGTTGAAAAGCATATCGAAATATAAGTGACAGCAGCCTCTGGGTGTTGAGAATCGAGATGAATTTTATTTTCATTACAATTTGTGTGTATTTTGCTGAAGCTGAAACTCCAATACTTTGACCACCTGATGCGAAGAACTGACTCTTTTGAAAAGACTCTGATGCTGGGAAAGTTTGAAGGCAGGAGGAGAAGGGGAAGACAGAGAATGAGATGGTTGGATGGCATCACAGACTCAATGGACATGAGTCTGAGTAAACTCCGGGAGTTGGTGATGCACAGGGAGGCCTGGCATGCTGCAGTCCATGGGGTCACAAAGAGTCGGACATGACTGAGTGACTGAAATGAATTGAACTGAACTGGACTGCAAGGAGATCAAACCAGTCAATCCTAAAAGAAATCAATCCTAAATACTCATTGAAAGGACTGATGCTGAAGCTTAAGCTTAGTATTTTAGCCACCTGATGGTGAAAGCTGACTCACTGGAAAAGACCCTGATGCTGGGAAATATTGAGGGAAGGAGGAGCAGGGATGACAGAGAATAAAAGGATTGGATGCCATCATTGATTCAAGGGACATAAGTTTGAGCAAACTCTGGGAGATAGTGACGGCCAGGGAAGCCTGGCATGCTACAGTCCATGGGGTCACAAAGAATTGGACATGACTTAGAGACTGAGCAACAACAACAACAATAAAGGCCCATATTTTCCAAGAATGGAACCACCCAAAATTTTCCTGAAAGATTCCCAAAGGGAGTTCAACCAGGTCACAGAACCTGGGGAAGGTCTATGCTGGATGCTGACTTCATTTTTACATCTGTCTCTCCTACTCCTGGCTTGAGAATGCCAGCAGCTGTTGGACGATTTTGCAGGATTCATCTTAAAGGCCTGTTGGTACTATTTCTTCCCCCAGAATCCATCGGCCATATTTTAAGAATTTTTGTTTCCATTTTACAAAATGTGTTTTTCTATTTCCACAAGAAGTCTGGATCCTAAGCCTGGTCATTCTCTGGTGGTACTGAGAAATATATTCACAATTACAAATGCCTCATAGCACTGCCTCCCTTGGCCTTTGGGACAGAGTCCCCAAAGAATTTCCTTGGTTGACAATCATAGAATGGAAAGTCTTGAGATTTCTCCAGTGGCCAATGTCCTAAGGTCTGTTTAAGAGCAGTAGGTTTTGCTTCCACAGCTGCCAAACTTTGCCATCCCCCTAACTCCCTTGACTATGGCTTCAAAAAGTATCATCATGAACTCCCATCCTTGGCATCAGGACTGCGGGCAGGTGAAAAATGCCCTAAGTACAGCCAGCCTCCCGGCGTGACACCACTCTAAAGAGACTCGCAGAAAAACCTTCAAGTCCCATCTTTATTCTAAAATCCTGTGTGAGATTCCTCAAGACAATTTTAACTCTACAGGTGACTCGACAAGAATAACAGGAAACAACAGCTTCTTCCTGCTTTGCACAGACATACACTCAACTACTGGTCTGACTGCTGTGGGGAACTAGAAAGAATGTGTCACCTGAAAACAGAAAAGACCTGGGGTCTAGTCCCGAGTGAGAACAGGAGTGTACCATGTTGAATACGATCATGACGATGCAGGTGCCCAGGCCTCAGTTTCTTCACCTATAAACTGACAAGTCTAGACTGCAAAGCCTTCAATGCTCCTTCTGACAGGTTATGATTCTCAAGCAGATTTCTTTTCCTGTTCTTCTCCAAGTGTCATACATACATCCGTGGCTCTCAGAAACTCGGTCTTTCGATTCAAAGAGCTTTTAATATTCATTTAGAAGATGTAAACTTTTTAATTAATCAAAACGTTCAATGTACTATTTTGACATTCACAAAGATGGACATAATTTTAAACTCATTTATTTTGTGTCCGATTATTCTATAAAGCATTCCAAAGCTCATGGCCATGTGGGAAATGAAAGATACAAGCATGCATTAATGAGCAACATATCAAGCAGTCTGGAGACTCTTCAATTAATCTGTTTTCCAGACGGTTCTCTCAGGTTTCACCCTATTAAAAATCTGCCATCTTTCTTCCAACAAGACAACTTCCTCACACTCCACTAATAAATCACCTAAGCATTTCACCTTGACTAGAAGATAATAATTCACCTGCGTTAAATAAACCTTCCAAAAAGGTGTACACTGGGTGATAAAGCTTGACCTACACTCATGATGAAGCCGAGTGAGAGAAGAGTGACTGTTTTGTGCCTACATATCAAGTAGCTCAGCAGAAGACAGAGGCCTTTCACACACCTCCACAGTGACCCTCCTATAGCAGTGGGACCAGATGTATGGCCAGGTATCTGCTCAACTGTCCTTACAGGAACATGACAAAGCCATAGCCCAGGTTTGGTGCTACAGTCTCAATTTCAAATATCTTTTCCCAGGTTTGCATAAATTGTCAAAATATCCTGATTATTCTAATATGCCAGTATTCAGGTAAGTTATACCAGCATGCGTCTCCTCAAAAATAACACCAAGATCTTCATTGTCCCGACCACGTGAGGTCCCCTCACATCTGGAAGTGTGGTCTACAACGAGCCCGAGAACACTGTGAGTACATCCTAACCACAGTCAGTGTCTACAGAAGGACACACAGTTTTTTCTCTTTTTTTCTCTTCTGGTGGCCTTGTACTCAAAATGGAACATCATCCATTGTCCCAGGAAGTCCCTCTTTCCTCCCTGATTTCCCCCTATTTTGCCTTCTTTACCCACCTCCTTCTTCTTGGACCTCACCCAGGAAGGTCAAAGCCCGGGGCCCTCCATTCCAGCTTCCTCCTGGGATACTGGGCTCCTTCCCCCACTGATCCTCACAGGCCACTCCAGAGTCAGCTTAGGCCCTTCAGAGAAACAGTGAATCCCAACTACCACTCACTGTGTGCTGGGTGCTGTCTGATCATTTTTCATAGGCTCCTCACAGCAACTCTTTAAGCTAACTGCACTTATTGCCTCCATTTCACAGACTGCAAAGCAACTGAGGTACAGAGAGGTTAAACGGCTCGCCCAGACTGAGCACAACAAGTAAACTCTGGCACCAAGTTTCAAACCTCTTCACTGGGTTTCCAGAGTTCAGGTTCACAACCACTGCACAGACCTTGAAGACACCGGGTCGTTACAAGATGAGCCTGTTTCATGTCAACAGAGACTGCCTCTTGTAATCCAATTTTAAGGAGTTTACGTAGGCCTGCAAACATGAGTTCTTCCTACTCGACATGGGGAAAGACAGAAACAAATGGAGCCGACAGGCCACAATCTCCTGTCCTAACACGTTCACACATTTTCCATTTTAGTTTTGAAAAATGTGGTCAGTCCAGAGGAAATCACTGCACTTCCTCCAAGACTAATGCTCACAGGTGCCAAATGGCTGAAGGGACTCACAGTGATTGCAGCCGGAACCTGGGGGGAGGAGGAATGCTGCACAGTACAGGATGCAATCTGTATGGATATGGAGCTTCCTTGTGGCCATGCTTACATATTTAAGGCAGAAGTTACAAATAATACCATCCTTACATATTAAACACAGAGATCCCTGTAGAGAAGTCATGTAAACTTAGGGAAACTCAACCAATAAAACAAAAAGACATCAATTTTCTAAGACCTGTTTTTTAAATCATTTAAAGAATGGTGGGAGAGGAAAAATAATTTTCCCACTGTCCTCCTAGGTTCTTGGCTGAGACCCCCATCACAGGAGGAAAACAACAGAATGTTAACAGCATGTGTGACTCCTGTACACAAGGAAGAGACTAGGGAAATCTGAGTGACTCCTGAAGTGGCCCAAGACACCCCCTTAAATATCATCTCCAGCTAAAGACAAATGAAGAAGTTGGGGGTGGGAGGAGTCATCTATGAGAGGTTATCAGGCAAAGCGCAATAAACAAGGGTAAGGTTGTTACACAGACTTAGGTCACTTGCCGTCTCCACTGACAATATGTGTTTCTGGACATTTACAGTCATCCTTCTCTTCCTGGTACAGAGAGGGAGACACCCTTACAAATGGAGATTTCCCTTATAAATGTACATATACCTTACAGAAGGCTAACATGCTCAGTCAGTTCAGTCACGTCTGACTCTTTGCAATGCTATGGACTGTAGCCCACCAGGATCCTCTGTCCATGAGATTTCCCAGGCAAGAATACTGGAGTGGGTTGCCATTTCCTTCTCCAGGGGATCTTCCTGACCCAGGGATTGAACCCACGTCTCTTGCATCTCCTGCATTGGCAAGAGGATTCCTTTACCACTGTACTTCCTAAGTCTGCTCGTTCTTAAAATATAATCTGCTCAAAACAATCTTTATGCCAAAGAGGCGTATGTTAGGGTGACAAATTCTGCTTCCCTTCCTAATCAAACACGGGAGAAAATTAATGCAGGAAAAAAATCATTGTTTTTATAAGCTGAATGTTTCAAAATCATAAGTCAGCACAGAATGAAAGATAATGATAACATCTGAGTATAGATTAGCTTCTATGATTGCATCTCCTCTCGTTTTTAAGCATATGGACCTCACCATGGAAACATAACATATAGAAAATTTGAAGCTTCGGAATATATTAAACAGCAAGTATTTGAATTTCCACTTCTTTTCTCTAAATCTGAACAAACAGAATATTGTTTCTGTCGGTTCCCAGTATTAGGCAGGAAAAGATTTAATAATGGAGTAAGCAGGGCTTTCCCATTCTCAAATGACATTTTAAATCAGGTTTTACTGGAAGCTTAATTTTCTCCCCAGAATCTTTTAATACACAGAATCAGAAAAACAAAGAATTGGGAAAACCAGCACCATACTCTTTTTAGGTAAAAATACTTTTGGGCTAAAAAAATTTTGTATGTCAAAGAATGCATAACCTATGACTATTTAATGCATGACTCCCACTGGATTCTTTATTAAAAGAATGTGTTTCTCTTTTTTAAAAAAATGGACTAATATGAGGGAAAAAATCCCTTTGGGAACCCAAATCCCTGAGCATGTAATTGCTAGGCATCTGTAGTCTGTCTGTTACAGCATGTGCACCGGCAAAAAATGTGCCAATGACAATCACCACTGTTTCCAGCATCTAAGTATACTAGAAGCCCTGTCTACTAACCCTGTCCACCACGAGGAACCTGCTTGCTGATTTCAAATAGGCGCCCTGGTGCCCCCAAGAAAGCAGTCTTTAAAGAGACCAGACATCATTTCTTTGATGGGTTTGAAAGATGTCTGAGGTGTTCACTAACATTTATTGCTGAATACATGTTACTGATCTACACTGAAGGGCAGGCACTGTAATAAGGACCAAAGAGACAGCATTAAGGAATAGTGCATCATTGGCAAGTAGCTAATGATCTAAAAAAGGGAGACAGACATGGAAACAGAGCATCGAAATAGAGACAAGAGTAGAGTCAAGCTGACCAACTAGGAGCCTCTTTTCATTGTTTAGGCAAGAAACGACAAGGGTCAGAGAGATGTTTAAATGGGAACAAAAGTGTAAAAGTTTTTAGGGAGAGAAAGAATGAGGGTAGGCCATCATCCTGATTTTTGGATTAAAGAGAGTGATAGCAATGGGAAAGAAAAGGGCCATTGAGGAATATCTTAGACACAACTATTGAACTGGCCAAACAGTTCTTTCAAATTTTTCTATAAGATGTATGGAAAAACTCAAATGAAATTTTTGGCCAACCCAATACAGGTCTTGGCAACTGGTAACATTTTGAGGAAGAGCAATCAAATGATGACTGAACTTTGAAGCCAGGGAGACTGCGAGGCTGGTACTGTTCTTCACTCAGTGCAGATTCTGGGAGAAGGAACAAGGAAAATAATTTTAAAAATAGACACTCATTCTTAATTTTCACAACCTTCTCCTCAAACATAAAGCCTGCCTTTTTAGGCAGTATATGGGAAGCACAGTTTTCAGTCTTGTTTAAAATAGAAAATTTTGAAGTTTTGACTGGAGAAATAAGCAGTTTCATCCATAGTGTCATAAGGAAAGTCAGGACTACAAATAATAAACACTGAACTAGTGGCCTCAGACCAGCCACTCTTTGTGACCAGCTATATCTTAGTCCACCACATCCAGAGAACAGCAAAAATTTTTTAAAGAGGAAAGATTTCACATAGGGAGAAATATACTTATAGCAAACCAAAATTCAAGTATACAATTCCACCCAAAAAAGAAACTTTGGTAATTGTTGTGAGCTTTGGGCATGAGGAACACTCACTGGTGGTCTGAAAAGTTATTTCCTGGACTAGATTTGATGGTAAGTGAGAAGATAGCCTTCCAGAACCAAATTTTTAAAAATTCAAGTGTTATTTTACAAGAAGTAGAAGTAAACACACACCTTTGATGGTTAAGTTGGCTTCAAGTTTCTGCACAGTGAACCCTGAGCCTCTGAACCTTCCTGCCAGCTATAATTAATGCCCATGAACGGCGCTCACATAAACATGCCCAACTTTCCATGGCTACTTGGAAAAAAATTGGCCTCAGAATATGGTCTACTCAGTGGCTGCCCAGAACCTAATTAAAATTCCCAACGGACCAAGCTGACTTCAAGTGGTGCCATAAGTAAACTTCCTAAAGCTCTTCTGCAGAAAAATATGTCATGAATCCCAAGTCCAGCCATGATCAATCTTACTTGAACACTCAAAGCACCATAATTCATATTGAATTATGTACATTTGCAGCAACATGAGTGGACATGAAGATGATCCTACTAAGTGAAATAAATAAGAGAAAGACACATATCATATATCACTTATATGTGATATAAGTCTCTACACTAGCAAGTGTTTTCCAAACAAAATTTATGTTTAGGCAAATGAGCAATTCATTTGGGGCAGTCTTAACAGATCAAATACATTTGTATTGGTAGAAAATGGTTTTCCAAAGAGTTATGGAGGCAAAACAAAGACCTTCTTTGAGTAAAGCTGACCTGTTTCAAACACATACCCAAAGTCTTTAAAATGTCTTTCCATTTCCCTGGTCACCTGTGAGATTTCACCATGTGACTGCTGACACTGCTGGGGGAAATTCTATTCTTCAAGAGTTTAACAACATAATAGGGAGATGAGTGTGTCTTCCTGGAAAAAAAAAAAACAGATTTTAGAAGCAGAAAGATTTGGATTTAAATATTGGCTTTGCCATTCATAACCTTGGGCATGTAACCTCTTTTGCCCTATCTTCCTGTTTTCAAAAGGGATTATGCCACCAATGCCATATTAGTGTCAAAAGAATTAAATGAATCACTGTATGTAGAGTAACTAGAATGATGGCAAATATAAGGTGCATGGTAGACAGATTTTAGGTAATTTTTCCTTTATCTTGCTGGAAAGACACAGGCATACACAAGTTTAAAAATGCGACCCTCATCTTTGAACATCTCTAGGTCACAGCTGTAGGGAATTCCACGAAATCTGCATTTGCCACACTTTCTTTTACTTCTGTTCATATCCAATGGCACCCCACTCCAGTACTCTTGCCTGGGAAACCCCATGGACAGAGGAGCCTGGTAGGCTGCAGCCCATGGGGTCGTGAGGAGTTGGACACAACTGAGCGACTTCACTTTCACTTTTCACTTTCATGCACTGGAGGAGGAAATGGCAACCCACTCCAGTATTCTTGCCTGGAGAATCCCAGGGACGGAGGAGCCTGGTGGGCTGCCATCTATGGGGTCGCACAGAGTCGGACACGACTGATGCGACTTAGCAGCAGCATATCCAAGTTAGTTTCCCCTCCTATTCTCAAATCCACTTAGTTATAGACCCTTTTATTTTTCAATATAGAGCTTAATTTTCTTCCCTCAGAAAGTCTTCCCTGTATCATGAGAAACTATGTGTTGACTTAATACATCTCATGGCAACATTAACCTGATCTATCTCCCCGAGAGACACTCAACTTTTTGAGGGCGAAGCCAGCTTATAACTGATCTGTTCCCAAGTATGTTAAGTTAATATCAGTTGATGAGACCAGTGGGAATGAAACTGGAATATCAGGGCTTTAGTAGAGAGGATAGTAGAAGTAGGAGGAGAGGTGGCCAGAGAGACTGGCTGAAGCTTGACCTTATGAGTTTAGATTTTATCCTACTGGCAACAGGAAGACCATAAGTTCAGTTCAGTCACTCAGTCATGTCCAACTCTGTGACTCCATGGATTGCAGCATGCCAGGCTTCCCTGTCCATAACCAACTTCCAGAGCTTGCTCAAACTCATGCCCATTGAATCGGTGATGACATCCAACCATCTTACCTCTAGGGAGACTATCTAATCATCCAACCTCTAGGAAGACCATTTCAGTTCAATTCAGTTCAGTTGTTCAGTCGTGTCCGACTCTTTGCGACCCCATGGACTGCAGCACACCAGACCTCCCTGTCCAACACCAACTCCTAGAGCCCACCCAAACTCATGTCCATTGAGTCGATGATGCCATCCAACCATCTCATCTTCTGTCGTCCCCTTCTCCTCCTGCCCTCAATCTTTCCCAGCATCAGGGTCTTTTCAAATGAGTCAGCTCTTCGCATCAGGTGGCCAAAGTATTGGAGTTTCAGCTTCAATATCAGACCTTCCAATGAACACCCAGGACTGATCTCCTTTAGGATGGACTGGTAGGATCTCCTTGCAGTCCAAGGGACTCTGAAGAGTCTTCTCCAACACCACAGTTCAAAAGCATCAGTTCTTCGGCACTCAGCTTTCTTTATGGTCCAACTCTCACATCCATACATGACCACTGAAAAAACCATAGCCTTGACTAGATGGACCTTTGTCAGCAAAGTAATGTCTCTGCTTTTTAATATGCTGTCTAGGTTGGTCATAACCTTCCTTCCAAGGAGTAAGCATCTTTTAATTTCATGGCTGCAATCACCATCTGCAGTGATTTTGGAGCCCCCCAAAAATAAAGACTCTCACTGTTTCCACTGTTTTCCCCATCTATTTGCCATGAAGTGATGAGACCAGATGCCATGATTTTAGTTTTCTGAATGTTGAGCTTTAAGCCAAATTTTTCACTCTCCTCTTTCACTTTCATCAAGAGGCTCTTTAGTTCCTCTTCACTTTCTGCCATAAGAGTGGTGTCATCTGCATATCTGAGGAAGACCATAGAGGAATGGCAAACCTGACTTGTTTTGCAAGAGCCACACTCTCCTGATGTATCAATACATAAGTCAATATTCAGAGAGTGACCAGTTATCAGGTGATTGTAACAGTCCAGGAGAGAGCTAACAATGGTTTGGATGGCTTGATAGAGGGGGCTTTGGAAGAAGTGGACATGTCTGAGATGGAGTCAACACAGTTTGCTGATGGAGTGTATACAGGGGTAACAGGAAGGAGTAGAAAAAGATCCCAACGTTTGTAACCTGGGCAACTGGATGAATAACTATGCCATGTGCTGAGATAGGGAACATCCTGAGCACCCTTCTGTCCTGTGCATGGTTGTGTCTCGTTCATCTTCTTCTCCCCACTTTTTAGTATGGTGCCTGATAGCCAAGTAGCGCCTGACAAATGGAAGTTGCAGAAATGGTCTGCTATATTTCCCACAGAAAAAGTATCCATAACATTTTAAATGTTTCCTGTGATTCTTTGAGTTCTAATTGAATTGAAACGCAGATCCACTGTTTACTACAACATGGAAAGAATGTGGGTTTCCCATTCTGTGGGTATAAACTCTAGATGGTTAAAGGCCAAACAGAATTCTCTCTTCATACATGCATACCAATACCATGTATCATGCTCCTGTACTGACATACCTCCTCAGGACCTAGGAAATCCTGCATAATGATCAACTACTCCAAGTGATGCTCTGAGACTGCCAGAATAAGATACTCCTGTGGAATTAGTCAAGGAGTGTAAGTTTACTGAGGACAAAGCCACCAGGGACTTGACTCCATACACATTGGAGGGCATTGCACACATCCAGCACAGACTGTCTAACACTGCTCTGCTATTTTCATAAACCCACTTTAGTACAAAAATAAGTGTCTGTAGAAGGAGGATGAAATTGACCATGATAAACTGCAAAAAAAATAAAGAGGACTCCTTACAAAGAACTTTGAGAGTAAATTATGATGTCTTCTAGTGCCATCTACTGCTTATTCCTTGAGATAAAAATGAGCTTAATTGACATCTTTCACCATTTTAATGATATGCATCCATATGATTAAAATGGAAGGAACTTTTACAGTATAGCCATTATATGGACACCCAATCAGGGTAACAAAATTTCTTACATGACTAGGGCACAAGTCCTCGACCTCATCACTACTGACTTTGGGGTTGGGGAATTGTTCATTGTTGGGGGGGGCTGTCTCCCTGTAGGATGTTTACTGGCATCCCTGGACTCTACTCACTACATGTTAAGTAGCAACCTCACCTCCACTGTGATATCCAAAACTGTCTCCACATTGCTTCCCTAGGGGCCAAAACTATCCTAATTGAGAACCTCTAGTACAGGGAAAAGGAATTAATATTCATACACTTGTTCATTCTATTAAGCAAGCCTCTGGGATTACACTGAGGAATGAAAAATATATGACCTCTTCCCAAAATGGAGCTTCCATAAGAAAAGAGGAAGAGGCACCAACAAGTACACAAATACACGCCTGCAGTAAGTTTTTTGGTTTTTTTATTTTCACAGTAGGTCCTTGTTGCTTATCTACTTAAAATACAGTGGTGTGCACATGTCAACCCCAAATTCCCAATCTATCCTACCCCTCTGGTAACCACAAATTTCTACTCTGTGAGTCTGTCTTTTAAATAAGTTCATTTGTACTATTTTTTAGATTCCACATATAAGTGATATATGATACATGTCTTTCCCTGATTTATTTCACTTAGTAGGATCATCTTCAGGTCCACTCATGTTGCTGCAAACGGTATTATTTCATTCAGGCCTGCAATAAGTTTTATGAAAGAAAAGACTGTCCTGGGTAGGATAGTGAGGGGTGACATCTATGAAGAAGTAGATTTAAACTGCAACCTGAAGAATAAGAAGCCAGCCAGAGTAAGGATGGGGAGAGGGGTGTCTGAGTCTGAGAGAACAGAATGTGTGAAGCACTTGTTGTGAGTCCAGCAGTGTTCTGGTCCCACTCCATGCATGCATCCCTTAGGGAGGGTGCCCTAGGTGATAGTGTAAGTTTGGTTCCAGACCACTGCAATAAAGTGAATATGGTGATAAAGCAAGTCACATGAATTCTTTGGTTTTTCAGTGCATATAAAAATTATGTTTACACTGTACTGTAGTTTACTAAGTGTACAATATTCTTATGTCTAAAAGAACGATGTATGTCCCTTAATTTAAAAATACTTTATGCCGAAAATGCTAAACATAATTTAAGCCTTCAGAGGGTTGTAATCTTCTGTGTTGATGTTGATGGCTGCTGACTGATCACGGTGGTAGTTGCTAAAGGTTAGGGTGGCTGTGACAATTTCTTAAAATAAGACAAAAATTTGCTATATTGATTGACTTTTCCCTGCATGAAGGCTTTCTCTGTAGCATGCAATGCGTCTGATAGAATTTGACCCACAGTAGAAATTGTTTCAAAATTGTAATCAATACTCTCAAGACCAGCTGCTGCTTTATCAACTAAGTTGATGTCATATTCTAAATCCTCTGTCATCATTTCAATGATCTTCACAGCATCTTCACCAAGAACAGATTTCATCTCAAGAAACTACTTTCTTTGCTCATTCATAAGAAGCAACTTCTCATCCATTAAAGTTTTATCATGCAATTGAAGCAATCCAGCCAAATCGTCAGGCTCCATTTCTAATTATAGTTCTCTTGGGCTTTCCTCATAGCTCACTTGGTAAAGAATCCACCTGCAAGGCAGGAGACCCCAGTTCGATTCCTGGGTTGGGAAGATCTGCTGGAGAAGGGAAAGGCTACCCACTCCAGTATTCTGGCCTGGAGAATTCCATGGACTGTATAGTCCTTGGGGTCGCAGAGTCAGACACGACTGAGTGAATTTCGCTTCACTTCACTTCACTTACTATTTCTACCACATCTGCTCAAAGTCATCCATGAGGGGTAGAATCAACTTCTTCCAAATTCCTGTGAATGTTGATATTTTGACATCTTCCCACGAATTACAAATGCCCTTAATGAACCTAGAATGGTAAATCCTTTCCAGAAGATTTTTAATTTACTTTGCCCAGATCCATCAGAGGAATCACTATCTATGGGCAGCTATAGCCTCATGAAATGTATTTCTTAAAAAATAAGACTTGAAAGTTGAAATTACTCCTGATCCATGGGCTGCAGAATGTATGTTGTGTTAGCAGGCATGAGAACAACATGAGTCTAATTGTCTATCTCCACCAGCGTTTTTGGGTGACCAGGTGCTTTGTCACAAAGCAGTATTATTTTGAAATCAATCTTTTATTTTCAGAGAACCAAGTCTCCAGAGTAGGCTTAAAATATTTAGTAAACCATCTTCTGAACAGATGTGCTGTCATCTAGGCTTTGTTGTTCCATTAATAGACCACAGAAAGAGTAGATTTAGCATAATTTTTAAGGACCTAGGAGTTGCAGAATGGTAAATGAACATTAGCTTCAACTTCAAGTCACCAGCTGCATTAGCCCCTAAGAGTCAGCCTGTCCTTAGTATCTCTGAAACCTGGCATTGACTTCTACTCTCTAACTATGAAAGTCCTACATCTCATCTTCTTACAACAGAGGGGTGGTTCACCTACATTGAAAATCTGTTGTTTGGTGTAGCCACCTTTATGAATTTTATTAGCTAGATCTTCTGGATAACTTGCTGCAGCTTCTACATCAACACTTGCTGTTTCACTTTGTACTTTATGTTATGGAGGTGGCTTCTTTCCTTAAACCTCATGGATCATCCTCTGCCAACTTCAGACTTTTCTTCTTCTGTATTTTCCTCAACTCTACCAGCCTTCATAGAACTGAGTTACAGCCTGGCTCTGTATTAGGCTTTGGCTTAAGGGAATGTTGCGGCTGCTTTGATTTTCTATCCAGACCATACTATATAGCTCAAGTAATCAAAACAGTATGGTATTGACACAAAAAATAGAAACATAGAGCAATGGCACAAGATAGAAAGCCCGGAAATAAACCCATTAACTTATAGTCAACAAATATATGACAAAGGAGTCAATAATATACAATAGAGAAAAGATAGTCTCTTCAATAAGTGGTGCTGGGAAAACTGGACAACTACATATAAAAGAATGAAATTGCAGTATTGTCTAATACATACAAAACTAAACTCAAAATATATTAGACCTAAATGCAATACTAGAAACAATAAAACTCCTGGAAGAAAACACAGGTAGAACACTCTGACGTAAATCACAGCAATATAAGCAAAGGAAATGAAAACAAAAATAAGGAAATGGGACCTAATTAAACTTAAAAGCTTTTGGAATGGGGGAGAAAATATTTGCAAATGATATGTCTGATAAGGGGTTAAACATCCAAAATACAAAAAAACTCATACAATTCAACATCAGAAAAAAAAATGAAAAAATTTGCAGAAGAACATTTCCCTGAAGAAGGAAAACTGCCTTCCTTCTTTCCCAGCATCAGGGTCTTTTCCAATGAGTCAGCTCTTTGCATCAGATGGACAAAGTATTGGAGTTTCAGCTTCAACATCAGTCCTTCCAAAGAATATTCAAGAATATTCACTACTCATCAGTGAAATGCAAATCAAAACCACAATGAGATAGCACCTCACACCTGGCTATGATCAAAAAGAACACATATAACAAATGCTGGGGAGGATGTGGAGAAAAGGGAATTCTCATACACTGTTGGTGGGAACATAAACTGGTGCAGCCACTGTGGAAAACAGTATTAGATTCTTCAAAAAACTAAAAAAAAGAAAAAAAAGTAGGATTTTTGAGCAATTAGAATTTCTGCTGAGGTACTCAACCAACTTTTTAATCTTTTCAATACACTGACTTCTTCAGTAGAGTTGAAGAAATGCAAGTTCTCCTGGGAAGAAATATAGATGTGACATTTTTTTTCACATGTTGGTTGAACTGTCTCGTCGGACCACCACCATCAGCCTGATGGGCCTGTATGCCATTACATCAGCATTCCCTATTCCATGGTGGCCCTCATGAGTTCATCCACAACAGAATTTACTGAATGGCTCTTATAGTTGTTTCTAGTTAGGGAGAAGAATAAACAAAAGAAAAAGAGAAAAGAAATCACTCTATCCTAGACGGAAATTTCCAAATATTGAGTTGGCACTGTAATGATACTCTTTCCTATCCATCTGTGCTTATCTGCTTTGCACAATCAACACTTATTGTCTGGGATTTCAAGCAGCGTAAAATTTTTTTTCTAGAAATACAGTTCCCATTTGACATTTAATCAACCTTTCAAATAGTCATTTGCTATAATAGAAAAATGATGGAAATGCTTATTCTTTTACCTTATTATTTTTTTTTCACAGTGAGTCATAGATTCGATTATTTTTTTGAGCAGAATGGAAAGAAAATTTCTGAACTTATTTGAAAGAGGCGTTAAGTGACTATCTAAAGCAGTTTCCATGCTGTCTTTTTTAAGCTAATTATTTTTTAACAACTTTATAAAGAAATAACTCACATACTATAAAATTAAGTCCTCTAAAGTATACATCATCAGTGGCTTTTAACATACTCACAGAGTTGTGCAACCATCACCAGTTTTCAATGTTAGAATGTTTTAATCACCCCCAAAGAAACTTCACACCTATTAGCAGTCACTGCCCATTCCCAATACCCTCTCCTCCCTCTCACACCAGCAACCACTCATCTACTTTCTCTCTGTATAGATTTGCCTATTTTGGACATTTTGTATAAATAGAATCATATGACATGTGATCTTTTGTATCTGAATTCTTTTATTTAGCATCATGCTGTCAAGGTTCATCCACATTGTAGCATGAATCAGGACTGCATTCCTTTTTATAGTCATAATGCTCCACTGTGGACACACCATGCTTGCTTATCCATTTATCAGTTGATGGGAATTTGGACTATTACTACTAGCTATGTACCTAGAAGTGGAATTGCTGCTTTCCCCAAAAGTTTAAACAATGGTAATTTGAACCAATTATTGTAGAGATGGGTTATTAAGATAAAATAATTGAAAGTATTATAAAACCACTCTAGGCAGACAAGAATTAGTATTAGAAATATTTAATGTAAAGGTTAAAAAGACTGAAAGATTATTTTTTAGATTTAATAGCTTGCAATTAAGCTATTATCAACACTAACAATTCAAAAAGCTATTTTCTTATTGTACTGGTCATTATGAGTTAGGTTTCTTTCTGTCTGTTTTAGCACCACTATTTCTATTTATGAATTTCATTACTGTCAAACTGTAAATTATAATAAGAAGGATTGCTATGTCAGATCACAACCCTTAGGCCATTTGTGTGTTTAATTTACAAGGTTTAAAATAGCTGTATTGTTATATTTGTGAATAATTAAATGAACTAATACTGTGACAGAAAGTATAAAAACAGATGAACATAAAATATGCCTGTTCTTTCTTTCATTCACTAGGAATAAGGAATACAATTTGGTATAAAAATCACAGGATATTTTGCTGGCTTTAGTTTGAAAATGCAAGCACTAACTTTTGAAAGTATTTTCTCAAAAATATCATTAAATACATTTAATTGAAGTGATTCATGCTCTGATATAACTGCACTGTCAGTATCAATTGGGGCAGAAGGAATCAGTAGGAGAGGCTGAAATTCGGGGACTGAAAGCCGAGGTTTTAGGGTCACTGGTCCCGTCCAGCCCACTGCAATCAGCCAGCTCCTCACAATGCCCCCAGGATATCCTTAGGAGCTAATTAGGCCTCCAGCTACATGCTCTAGAATCTAGGCTCTGTGTAGTCAATTGGAGGGCAGGGAAATTTCAAAACAAACTATGTGATGAAACATTTGAGAACTTTTTAATGTCATTAATAACATACGGGTTTAGTCACATTTCCATGGAAAAGGCCCTGTTGCTAAGGCCAAGGCCTCCACTCGTGCCTTAGATCTCATACCTTCTTATCAACTAAAGGAGAGCACCCCAGCAACTCCCCCACCTGTGCTTGTGTTCTCCCCTTCTACTCCACGGTCCCCATCAGCACACAAACATCTGGTCACTACTCTGATTGTGCAAAACAGACTAGACAAACTTCCTTTGACCTTAATCCTCCTGTCAGCTCTCTCCTCATTTTTATGTCTCATTTGCAGTAAAATTCTTAGAAATAGTTCCCTAAAGATCCTGCCTCTAATTCGTCTCCTGATTTCACCTCTTAAACCCATTGCAATTCTAGCTTTCACTTCCATCTCCACCAAAGTTGATTCTGTCCTGACTTTCATGTTATAAACCCCAGGGTCATTTTTCAATTGTCATCCCAGTGGACCTATAGCCAACACTGAATATGACGGATGTTCCCTCCCTTTTCTTATTATGCTCTTCACCTTCCAGGGAGTGTGGCTCTTGGCTCTTCTCCTCTCTGACTGCCTGCATCTTCGAAGCTTCCTTTCCAGTTGCTTCCCTTGCACTTTTCACACTGTTGTGCTCCAGGGCTCAGTCCTTAGAGCAGGTCTCTTTTTCTATCTACACTCTCCTCCTGGCTTTAAATACCACTCACTTAACACCTAAATTCTTATCACCAGTCCACACTTCTTTCCTTAACTCCTGGTCAACATTTCCACCAGTGGTCTAATTCTCATCCCTAAGTATATCTGTTCATAACTTCATTCTCAAAGTTTTACTAAAACTGACTCCCTCCTCAGTCTTTCCTACACCACGGGTAGAAACATCATCCTTCCATGGCTTGGGCCAAACTGTTGGGCATCATCCTTGATTCCTCAACATATCCCTCTCTCATAGTTCATATCTAATCCCTCAGGACTTCCCTGGTGGCTCAGACAGTAAAGCATCTGCCTACAATGTGGGAGACCCGGGTTCGATCCCTGGGTCAGGAAGATCCCCTGGAGAAGAAAATGGCACCCCACTCCAATACTCTTGCCTGGAAAATCCCATGGACGGAGGAGCCTGGTAAGCTACAATCTATGGGGTCATCAAGAGTCAGACTCGACTGAGTGATTTCTTCTTTCTGGATTATTTATTTAGAAGTTTCTTCAATGAAGGCAATTTGTAAGTATGCACTTTCAGTTGTGTTTATCTTACATGTCTTTATTTTTCCTCACCCTCAAGATAGTTTGACCAGGTATACACAATTCTATGTTGAGGATTATTTCCTTTGAACTCTCTGAAAAATATTATTTCATATCATTTTTTTGACAGTTGACTTTGAATCCCTTGTCTTTGGTTCTGTAGGTTCACAACAATGTGAATATTTTTTATACCTCCTATTATATATACCTAGTATCTCCTATATCCAAGGATTCAAGACTTTCATCATGTTTGGAAAATATTCAGGCCTTATATGCTCAAACATTACTCCTCTCTTCTCTTTATCCCATATTTCTTTGTTCTTGATTTGATAACATTAAAATATTTATTTCACACAACAAAATGACAGCAGGTTAAATCTCCAGGATAGGTGGATGGATATTTCAGTATATTTGAACTATTTGATAATTTAAAATAAAGAATAACTGCCCATGGCTAAGGATTATTAAGTGCTTAAGTGTTTCTGAATTGATGAACACGTCACAAAAGCAGAAAATGTAAGCAAAATTATTAAAAAGATAAAACCTAAATAGCACAGCTTTCTTCCAAAGCATTACAAGCATTTGAACTACTTTTGAACAAATTCAGCTATGTTAAAAAACCTACATATAGGAAACAAATGTTTGCTTTACATGCTAAAGAAAGATTCCCTCTTTTCCCTGGAAAATTCTGGAATATATCTTTACTTTTTAGTACTGGAGTCATGGAAAACCTGGCAGTAAAGCATCACATCCTAGCTGACAATTTCATCCCCTCGTGGCTTGTCTCTCATACAAGAGGTTCTCATTTAGGTGTTACTGTTCAGCCATCAAGGGTTGAGATTATACCTCGTTCAACTCAACTCCATATCTCCAGTGTCCAACATGGAAGCTGACAGCAAGGAGGCACTTGATAAATGTTTAATGCAATGCTTTTCAAACTTTAATGGGCATTAAGAATCCCCTTGGAGAGCTGGTTAAAATGGTTTCATGGATCCCATCACAAGAAATTTGGATTCAGTAGTTCAGGTAAAGGAACATGAATTTGCATTTGTTATATGCTCACAAATGAAGACTATACTGCTGGTCTGAGGACCACACTACGAGTAATACTGGTTTAATGAATGAAAAATGTATGTGAAGATATGCTTCTTGGGGAAAACATTGAAATTTATTTTCTTCATGCTATTTTCTGATTCTCTTTTGGAGTGATTTATATAAGAAGTAATCTGCTTTTTCTTCTATGGAAGGCCCTTAAGGTGATTAAGCCCTCACAATCTTGCTCATAACTGACTTTTCCAAGCCTCGTTTGTCACTTTGTTCTCCTCTAATCTTCATTCTCCACCCACACCAACCTACTCGACTTCCTTCTAACATGCACCTCCACACCCAAGTGCCATTATGTATCCTCTTTACCCTCTGTCGTGAATGTCCTGTTGTTTTCAGTGGCTCAATACTGTCCCACTCTTTGAGGCCCCATTGACTCCATGGGGTCAGGAGCGAGGTTTTCCTGTCCTTCACTATCTTCCAGAGTTTGCTTAAACTCATGTCCATTGTCAGTGATGCCATCCAAACATTTCATCCTCTGTCGACTCCTTCTCCTCCTGCCTTCAATCTTTCCCAGTATCAAGGTCTTTTCCAACGAGTCGGCTCCTCACATCAGGTGTCCAAAGTACTGGAGTTACAGTTTCAGCATCAGTCCTTCCAATGAAAATTCAGGGTTGATTTCCTTTAGAATTGATTGGTTTCATCCCCTCACTGTTCAAGGGATTCTCAAGAGTATTCTCTAGCACCACAGTTCGAAAGCACCAATTTTCGGCACTCAGCCTTCTTTATGGTCCAGCTCTCACATCCAATATGACTACTGGAAAAACCAAAGCTTTGACTATATGGACCTTTGTCAGCAAAGCAATGTCTCTGATTTTTAATATGCTGTCTAGGTCCCTCATGGCTTTTCTTCCAAGGAGCAAGTGTCTTTTAATTTAATGGCTGCAATCACTGTTGCAGTGATTTTGGAGCCCAAGAAAAGAAAATCTGTCACTGTTTCCATTATTTCCCCATCTAATTGCCATGAAGTGATGGAACCAGGTACCCTGATCTTAGTTTTATGAATGTTGAATTTTAAGCCACCTTGTTCACTCTCCTCTTTCACCTTCATCAAGAGGCTCTTCAGTTCCTCTTCACTTTCTGGTATTAGAGTGGAATCATCAGCATATCTGAGGTTGATATTTCTCCCAACAATCTGGATACAGGCTTGTGATTCATCCAGCCCAGCATATTGCATTATGTACTCTGCATATAAGTTAAATAAGCAGGGTGACTATATACAGCCTTGACATACTCCTTTCCCAATTTTGAACCAGTCTATTGTTCCATGTCCAGTTCTAACTGCTGCTTCTTGACCTGCATACAGGTATCTCAGGAAGCAGGTAAGGTGGTCTGGTATTCCCACATCTTTAAGAATTTTCCAGTTTGTTGTGATCCACACAGTCAAAGGCGTTAGCATAGTCAATGAAGTAGACATTTTTTTCTGGAATTCCCTTGCTTTTCCTAAGATCCAATGGATGTTGGCAATTTGATCTCTGGTTCCTCTGCCTTTTCTAAATCCAGCTTGTACATATGGAAGTTCTCAGCTCATGTATTGTTGAAGCCTAACTTGAAGGATTTTGAGCATTACTTTGCTAGCATGTGAAATGAGTGCAGCTGTGCGGTAGTTTGGACATTATTTGGCATTGCCTTTCTTTGGGATTGGAATGAAAACTGACCTTTTCCGGTCCTGTGGCCACTGCTGAGTTTTCCAAATTTGTTGTCATATGGAGTGCAGAACTTTAACAGCATCATCTTTTAGTATTTGAAATAGCTCAGCTAGAATTCCGTCACCTCCACTAGCTTTGTTGGCAGTAATGCTTCCTAAAGCCCACTTGACTTCACACTCCAGAATGTCTGGCTCTAGGTGAGTGACCACACCATAGTGCTTACCCAGGTCATTAAGACCTTTTCTGCACAGATTTTCTGTGTATTCTTACCACTTCTTCTTAATGCCTTCTGCTTCTTTTAGATCCATATGGTTTCTGTCCTTTATTGAGCCCATCTTTGCACGAAATGTTCCCTTGCTATCGCTAATTTTCTTGAAGAGACCTCTAGTCTTTCCCAATTCCATTGTTGTCGTCTATTTCTTTTCATTGTTCACTTAAGAAGGCTTTCTTATCTCTCCTTTTCTTTGGAACTCTGCATTCAGATGGGTATATCTTTCCTTTTCTCCTTTGCCTTTTGCTTCTCTTCTTTTCTCAACTATTTGTAAGGCCTCCTCAGACAACCATTTTGCTTTGTTACCTTTCTTTTTCTTTGGGATGGTTTTGGTCACTGCTTTCTGTACAACATTAGGAACCTCTGTCCATGGTTTTCAGGCACTCCATCAGATCTAATCCCTTGAATATATTTGTCACTTCCACTGTATAATCATAAGGGATTTGTTTTAGGTCATATCTGAGTGGCATTCTGGTATTTTCAATCAAAACTTTATCCTTCAAGGCTTAGCTCAAACATTTCAAGTCTTTTATAATCCTCCCTCCTATCCCAAATTTAAATTCCAATTTATCACTTCTGCTATACAGAGAATTCATATCTTTACTACCATCCAAATTACACCAGGAATGCACATTTATGTCCATGTCCACCCAGCTTGTTATTATCCTCCAGTACTGAGCCCATCGTCCAACACTGTACACAACATACATCCCAGAAACTAGCACATGGTAGACGGTTAACAAATGCTGGTAGAAATAGAACAAAGAGATAACTTCTAGGACATGTTAATTTAGCTTTAAAATTCTGATACAGCAAATAGTATTTTCATGGTGATGTCCATGAGACAGTATGATCCTATATTTACGTTCATGCCTGCTATCCCAGCATAATTATTAAGATGTTCTGCTTTCACTCTCAAAATGATCTAGGAGGGTAAATCACATGATTATTTTTTCATTAGCCCAGGTACACTTCTTAAGGTTCCTTTATAGCAGGATCTGGCAAAATGCTGCCTCTGGTTTTCATTTTATCCCACTTGCCTCATCATATAGCTAGCCAGATGTCATTTGATACACATCAAATTCAAATGAACAAATTATTCCATTTTTCTATTTTAAAAACGATTTTTCACTTGCTTTCTTAATATGAAAAAGATAGAGCTTATGAGGAAGAAGCTTCACAAGATCAATCCAAGCAACTATACGCCACACATTCTTGGATAATTCAGCAGATGTGCAAAATAAAAAGTGTGCTATTCTTGAGAGGGAAAATAATGGTACCTGATATCCAGAAAGGGATTGAGTCAACCACTCATTTTTAATACAGATTTCTAAAAACAAACATGAGAATTACTATTTTTTCATCAGCTAAAAAGAGCAAGGGAAGAAGAATATTTTAATTACTATTGAAGTATTGTTGATTAACAATGTTGTGTGAATTTCTGCTGTTCAGCAAAGTGATTCAGCTATAAATATCCCTATCTGGAGAATTCTTGATAACTTCATAGTTATTGGGAAACCCATTTTCCTGGCTAGGTTGAATCTGTGTCTGTCTGATTCAGGACTTGGATCTGTGTCTGTCTGATTCCATAAGCCATACTGGCTGGAAAGGTTAATTGGATCTGTTTTATTTTATTTGCTAGGTGATGGAGAACAAGTTTTTAAGCAAGGGTTGCTGTGATTAAAGGCATTGTTTTATTTAGTTAGTATTGGCCACTCAGCATGGCTTGCAACATCTTTAGTTCCCCAACCAGGGATCAGACCCAGGGCCCTGGCAGTGAAAGTGCTGTATCCTAACCATTGGGTCACTAAGGAATCCCTAGAGGCATGATTTTAAAAGATGAGCATGATGGTGTCTCTAGAGGATATCAGGTGTATTTAATGTCACTCAGACAGTAAAGAACCTGCCTGTAATGTGACAGACCCAGGTTTGATTCCTGGGTCAGGAAGATCCCCTGGAGAAGGGCATGGAGCACCACCTTAGATACTTGTGGCATGTGGAATCTTCCTGGATCAGGGATCGAACCTGTCAGTCAGTCCAGTTCAGTTGCTCACTCATGTACGACTCTTTGCGACCCCATCAGCTGCAGCATGCCAGGCCTCCCTGTCCATCACCAACTCCCAGAGTTTACTCATACTCATGTCCATCGAGTCGGTGATGCCATCCAACCACCTCATCCTCTGTCGTCCCCTCCTCCTGCCTTCAGTCTTTCTCAGCATCAGGGTCTTTTCAAATGAGTCAGCTCTTTGCATCAGGTGGCCAAAGTATTGGAGTTTCAGCTTCAACCTCATTCCTTCCAATGAACACCCAGGACTGATCTCCTTTAGGATGGACTGGTTGGATCTCCTTGCAGTCCAAGGGACTCTCAAGAGTCTTCTCCAACAACACAGTTCAAAAGCATCAATTCTTTGGTGCTCAGCTTTCTTCACTGTCCAACTCTCACATCCATACATGACTACTGGAAAAACCATAGCCTTGACTAGATGGACCTTTGTTGGCAAAGTAATGTCTCTGCTTTTTAATATACTGTCTAGGTTGGTCATAACTTTTCTCCCAAGGAATAAGTGTCTTTCAATTTCATGACTGCAGTCACCATCTGTAGTGATTTTGGAGCCCAAAAAGATAAAGTCTGCCACTGTTTCCCCATCTATTTTCCATGAAGTGATGGGACCAGATGCCATGGTGTTAGTTTTCTGAATGTTGAGCTTTAAGCCAACTTTTTCACTCTCCTCTTTCACTTTCATCAAGAGGCTCTTTAGTTCTTCTTAGCTTTCAGCCATAAGGGTGGTGTCATCTGCATATCTGAGATTATTGATATTTCTCCCGGCAATCCTGATTCCAGCTTGTGCTTCATCCAGCCCAGCATTTCTCATGATGTACTCTGCATATAAGTCCAAGTGCAGTACAAACAGGCTTTCCTGGATTATACTTTGGACAAGTGGGACAAATGAGATTGGCACTTTTTGCAGCCTTATTAATGTTTCCCCACTAATATTGATTCATAGAGTCTATCATTTTGTCATGAGCCCAGTGTCTTAATGTATGTACAGTGGCGAGGAGTAGGAATTTTGGAGTCTCCAAAAGATAGAGTTGTTATTTGGTCCAAACCAGATCTTTCTCTTTTTATAAAACCAACAACTGTTCAATTTCCAAACTTGGTTTTCCTTTTCTGAGGCTAATTGTTGGGTGTCTCTACTCAGATTTTCTAAATTATAATTTGGGGAAATGTTCTTTTAGACTGCTAGAGCTATACAAAGGTTTAGCTATTGTTGGTTCCTTTAATGGCAGCATTCCTTGCAATAATATCAGCAAGGTGATTTTCCCTAGATTCCAAGAGTCAAGTTTAGAATGTTCCAGAATCTTAATAATAGCAAAAGTGCCAGGTAGAAGTATTTTATTTGATAATTCCTGTACATAGGAGCTGATTTTAATTTCATTTCCATTGGAAGTAAGAAAGCCACATGGTTTCTACAATATTCCAAAAACACATCTACTATCATTATAAACATCGGCAGTTTTGTCTTTGGCTGAAGTACAAGCCCATATAAGAGCATATAATTCAAAGTGTTGGGCTAAAGTACCCATAAGTAAAGATGCTGCCTCAACATCAAAAGGAGTTGTAATAATATGTGTGCATGCTCAATCGTGTCCAACTCTTTGTAATCCCATGGACTCCAACCTGCTAGGTTCCTCTGTCCATGGGATTTCCCAGGCAAGAATACTGGAGAGGCTTGCCATTTCCTACTCCAGGAATCTTCCTGACCCAGGGATCGAACCCACATCTCCTGTAGTTCCTACACTGGGAGGTGAATTGTTTACCACTGAGCCACCTGGGAAGCCCTGTAATAGCATTGTCGTCATTGTCCATTTAGTTGCTAAGTCATGTCCGACGCTTTTAGACCCCATGGACTGTAGCCCACCAGGCTGGCTCCTCTGTCCACGAGGACTTCCCAGGCAAGAATACTGGAGTGTGTTTCCATTTCCTTCTCCAGGATTTAATAGCATACCCAGGACAATAGTCGCCATTGTTACCTTTTAAGTGTGAACCATGATAAGTCAATGTTACCTGACAGAATATCCGGTAGATTATTATGAGGAGTCAGGAGCTGGTCTGTCAGTGTTAAGCAGTCGTGAGAGACTTGTCGGTGATGGAGGAAAAAAAGTAGTCAAATTAAGGTTATTACAACATAAAGAGTTATGAGAGAGGCAGCTGACAAAAGGGGACTTTGTAGGAGCTGAGGCAGCTGGTTAAGAAATATAGAATGTTATCTGAATTCATGAAAGCTTCCATTGCATGAGATACTAAAGTAGCTAAAGGAGATCCCACAAAAACTTTCTCGAAGGTCCTAATGGAAGGGCAGTGGCCATAAAGGCTCTAAGGCAAGGCACACAGCCCTATGCCACAGGGTCCAGTTGCTGGCTTTAACACCTTATGTGTTGATATTGGTCCTGGTGGTTTTGGGTGAGTACTCCAAGAACATTCTATTCCTTTTCATATAAAAAAGGGAAAAAGGGAATCTGATAACTGAGATGCCCAAGAGCAGGGAGGTTCATCAAATTCTCCCTAAGACGTTGAAAGCTCAGTTGGCCGGTTTTTCCCATGAAACTGGACCCAAGTTGTTATTGTTTAGTAAAACAGACAGCGGCTTGGCTGTTAAGGAAGAAATTCAGAATCCAATTTCAGGAATAACCAATTAGCCTGAGAAAATCTCATAGTAGTTCTTAGTTTGGGGTTTGGGGAAACTTAGGACACCATGAAGTATATCTGGATCTATGTTCTGGTACCAGATGCCCTAACTATCAAACCTGAATTTCAGAAAACTGCAATTTTTCTTTGGTGATGTGTTGTCCCTTCAAGGCTAAAAGCTTTAGCAAGTGGATGCTGTCTTCCTGTGAGGAGGCTTGGATAGAGCAAAGAAGCAAATCATCCACAGAGTGCAACAAAGTCATGCCTCTAGGGAGCGTTATGCCATCCAGATCAGCCTTCAGAATTTAAGAGAAATAAGAAAGACTCTCAGTAAAACCCTGAGGTATTGCTGTCCAGGTGAACTGTTTTTCTTCCAAAGTGAAGGCAAAAAAGTATTGGCTACCTTCATCAATTGGAATACCAATGAATGCACTGCACAAGTCAATTACAGTAAAGAATTAGCTTCCGGTAGGGATGGATTTTAGTAAAGTATGAGGGTGAGGAACAGCTGGATGTTGACAGATAACAATGTTGTTTATGGCTTGATTCCCAGGTGGCTCAGTGGTAAAGAATCTGCCTGCAATGCGTGAGACCTAGGTTCGATCCCTAAGTTGGGAAGATGCCCTGGAGAAGGAAATAGCAACCCACTCCAGTATTCTTGCCTGAAAAATCCCATAGACAGAGGAACCTGGCAGGCTACAGTCCACAGGGTTGCAAAGAGTCAGACACAACTGAAAACACACAATGTTGTTTATTGCTTGGAGGTCCTAGACGAACCTCCACCCTTGGCCCTTAGCTTTTTCACCAGTAAAGAGAGAGTGTTACAGAGGCTACTGCAAGGAATAATGAGGCCTTGAACCTTGTAATCTACTATGGGCTTTATGCCCTGAAGGTCTTCTTTAATTACAGGGTATTGATTAATTCTAGGAAGACATTTCGAGGGATATATTTGAATCTGAAGGGAGGTGCTCTGTGAATTTTGCCCTTATCAGTTGAAGATTTTGGTCATGAGGAAACTGCTAACTGATTCAACTGGAACAAATGATCAGTGTTTGCAGAATCAGCTCTACTACAGAGATGGAAGAACTAAGAGATGTCAAAGGGTCATTCAATTTATCTGGTTGGTTACTTTGATGACTCCTATCAAATTCTAGAATTATCTCTCCCTTTTGGGAGAAAGAAATTATGGCATGATATTTCTCTAAGTCTCAGCCTAGAAAATTGGATAGGGTTAGAGGAATCGCTCAAAGGGGCTAAATAAAATCAAATAGGTTCAGAGACATGGACCTCTTAAGGCACATTAGAGATCCCCACTATTTCAAATGTTTTTAGCACTCTGAGGTGGTGGCTGCTTTATAGTAGTGAGGCTGAGCACCAAGGGTATAGTTCTAGTGTCAATTAGGACTGGAAGAGATTCCGCCCCAATCTGGGGAAATGTTTCACCAAGCCAATTAAGAGAGGATTGGGAAGAGCCTCATATTTACTCAGAGTCTTGTCATTGAGAGTTGGGAGGACTACAGAAAGACAATTAGAGGGCTGAAGGTGCCTAAAATGCTTAAATTTGTAAAATCTCTTTCCCAGTGTCCTGACTCTTTGCAATAATAGAAACTAGGGTGATTAGTTTCATCTAGGAGCCTTCAATTGATAGAGTTGAAAGTTAAGAATTTTGATGGTCTTCCTTGGAGGGCACCTATCTAAAGTCTAAGAGAACTGGTTTGCCATATTAATTAAATCTGGACATAGTTTCTCATTCTATCTGGGTCCTTTTTACTAGAAGTGAAAGGTCCCAGTTCAGCCCATTAATAAACACAGTTAAAAGCTACCTAGGTGAAATAAACATCTGTAAGAAGACCAGAATTTTTCTTTCCTTACAAACTATCTGAAGTCAACTGCAATAGTCATGAGTGGGTTCACCAGATTTTTTTTTGTTCTTTTTCTCTTTTTTTGGAACAGAGAAAGGTTTATTGCAAGGGCTAAGCAAGGGGAATGGGGGTGGCTCATGCTCAAAAGACCGAAACTCTGGTTCATCAGAATTTTGTATATGAGGCCAAATTTTATTTCAATCAACAGGCTTTGGAAAAGCCCTTGGAAGTGCTCAAGGAAGTCACAGAGCAACAAGCCAGATCATATAGTAAGTTAGTAGGCTGATATTTCTGTTTTAATTCTAAAAACCCTTTAGGATTTTACCAATTAGTGATTTGCATTCAATGCTGGGCATGGCCTTCATCAACAAGCATGAGAACTAGCTGATACAAGTCAGAGAAATCAGGCTGTTAAGTCTGAATGACAGTATTAAATTTCTCAGTAAATCTGTGAAGATCTTCAGTTACTTTGGGAAAATCTTGACTATGATTCACAGTTTAGCTTTAGTCCAGGGAATGTAAGAAATTAAGGTGTTAGCCTGTGAATACTCAGAAGGCTTAATTTTAAAGGAACAGGTTCTGACAAGTTCAAAGGAAAAGGCAAGAGGTAAGTTTCAGATAAAGGAGGAAATTCAATGAAAGAATTAGTATGGGGATTGAGAGTATAGAGGAGATGCAGGCAGTGGAGAAGGGAAAGAGGAAAATGGCACTGGGGGCAGAGTTTGACCACGTGAAGCTGAGAGAGAGAGAGAAGATGGCACTGGAGGTGGTGAGTGCTTGCATGCTAAGTCGCTTCAGTCATGTCCGACTCTTTTGCGATCCCATGGACTGTAGCCCCCCTGGCTCCTCTGTCCATGAAATTATCTAGGCAAGAATACTGGAGTGGGTAGCCATTCCCTTCTCCAGGGGATCTTCCTAATCCAGGGATTGAACCCTCATCGATTATGTCTCCTGCATTGGCAGGCAGGTTGTTTACCACTAGCACCACCTGGGATGAGCCTGAGACAAGCAGGAAGCAGAGCCTGAGGCTTCAGGAGCCATTTTATCTTTAAGTGTTTATTTGCCTCAGTTAATCTTAAAATTATATTTTAAAGAGAGACAATTATAGGGTCGTGACAATGTTTGGAAGCCTCAAACTACCAATCTACCAATCAGAACAGGCATTCCACTCAGTTATGGAAACTTGTTTGAGCTATTATAACATATTTAGGACTCATATTATAGGACTCATATAATTCATATTATAACTCACATTATAACTCATATTATAACATATTTAGGACTTCCCTCATAGCTCAGTGGGTAAAGAATCTGCCTGCAATGCAGGAGACCTGACTTCGATCCCTGGGTCAGGAAGATCCCCTGGAGAAGGAAATGGCAACCTACTCCAGTATTCTTGCCTGGAGAATCCCATGGACAGAGGAGCCTGCCAGGCTATAGTCCATGGGGTCACAAGAGTCAGGAGTCAGACATGACTTAGTGACTAAACCACCACCAGCCCAACTTTGTTTTAAAGATATCAAGTTTATGGCCATTGAAACTCTAAATTTTCTTTCATCACGTCAGTCCATTCAATTAGATATGGGCAGGAAGAAGGACTGTGGTTTTTAAACATAAAAATCTGCCAGAGTCCCTGTGTGGGGGGGAGCACCCTCAAAATATTTAGATAACTGGGATCCCATTTCTCAGATGTTTCTCTCTAGAGTAAAGGAGCAAGTTTCAAACAACTCAAAGCAAACACCTTGGAAACTGATACCAGCCAATTTTAAGGAAACTGCTTGGTCCCATAGCAAATTAAGCCAAAGACCTCTTCAGCCAGTTTCCAGAGAACAGCCCCTTTTCCAAAGCAATGAGCCAACTGCTTCTCAGCCAGCTTCAGTTGAAACAGTCTGATCTCAAATCAGACAAAAGAGCCAAATGAGTACTCACAGAACAAGACCTTAGCCAGAAAGAACAAAACCTTAAAATAGGTCCTGAATAAAGCCTGGAGAGCTTTCAATGCAAAGAGAACATGAGCTTGGAGCCAGGAGAAATACATAACTTCAAAGTCCAGGACTGCTGAGAAAAGCATTGAGCACAATGGGCTCAATTTGTAGGGTACTGCACCTGTTTGCTCACTGGCCCTGGAGTCATAGGGAGTTTCCTCTGTTCTCCATACAGGCCAGCAAAATGTTGACCTGAAATAAGCAGCCTGCTAGATATTTCTTGAGCAAATATGGGTTTATTAGGGATCAGCAGAGAATTGCAGTTCAGGTCTGCAACCCTAGCAAGTCACATGGAATTCCCTGCAGGGCAAGGGAAGAACACTTTTATAGAAGAGAAAGATGCTGGGAGGGCTACAGTAAACAAAGAGTCTACAGCTTTTCACTGACTGAGTCCTGGCCAGGAAAGAAGATGAGTCTGTCTTCTTCTTGGACACTGATATGGTCAAAGGGCATGAGAGGACTGTGTTCTAGTCTCCTGACTATATTTAATTGAGGTTTCTCTTTATTATTATTATTTTTTACAATTGACCTAATGGTTGACTCTTAGGGTGCTAAGGACCTAGGTATGCTTCCCCTTCTAATATCCATTGAATTCACTGCATCAACTAGTTTTAGGGAAAGTTGTACCACAGCCTGTATTTATTATGTGAAGTATCCAGATTTGGCAGTATTTCATTGAATTTCCACAAATGTACTGATTTTTTTGGCTAAAGTGAATAGATTTTCTGAAATCATGTTAATTCCATCAGCATCAAAGTATGCTTAAACCAAGATACTGTATTGAGTGTAGACACATTCATAACATACCTATCACAAAATTTACCCAAAGAATAAAAGAGGGTTATAATACACACTTTGATGATTTGGACAAAAATATTAGCAACACGTATGGGTACCAAAGTGTTCTGTATTAATTCAAACACTGGAATACCTGTTATTAATACATACAAGACATGATGTTCAGAACTATGAAGCAGTCTCTTTTCTTAGCTGCAAACACAGTTATCTTATTCACTTCTGAATCCTCAACATTTAACTCAGTGCCTGGTACTTCATTCTGACAAGTAAGAATGGATTAACTATGTAAGAAAGTAAGAGAAGTTTTAACGAAATGCCGGTAGAGTTCAGAGCTGGCACTATCCCCTTGCGTGTTCAATAGTGTTTGTGTAGGCCCACAGAGAAGGCTGTCATGCTTAATATGATGTGCCCAGTTACTAAGTCTGACACTAGTCTAGGTGTAGGTGAGGAGGTATTTTGTAGCTGTGGTTGACATTTATAATTAGTAGAATTTAAGTAAAGGAGTCTATCCTCAAAAATATAAATGGGCCTTATCTAGAAAACTGAAAGGTCTTCAGAGTAAAATTGAGGTTACCATTAAGAAGAAACTCTGCCTCAACATTTCAGCCTGAGTTTCAAACTCCACAACTGCATATGGGGCTTCCCACCTGCCAATGCAGGAGACAGAAGAGACACAGGTTTGATCCCTGGAGAAGGGAATGACAACCCATTTCAGTATTCTTGCCTGGAAAATTGCATGGACAGAGGAGCCTGATGGGCTACAATCCATAGGGTCACAAAAAATTGGACACGACTGAGCAATAGTTGGACACGACTAAGTCAGAGCCAGAGCCAGACATTCTGGAATACAAAGTCAAGTGGGCCTTAAGAAATATCCCTACAGAAAAAGCTAGTGGAGGTGATGGAATTCCAGTTGAGCTATTTCAAATCCTAAAAGATGATGCTGTGAAAGTGCTGCACTCAATATCCCAGCAAATTTGGAAAACTCAGCAGTGACCACAGGACTGGAAAAGGTCGGTTTTCATTCCAATCCCAAAGAAAAGCAATGCCAAAGAATGCTCAAACTACCACACAATTGCACTCATCACAAACGCTAGTAAAGTAATGCTCAAAATTCTCCAAGCCAGGCTTCAACAGTACGTGAACTGTAAACTTGTAGATGTTCAAGTTGAATTTAGAAAAGGAAGCAAAACCATAGATCAAATTGCCAACATCTGTTGGATCATCAAAAAAGCAAGAGAGTTCCAGAAAAACATCTATTTCAGCTTTATTGACTATGCCAAAGCCTTTGACTGTGTGGATCACAACAAACTGTGGAAAATTCTTCCAGAGATGGGAATACTAGACCACCTTACCTGCCTCCTGAGAAATCTGTATGCAAGTCAAGAAGCAACAGTTAGAACTGGACATATAACAACCGACTGGTTCCAAATCAGGAAAGGAGGAGGTCAAGGCTGTATTTTGTTACCCTGCTTATTTAACTTATATGCATAATACATCATGTAAAATGCTAGACTGGATGAAAGACAAGCTGGAATTAAGATTGTTGGGAGAAATATCAATAACCTCAGATATGCAGATAACAACACCCCTATGGCAGAAAGCAAAGAACTAAAGAGCCTCTTGATGAAAGTGAAAGAGGAGAGAGAAAAAGTTGGCTTAAAACTCAACATTCTGAAAACTAAGATCATGGCATCTGGTCCCATCACTTCATGGCAGACAGATGGGGAAACAATGGAAACAGTAATAGACTTTATTTTTTCGGGCTCCAAAATCCCTGCAGACAGTGACCACAGCCATGAAATTAAAAGAAGCTTGCTCCTTGGAAGAAAAGTTATGACCAACCTAGACAGCATATTAAAAAGCAGAGACATTATTTTGCCAACAAAAGCCCATCAGTCAAGGCTCTCGTTTTCCCAGTAGTCATGTATGGATGTGAGTGAGAGTTGAACTATAAAGCAAGCTGAGCACCGAAGAATTGATCCATTTGAACTGTGGTGTTGGAGAAGACTCTTGAGAGTCTCTTTGACTGCAAGGAGATCCAACCAGTCCATCCTAAAGGAAATCAGTCCTGGGTGTTCATTGGAAGGACTGATGTTGAAGCTGAAGCTCTGATACTTTGGCCACCTGATGTGAATTGCTGACTGATTGGAAAAGACCCTGATGCTGGGAAAGATTGAGGGCAGGAGGTGAAAGGGACAACAGGGGATGAGATGGCTGGATGGCATCACCGACTCGATGGACATGGGTTTGGGTGGACTCAGGTAGTTGGTGATGGACAGGGAGGCCTGGCGTGCTGCTGTTCATGGGGTCGCAAAGAGTCGGACATGACTGAGTGACTGAACTGAACTGAAATCTATTGCTTAGCATTTGGGCTTTTTTTTTCCTTCTCTAGGAAGGTACCAGAATATATCCAACCATAAAATTCAAAAACCACAGCTAAAATAGTGAAATGGAAAAGTTATATTTTATTATTATTTTACTCCGTGGATGGAAATGAAGCAACACTTAAATGAGAAAGGAGGTCAACTCTTGATGTGGGAATAATATTCCAAGTGAGTCACTCACTAGTATAACATCCTGCCTGTCCCTCTGCTGGTCTTCATGGATGCTGCCTCTACACTGGCCCCTCCACACCTCAAGTTACACCCTGCAAAAAACAAGTCACCATGTACCTTGCATGTGTCATCTAAGTGCATGGACAATAGATAAAACTACTGTGGCATGAGGCCAACTCAGAAGATTGAGAAAGGAGCTGTAATGTCCCACGTCAGAAGGGAACCATTAATCTGACCCAGAAGATAATGGCAAGAAGCATTCCCTTAGGGCAATTACAACACTACGAGGCAAGGAGATCTGGCAATGGAGCAGTTCAGTAAAAAGTAAGCAGAGTTTTCTGAGAGATGCATGGAGCACAATTTTCTTAAAAAAAAAACAAAAATCAACTAGAGGTACACACCCTCTCAGAGAGCTCCTGTCTAGCTGCAGGAGCTGGACATGAAGGTCAGGGCCATGGCTGGAATTCACAGATAGGTCTCTTGCCTATGGGTGTGTTTCTAAGTGTGTATGGAGGGTGTGAGTCAGGACCGATTGACCAAAATATTCTTTGGAGACGCTGCCTGGGTTTAAATCCCCGCTCTAACATGTACAGGTTGCATAACCTTGGGCAAGTCACACAAAACCTCTCTGTGCCTAAGCTTCTTCATCTGTAAAATGGAGAATAAAAGTATTTATCACACAGATCTTTAGTGAGGATCAAATTAGGATATATAACATATATACAAATTGTGTTTATATGTATGAGTATACACATGGATGTGACAGTTGGACCATAAAGGAGGCTGAGCACTGAAGAATTGGTGCTTCTGAATTGTGATGCTGGAGAAGACTCTTGAGAGTCCCTTGGACTGCAAGGAGATCCAACCAGTCAATCCTAAAGGAAATCAACCCTGAATATTCACTGGAAGGACTGATGTTGAAGCTGAAGCTCCAATACTTTGGCCACTTGATGTGAAGAGCTGACTCATTTGAAAAGACCCTGATGCTGGGAAAGATTGAAGGCAAGAGGAGAAGGGGGCTACAGAGGATGAGATGTTAGGAAAGCACCTCAGACTCAGTGGACATGAGTTTGAGCAAACTCCTAGAGATAGTGAAAGACAGGAAAGCCTGGTGTGCTGCAATCTATGGGGTCGCAAAGGGTGGAGCATGACTTAGCCACTGAACAACAGCAATAAGAACATATATATGTATATGTGCGTGTGTGTGTCTGTGTGTGTGTGTCTGTGTGTGTCTGTGTGTGTGTGTGTGTGTAGTGCCTGGCACATAGGGCTTTATAAGCTTTGTCTGAGAAAAAATTGTCTGGGGTGTCTGGGGACTTCCCTGGTGGTCCAGTGGCTAAGACTCCCCACTCCCAGTGCAGGGGCCCCGGTTCAATCACTAGTCAGGGAACTAGATCCCACATGCTGCAACTATTAATAAGTCTTTGCATGCTGAAACTAAAGATCCTGCAATCCACAACTAAGACCTGGTACAGCCAAATGAATTCATTAGAAAAAAAAAAAACCTGGCTGTTATGTGTGACTTCCTCAGCATCTGAGCAGACAGGTGAAGACAGAACCTGTGCACAGGGCTCAGCTACATCCAGGGTTCCTTCCTCTACCAAACCCACCCCACCTCCTCCCAGCTGCCTGACCCTGGTTTATATGGTGAATGCCTACAAATAACCTGCTTTGTTCGTGTGTTACTTTAGGATGTCTTATTTCATGGTCTGTTCCCTCTTCTCAAAGGGACTGCACTCTTCAGAAGGCCTCCTTGGGGCCTTCTGATGGAATTTGCTCTCAACTCATAGGAAGTGACAAGGGTGCAATACTCTTCATTAACTAGGAGCTCAGTGAACAGAAAGTTTATAATGTAAAACCAACAATGATATTGACACAGTTGTCCTTCTCTGGTTTTCCTGAAGCTGATATTAAGGTAACTTTCTGTCTGAGAAGTTGGTCCATGAGGACAAGACTTAGCAGGGAGGTCAGTGTGTGTGCTAAGTTGCTGTAGTTGTGTCCAGCTCTGTGTGACCCTATGGAGTGTAGCCCATCAGGCTCCTCAGTCCATGAGATTCCCCAGTCAAGAATACTGGAGTGGGTTGCCATGACCTCCTCCAGGGGATCCTCCTGACACAGGGATCGAACCTGTGTCTCTTACATTTTCTGCATCGGCAGGCGGGTTTGTTTTTTACCACTAGCACCACCTGGGAAGCCCAGCAGAGAGGTCAGGGAGTCCCACAACACAAACAAGCTACTTTGAGTCACAACGACAACACTCCACATCAAGGCAAATCCTGTGTAATTCTGTAGTGTTGACATGAATGCTGAAAACAACAATTCTTCTCCCTTAGGTCTCTACCTTAAGAATGACAGTTAAATTATGATTAACATAACTGTGATATGTAAAGAAATAATTCTTTTCTAGAACTCACAAATACAATAGGATTCATTCCAACCATATTTTCAAATTGTGTTGAGTTCAGATGAGGAAGAAACAGGTCTCTTCCTCCTTAAATCAACAGAAGTTTTGACATTTGTAGCTGAGAAGTCAATGTATGAACCATCAATGGCAACAAAGAACATTCTGGCCCTTGTTAAGCAACATACAACAAGAAAATTTAAAATCTCAAGTGGAAACATGGACCTGGGAGGACTGTAGTTTTTATGTACTGAGAGACACAGACACCAGTGGTTTATGAAGACCTTTTGAAGAAATACAGAGAAATGTGACTAAAAGTAGCAAGTTCTATTTTAGCAGATAGATGAGTAGGACACAGTCTTCATATAAGTTTACAGCCACAATATCTGCTCACAAGTGGTCACTGTTACTAAACTGCTGAGACTGTGGAATAGTAATACAACCTCTTATTACCAAAGTCAAGTGTTCAAATATTTTATAAGTGCTAATTCCACAAATGCATGACCAGACACAAACTTCAGGTGTTAAAATATGTGATGAAGTTCATAACCCACAAGACGTACGAGCATTAACATTAAAAGGTTGAGAAAACTTACAAATATTTATCATTAACTAAGTTCTGAATCTGTCTTTTTTAACCCATACACACTGATGCTGCAAACTAAGCGTGAAACATCGAAACCACATAAAAGACTGTGGAGAATAGGAACATTTCTCTGAAGAATGATAGCTGGCCCATTTTCCAGATACTAACCTGAGGCTCTGCTGCACTGTGAGAGCCCCTGGGACTGGATCCCACTTCAGAGTGAAGCCTGATGACACTCACACTTAACTCTGACCATACTCAAGGCAGCTTAACACTTCCTGGCACTTTTCAAGAACCTTCCTTTTATCTTCCTGATTGACATGGAATCTCCAAGGAGGACTTTCACTGAAGGTGCAGATTTCTGCAGGGCTTCTGGCTGCTACTCAGTCACTACTCACCTCACCTTCTCCTCCACCTTTTCTCACCTCCTTTACAATCTGGTCAGTCTCACCTTTACCGAGCCAGCCTTCATCATCAGTACCCTGGATTTTGTTCTTCCTGCCAGCATTTGTGTCTGCGACAGGTACTCTGAAAACGGTACTGGTGACCTTGTCAAAGGTCACCTGGAGGTCAGGAACATCACAGTAAGATAGAGGATCCCACAAAGTATGAACTTGCAAGCAGCTGCTTTTCCTTAAAGCCCTTTCTCCCTCATACACTTTAATTTATTTATTTAGCTAAAAGAGTGGTCCAGTTGTTGAAGTCAGCTGAGGGGACATCTGGGTTTGCTTTGGAGAAACTTCAGTGTTTCTCTTGATACAGGATGTCACATCATCCCTGCTGTTTGTGCCCGGAGGGAAAGGGGTAACAGCACTGAGCTGCTCTGTGCATTCTATAATTTGTCGCCCGTGAGAAGCGCCTTTTGTGCTTCCACACCACACACCGCAAGGCCTCATCAGCATGAGTGGTCGTGTTGAGCTCCTCTCCATTCAAGAAATCTTTCAGCAATTTTGGAATACGATTTGGGATACAAGTGGAATGACCCACTAGCACAATTCCATTGATCCAGCTCTTGGCAAGTTGGGCATCCTTAAGAGATTTCTGTATGTGCTCCAATGTCCCACAAAAGAGATAAGCAAGGAGCTGCTAAAAGTGAGCTCAGGAATTGGAAGGGCAGAAATCCATACCCTTAGAGAATGAGTCAATTTCAATCCCAGGATGAGCAAAGAAGTTTTAATTACATTTTGCCTTCTAACAGGCAGCCTTAGGGGTAGCACACTGCCTACTTGTTGGGGGCTAGATTCTCCTGTGTTTGCATTTGAACTCCTCAACCAGCTGACTCATCATGCAGTTATCAAAATTCTCTCCAGCCAGCTGTGTGTTACTAGCTGTGGATCTTCCTTCAAAGATGCCTGGATCTTCCTAAACATCCTGGATGCTTAGGATAGACACATCAAAGCTGCCACTATCTAAGTCAAAGACCAGTTCATTTCTCTTTTTTCTGTGACAACCTAGAGGGATGGGTTGGGGAGGGAGGCAGGAGGGGGCCTTAAGAGGGAAGGGACACATGTTTACCTGTGGTCAATTCATGTTGATGCATGGCAAAAATCATCACAATATTGTAAAGTAATTATCATCCAATTCTTTAAAAAATTAATTAAAAAGAAAGAAAGGGAAAAAATCTTTTGGTGTTTGGAGTTTTTTTGTTTTTGTTTTTAATCCAGGCGATGGAATATGCCTGCTGCAGTAAGCTCATTAATGATTCTCAGAATATTAAGATCAGTGATGATCCATGCATCTTTGGTGGCCTGACACTGTGAATCATTTAAGTAGGTTGGAACAGTAATTACTGCTAAAGTAATTTCAACCATTTTCCCCCCTAAATAAGTTCCAACAAACTTTTTCATCTTGCTTTGAACCATGGAAGTGATCTCCTCTGGGGGGGTATTATTTCCCTTATATTCTACAATTACTCTAGACTTTCCCTTTTCACAAATCACTTGGAAATGCCAGTGCTTCCTTCTGACTGAAATGTGGCATCATCAAACTTGCAACCAATCAGCCTCTTGGTATCAAAGATGGTACCAGTGAGGTTCATTACCTCTTTGTTCTTAGCAACCTCTCTGATGAGGTGTTCATTTTGTGAAAGCTACATGACTTGGACTGGTACAATTGCCTTGGTGATTGGCAATAATCTCTACTTTTCCACTCTGGAAGAATCCTACTCGCTAATAAGTGGCACCCAGTTCAATACAACAGGCAGACATATTGAGTAAAGAAAGATAGGGGGAAAATGAGGCTGGAATAGTTTGAAAGAAATCAGTGTTGACAACAGCCTCTTCAGTGAACCTCTACAGGAGACCTATATCTTATTGTTTCTCTATCACCTCCGTTTCACTGTATTTCAGTCCTTATGTGGGTCAAACTCAAATATAAATGCACTCAGTTTTACAATTCATTCAGATGGTAATGTGTTCCACTTGTCTTCTATTGTCTGCAGACCTTCCCTGCATTTGTCAATAGATGCCTGATTATAAGGTGACCACCAGTATTCTGAAAATGATATCAAACCATCATGGCAACAAACAAATCTTCCAAAGTCCCTGGAGTCATTTTGGCATCTCTCCTGCCCACATCCACTTTGTTTCTAGGTGCAGCCAATTTTTCCTCTTTGCATGTGTCCTGTCCTACTGCCATCACTCTAGCTCAAAATTTTATTACTTCATGTTCAGATTACCACAGTAGCATTGCACTAGTATTTCTGATTTCATGAGTTAGTCATCACCATCATTCATTTATCCATCCCTCCATCCCACTATTCATACATACATTCAATAAACACCAATGCTGTAACTGCCATTTGCTAAACACTGTGCTAGATACTGAAAGCAAGTGAAGTGAATGTGTTACTTGCTCAGCTGTGTCCAACTCTTTGTGAGTCCATGGACTGTAGCCCACCAGGCTCCTCTGTCCATGGGATTTTCCAGGCAAGAATACTGGAGTGGGTTGCCATGCCCTTCTCCAGGGAATCTTCCTGACCCAGGAATCAAACCTGGGTCTGTCATTGCAGGCAGATTCTTTACTGTCTGAGTGACATTAAATACACCTGCTATCCTATAGGGACACCATCATGCTCATCTTTTAAAATCATGCCTTTAGGGATTCCTTCGTGGTCCAATGGTTAGGACACAGCACTTTAACTGCCAGGGCCCTGGGTCTGATCCCTGGTTGGGGAACTAAAGATGCTGCAAGCCATGCTGAGTGGCCAATAACTAACTAAATAAAATAATGCCTTTAATCACAGTAACCTTTGCTTAAAAACTTGTTCTCCATCACCTAGCAAATAAAATAAAACAGATACAATTAACCTTTCCAGCCAGTATGGCTTATGGAATCAGACAGACACAGATTCAATTCCTGACTGCCATTTGTAGCTTTGTTAGTTTACTAATGATTAGCCACATTTTTTTTAACCTCCCTGTTCCTCAGTTTCCTTACCTTTACTGACAGCCCCAAACATAGATTGATAAAGAATCAGAATATAATGGATTCTAGATATAATCAAATAAAGGTCCCTAATTAGACAGCTGGGGAAACTGAGTTGCAAGTTGGAAACTGAGTGGCCCTTGGTGACACAGGGAGTTGGTGGCAAAGTCCCCATCAAAACATTAAATGAAAGGAGCCAGGAAATACTGGTGTGGAAAACCTGCGGGTAGGAAGGCAGGGAACATTCCCAGCCAGAAGAATATTTTGCTTGATGATCCACATTGCAAATATGTAACAATGTTCTCAGTTTACAGGGAAGGGCTGCCTCCCCAAAGGCCATGTAGTTGTTGATAAATCTTAAAAATGGCAAGCACAGCAAATAAGTGTAGGACATTACGGTAAGTTACAGAGCATCTTCAGCGAGGGCAAGATGGATCTGGAGACAGTAGCTGGAATGAGAAGGGAAGGAGTCATGGAACTAGAGAAGGTTAATGCTGGGCTGATCTTCAAAAACCACTGGCTCTAAGCCAGGTGGATGACAGGTAAGAAAATTAAGGCCCAGAGAGGTCAGGGGATGGCCTTAGATTGCAGAGATACTTAGAGATAGAACTGGGATATCTGACTTTTTAAAATCTTGCAATGACTTTATTTGACTACACGGCTGCTGAGACAGAAATATTTGCATCTTTCAGCATTTGTTGACTATCTCCAACGTGCAGATCACTGATAAGCTGATAAGGAAAGTCGTTAAGTTATACTAGGGCTGAAGGCACGCAGAGAGTAGAGGGAAAGAGAGCTCTCCGCGTATGGGGCCTGTCTATTTGTATAGGCAAAACCGTGAATGTGCGTACTCACAGCCAACCGAGGCAGGGTGACTCCAAAGGAGGTTATTACAGCGTCATTTAAAATTAAAATTTAATAAGTTATATTTAACACGAATGAGTTGAAAACATTCATAAATTTAATGAATCATCTAATTAAATACTGTATACGCAACAGTACGGAGCAGACTTGAAAGAAAACCTTAAGAGTTATTTGTATGCTTAAGTGCAATTAGCAAGTACTGTTTTAAAATACAAAACCTTCTTGAATTTAATAAAGCTTATTTTTTCTAAAGCAGAAAATTTTGATTTCATAAACCATCTTTGTTTTCAAGAATCACGTTTATTTTTGCTTTCAGTGCTAAGTAGTCAGATGAACTACAGTTGATACCAACCACCCTGTTGTCAGTCTAGACTCCACCAAGCCTAATTTCCTGCAGAGTGATTACATGGCTTTGTTGTCAAGTATCAATATTGCATTGGGTTATGGTCCCACCACTTCATGGCAAATAGATGGGGAAAAATAAGAAACAATGCAGATTTTATTTTCTTGGGTTCCAAAATCACTGCAGACAGTGACTGCAGCCATGAAATTAAAAGAACCTTGCTCCTTGGAAGGAAAGCTATGACAAACCTAGAGAGCATATTAAAATGCAGAGACATTACTTTGCCAACAAAGGTCTGTCTAGTCAAAGCTCTGGTTTTTCCAGTAGTCATGTATGGATGTGAAATATGGACCATAAAGAAGGCTGAGCACTGAAGAACTGATGCTTTTGAATTGTGGTGCACAAGACTCTTGGGACTCCCTTGAACAGCAAGGAGATCAAAACAGTCAGTCCTAAAGGAAATCAATCCTAAATATTCATTGGAAGGAGTGATGCTGAAGCTGAGCTCCAATACTTTGGCCACCTGATGTGAACAGGGTCGCAAAGAGCTGGACAGGACTGAGCGACTGAACAACAGCAATGATGATGCCCAAACAATCCCATGTTAGGAGCAGCTCTTCCACGGGGGGGGCGGCGGGGGGGCGGGCAGGGAACTACATTTCTTAATCAGGACATGACATCTAGTTTCATTTATAATCTTTCAGTATCCTTTCATTATCCCATATTGTGTAGTAAAGTTACTCTTTAGTCTCTGGGAAGCTGTTAGTGAAGTATCTTCTAAGTTAACATGTCAGCTAGCACTTGGCCCAATATTCAACATAAAGGAAGCTCAACAAGACAAGTAATTTGCTTGATAAGTTTGGAAGTCCCTAAGCAGCCTGGTTTGGAAATTCTGCTTGGCTGCCCTCTTCCTAGACAGTTTTCTGTCAGTACTTCCTTTGGAACTTGTATGATCCTTACAGAATTAAACACCACCTTCCCAAATGGCAAGCTAAGTGTAGAACAAGTCATCTCCTTCATAGCCCCAACTGCCTGAGAGAGTTAATGTAGTTCCGAAGAAAAATTTTCCGATCTCCAAAGGGCAGCAGTGGTGAGGGAAAGCCTTAAACTGTAAAGAATGTTTTGTCTCTTCAGTTAGCCGATACACACGCCGGTAATCACTGTATTATTCCTTTCACCGGCTGGGTATTTCTTAACTAACAGATCCATCTCTTTGAGGTTCATGGATATAACCAGTTATCTAAAAAATCATAATTATCATAAGTATTGCATTTGGTGACGTAAGAAACCCAGACCACAAAAAGAGATTATTTGTACCCCTTCATCCAGGACCTGCTATTACTCCCCACACTGCAGAGTGAATTCTCTCATGAGATCCATGCGATTTTGCTGATAAATAAGGTTGGATCACCCCTCTCCCTGTGCTAGTCTGAGGCTACAACCCTATAGCATTCATTTGTTGACATTACTCAGCATATACCAGCTGGTCACAGGTAAACTTTGCTTTTATTCCAGTTCGAGTATTCTTCAGTCCTTTATGCAACCCCTCAGCAGCTGTGTTATCCCTACTATAAAAATGATGATTTAGCCTTAGAGAAAAAAATCAAGTTAAAGGTAATAAATTGCTTTGGAAGATGAGAATAATGGACTGAAATATACTATAGAAAATTACTGCACCCATTCTGAGTCTGAGGAAGTCATTTGATTTTGCTTTCCCATTTCCAGAGCAAAATGTGGCTCTGGAAAAGCTAAGGGATGATAATTCATTCAGCTCCATCTAACCAGAAACAGGAAAGGAATGAGAGGAGATATCTGATTTATGGGAACTGTCAATAAAGAATGTCAAGAGGTTTCAAGAAATTTGCAGGTGTTGCTCTTAAGTCAAATATATGTCAACTTTTTATATTGATAATAATGTCATGAATTAAAATGTATTATGCATATAGATTGTGCATTTGATTACAACCCCAAAGCAGAATAATACCCCATTGCATCACATTAATGACTACTCAGAACTGAGAATTCTGAAGCATTATTCGCTATCAGATGTACACTGGTAAGGATATGGGACTATCTAAAGCGATTATCTTGTACTAAACAGCCTCACACATGCATACCTATCTGACTTTCAGAGACTGTGCAGGTTCCATGGACTAAGGCACAAGTGTCAAGTAATAAAAGTAAATGTGAGAAAACATTTTGAAGCACTCTAATAAGATGATCAAAATTAAGTATCATTTTAAATACCAATAAAAATGCTACCAATAGCAAAGCCTTTAAAATCAGAAATCACATATCAGTAGTATGAAAATACATCACGTAAAACTTACAAAATAAGAAACACTTTTGATATGCCAACACTGGCTCTTGTCCTGAACCAACCAGTGTTTGTGTTTTTAACTAAAAAAAGAGCCTAAAAATATTAACTACAAAATTAATTTTAAAAACTTAGAAAACTGAAAAAATTTAGCATGTTGACATCAGATTTCCAAGGTAAGTCCAACTTGCAAGCAGTATTAGAAACAGCATCTTAAAATCTGTCTTCTTAAGAAAATAAGCACTGACTTTTGATATATCATCTTTAGCTTTTATACTGAACCAATCAGTGTTGCCAAAATCCTCGTCAAATGAAGAACTGCTGAAATAGACCAGTATGGATTTTGTATGTTGTGATACACTTAAAAATTGTTAAAACTCTAGAAGCTGGCAGAAATTTGAGCATGTTAATAACTTCATAGTTTTTCAAGGCCAGCCCAGTTTGCAATTTCATGACCAAGTATTCTTACAACTAGACCAACTAACTCACTAAAGAAACACATTAGGGAATTATCTAATTACAGATCAGGAATAAACAAACTTCTAGGTCAACAAGCAAATGCCTTCTTCTAAAGGCATTACAAAAGAGTGTTCTCTATTACCTATATTCTCACTCAAGCTCTTGATGTTGATACCTTTAAGAATCTCCAAAAGATCTCAATATTTATGAGGAAGCTAAGGTTTTCAGTTTAATAAGAAATTCTCATCATTTCAAATAAAATAAATGTCAAGTTGGATAAAGACCCATCCTGTTGGTTCACACCATTTGTCGTAATCAGTTTAATATCACCTCCAGCAGTGCTGCATAGCACTGCATCCACACACACACACACACATACAAAAAATGATAACTGGAATTCCTCTGCTCCTTGAATTAGTAAGCAAGTTACAGTGCATATCAATCACGCATAATGAGTCTGAAGCGAGGCTTGATTATATTTCATTTGCATAAGAATTTTCTGTAATTTTTTTAAACTGATCATTTTTAATTCAAAATAGATTTAAATGCCACACAACTGATGCTCTCCTCCTGCAATGCTAAGCAATCTTCTTACATAATACAAAAATGCTAATCAATTTTTTTAATGCAGATCCTAGCTTGTTAATGAGTTTTCATCTTTCTACATGCTGTCAAATCTCATTACACTGTCACCTTTCTAAGGTTCACAAATGGAGTACACCTTTATATGGTTCAATTCTAATTGCCACATTATTTCATTGCATTTACAAGGGAAACATCTTTTAAAGAATCCTTGGATTGTCCAATTTGAAAGATAATTTGCTCTCTTTGCATTCAGTAGTTTGTAAAATCCCAACCATTAATTTATAGAAACATTGATTCAAACATTCTCTAAGAAGCCAGAAGTCTTAAGACTAAAAATGAAAAACAGGAACCAACAGATAAATATAGATCTAGAAGTTAATTACAATGAGATAAAATGTACATATAGAAACAGTTCATAAAATATAACAACTTAGAAACATGTAATTCATTGGGAATTATTACTTACCTGTTCACAAGATATTCAGAGGCTAAGCATTTTCTTGCATTTCACACATATTTCTTACAGTAGTCAAAAATCTTGAAAGACGTTGTTGAGGAGAGAGAAATTTTCCTCTAATATTCAACGTTCTACTGGCTGGTCTAAGAATTAAATTGACATGAGATAGGTTAATAAGAAAAGTATAGTTTAATAACATATATACATGTGAGAGACCCAGGAAAAATTCTGTAACTACCCAAAATGGCTAAGTCACCACCTTAACACATTATTGACCAGAGACGTATTTACACCAGAGGCATTTTGAGTTTCTGAAAAAAGAGTTAGGGGAGGTGGTCAGGAAGTTGCACAATAAACAAGGGTAAGACTAAGATCCTGGCATCTGGTCCCATCACTTGATGACAAGTAGATGGGAAAGCAATGGAAACAATAAGAGAGTTTATTTCTTGGGGCTCCAAAATCACTCCAGATGGTGACCGCAGCAATGAAATTAAAAATCTATGACCAACCCAGACAGCATATTAAAAAGCAGAGACATTAATTTGCCAACGAAAGTCCATCTAGTCCAAGCTATGGTTTTTCCAGGAGTCATGTATGGATGTGAGAGTTGGACTACAAAGAAAGCTGAGTGGCGAAGAATTGATGCTTTTGAACAGTGGTGTTGGAGAAGACTCTTGAGAGTCCCTTGGGCTGCAAGGAGATCCAACCAGTTGATCTTAAAGGAGATGAGTCCTGAATATACATTGGAAGGACTGATGCTGAAGCTGAAAATCCAATACTCTGGCCACCTGATGTGAAGAACTGACTCATTGGAAAAGACCCTGATGCTGGGAAAAATGGAAGGCAGGAGGAGAAGGGGATGACAGAGGAGTATGAGATGGTTGGATGGCATCAAAGACTCGATGGACATGGGTTTGGGTAAGCTCCGGGAGTTGGTAATGGACAGGGAAGCCTGGCGTGCTGCAGTGCATGGGGTCGCAAAGAGTCGGACATAAGTAAGTGACTGAACTGAACTGAATTGAAGCTTGGTAAGGAGGCCTTACAAATAGCTGTGAAAAGACAAGTGATAAGCAAAGGAGAAAAGGAAAATATACTCATTTGAATGCAGAGTTCCAAAGAATAGCAAGGAGAGATAAGAAAGCCTTCCTCAATGATCAATGCAAAGAAATAGAGGAAAACAGTAGAATGGGAAAGACCAGAGATCTCTTCAAGAAAATTAGAGATACCAAGGGAACATTTCATGCAAAGATGGGCTCAGTACAGGACAGAAATGGTATGGACCTAACAGAAGCAGAAGATATTAAGAAGAGGTGGCAAGAATACATAGAAGAACTGTACAAAAAAGATCTTCATGACCCAGATAATCACAATGGTGTGATCACTCACCTAGAGCCAGACATCCTGGAATGTGAAGTCTAGTGGGCCTTAAGAAGCATCACTACGAACAAAGCTAGTGGATGTGATGGAATTCCAGTTGAGCGATTGAAAATCCTGATAGATAATGCTGCAAAAGTGCTGCACTCAATATGTCCGCAAATTTGGAAAACTCAGCAGTGGCCACAGGACTGGAAAAGGTCAGTTTTCATTCCAATCCCAAAGAAAGGCAATGCCAAAGAATGCTCAAACTACTGCACAATTGCACTCATCTCACGCTAGTAAAGTAATGCTCAAAATTCTCCAAGTCAGGCTTCAGCAATACATGAACAGTGAAAAATTCTCAACAAGTCAGGCTTCAGCAATACATGAACAGTGAAACTTCCAGATATTCAAGTTGGTTTTAGAAAAGGCAGGAAAAGGAAACAGTATATTGTCAATCAAACAGAGTACATCATGAGAAACGGTGGGCTGGAGGAAGCACAAGCTGGAATCAAGATTGCCGATGCTTTTGAACTGTGGTGTTGGAGAAGACTCTTGAGAGTCCCTTGGACTGCAAGGAGATCCAACCAGTCCATCCTAAGGGAAATCAGTCCTGGGTGTTCATTGGAAGGACTGATGTTAAAGCTGAAACTCCAGTATTTTGGCCACCTGATGCAAAGAGATGACTCATTTGTAAAGACCCTGATATGGGTAAGATTGAGGGCAGGAGGAGAAGGGGACAACAGAGGATGAGATGGCTGATTGGCATCACCGACTCAATGGACATAAATTTGGGTAAACTCTGGGAGTTGGTGATGGACAGGGAGGCCTGGCGTGCTGTGGTTCATGGGGTGGCAAAGAGTCAGACACGACTGAGTGACTGAATTGAACTGAACTGAATCAAATTTAAGTTGATGCCTTTTCCAACGATAAATTTCCAGAGACTGAGTTATTTTCTTCTTGGTATGGAAAGGGAGACATCCTTACAAATGGAGAGCTCCCTTGTAAATATAAATGTTTTTTACAAAAGGGCAACTCATACGTGGTTTTCAAAGTTTTTCCTTTGTCTGCTGTGTCTTAGAAGTTAACCAGGTTAAAGTAATTAACATCCCAAAGAGACATATTGGGGTGGAAAATTCTGTTTCCCTACAATCTCATGTGAATCTTGTTGAAATCTTTTAATAGAATACTTTGAGGAGAAAATCTTAGAAACTAAGACAAGGGGTGAGACAAGTGACCCATTTTTAAAACACACTAACAATAACATTTTAAAAAATGCTTCATAGGGGTAAAAAAAAATAGGTTATATGGGAGAAGAAAGTACTTGATAGGAAGAAAAAAATGAATTTAACTTGCTAAGTCAACTCTAAATGCAAGTCCCTAAGCACTGGCAAATACCAACCTGCTGGCACAAGGTAACAATTCCTAATGGATCCCATTACTACACACTGAATGTTCTATTCTTTGCAAGGAAGAAAAAAAAAATATATATACACATATATTCTCCATCAAGGTAAGTCTCTTTCCCTCTAAAGAAACTGTGAAATTTCCATGGAGAAAAATCTCCATGGTAAAAGGTTTTACTGAATCATCCTGAGGCATTTTGCCCATTTGCAAATTCCTAGTGAAGTTGGCACCATGAATACACATTTACTTAAGAAAAAAATTTTCTCTTTCGTTCACTTCTTCAAGTGCAGGACTAATTCGTACAACCTATTGATTCACTTTTATTCATTTATCACATAAAGCTTCTAAAAACAGAATATGTAATATTCTTTGTAAAGGAACTTATATAAAATTTTAATAAGCTGTGTCACATTTCAAAAATCACAAGATCACTGACATTTCCTAGAAGTTATCCTTAGTTCAACATCCAAAATCACTTGTTTACTTTAGTGCACACGGCAAAGACAAACCAGCTCTGTTCCTTTCCCTTAAAAAGAAGTATTGCCTGTCATTAAGATAGAATTTAAATAAATGACCATTGAGGTATTCGTTTGATTACTGGGGTTATAGGTGATTTTCAACAATATGCCTATTGAAAATCTGTAAAACAAACCAAATAGGAACATTTAAAATCAATGACAAATAAAGACTCAAACAGTAAACTACCACAAAGCTCGGGCAACACAACAGACCACGAATTTTTGAGAGTTTCAGAAACCCTTAGGCTCTCGACAGAAGGGTCCTCCCCTAGCGACACTAGACCTGCGAAGTCTGAAATAACCCTGTCTATGTCACAAGAGTACTTGCCATTTCAGGATTTTAAGTGATACGGCCAGACAGGCTGTTACATAGTGGAAGCCTCTTCTCCACCAGATGAGCTAAACTAGCACATACAAAATCAAACCTCGACGTAAAGGTCAGGAAACGACAAGGGACACTGACAGCCCAAATCGTGAGACTCCAGAGGCTAGACAAATGATAACAAATTCAAACTTCAGAGTAAACAAATGGTTATACACTCCCCTCCATAGCAAAGCTAAAGTTACCAAACGCCAGGGAGATGGTCAGTATCACCCCGCCTGCCTCGCCTCTGCCACTCTATTCTGAATGTTCTGGAGACTCAGCAGTGTGCCGGCCTGCGGCCTCTCTGACCTGACTCCACGAGGTTTGCCATCTGGCTCAGCTCTCTGGCTCCGGGCTCCTGGTTCTGAGATCTCAGCTCTCGGCCCTTGGACTCCTACCCGGGCTGTCACGTGGCAGGTGCGCACCAGTTGCCGCTTGTGGACTCCAGTGTTCCACCAGTGGCCAATCAGCATGTGCACTCGTGCCTGTGCTGCTTCCCAAATTGGCCTCACTCCTGCCTTGTGGCCTGCCATTCTCCCATGTGGCTCCTCCGCTCACATTTCCTGCCACTCCAAAATACTGTGTTGGCCAAAAAAGTCGCTTGAGTTTTTCCCTAAGATGGTACAGGAAAACCCAAAGGACATTTGTGGGCCACCCAGTATGTTCTCATTTATGTATTTGCTCATTTTAGTTTTTCATATCTCATTTCCCTCAAACTTGGTCCCGTTTTTCTCCCATTGCAGTTTCTCATTCTTGCTCTAATTCTTTTATAATCTGGAACTCGTTATGTCCTCATTGCCAAGCCTCTTAGTTTACTTTATCTTCTATTCATTTCCTCATTTTCACCCCCATAAATGTTCTTGTGCTTTATTTTACTTTCCTGGCATATTAAATCTCATATTTTCATCATATTCTCTACATTTCTATTATCCTCTCACATTTTTTCATTCTCAAATTTCACTTTAATGTCTCATCTTTTCCACATTAAACTTTCTCTCCTATTCTTTAATTTTCAAGTATTATCTTTTGCCCTTTCTCACGTTTATACATTTCTGTTTTCTCAAGGGCTTGCTTTTCATTCTTCTTTTGCAGTATCACAGATTATACTGTATTCCTTTATTTTCTATTTTCTCATTCCCTGTCTAATGTTCCTTTACTAACTTTTATTTTCTCCCTACATTTACACATATTCTCTCCAATTTTATTTTCCATCACTTTTCCCTCACATACATTTTCACAATTTATCTGCAGTATTTCTCCCTCTCATTTAAAAAAAAATCATTATACAGAGTGAAGTGAGCCAGAAAGAAAAGCACCAATACAGTATACTAATGCATGCATATGGAATTTGAAAGATGGTAATGGTAACCCTATATGTGAGACAGAATAAGAGACACAGATGCATAGAACAGTCCTGTGGACTCTGAGGGAGAAGGTGAGGGTTGGACGTTCTGGGACAATAACATTGAAACATGTATATTGTCATATGTGAAGCAGAACACCATTCCATGTTCTATGCATGGGACGGATGCTCAGGGATGGAGCGTTGGGATGACACTGAGGGATGGGAGGGGGAGGGAGGTGGGAGGAGGGTTTGGGAGGGGGAGCACATGTGAATCCATAGCTGATTCATGTCGATGTATGGCAAAAACTACTACAATATTGTAAAGTAATTAGCCCCCAACTAAAATAAAAAAAAAAAGTATACATATAAAAAAAAATCATTATTATGTCTAAAAGAGTAAAGAAAAAAGAGGTTTTCTCTAGTGCTCAGATGCCTGCTGATTGGTGAGTTTACTAGTCAGTGGTCCATGCAGGTGAATGGTGAAACCAAGACTTTACAAGTCCAGATGAAATGAGGGTGAAGAACAGACAATCCAAGGACAATAATTATGTTTATAATAGACCGTGGCCTAGTGAAAGCCTCTCATTAATTGTCCACAATCATACCACTCAGTTACATAAATATCTGGAAACACCAAGGGGTCAAGGAAGTCTCAGTGTGAAGTTCTCAACCAATCCTATTTTAGGCACACAGTTTCTTCACAGATTAGACTAATCTTACTGAGGTTTGCCATTATCCTATTATAGGACAATTATTAGCCCCAACTAAGCCACAAAGAGGCCCAACTCTTTCCCTGTATATCCAATTGAAAAATCCAGACAGATGGAAAAATAGAAATATACTGCTTGGGGATGGGAAATAATCACAAGCATTCTTTAAGCCATGGGAATAACTAAATGTAGAAAAAGAAGTTTAAAACAGTGCCCTTAGATACATATAATTCAGATGACAAGAACCAGATAAGGAAGAAAGAATGAGCAAATAGATTCTGAAAAAAAAAAGAAGTTAAAAGATCACATGAGAAGAATGTTTCAGAAGTATCACAGTTTTAGAGATACAGAAGAGAAAACAGGGTTCAGACCAAATTTTATGTTTTTGACCATAAGGAAGACAAAATATTCAGAGCAGGGTTTGAATGAGGTCAGAGGATAGAGGCCACAGAGAGAGACATTCAAATAGAAGAATAGACCTGGCATAGCTTCATCTTTAGGCTTCATTGTATAAATCAGCAAAGAATAACTGGGAAGATCAGTCTGCCTGCCCAGTATCAAATAGGAACAAACCTGGATTTAGCTAAGGAGAAACCTTATTCAAAAAAACTTAACAGTAAGGAGAAAACTCCAACCTGAGAATCTGCAAGTGTCTCAAAATCGAACAGAGAAAGACTTTTCTTATATATGGAGTAGGGTGCAGGCCTAGCAGGGACTCTGTGCAAGAAGGAGAGAGGGGCAAGCCATGCAAGTGAGCAGCTTGGTAAAATAAGAGCTCTTCAACAGAAAGTATTTCTTTCTATGGTCAACTGATTCTCCATTCTTGGAATGGTTAAGGGTGATATTCTGCACCTCAGTGCTTATTTAAACTTCAGGTGACTCAAATGTCAGGCGCCTATGGGGAGGACAGAAGCCTGACTAAGGTTTGGTGAAGCCAAGTCAGAGGGTAAATAAGGTACAGTTGTGAGCAGTTGGTCACCAGTAAGTTAACACTTCTACCTTGAAGTTTCTATTGGCAAAGCAGTTGTGAGCAAAATACCTAGGCTAACCACTCCATCTTCAACATTTAGTTGTTTCAATCAGCAAATATTTTTGCAGCCTATTCTCTATCAAAGTTATGTCTTATTTGTTTTCCTGTTCCAGTCACCTATAGGAATTGATATTAAGGTTCCAAATAAAATACAGAAAAGGAAACAGCATTAGTGATTAGAAAGACCAAATTTGTTACATTGCAGATGACAAAAGGAGGCCTAGAATTCAACTCTAGGTAATCTTTAACACACACACACACATACACAAAAACACACACACACTCACCTACACATTTTATTATACCTCTGAAAAACTATCATGGTCACTGAGAATGGATCTTCATTTGATGAAGAAAAGCATTTTGGTTCTGCTGTATAGTTATATTTAACTTTGCTCATACATTTTATTTGAAATTATTTCTGAAAATGTAAAGTCAATCTTTCTGTCTTGGGACATATATACCACCAAGAAAAAATATATTACTCTTTTTTTACCAATACAGAAAAATTACATTAGAGAAAATGGTCATAAATCCAGGGAAATAGCAAAAGAACATGAAATCATGCTGAGGTCAGACTTATGTTTTGGATTTTAATTAGGCATACTGTAACACAGGGAGAAGGCAATGGCAACCCACTCCAGTACTCTTGCCTGGAAAATCCCATGGATGGAGGAGCCTGGTAGGATACAGTCCATGGGGTCGTGAAGAGTCAGACACGACTGAGCGACTTCACTTCCACTTTTCACTTCCATGCATTGGAGAAGTAAATGGCAACCCACTCCAGTATTCTTGCCTGGAGAATCCCAGGGACAGAGGAGCCTGGTGGACTGCCATCTATGGGATCGCACAGAGTCAGACATGACTGACGTGACTTAGCAGCAGCAGCAGCAATTGTAACACAATCAAAGAATAAGTTGCTGTTACTATCATTTTAACAAGACAGTTTTTCATAATGCATACTGCTCAGTAATAACCTAAGGTGAATCTGCCCTGATGAATTTGTTTTGCTATTAAGATTTATCCAAGGATACTAAAGAATTTACACTTTCCACATCTACAATCTGAAGTGAACAGAAAGCAAAAACAGGCAAAATAAGATGATGAATTAGGTAGAAAACAATGAAATCTAAAAGGAGACGTTAAGTGTGATAAAACATAGTTTGCTATGCCTATTGCAGTGAAAAAAAGAATTCAAAAAACTGTAACACCTTATTATAACATAAAATATGGAAAAGGTATGATAAAAATAATATGTCATTGAAACCTGCCACTAGTATGATCTCTTGCCTGTTTTTCTTTTAGTTGGCTTACATTTTCATATTCTTAGAAACCATTTATTTCTAGAGCTTCTAATGATATTACACTACATTATACATACTGTGATCTAGATGTCAAGACTGAATGAATATAAAATAGCTATTCCAAAGATATATTAATATGGCAAAAAGCAACCTCATATCCTTAAAGCAAAGAGCAATTGCCTAAAGATAAGATAATAACATTTTGCTAACTACAGACAATAAATAATAAGATAGAAATTGCAATGGAATAATAAAATGAACCATTTTTGCCATCAAACGTGTATTATCCTTTAATGAGTGCCATATGTTGTGGATTTACAACTACTCTTTTCATAACTACATTTTAAAAATAAGGGATGTGTTTCAGACTGACTGGTAAGAGAGATGGCATGTTGTATTTTCAACCTAATGCCTCCTCTTGCTATCGCTACTATAACTTAACAAGCTTAAACTAGAAAAGTATACACCTTATCTTTGATTAAAGTACTCTTGGCAAATAGATATATACATACATATATTTGCATATACATGCACATATACACACACAGTTTTAGTTTAAAAAGACAAACAGCAATTAATTTTATGTACACGATTTAATACTTTTAGGAGGAATGACATGAAAGAACAGTATTTAAATATATACATTATCATATATAAAATAGATAGCCCCAGGCATTTTTGCCTGAGTTGTTTTCATAATGAATACTCCTAAATGCAACCTAAGGTGCACCTGCTTAGAAGAATCTGTTTGATATTAATATTTATCAGAGGATACTGCAAGATTCACACTTTCTACATCTGGTGGGGATTTCTCAACTTCAGATACTTTATTCTTCCACTGCTGCTTATAATAAGGAATTTTTTCACATCCCAGTGACCAATATTACAGATAGGTGTCACACAGTGAATTTATATATATAAATAAAAAACTATGTTTCAGGGTGAAGTTTCCAAGCAACCTCTAAATGGAATAGATACTTGAATAACAATGCAGTAACATCCTAAACTAATGTTAACTTGTCCTTTACTAGATAACCCAGCATTCTAACTCTTATGATGAAAGTCCTTACAAAGGATTAGTATGACCTATGACCTTGAATCAGCCAACTTGCTGTAGCAGAAACTTGCATTTTCAGACTCCCTGTTCTCTATGCAACTGCTTGCTTCCCCAAAATGGACTAGAGAAGAAAGAAGAACCTGTCAATTCATTTTAGGGTGAGCAGTGATTTAGAAGCTATGTGATTTGAGGACTGTATTTATTTACATCTTATTTTACACTTACTGCTAGTGAAGACTTTATCCCACAAACCACCTCAGATAATTTCTAGGACATTTTTTTATCCATTTCACAAACTTAATAATTATGGGGGGGAAACATAAATTTTGTATAGATGTTGATGAGTAAAAGTACCATGAAAATAAAATTAAAAGCAGAAAATGAGATAGTAGATGCTGATGAGAATAACTGAAATTGGGTGGTCGGGCAAGTCCACATTAATACAGCAACAGGTCACCAGAAACCTGAAAGAGCCAAGTGTGTGGTCCATGAAGTTATCTGCAGGAAGGGCACTCTGATGTCCTAGGGTAGGAATGTGCTTGATGTGCTTGAGAAGCAGAGAGGAGAATGGTATGGTGACAATAATGTAGATGAGGTGGGGGGGGGGGTTGCAAAGCAAGTGACTGATAGGCCTTGTAGACAGACTTTTATATGAACAATGAATGTGCACGACTTTCATGGAAAAGAATGGCAAAGCAGGTATTTCCCTAGTGACCCAGTGGATAAGAATTCACCTGCCAATGCGGGAGACATGGATTAGATCCGTGCTACAGGAAGATCCCATATGCTGCAGAGCAACTAAGCTGGTGCACTTGCAACAACTGAAGCCTCTGTGCCCTAAAGCCAGTGCACTGCAACAACAGAAGCCACTGCATTGAGAAGCCTGTGAACCACAATGAGAGAATTGCCTCTGCTCATCACACCTAGGCTTCCCTGATAGCTCAGTTGGCAAAGAATCCACCTGCAATGCAGGAGACCCTGGGTCGATTCCTGGGTCAGGAAGATCCACTAGAGAAGGGATAGGCTATCCATTCCAGTATACTTGGGCTTCCCTGGTGGCTCAGCTGGAAAAGAATCTGCCTGCAGTGCGGGAGACCTGGGTTCGATCCCTGGGTTGGGAAGATACCCTGGAGAAGGGAAAGGCTACCCACTCCAGTATCCTGGCCTGGAGAATTCCATGGACTGTATAGTCCATGGGATTGCAAAGAGTCAGACAGGATTGAGCAACTTTCACTTTCACCACAACTAGAGAAAACCCACATGCAGCAACAAAGACTCAGCAGAGCCAAAAATAGATACATAATTTTTAAATGTAAACAAAATTGTGAAGCACACTTCAACACCAGAAATGAACAAAGTCAATGAAAAGAGTACCATTTTTTCTACCGCCGAAAGTTCAGAAAGATAAAACAATAACACATTTTCCCAAATTGATATATACTTTCAATGGGTCATCACAACAAACTGTGAAAAATTCTTAGAGAGGGGACTACCAGACCACCTGCCTGCCTCCTGAGAAAGCTGTATGAAGGTCAAGAAGTAACAGTTAGAGCTGGACATGGAACAACGGACTGGTTCCAAATTGGGAAAGGAGTACAACAAGGCTGTATATAATCACCCTGCTTATTTAACTTATATGCAGAACACATTATGCAAAATGCAAGGCTGGATGAATCCCAAGTGGTATCAAGGTTGCCAGGAGAAATATCAACAACCTCAGATATGCAGATGATACACTCTAAATGGCAGAAAGTTAAGAGGAACTAAAGAGCCTCTTGATGAGGGTGAAAGAGGAGAATGAAAAAGTTGATTTAAACTCAACATTCACGAAATAAGATCATGGCATCTGGTCCCATCACTTCATGGCAAATAGAAGGGGAGGGAGTGGAAGCAGTGACAGATTTTATTTTTCTGGGCTCCAAAGTCACTGTGGAAGGTGCCTGCAATCATGAAATTAAAAGATGCTTGCTCCTTGGAAGGAAAGCTATCACAAATCTAGCAGTGTATTAAAAAGCAGAGATATCACTTTGCCAACAAAGTTCCTTATAGTCAAAGCTATGATTTTTCCAGTAGTCAAGTACAGATGTGAGAGTTGGACCATAAAGAAGGCTGAGCACCGAAGAATTGATGCTTTTGAACTGTGGTGTTGGAGAAGACTCTTGAGAGTCCCTTGGACAGCAAGGAGATCAAACCAGTCAATCCTAAAGGAAATTAACCCACAATATTCATTGGAAGGACTGAGACTGAAGCTGAAGCTCCAATACTTTGGCCACCTGATGTGAAGAGCCAATTCACTAGAAGAGACCCTGATGCTGGGAAAGACTGAAGGGAAAAGGAGAAGTGGTTGGCAGAGGATAAGATGGTTAGATAGCATCACTGACTCAATGGACCTGAATTTGAGCAAACTCTGAGAGATGCTGAAGGATAGGGGGATAATGTTCAATTCTAAATTCATTGCTATCTGTTCAGGAATTAAAGTTACTGAGTATGTAAATACTTGGATGCTCAGTAGGGTTACCAACTAGTAAATCCAATTAGCAATAAATGAGATCCTGCTATTTTAATATTACCATCATATATCCTGAGTAGGTTCTGAAATATTAAATTAGGAATACTGGAATGGGCTGCCATTTCCTTCTACAGAGGATCTTCCCAACCCAGAGATCAAACCCACGTCTTTTATGTCCCCTTCATCAGCAGGTGAGTTCTTTACCACTAATGCCACCTGGGAAGTCCCAGATAATAGATGCTCAGTATTTGTTGAAGAGATGATAAGTGAATGAATGACACTGGTCAATGATAATGTTTAGCTGAAACATAGAAGACAAGTCCAGACATGGACCCAAAGATATATAAAAATTTGGTAGATGACAAATCTGGTAGATGACATTGCAGATCCATGGGAAATGAACAAAAATAAATACAATAAAATTTGCTAGAACAACTGTTTGTCCATATGGAAGAAATGTAAATGAATCGCTACCTCAAACCACACATAAAAATCCATGTCAGATAGATGAAATACTTAAAAATGAAATGCAAAACTCTAAATATCTTTGATTTAAATTAAATTAATTTTATAACATAGGTAGGGAAATTTTTCTAAACCAGACCAAAAGAAAAAAACCTCAATATTCATAAAGGAAAAGCTTGCTAAAATTAATTACATTAAAATTACAAGTCTATGTATTCCTAATAATAAAATAACTGAAAAGGAGAAATCACAAATTGGAATAATAAATTTGCTATACATATGACAGGGCTCCCCTGATAGCTCAGTTGGTAAAGAATTCGCCTGCAATGCAGGAGACCCTGGGTCAGGAAGATCCGCTGGAGAAGGGACAGGCTACCCATTCCAGTATTCTTGGGCTTCCCTTGTGGCTCAGCTGGTAAAGAATCTACGTGCAATGCGGGAGACCTGGGTTTGATCCCTGGGTTGGGAAGATTTCCAGGAGAAGGAAAAGGTTACCCACTCCAGTATTCTGGCCTGGAGAATTCCATGGACTATATAGTCCATGGGGTTACAAAAAGTTGGACACGACTGAGTGACTTTCACTTGCATACACATAACAGGCAAAAAGTTTATAGGAGACAGGAAGAACAAAAGAAAAGCAAGCCCCAGCAAGGGCCGCAAAAGAAATGTATAATTATTGATAAACTGGATGCTATAAGGCATGAGACTCTTGGAACAAGTCCAGAGGGAACAGTTCATAATCTTGAAAACAACATATGATCCTAGGGTCAGAAAACCGACCCCAGACTGTTTCTCAACTGGCGTCTCAGAGTCACATGTTTTACGTATCTGGTGGAAAATCTATCGATAAGAATATTAGTCTTAGTTACTGATGTGTTATTGATTACTGTTTCCTAATTACTCAGTGGTTAATGATCATTTTGTACTTTGGCCCTGAAGGCCACATGAGTTATAGTTTAACTCCCTGCATATTCTTTCATTCATGGCTGAAAGTATAATAAAACTGGCTTGGATTCAGTTTCGGCACCTTCACCTTGGAGCAGTGTTGGTCCCCTGATCCTCGCTTTTCTCTGAATTCTTGAGTCTCGTTTCTCATTCTCTCACCGTATCGTGCTTTCAGAAACCCTGCTTGTTGAGCTGGCCTCGACAAAAGTTAGTTTCCAGAATATTTTTTTCAAGTCCTAAACATAAAAATAGCAACCCAGTTAAAAATGAGCAAAAATGTGAATAGACACTTTACATAAGGGAACATTCAAATTGCTTCTGATATATTCAACTATACTGAACATAATTACAAATCATGGGCATGCAAATATAATTTCACAATAAGACACCATTTTTTATTCACTAAATTGAGAAAAAGTTAAGATATCTGACAGTTCCAATTTCTAGGGATGACTGTGAATCAACTCTCGTACATTTCTGGTGTAATAAATTGGTATAAGCATGTTGACAAGCAACCTGGCATTATCTTTAAAATTATATTGGCTAATGCCCAACAATACAGCAATTTTGCTCATAGGATATAACCTAGAGCAAGTCTTGCACATGTAAACTGGAAGACACAGTAGTCCTCTGGTGTTCATAGGTATTGCTCAAGGTCATTATCCAAAAAAGTATAGTATTGGCATATAAGCAACAGGCACCCTCTTGTGTACTTTAAATCATCTCTAGATTACTTGTAATACCTAACACAATGTAAACACTATGTCAATAGTTATATATGCAATGTAAAGGCTATGTTAACAGTTGCTGGTACTTTGCAAATTCAAGTTCTGCTTTTGAGGAATTTCTGGAATTTCTTTCAAAATACTTTCTATCTGCAGTTGGATGAATTTGCAGATGCAGAACACAGATATGGAGGAATGACCATATGTTCATAGATGCATCGTTCCTTACCATCCTTCCACAACAAAAGCCATAAAAAAAACTAGAAAGAACCAAAAATCCATTGACAAGAGAGTGCATAAATAAATTGTGGTAAATTTTCAGAATGAAATACCAAACAGCAGTGAAAACGAATATGCTGCAGATTCACACACTGACATGGATGAATCTTAGAAACATGATGTCAAATGAAAAGATGAAGTCAGAAGAATATATGCAAACTGATACTATTTTATTAAGTTTCAAAACAGGAAAAAATTAACAATATATTTTTTTAAGGATGTATGCAAAAACTGGTTAAAATTGAGCAAGCAAGAGAATACAAAAAAAAATAATAATAATAGTTACCTTTGGTAAGTATGGGGCAGAGGTAACTAAGGGCAGAACTGGGGTGTAAGACAAAGATATATTAAACACTATTGGTAATTTCTTATTTTTAAATTGTGTGGTGGATGCACATGTGCTCCATTTTTTTGTCATGTTTCATGGTTTACATAAGCATACCAAGTGATTTTCTGTGTTTGCAATAGTTCCTAGTGATGCATTTGTTTGACGAAAATGGCTCAAAACAAAGATTTCTGTCCCGTGGAAGATATGCAAAAGTTAACAAATAGGTGGCAGATGAAATGTTCGATGTTAAAATCTGATAAGAGATTAATAGCTAGATTCCACAAGTTTCTCAAATTACCAGCAGAAGAAAATCAGAAATATTGATAGGAAAAATGGACAAAAATATGAATAGTCAAAGCATAGAAATGGAGAACTGAATATGTAACACTAGTAATCAAAGAAATGCAAATTAAACAATGAACTAACACTTGTCCTTCGTACAATTTTCAAAAATGTAAAAATATGCTGGCAAATGTTGGTGGGAACCACGTACTCTCATGTATATCAAAGCATAATCTAGTACAGCCATTTTGGAGAGCAGTATGGCAGGACTTAGTGAAATTAAGTATACACGAACTATATGATCCAGTAAATCCCACTCCTGGAATATTATTCTTCATGTACACCCATGGCTGATTCATGTCAATGTATGGCAAAAACCACTAAAATATTGTAAAGTAATTAGCCTCCAATTAAAATAAAAAAATAATTAAAGAAAGAAAAATCTCCCAGAAAAGAGTATGTACAAAGGTATTCACCACAGAGTTGCTTGTGGTATCTGAAGTTGGATGCAACCAAGGTATTCATCACCAAAAGGGTGGATAAAGAATATGTAGATATGTACTATGGAATAATTTGCAGCAGTAGAAGTAATAAACTAGATTTCCTTATGTTCATCTGGGTACATCTTGGAAACACAGTGTACGTGCATGTGTGCTCAGTACTGTCTGACTCTTTTGCAACCCCATGGACTGTTACACACTAGGCTCCTCTGTCCATGGGAAACACAGCACTGAGTGAAAACATCAGAAACCATGATAGATATGCCACAATATTATTTATATAATTTTTTAAATACACAAATACTATATTCTTGACAAAGATACGGGGTCTTGAAAAGTAAGACAATGAAATCTTGCCTCTTTTTTCTCTTTCTCAACAATAGTTATTCATATGAGTTTTGGTTTCAGAATTATGTTTACTTCTGCTTTAAGCCCAGGGATATTCTACCTATGAAACCCACCTCTTCACAAGAAACAGACTGATCTCTGACGCTGGCATAGTCAATAAAAGACAATGTGTAAATCACTCTACAGTTGGCACTCGGCAAAGGAAGAAGGCAGAATAGAGGTTAATGTTGGTTTGTGTTTGAAGGTCACTGTTCTAAGGGAAGGCAGAATAGAGGTTAATGTTGGTTTGTGTTTGAAGGTCACTGTTCTAAGAAGAGTGAAGAAATACTTAGTTTCTGACATTTTGCATAAATAGGATTTTGTACCAATTTGGTTAAAAGAAAAAAAGAGTAAAACATCTTCTTTCAAATTACAAAGAAACAGTTCATAAAATACCATTGATGTGGCTACTGTTGGATTTAGTAAAGCTTAAAAATTAAGATGCTCTATATGACAGTGATCTGTGAATTTTACCAATTGGCCAGTATATAAATAATAACAATAATATTGTAAATTCAAAGCTCTATCGCACTGTATCTAACAGTCTTCCAAGTACTTTTCCTTGCATGGATTGTGAGGCCCCTAAAAAGACACTCAGTTAGGCAACTATTAACAGTCCCATCTTAAGAATTAAAAACTGTGTCCCCAGAGAAGTCATCATTTAACTAGTAAATTACAGAAGAGGTATTGAGAACGTCTATCTTCTGATTGAACCAGGGAACAATTCTGGAAACTACTAAATAAGAGAGCAGGTTTTTGTTTATTTGCATAAAGTATTTTCAAGACAAAGGAAGTAGCAGAATCTGAACATGTGTTACACTAAGCGCAGAATTCCCCTAATGTTAAATTCTAAATTTACTGCTATCTGTTAGGAAATTAAAGTTGTTGAGTACTTAAATACTTGAAAGCTTAGTAAAGTTACCAGCTAGTAAAAGTAATTAGCAATAAATGATATGCTATTTTAATATTACCATCACATATCCTGAGTAGGTTCTGAAATATTAAATTAAGAATGATGATATTCTTCAAGAAGATATGCAAAACAGAAAAAAGTTCTATTTTGCGTGGTAAAATTTCCACTTGGTTCATGTTTTATTAATGAAAATTAGCTAACTATGGCACTCAAATATTTCTAAAAATATTATTTCAGAAAGATTTGACAAAGCAATGCAGCGCATGCTCAGTAAGTGACTATTTACCACAGATGAAAAGATGGCACTTACATTCCCTTTGGTAATTTTAGTATAATTAGCTATTGAAAAGGTTTATATATTTTTCAGAACCATTCCAACATGTAATTCAAATGTCCTCATTTTTAAATTCTTCCTCACAAATACATCCAGATGGCTTTTTAAAATATTTATTTAAAGTTCTAAATTTACATGTAAATTCATTTTTAACATTTTTTTGTCAGCTTTGGTTATGTGCAAGTTTCAGCATATACACGTTTTCTCAGAGGCTACCACAACAAAAAATGTTTCTGTTAAGCTGGAACACAATTCCAAGTTGTGTTATCATCAATACATTATTCAACAAGAATCACTATGCAATAAATAGTTGTTTTTATTTTTATGTTTTTCATTTTAGTTGGCAGAAAAGTGGCCTGCCTTATCACTTCAGATTATTGCTATGATAGTAATTTATAAGATCAATTTCTGTACCACTACATGTAGGCTGCTTAATTTCCGTGTAAGACTGATTTGCTTCTTGAAATATATCCTGGATTCACTTGAGTTTTATTAACTTAACTTAACATATTAAGTTAATATGTTAAGTTAGCATAACTTAACATATTAAGTTAATATGTTAACTTAACATAACTTAACATGTTAAGTTAATATGTTAACTTAAGTTAACATAACTTAAGGTACGTTTTGTCATACCAATTATTTGGTTATAGTATGAATTAGAAGGAAGACCTACATGGTGTTCACAGTTAGGGAATTGCATTCAATGATATTTCAACTCTAGCTGATAATGGTGTCATTAATATAGATAAATCATATTAGAAAACTGATTCCACCGTGTTCATTTGATTTCCTTGCACAGAGGGCAAGAACTCCATACAGACCCTAACCTATCACCCGGAACTGCCTTCTCTATCTGCCCTCATGATAAAGTTCTGAAGAATAAGGGGCTGAGTGGCCTCTTTGCCATTTATTGATGTCCTAAACCTTGGGAGGTTTGCATTTCATTCAAGACATGAATGTGATGATGGTGGGCTGCATGTTTGCTGCATAATTTTAAGTACACTTCTCCCAAGATAATCCTCTTTCTTGGAGATGCTTGAATTTTACATAAAATAATCATGATTACAGTTCCTGTCTGAAAGAAGCTAAGGTCTAGCTGACAGCAAAGGAGGAGAGAAAAATCCAATTACCTAATGAGAATAGGCCACCTTCAGGGTTGCATAATTCAAAGGGGTGTTATTCACTTAGCTTCTGATATGAACAATGGTCCCTGTGTTTGTGCAAGTAAATGAAAATATAAATGGATTGACTGATAATAAGATAGTAACTTACAGCTGTAACTTAATTTTCTCCAGACCTCAACAAATTGTGAAGAACAGCAAAGTTAGATTAACAATACTGACCCAAATTTCTTATCTTCTTACCCTACCCACATAATTCAGGAGATCCTCAGCCTCTCATTCAGATCCCCATACTTTCAAGTATTTCTGGAAATTCCCAAAAGGGCTCTCACATTTTCTCATGAACAAATCCAGGCTGCTATGGACAACCACCCTCACCCCACTGCATTTGCTCTTAGCTATTACCATGTTCACTGCATTGCTGCCTCTGACTGGTCCTGCCACTCTACCATGCAGGACTTGTTCATAAGAAAATGCAAAATCTCACTAAGGCTAAGAGCTCTTGTTCCAGGCACTAGTCTCTCACAAACACGCTCTCCTACTGGCATGGGTGCACTGAGCCCTTAAATGATCAAAATTGTGTGTGGTGAATAGGAGAGAATGTTCAACTTCTCTTTGTATTATATTCTGTTAGAGAGGACATACATCTGAAGAACAAAACAATCCTCTGTGTTTATATCTACTGTCCTCTCTCTGACATCAATCCAAAGAGAACTGGACCAGGGAGATACTAACAGCTTCCAAACTTTCCTTAAAACAACTCCTCTCCTCTAACAGCTAAGATTAAGCCACTGCATCAAGCTTGTTTATATCTGCATCATCTTTCCATTTTGATGTGTTCTTGTTCAGGAGTCCCGTCAGTTAACCATGCAGAGAGTCATTAGGACAGTTCATCAAACAAGTTTAGCTAACTAAACCACAGATGGGCACTGCTTTAGGGTACACAGGCCAGGAGTCCAAGCACAAATGGATGCCATACTTTGGAGGTTACAGTATGTTTTCACACACATTCTGTCATCCAGTCTTCACGGCATCCCTGTGAATTAAACTATGTTTCCCCATAAAAGGCATCAAAATTCAGAGAGGAAATGTTATTTGCTCAAGGTCATTTAAATGGCTTGATAACATTAGGAAACCATAATTTTTCCTCTACAAGACTTCTTTTCTTGATTCTTCCTAGTCAGAGGGCTTATTTCATTTCATTTGGAAAACTTCCTGCTGAATTAGGGCATCAAAGTAAGCGACACTAAAAGAATTATGCAATGTTTAGACCCTATCAACCTACTCACTGTTTCATCTACATGGACAAGTCATAACAGCAGTAACGATCACATCACCTGGTGCAATACACCACACTTAAGGCGTGTAAAGAGACTAACCTTACAGAGATTGAGTTCAGTAGGTTGGTGGGGAAAGAAACCTTTGCAAAGATTTGAAGAGAAGAGAGGTTCAAAAGCTGAGAAAACAGGACTAGATTATTTTGATAAAATTGAGCTATCAAGTAGCTTATACTATTTGAGGAATAAAGGACATTTATGAGGATGCATATAGAGCAAGAATCTTTGCTACTTGGGAAAAGATATGTTTGACCATACTCAGTAACACAGAAGCAGCCAGTGGAGAAAAATTCAAAGTACAAAAGAGAAAGACAACATCTTGATGAAGTGAGGACCCAAAGAAGGCAGGGAATGGATTAAATACATATTGTCCTGGGCTTCCCTGGTGGCTCAGTGGTAAAGAATCTGCCTACAAATGCAGGGGACTTGGGTTCAATCCCTTCTGGGAAGATCCCACATTCCTTGGAGCAACTAAGCTGTGTGCCACTATTACTAAGTCCATGTTCTGCAACTCCTGAAGCCCATATGCTCTAGAGCTCGTGCTGCACATCGAGAGAAGACACCTCAATGAGAAGCCTGTGCACCACGACTAGAGAGTAGCCCCCACTAGAGAAAAGCCTGCACAGCAACTAAGACCCAGCACAGCCAAAAATAAATATAAAATTTTAAAAATTAGCAGAGTGTCCTGGGGATAGTCTAGGAGTAAACACACCATAAGATAGGAGAAATGAAAGGCAAAAGAAAATGTCAACTTTAATCGTTGATGAACTGTGGTGTTTGAGAAGATTCTTGAGAGTCCCTTGGACTGCAAGGAGATCCAACCAGTCCATCTTAAAGGAAACCAGTCCTCAGTATTCATTGGAACTACTGGTGCTGAAGCTGAAACTCCAATACTTTGGTCACCTGATGTGAAGAACTGACTCATTGGAAAAGACCTGATGCTGGTAAAGACTGAAGGCAGGAGAAGGGAAAGACAGAGGATGAGATGATTGGATGGCATCACTGACTCAATGGAAATGAGTTTGAGCAAGCTCCAGGAGTTGGTGATGGACAGGGAAGCCTGGCATGCTGCAGTCCGTGGGGTGGCAAAGAATCGGACACGACTGAAATGAACTGAATCATTGATGAAGCTTTCAATAGTCTGGTAAACCTACTTTTACTTTAATTAGCTTAATGAATATTCATAAGGAAAAATGTGAAGTGGGCTTTTCTCCTCCCATCTTGAGAGTCATTTATGGAAAAGCAGAAATAGGTAAAAGAGAGGATTTAAAGTTTAAGTCCAAATTTTGATGCATGTCTTGACCCCAACAACATGATGTTATCTACCTAAAAGACTTTTGATGTCTACATGAGATAAGGGACATGTATATGCTTTGTAAATTACAACGGTACATATTAGTTATTTTTACTAACTACACTTTTTTGAAGCTGCTAAAAACTTAATAAATGCCTCTAAGCAGGAAGAATTCATATAAAGTTAAGGAAAGTAGGAATAAAAGATAGAAATTTAGATAGAATGAGAGAGAGAGAAAGAGAGGCTGAGAGAGACAGAGAATCAGCTAAGAAAACCAACATCAATGCCAAGCAGACAGGATTCCAACTGCCATAAACTATTAGAGAAGTGGACATTTCTCTGAATTGACAAGCAAAATACTAGACAGGATTTCTATCAAAATCCAGTAATGCCACAATGGAATTTTGTGTGTTTGTGTGTGTTAGTCTCTCAGTCATGTCTGACTCTTTGTGACCCCATGGACTGTAGCCCGCCAGGCTCCTCCGTCCATGGAATTCTCCAGGCAAGAATACTGGAGTGGGTTGCCATTTCCTCCTCCAGGGTATCTTCCTGCTCCAATATTTGGTCAAACTCTCAAGACACGAGATACCTGAGTTTCTTCAATTGGTTAAGAATATGATGCCAAATCACCAGAGCATGATTCTTGAACAAGATATTTCATATCTGTTTCTGGTAAACTGCACAGTTGTTCATCATTAAATCTACCCCAGAGTCTATTTTGCATCATGTTTATTACCTGGTGTATCTGTCAGTGCTTCTGGACTAAGACAAAGATTCAGACCACAGCTGCTTCCTGTTACTTACCTCCTCCCATCTTTCCCCTCCAGTCCCCAGCACCGTAATGAGGCCACAGCAGGTGTACCACAGAGGCACGTCATGTTGAATTAATGGGAACGTCCCTTTTATTGTGTTCATATACTTTATTTGCTGATGTTTTGATTACTGTGTAAAACACATAAATGTAACCAAGTAGGTCAGTGTACTACTGGCATATTTTTGTGTCTTATAATCTATGGTAACAACAGCAGCAATAACAATGATATCACCTCCATTACTTGATGGCCAAACACTGTATAAACATTATCCCTGATACTTGTAATTCAACAAGACAGGCATCATTAGCCCTGTACTATAGATGAAAGCATGAGATGCAGAAAGGTTAAGTGCCTTTCCCATGACCGCACCTGTATAAATGACAGAGCTATGCTCTGACCTAGGTGTAGATGTGTTTCAAGTCCACTCTTTCTCCACCCTGCCATGTTTTCTACCCAAGAAAGTAGAGGTTTGAATGAACTGATGGCATCTTCAGAATTACATTTTATTAAAGTTAGCTGTCAAGCCATGTCTGGAGTGAGGTATTGACTTGAGTGCCGCCCTCAAGAGGCATGGTAGCACAGGCAACTCAGGGAACGCAACTGAAAGAGAACATACTGGCAAGACTCAGATCCCAATTCCTCAGAGCCTTTCCCTCATCCTTGGTAATGGGATCTCAAGTGAAAAGAGTAGTATTAATCATATTCTTCAATTCATGACACATTGTAACTATTAGCTTTTGTAAAACCTCTCTTGATTTTACATATATTCATTCCCTTTTATCCCCAATTTGCCCTCCCCTTCTCCTACCACAGACAACCAGTGTAATGGGGTTAACATACAAAATGCCTGTAAACTGTGTATCTTTCTGTGTGTGTGTCACGAATTTTTAAATTTATGTGAACGGTATTGAGATCTCACCTTCTTTCTTACTATTTTCACTCAATATTTTATTCATTATAAACTTAGTCCATTCTGTCTCTCTGGCATATCCACCCTAATGAACAATGAACAAGATCAAATACCTCTCACAGAAAAAAACTATAAAATGAAAACTGCAACAAATACTTCTGTATATGGCCATGCATAGACTTGTGTGTAATTCTCTTTGGGATATTCAGCAAAACTATCAGGCCCTCGAGTATGTATATCTCTACTGTACTTTGACTAAATACCAGCAGTTTGCTTTCCAGAATGACTGCACCAGTCTAGGCACCCATCAGCAGAAGCCTTGCTAGTATCTCATCTTGTCATGTTTCCTGGATTTTATAACCACATTTTCACTCTCCTGAGAGTTCAGTTATTAGCATTAGGTGGTAAATAATATGCCCAAGAAGGCCTCACCAACAAACTAATCAAATGATGAAGTGTTAAAAGAAAAGAAAGAAAGAGCTTCACATCCCATGCTCTGCACACTCAGCGCCTGGAAGAAAAACGCTGGCCACGTGCATCTATTGTGTTCTAATTCACATGTCAAGTATGTTCACAGGGGAACCATACAAAAGCACTCTTCTGCTTTTGTTTACATCTCTCTATCATGGTTTTGACGAAGCAAAGCTTTATAAAAGTGTCCACAAAGGAGAAATTCATGTAATGATATCAATGATTTCATGTATCTTTAGGTTACATCTATACAAGCTACCATTCATCACTTCCTTTGTTTACTGTGGTTTCAATTGTCAATAATAATAGGTGTTTTAAGGGTATGTCTTAATTAAAAATCAAGTTTCAACTCAAAGAGTTTTTCCTATCAGTTTGGAGGCAGCATGACCAAGTTTTGGTTTTGCATTCTATTTTGGATACTCCCCAGAGTTTATACGGGTAGAAGCATGTTTCTGTTACTTACTTCTATTCTATACTTCCATGCCATGCAATTGCATGGTGTCTGATATGAGAAGCATTTAGTTATAGCTCCCTGTTAGCATAGTAGCCAATATACCTTCCATAAACCAAGACTTGGGGTTGAATTTCCCTATTAGGGAGTGTTGCTTATTCCATAAGTATGTAACTCCTTAAGAGTTGTATACACTATTATATAACCAGTGCCTCGGATCCGGAGTAAGTAGTATTAAATGATTTATTTTCCATTCAGCCTAATGGAAAAATCTTCTATAAACAACAGGAATACTCTAAGAGCCATCTTCCAAAGGCATGGGGGATTTGCACAATGAAGTCTTAACCAAAGAAATTCAGGCTAGAGGACAGCAGATTCTGGAATGACAGTCTGATCTGATTGCAACTGCTTCTCCCATATCTCAGCACTTCCCAGTAGAACAGAAATGCAATAAGAATATAGGCCGCAAAATCTGGTGTTTTGACTCAAATGTCTTTATATGTCCCCCAAAGCCTACCTAAAAACACTTATGTTCTGCTTTATCTTACCTCACTCTTTTCTCCCCTTTCTAATAGCTGTACTTTGTTCTAAAACTCAAACGATCCTAATTATTAGGAGAAATAATTATATGTAAAAGAAGAAATGACAAAAAAGATTACTGAAGAACACAAGAAAATGGGTTTAAAAGAGCAGGGGAAAAAAGCTTAGAGAAATCCTCTCCATTGAACTTATTGTATATATTGGTACATATGTTATTGTGGCCCAATACCACATGAGGTTACTTCTTAATTTTTAATATTAATAGTAAAGAAGATTGCATCAGGTAGATAAACATAAACAAATACACATACAAGATGTCACATAAAACCCAAATGAACTTTTTGGACAATCCAATACACACACATATACATAGATATGTGTGTGTGTGTGTGTGTGTGTGTGTGTGTGTATATATATATATATATATATATATATTTACATCTACATGCTTCACCCAAGTATATTTAAGCATATCTAAGGAGAAGAGTGGGTTGTAATAACAGCATGACCTTTGTGATCTCAGTTTCCCCATCTGTAAAATTAAAGCATTTGTGTAATTTCCAAGGATCCTGCAATTTTTAGTTCTCAATTCTTTGATATTAATATATAATCCTGTATATAAAAATAAAAATTTCTGGTTATGCTTAAAGTTCCCAAAAAGCAAACTACAATCTATATCTGATTCAAACAAAAAAGTGCTTGAAGATTAAACATAAGCTGCTATGACATTTCCCAGCATTATTAGAATTAGGTTATAAGCTGTGGAAGAAAAATCATAGGACACTGATGATTAATAAGCTGTAGTGAAAAGCTCCGTGGGAGCCTGTACTGTGTGAACTATTATTAGATTTTAAAGGCACCAGGGAAATCCACCTGAGAATTTGGACAGATGCCCTTGAATTCATGTGCTTAATATTAATTTTCATTCCTAAGTAGCTAGATACTGTGCTGCAGACAGAGGTCATTGGAAAGGCCCACTATTGTGTGCGAGAGTCTTTAGAGGTTAAAAATGCACCTTACCTAATACCACTGAATGCATATGAATCAAGAAGACAAAAAGTAGGAATTGATAATGCATTTCTTATAAAGAATTAATCTTTTAAGCAAAACATGTCTTACAGATGACTATACCAAAGGTAGAAGAAAAAGTCCCCTTCCTCCCAAGGAATTACAGAATTGTCACAAATATAACCATCCTTAGCTCCTATTACCTGCTGAAATTCACTCTGGATTTCACAAATGAGCCAGTCTACCCACTTGAACTGTTTGGGTATCTTAGTAAAGCTAATACCAGAGCCCTGTGATGAGACATAATTCATCAACAGATCCTCATGAGTAAATGTATACATTGAATACATGGATCTTGACAAACCATGCAGAGATGTCATCAGATCTGATGTGTGAGTTACTCACCTGGTTTTGGTGGTCCAGGATGACGCAGAGGAAAGGGCTTAAGCCCTAGGATGTCTATGCTATAAACCAACAAAGGCCAGCTGATGGAGGCACCCACGTTCCATGTAAAATTAAGAGAGGACGCGGGAGGGAGGTGGGAGGAGGGTTCTGGAAGGTGAACACATGTACACCCATGGTGGATTCATGTCAATGTATGGCAAAACAAATACAATATTGTAAAGTTAAAAAATAGATAAATAAACTAATTTTAAAAAAACTCAGTCAACAAGATAAACAATATTTTAATGTAATACTTTAAAAAATCAAAATTAATAGTAAACATGATTTTTTTAAAGTGCCAAAATTTGAAATATGACTCCTGTACCATTTTTAATTCCACATCTTAGGTAAATGCCTCCCTTGCCCCACCCAGCTTCCAGTCCTATGTGCTCATTCAGTGAGTCATGGCCAACTCTTTGTGACCCCATGGACTGTAGCCCACCAGGCTCCTCTATCCATGGAATTTTCCAGGCAAGAATACTAGAGTGAAATTCTAGGGGTAGTAATGGAGTGAATAAAATACTATAGGGGCACCAAGGGTGGGTGAAAAGGTCTTTGATGGTGGGAAAAATGGAATCAGGAAAGACGTTGGAGACATGATAAATGAAATAGGCCTTAAAAGGTGCACAGGGCTTCTCCAGAGGAAAGAGAGGGGTTCCAGGCAGAGGCAACCACATCAAAAATAAAAGTTTATGATGACATGATCTTCTTTGCTTTTCTGTCAAAGAGCTGAGATGAAGGACCATGACACTCAACACAAGGTAGGAAATTCAAGGAAGAGTAAGACAGCATAGACAAAATAGCATGAAGAAGTGGGAGGAAAGAGAGAAGACATCCAGCTTGAATTTTACACAGTGGATCAAGAACAGCATCACAGGGGACCAAACACCAGAGCTGAACACTGAGAGATGATGGAACGTGAGTGTGCACAGATGGTAACTGGGGTCAGAAGCACACATGATGTTAAAGCAGCAAAGAGTTGTTTGGTTTGGACATGACATGTATGAAAAGGAATAATGAGAGATAATGTGAGAACCTTAGCTGGAGACCAGAGAGTTGAGGACAGCAAAGTCCAGATTTGTATTTTTAGGCAGTAATTAAATGGCAATGTTGGACACTGGTGGTTTTGTAACAAGGGCGTGATCATGATTGTGCTTTGACAGATAAATCAGATCACAGAGTGTAAAATGGAATTAAGGGAAGAAAGACCAAAGGCAAGGAGACAAGGAAAGAGACTTTAAAAGTTCTACTAGGGAACTCCACCTCAATTCAGGACATGATCCTTTAAGACAAATCAAATCTATCTTCAGGCAACTCTGTGTTGCAAGTAGTGCTGGCATGAAAACCTTACCAGAAGAAATCTCTGCCCTTTAATCCACTCTCAACTCCCTGCCTTAAGTCGGAGTCAGTGCTCTAGCCCTTAATTGATACAGTTGCTTGATGTGCACTTCAGCATTTCCCTTTATCATATACCTGTTCTTTAGTAAGTATTGTCAGGTGCCTAGCACGGTCTACACATGAAATTCAAGATGGCTTCCTTCTCCACGGGTAGCCCTCCTGCTATTGGTCCAACTGACTCAAATGTCAGCATGACTTTTGAAGGTTCTCCACTGGCTTACAGGATGAAATCCAAGCTTCTTGGCTAGAGATACAAAAGGCTCTGGGACCTGGCCCTTGGTGGGATCTCCAGCTTCAATTTTCATCAGTCTCTGACCCACAGTTTATGTTCCAGCAACACGAAAACAGATGTAGTTCTGTCCTCACAAAGTCCTTATCTTTGCCTCATAACTCACATTGTGCAACACCTAACTCTCCCTTTCCCTAAACAAGTGAGGTTCCTCTTGGCATACTTCCTCAGGGAAGTCTTCCCTCACAGGTGACTTCAGATTCATGTGCCAGTATGCACCATTGGATGCAATGTCATGGATGGTCTGATAGAAGAAGACTGGTCTTAATGCAGTGAAGAAAACATACTGTGAGCTTGCTTCCCCCTGAGATTATGAGAAAAGAGAAACTGGATAATAGCCTTGGAATTTCCTCCTGCCTGGCTGCTCCTTTGAGTCACTGAGTCAGTCCTGCCAATGATCTGTTCTGCTGTCATGAGCAAAGGTTGCCTCATCTCACCTGCTACCCTAGAGGACAGTCTTAGCCTTTCTATTAAGGCTTCAGGAAAGAATCACAACAAGTTTTTGTTTTTTGTTTTTGTTTTCTTTTAGGAAGCTGGGTTGATTAAACCATTCCCGCCTCTGCACCTTACACTCCATCACTGTGACATGAAGACTAAAAAGCATTTTTCACCCAGGGCTAACTCTTTTTATTTTCTCTTTTATCTTAATCCCTTGGATCCCAATTCACTGTCAATAGTTCTAGTGTTTAAATGTGGACCAGGAGTCTATTTGAATTTAACATAAACATTTTAATGGTAGAAAATCTGGCAAACACAATACTATACAATGAATGTCTCTGTCTTCTGAGTGTCTAGTGTTATGTATGTGTGCAAATACTTACATGGGATTATGTAGTCACATAACTCCATTCTTAGAGCAATATTCTGTACTTTATTTTAAATCAGCAATTTGAATTTGTATGAACACTTAGTCTTATAAATACTTGAAATGTACTAGTCTGTATATACTGGTTCTCAATTTTCACTTCTACAATGTTGTCAAAACATAGACTTATGGAAACTTAGAATGGCAAAAGACTCAGAAATCTAGTCCAAATTTTGCATTTTATGTATATGGAAACTGAGGCACAGATCAAAGAAGTGACTTGAAAGTCACACAACTAGTTGCTTAGCAACAACAAAACTTAACATTTATCTCTTGCTATGTAGCCTCCCTGTTGTGCCCAAACCACTGCTGCCACCAATTAAGCACTGTGCTAACCAAAAGAGAATGAAACCATAAATCATTTCCCTCAAAGGGCTAGTTCTCCTATCCCATAAAAATGGTTTGTAAATCCTGTTACTCTTATGTGCTAATTTTCCAATATTATGTACTAAATTTCCAATATCACCTCTCCTCTAGGATGACTTTCTCAGACCTCACAGGGCCAGTTAGTCACCTTTAACAACATATTGTAATTTTCTCTGTTTATGCCTTACTCTACCTTCCTAGTCTATGAAATCTTTGAAGCCAGGGACCATGCTTCATATATGTCACCATAGCCATATATTCAATTCATCTAGATGTTATAATAAATTTTCACAAACCTAGTAGCTTAAAACAACAGAATTTTATTCTCTCACAGTTCTGGAGGTCAGGATTCTGAATTCAGTCTTACTGGGCCAGACTCAAGGTGTTGGACAGTCCCTATCATTCCACAGGATCTTCTGTGCCTTGCTGCTGCCAGCATCACTTGGCTTGTGTTCACATCACTCCAGTCTCTGCCCCTCTGTCACACTGTCTTCTCCTCTTCTGTTTGTGTCTAATCTCCCTCCACCTCCCACTTACAAGGATACATACAATTGCAACATACTTATCTTAATCTCAACTACAAAGTAGTCTGTCTGTTTTTGGCCACATAAAGTGACAATCAGTTTCCAGAGACTGGGACGTGGAAAATATCTTTGGAGAGGTGTCATTATCCAGCTTGCTGAAACCTCCACTTCAAGATTAGGATCTGACTCATAACACAAAGAGTCTGTATTCACATAGTTCTTTGGGTACTTAGCATATTTTTAAACCATAGTTTACAGAATCAAGCTTCTCTATTTGGTCTTTCCAGTCTAAGGAAACCATTTACACTCAAGGTGAGATGCAGTCAGAGATTCAGATCTCAGATACCTAGGTAATGAACTGATTTCACAGCTCAAACACAGTTAACTTTGGTTATGATAACATTTTGGAATAAAGAATATTTATTTTCTACTGATTATAAAATCACTGCTTGCATATTATAGAACATTAAGGGGAAAAAAAGAAGGAAAAATATAAACTAAAAAAAAAAAAATCACCTGTAATTCCTTTACCTATAGATAATCACTGTTAACATCATGTTTATTTCCAATACATTATATATATATATATGTATATATATATGTATATATATATATATATATATATATATATACACACACACACACACACATAAATAAGCATGCTTAAACAAATACATTTTACATTTGGTATATGTATCCCTAATATTGTAAATTATTCTATTTTATATACAGTAATAGACATCAGTTCAGTTCAGTAATAGACATCAGTCGCCCAGTCGTGTCCGACTCCTTGAGACCCCAAGAACCGCAGCACACCAGGCCTCCCTGTCCATCACCAACTCCTGGAGTCTACCCAAACCCATATCCATTGAGTTGGTGATGCCATCCAACCATCAGAGGACAGAGCAATAGACATATATATCATATTTTCTTAAATGGTTTTATAACATATTATGTGGAATATTTCTGTAGCCTAATTTTATCCATTAGGCATTATATCATTAGTATTTTCCCATATTATTAAAAACTCTTTGCAAACATCATTTTAATAGCTGCACAATGGTCCATCATGTGGATGTACCATAATTTACTTTACCATCCCCTCGATGTTAGGCAATTGGGCTGCTCATAAATGACTTTTTATACCACTGAATTATAAAAAAAAATGAGAAGCACCTATCAAAGTCAAGCCAGTATTGGTGAAAGTTGATGAATTTATTTTCAAAGACTGGGAAATGTATATTTCCATATAGCCACACTTAATACAGACTGTTGAAGTACTGATATTTAGACCATGTTCCAATATGGCTTTGCCCCCACTATCTAACAGTGTCATACCTATGGTCCAGTGCTCTGCAGCATATATTTATCAAGAGCCAGAGAGTATGGGATGGGCAAAGACATGTGGCAAGTCAGGAAGAGTTTAGGCAGTTACAACCTGAAATACTTCCTGGAGGATAAAGCCCAATCCAGGTCCGGATGTGAGCCAGAAAAGGCATGGGGTATCTAGAAAGCAAGTAAAGTTAGATGAGGAGGTGGCCACTGAGTGGCTTAGTTGCCTCCAGCAGGCCTGGGAAGATGCAAGAATATTGAGAGCTAGAGGGAAGGTAGAAAGAATGATTGGGGTTCAGATTTTTATACCTGAAGGGCCAGAGTTTAGCAGTCTCCCCCTTATCCATGGTTCCCCTTTCTATGGTTTCAGTTTCAACTGTGGCCCAAAATATTAAATGGAAAACTCCAGAAAGAAACAATCAGTTTTAGATTGCACACCATTCTGAGTATCTTGATGTAGTAGCTCCACCCACCAGGGACATGAATTATCTCTTTGGCCAGTGGGTCTTCCCCATTTATTCAGTTAGTAGCTGGCTCAGATAACAGATTGACTGAAGCAGCATCAGCAGTGCTTGTGTTCAAGTCACTCTCATTTTACTTAAGAATAGCCTGAAAGCACAAGAGTAGTGATGTGCACAATTTGAATATTCTCTTCCTGTGCCTAATTTATACATTAAACTTTGTCATAAGTATGTGTGTATAAGAAAAATGACAGTATATAAGTATGGGGTTTGGTACTCTCCACGGTTTCAGGCATCCACTGAGGGGGATCTTGGAAGGCATCTCCCCCTGAAAAAGGGGGAACCACTGTAATTCTGTCAGGCAGGGAGATAAGGTTTGTGTTTTTGTGCTTGCTTCTATGCACATCAACTTTCTATCCCCTGTATCCTTTTCCAAGTCTTAAAGGGACTGACCTGACTTCTTATAATTCAGTATTTAAGAGCTTCCTATGTGCTAGGTTCCATGTCAGTGCTTTTATATACATCATCTCTTAGCATCTTCCATCAATCCTATGACAGAGCATCCTTATGTTACACATAAAAGTTACTGATGTTCAGCAAGGTTAAGCACAACTAAAGATTGTCCAGTCAAGATGGGCAAATTCAGGAATCTGCTGGCATTCCAGTGGTTAGGACTTTGCACTTTCACTGCAGGGCCCAGGTTCAATCCCTGATCAGGGAATGAAGATCCCTCAAGTCACACCGTGTGGCAAAAGAAAAAAAAAAAGATGCACAGCTCCCCAAAACTGTGCTCTTAAGTCCTCTACCTCATTCTCATCCTAGGTCTCTGGGCTCATTTCAAGATATTCTAGTTCTATGATTCCAGGTGGTACCTAAACAAAGCACTTCATAAATCTGTGTCTTTGGGTACACAGAAAAAGCTGGGGCTGGAAAAACAACTCAAAGCCTATGACTCCCTCCCAGTGAACTAATTTTATCATAGACACTCAGGGGTCATTTTCTTTCAATCTCCCGGTACTTGCATAGAATCTTTAAAATACACAGAACAGTCACTCTCAGTTTTACTGCTAGTGGAGCTCAGTAATTATTTGAAAGGAACATGAAATTTAAGAGATATAAAATTAGAGATAAAGGTGTCTTAAAATAGTATAACTCAACATTGAAAGATTGGGAAAGAAGTCTAAATGTCAGAGCATTAACAAATACCCTTGATACATTAAGCCAGGAAATTTGTTGCTTTAAAGTTTAAATGATTTCTTTTGTTGGGGCCCAGGGCAGGCTGCCCCAAATATGCTTCAATGGCATATTGATTATTTTAAATTAATGTTACTTAAGAAAAGACCGATGCAAGAGGGACACTCTGACCCTCCTCTCTGTCTTCCTGAACACATGAAGTGAATCTCCTGTGTCAAAGGTGCTTTCCCTGCATCCGAGCTAGAAGGACAGACACCCTTAGCATCAGAGACGAGGAATTGGGGGCAAGAAGCCTGTAGAAACAAGCCTTGTCATTTTAACTGACTACCCCAAGCCCAAACTCTGTTCAGATTCTTCACTAATTCAGCAGCCAAAATCTGTGTTTCTTTGTCCTGTCAACTTTATTGTTTCTTTGTTTGAAAAGCAAAAATGCTGCCTGCTTTGGCCACCTTGTAAGACCCGTTTCTATTATACCTGTATGTACTCGAATTAAAAATTGTTTCTTTTTCTCCTCTTAATCTGTCTCTTGTTAATTTTCTTATCAGATACAAAACTCAAGAGGAGGAGAGTGGGGAAATTTCCCCTCCCTGACACTACTGAAAAGGAGCAGGACCCTATGGTCCTTGCCCAACCCCACGTCCTCTCCTTCTTTTGTCTGTAGAAAACTTTAGTCAAAGAATATGTTTAATCAGAAAAGTGAGAAATGTGGAAACAAAGGAAAACAGTCAAAGGAGACTCAATAATAATAATGTAGTCATTAAGCATAGTCAAGGACCTTTAATTCCTTCTCAAGGATTATAGACAATATTCTGAGTCATATCCTGTGAGCACAGTTTGAAACACCAGGTGAAGTTAACTACATGATGACCAGACTGCACCCACGACAAAAGCTGCCACAATTCCAAGAACTGACCACAAAGAAATGGGGCAAATGGACCCTGAAACTGAAGATTAACTGTACCTAAAGCAACCAAGATGACACTGGTCAGGCCACCAATGATCAATTTGAAGTCGACTGTCAGAGCTGACTGTGCTGTTTCTGCATATAGCCCCCTCCTGTCTACAAAAGCTCTTGCTCCACTGGTTCCAATGTGGGGGGAGGGAGCTGGCCTTTGGACAGATGTCCGCCACCCTCCCCTCCCCCCAGTTCCTGGCATCTGAAATAAAGCAAACTTTCCTTTCCACCAACCTGGCCTGTTTATTGGCTTTGAGCGGCAAACAGCCAGACTCCACACACTCTTTCGGTAACACTATCTTTTGCACAACCAATGGCCACCCACTCATAACATTATGTTTAATACCAGCCACAGTGATGACATTGATTATTCATGTTAATAAATTATATATCACTGAGTAGGAGGCATCTGAATTAATTTCCTTTGGTCCTGAACCAGTTTTGCCTAGACATTCCAAAACTTGGCTAAGTTTTTATATTTTCTTCATACTTAAACTTACTTTCCCATAAGTCTTACTTTGTAGACACGTGATTTCATTTCTGTTCATTCAATGCAATTAGTCTTTCACTACCAGGAATGCCTTTTACCAGTATACAAAATCATTCACAAATATTCTCTTGAACATTCCCATTGACAGGAAACTCATTAAATCTTAGTGTGATCTATTACATCTTTCAGCACTCATAATGTTTAGAAAAGCCTTCTTATCCTTATTTTGATCAAAATTCATCTCCCAAATCTTCCTTTGTTTAGTTATAGTTTTATCAGGTGAACCCTCAGAGAAAAGTTTAATTTTTCTCCCACAAGTTTTAAAACACTGAGATTGTAATATTACAACTCTCTGGTACTGATACAAAGTAATTAATAATGAAAACTAATCATTAGATAGTGCTTACTGTATGCCAGGAACTATTCTAATTTTTTTTACATGAATTAACACATTGTAGTGGTCTCAACAACCCTACCTAGTAGATTCTATTATTATCCTCATTAAATGGAGAGGAAATTTACACAGAGAGAGAATAGATAACTTGCCAAAGGTCATGCTATTAATGGTAGGGGAGCTAAGATTCAAACATAGGTTCTATGTTTGAGGCCACTGGACTATATATATATGAAAACTGATTTATATTATGTTATACTAGATCAGATTACATTATGTTATGACATATGAGTTAATTATCATACGGTCTAAAGAGTTGGATGTAAAGCATTGATTAAAGAGTAAAGCATCAAGTCATTAAGGAACATAAAACACAGGTAAATATATATTTCTGATCTCCCTCCACCAGCACAGTTCTCAGAATCTAGGCTAGATTCTAAGGGGAAAAATTAGAATACCCATTTCTGGATAAACAATGTACAGGTACTGACACTCAAGCATACCAGTCAACAATACAATGTATTTGCTCACATTTTCCAAATATATTTTTTATCATCCCACGCTTAAATATTCAGTCAACCAAAGGACAACAAACTTTTGAGAAAATTCTCCATATGAAAGATAGAGACCTTAATAAATGAACATAAGAAAACATGAAGAAGAAAGAGAAATAATTTAAGGGGCAGAAGTCATTGTTAACAATCTCAGATAAATAAGATAAAATATTAAAACCATAAAATTAGGCAAGATGTTATTTAAAAAGAAATATTGCCACATAAAAGAAAATCATCTTTGAAAACAAAAATATGATTCCACATTTTTTTAAAATCTTGGTAGAAACTGGGCAGTAAAGATCAGTATATCATGTAGAAAGTGGAAGTTAAAGATCAGTGACATAGTGCCATCAAACTTCTCAACAGCATCATTGGAAGTTAACTGATAAAGGATCGATGTCATTGAAAAAGAAAAAATGATTTAGAATTCCACAGCAAGACAAAATATCAATCAACCGTGTGAGGAAAATAAGTATATTTTGAGATATGCAACAGCTTCAAATTAAACTTCCTTGCACTTAAAAAAAGTCTATTTTTATAGGAAATTTTTCTATATCAAAAAGCAGGAGGAAACAAAAAAAGAAAGAAAGATGAGATCCAGCAAACAGGAAATCTAAGTCTGGAAACTTCCAGCATTCTTGGACCTTATATGTCACTCAATTTGGTCCCCTTAAATATAAGTCAGATCACTTTTCTCGCCTGATTAACACACTGTAATGTCTTCGTATCACACTTACAAGCAGATAAAAACTTTTTTTTTGCCTATTTCTCCAGCCTCCTTCTGTCTCTCAATGTTGTAGCACTTTGACCTTTGATTGGGACCTTGAATACATGAGTGGCTTCTAGCTGTAGGGTTTGCAATCCATTTCTTCTTCCTTGGCATGCTCTTCCCTCTAATCTTCACAGAGCTGCAACCTTCTTTTCATCCAGCTCCAATACCAAATACCATGTCCTTAGACTCTTCGACTGTTTATTTATAATTGTATCAGTGCCACCCTTTATCATCCTTACATTGTATCATTTTTCTTCAGTCTTTACCATTACTTGACATTATTTTATTTATTCATTTATTTTAATAATTGTTTTTCTACCCTTCTAAAATGTAACTTCCAGGAGAGAAGGGGTTCTAATTTATTCCTTGATCTACCCTCATTGCACAATCGATTCCTGAAACATGTGAGGTGCTCCATTTAAATATCTGTGGCATCAATCAGATTTACCAAGATGTTATTAATGTGTTTTTTTTTTAGCACAAGGCAATGGATGATCTCTTTACACCTTTTAGTATGTTCTAAAATTTCTATAAGCATTTACCACTTCCATAATTTACAAAAGAACCAAAGAGTTTCCCTGGTGGTCCAGTGGTTACGAATCTGCTTTGCAATGCAGTGTACATCAGTTTGATCCCTGGTCGGGGAGGGTCTCACATGACATGGAGCAACTAAACCTGTGCACCACAACTACTGAGGCTGCACTCGAGAGCCCTTGAGCCACAACCACTGAGCCAATGTGCCTACAGCTCATGCACTATGACAAGAGCAACCACAGCATCATTATTTCTGTTTTTCTGAAAAGGAAGCTGAGACTTAGATAGATTAGGTTACTTGTTCAAGGCCAATATAGCTAAGAAGTGGTAAAACTGGGATTTGATCCCATGTTTATTTTTCTACTATGATATGCTGTACTTAGGGCTTCCTAGGCGGCGCTAATGGTAAAGAACCCACCTGTCAATGCAGGCGACATAAGGGACACCGGTTTGATCCTTGGGTCGGGAAGATCCCCTGGAGGAGAGCATGGCAATCTACTCCAGTATTCTTGCCTGGAGAATCCCATGGACAGAGGAGACTGGTGGGCTACAGTCCATAGGGTTGCAAAGAGTCGGACACTACTGAAGTGACTTAGCACATGCTGTACTTAATAGCTACTATGTATCAAGGGTTATTATATACCAGATCATATAGTAGTCTATTTCTCCCTGTTATCTTATTTACAAGAACCCAGTCAACAGTTTTGTGGAAACTAGCCCAAGCACTTCCCTACTCCATAATTGGGAGCAGGGAGTACAGTCCTTCGAAGGCTCTTCATCTTATGGAGTGGGGGCTTTTCTCTCCACTTTCCAAATTTTCTCTCTTTCTCACTTTGACCTCACTCAGTTCCACTTATCAGAATTCACCTTTCAATCTCATCTTCACACACATACACACACACACAAAAACACCTTGACTTGCTGTGATTCAGAGCACTTCCTGCTGTATGAAAAATATTGTTTTTTAATTTATTTATCTGTTTACTTTACGATATTGTATTGGTTTTGCCATACATTGACATGAATCCACCATAAATGTCATAAAATATTCTCTTGAAGCAGTGATTTTTAATATTAAAAATCATCTGAGAATCTGAATAGCAGAGACAAAATGGACAGATTGTATAGCCATCACTTAACTGAAGCAAAATGAAGCATCTATCTACAATTTAGATGGCATAGTAAAGCCCCATCTGACAGAGAGCCTGAGTACCACCTCCACACTACTTTGCTTCTTAACAACTGACCTGAAAGAGAAGACCAGGTAAAGCAATTGGACGCATCAACCTGTTTTTCCTGAAAAAGCACTAGAAGAGCAACCACTTAATCAAGAGTCCAAAGAACAAATACCAGGGAAAAGCAAGAACTCTTAGCAAATTACAGCAAATGTAGTAAGGTTTTTACAGTGGAAACAGTCATCCTTCATTCTAAAAGTCAGATTGAATCAGGAATCTTAAGCTATGGTGGAAAAAGGCACAGTGAGACAGCATATACCGAATGCTTTGTATATAATACCCACACATTTGATTTCACCTATTTTGGGGACAGATGATAAATTTGAAATATATTATAATCCACTCTCTTTCCTCTCCTCTCAGTGTAGAGTCAGTATGCTACCCAGAGATAGGCACTGACCCACCAGCATCACTACCAAATGCCCCCATGCTGGAAACTGATTCTCAACCAGCTCTCCCAAGTCCATGGATGAGGTACAGATAACCAACAAACTTGCCTAAACAAGAGTTGTCATTAAATTTGCCATAGTTTTTACCATTATTCTTCAGCTTGTTGCCATAATTATGCTTTACTGAAGAGTTTTAGGTTCACTTTTGAGGGGGTGGGAAAATAAATTTCATACTACCCTTCCAGGTACTTGGCTGAGATGATCCCTATAATAAAAAGATAGATAAACACCCCCTATCATAAAATATATATATATATATATATATATATATGTGTGTGTGTGTGTGTGTGTGTATACATACATATATATATATATATATATATATGGGAATTTAATAACATGGATACCTTCTGTATACAAGAGAGGTACCCAACAAAGCTGAATAACTCCCCGAAATGGCCCACCCAAGTCACCAGCTTAAATGCCATCTTCAGCCAAAGACAAAGGAAAAACATTGGGGGATGGGGGTGCCCAGTTTAGGGAGGTGACCAGGAAAAGTCTCAGTAAACAAAGGTAAGGTTGTAATGCAGATTTAAATCTCTGCCTTCTCCACTGATAAGAGTTTCCAGAGATTTAGAGCCATCCTTCTCTTCTTGGTACATCGAGGGAGACATTCTTACAAATGGAGATTTCCCTTGTAAATGTATATGGTCCCTTACAGAAAGGTAATGTCTACTCAGTTTTCAGAGCTTCTCCTGTGTCTGATAGTGTTAGTTGCTCAGTTGTATCCAACTCTTTGCGACCCCATGGACTGTAGCCCACCAGGCTCCTTTGTCCATGTAATTCTCCAGGCAAGAATACTGGAGTGGATTGCCATTCCCTTCTCCAGGGGATCTTCCTGACCCAGGGATTGAACACAGGTCTGCCACACTGCAGTCAGATTCTTTACCGTCTGGGCCACCAGGGAAGCCCCTCTCCTGTGTCTGCTGTTCCAATCAGCCTAAAATAATCCTTGTGCTGAGGAAGCACATCTTGGGGCAAATTATTTGGCTCCACTTCACTGTGAAATCTGTAGTATCTACGTTCCATAATGGTTTACATTAATTAACTCTATGCTTACATCCCACAGCTGTTCACTGAGCACCTAGCATGTGCAGAGTACAGCTTCAGTGGATTTGAGGGTTTCCAAGAAGAAACTACCACCTCTGCAATCACCATCACCACTATTTCAATTCTGTCTGGGTTAGCATGGGACGTAGACATAGGCACTTGAGATATAACTGCACATCAGAGAACTACAAAGCAAAACAATATGCTCAACTAGAGAAAAAAAATTTGGATATCTTCCACCTCCATCCCTGTGCTCCCTGGAGATGAGACTTTTCTATGGGCTTCAGAAAGGTATATCAATAGGTCTATTGATGCTGTGGCATTTATTCCAAAGGGAATACTAGTGTGACTTTAGTAATCAAAAATATTATGATTGTACTTGTTAGCTTAAATTGAAGTATAAATTAACGATGGAAGATGACTTTCTGAGATTTTTTCTAAAAACTTACGCTGGGGGAAAACATCTTTCTTAAACACTATGCTAATGAATGAAGAGAAAACACATAATTGTACACCACATAGACCTATGATCACAAATACTTCAACAGTTTGGGTGAGTTAGTGTTATTAATTTGGCAAAAGTAGCCAAACTAAAAGCAAAGTCTTGAGAATAGTATTATGAGTAAATTTGCATTATATAGAGAAAAGTGGAGGAATAACAATAAATTAGACATAAAGTGAACTCAGATTTTGGTATCACAACCTTCTCTCCAGTGAAAAAGATTTTTGTGTGTGAAATTATAGTATAGCTTCTGAAAACATATCATCTATACCAGTCCATCCAACATTCCCATCAGTACCATTTTCCAGTTGTTCTTTCCCTAGAAACTATAATGTCTGGCATTTCTAAGTACAGGAAAGAGCTTTGCTACTTCTTTTGGCCGATACACAAGTCTATAAAATCAAAGAACAAAGGATTGATATCCTAAATATAGACAGAGATTATCAAAACCATTAAAGACTCAAGTCAGTAAGTGATACAGGTGAGGAAGACCTATCCTTTCTTCCCTTCTAGGTTCTTTGGATGATCTAATTAAATTGGCATAAGACGATGATGTCTCAGGCTAGTGTAGGCAGTGATTTAGATACCTTCTGATGGTGTTTATATGTCAATGACATGGTAAGATTTACACATTCAAGGGACAAAGAAAGGATACAAGTTTTGGGGGTATTTTTGACCACTATCAGAAGTCTAGGGTAATTACTATTTAAAATTTTCCTTCTTTTTCTCATGTGTATAACAATTGTACTTTGAATGTTCTGATTTTTTACAATATCTGCAAATGGCTGGAGCAAATAGGAAAAGATATGAGGGGTCTTTGAGTTGCTCTCAAGAGTTAACGCTTCTGTTTCTCTAAAGATTCAAATTATAAATCAAGAATTGTTTATTTTAACAAATTTTTTCCCTTCATTTCTTCAAGCTGTCTTCAAATAATTGGGTAGCTGCTTCCATTATAATGCTTAGAGGTTGACTAACTCACCCAACTATAGTATTTTGAATTTGCCTTTTTACTTCCAAGAGAAAATGTCCTACTAAGGCAGAAATGGAAAGATTTCTATTCTTTGGAACTTTGGGTTTTAATGCAATATGACTTGAAAAGTATGTATAAAGCATTCACTAACGGCCTATGGATGTTCTCCTTCTTTGTGAGTGCATAATTTAACCACAGATCCATTCATCTTGTACGGGAGGAAACCTTGGCTATTGCTCCTCTAAGCCCCTGAATATTGGTTTCCAGCTGATCCATTTACTGATCATTTGTAAGAGGGGGGAACTGGGAGAATTTCTGGTCATCGGTTTCCTCTGTGAGAGAGATTTTTTTTTCTCCCAGGAAGCCATCTGGCTTGTCTGTTAACCATAGTGTAATTACGGGTAGGAAAATATACTTCAGTGGCTAATTAAGGTACCGATGAGTGAGGTTGTGAATGGCCACTAATATTTCTAATTCCTCTCTAATTTTGGTAGGATCTTCTGAAAGTGGAGGTACAGGGGCTTTACAATGGAAAAGATCTGTTGCTGTACCAAGGATGTGAATTCTTTGTTGTAGGGAATCCAGGATACATCCACAAAGAACACTGCATAGGAAGGCCTAAAGCTGGCAAAGAGAGAGAGTCTCACTGTCCATCTCCATGCTTTTGCTAAATTTACTTGCTGCTTTTCAGCTTTTACATGTGTAAGCTGTACACTGTGGAGCTAGAGATTAGGCTGGAGTGCTCTCTGTAAATCTTGTAGAGAAAGGAAAGTTAAAACAGGCAGTTGGGTTTCTAAGGGATTTTCTGGGGAAGGTGGAGGTGTTTGGGAGCTAAGAGAATTTACTGAGGAAATGGGGCTGGATTTTAAGAAGGAGAATTTGCATTCAACATGGGCTTTAGTTTGTTTTCTGATTTCTGTTCTTTCCTCTTATTAAGGAAGTCCCTAAGGCTAGCCATTATATTCCTCTGGGTCCACTTTTAATTTGGCCTTTCCATAGGTACCCATAAAACACTTATTTGCAATGAGAGTTCTCTATTTTTTTTTCTTTCAAAAATAGCCAATTCAAGGCATCCATAGTCTGGCCATTGACAAGTAGGGTCTTATATAAATCTCATTAGTGACTCAAATCAATAAGCCATTATATACCTTAACTAGGATCCAAGAATCCTGCAATGCAGGACACCCAGGTTCAATCCCTAGGTCAGGAAGATCCCCTGGAGAAGGAAATGACAACCCACTCCAGAGTTCTTGCCTGGGAAATCCCATGGACAGAGGAACCTGGCAGGCTACAGTCCATGGAGTCTCAACGAGTTGGACATGACTTAGCGACTGAATGACAACAACAACAATATGGATCCAAGAGACATCTCAAAGGAAGAGTACAAAAGATACAGCCCTCACAAGATCCAGAAAGTTCACTCCTGGGTTAGCCTAAGAAAGTGAAGATTTTTGTTGTCACAGGTATGGACAGTGGTGTAGTGCAAACAGTGTCTTCAGCTGCCCACAAGAATGTGAGACACCTCCAATCACAGACCCACTAACCTGTGCCATTTGGTTGGTGCTACTGGAATGGGACTCTTCCAGTACTAACAAGGCAATGAAGTCTGAGACAACAAAGGCTCCCTGTGGATGAACACTGTCTAACAAATTCTCCTGAGAGCTGGCACAGAGGAACAAAGAGAATGCTGTTGTGACTTCATGTCTCAGAATCCCAGTCTGTTCGATTGACCACCAAAATGCAAGTTGGCACTTGCATCTTCCATCTCTGGTGGAAATCAGAGACAATGTTCTCACTCATCACAAACCCAAGCTATCAGGACATTGAACAAGACAAAAAGAAAATCTCATCTGGTCTTACACAAGGTACCTACAGCAAAGTTTGTCTAAACATATGTCGGTCTGGTGGGAACCATGAGCTTACCAATCTCTGAGGCCAGCTTGATCAACAGGGTTTTAGGGCTTATGGCTGTGTTCTACCCTACAGTTTGCCTCCTTATGACAAATCTCACATAACAACAACAACAAAACAGAGTCAAAGGAAAACAAAGACCATCTCGGGAGGAAGGAAAACAACAGTACTCATAACAAATCTTTACCAGAGTCAGTATAGTTGAGAAAGAACCTATAACAAATATTTTCTCCTGCTAATCTAAATTTAGAAAGAGAAAAGGACTATTATCATTCTTACTTCCACCAGAGCCTGCAGGCAGAGATTGGAGAGATTGTCATGGTAAGAACTCTTACCTTCTGTTGGTTCCTGTCAGAGGTCCCAGGATCTCTCAGCTGCAGCACCTCAAAACCAGCAGTGTCTGGCCAGTGGAGAGGCCCACACTAGGCACCAAAACTGTAGGAAAGGAAATATTTTTCATTTTTGCTTTCTAGGATCTTTGACTGGTCTAATAACCAAAACAGATTAACAAGAGCAAAACAAATTTTGTACGTATGGGATGCTCAAAGACAGGAGACCCAAAGACAGGCAATTGAGGTTTATATGTCATGCAGAGCTAAGGAGAAAGGGTAGAGGTCTGGGGCTTCAATGGGGAAGAAAACAATGTACAGGAAGATGAGAAGAGCAAATGTTTGCTAGACAGATTTTTGTCTGGCCGTACAGACAAGTCTTTCTGATATTAAATGTCATCGCTGACATTCACTAACTTCCTGCTGTGGGCCCTCTACCTATATTCTTTTCGGCAATTAAGGGAGAGGTAAAGCGCTTTCCCTGAGTCTGCAGGATCTCCATTGTTTTCATCTCAAAACAATCCACATGCTGAAGTGGCACATTTTGGGTCATATACACTAGTCCCCTTCATAGGCAAAGGAAATTAAAAAACCTCTCAAAAGCAAAAAACAAAACCCAAACATATATTATGGCTCAAGGATTCAGAAAACACATTAAAACAAAGATGAGATACAAGCTGAAAAGTGAAAGTCACTCAGTTGTGTCCAATTCTTTGCAACCCCATGGACTGTAGCCCACCAGACTCCTCTGGTCCATGGAATTCTGCAGGCAAGAATACTGGAGAGGGTAGTCATTCCCTTCTCCAGGGGATCTTCCTGACCCAGGGATTGAACCCACGTCTCCTGCATTGCAAGCGGATTATTTACCATCTGAGCCACCAGGGAAACACGAGATACAGGCTATGATCCATTAATTTAAACACTAATCTATAGTACTAGTAGGAACTTTGAGAAGGGTAAAAGGCAAAGAAGTCAGTACTCTTTTACATTACTTTTGGAAAGCAGTTTGAAAATAAATATGAATAATCACAAAGTTCTTTATTGCATTTGAACTGGAAATTCTATTTCTGGAAATTTATCCTAAAGAAATTTACATATATACACACACACACACACACACACACACACACACACACACACACACACATACACACAAGGAGATAATTTAAAACCTCTCAAAACTGTAAAGACCTCAATGTTAAATAGTAGAGTATGGCCAATGAAATATTATAAAGCCACTGAAAGCAATTGCTTTGAAAATTACAGCAACATGGGGGAAAACTTGTGATATAGTCCCAACTAATAATTTCCATGTGGCTGAAAATGTAAAGAGAAAAGAAAGGTTAGGGGGTGTGTGTGTGTTGGGAGGCATGAGAAAAGCTGTTGAAGACTCTTACAACCAATGAAAATGGGTCTTGAATGCAATGAGATTCAAAAAGAAGACATGCAGTGGTATTAATATATTTGGAGCCTGTATGAAAATTTGGTGTATCTTGCAGAAATATCAGTTTTATATAAATAGTATAAGGAAAAGGGTTATGTTCAATTGACAAGTAGAGTGCGGCATCCACATGCATCACAAAGACAAATCTTGAAACTTCAAAGAAAATTGAAGGCCTTCCCAACCACTGAGCTCATGGGAGTATGTGTTCATACTCTTTCTTAGGGAGAAATGTCTCAGCTATACCATTTAAGAAGTAAAACAGTCAGGAGAGTAGGAAGCCAGTGACAAACTTTAAGAAATCAAATAGGATGCTGAAACTTATGCTTCAAAAATATACTCAAGCAGTGTAGGTTAGGTAGAAGCTACATGTAGGCTCTCCAGTGAGGAGATTGTTGTAACTGTCCATTTAGAGATGGGGGACTTGAGCCAAGAAGGTGTGAGTGTAGTCATGAATGAGAAAAGATGAATGTGGGAGAGATGTCAAAGATGCAATTGTGATTTTTAATATGCAATTAGACGTAGGGGAGATAGCTGAGAGGAAATGATCTGACATAGCTTTGATGATGTTATTTTCCTGCTTGAAAGCTCCTGATCACTTTTTCTTTTCTGGCTTGTAGTAATAAGTTTATTTTTTTTGGTCATTTTATTTATTTAATTTTTTAAACCAACTTGTCTGCAAGAATCTATAAATCAGAGAAATCGGTGTTGGTCACATAATTGGCAAAGGTTCACATTTCCCATTTACCCATTTTCAATGACAGTTTAACCAAAGACAACAATGTTTGAGTAAATAGAATGTCTTAAACATTTCAGCAATGCCCTTTGAAATTTTCTTTGCAAGACTGAAGGAGGGTTGGTGTCTACCTCTTGCAAATACAGGATAGTTGTAGCAGCAGTATCCGTATTATCATCATTACTAATATTGCCAGTTAAGCTGTTTGGTCCAACCAGGATTACAAAGACAAATGGCATTTGGTGGCAGCAGTGTGCCAGGCTCAGTGAAAGATATGGGGTCTTAACAGATGAGCAAGGTATGGCCCACAACCTGTTAGTTCTGAGTTCTTTACCAGAACCTCCTGTCATTAAACAACTCCTGCAAATAGCTCATTGTCTCTGCTAATTCTATTATTAGCCTGACTGTAATCCAACTTCATGCACTTAAATAAACCAGAGAAGCGTGAAGAATAAAAATATAACAGGATAAAAGTTACTGAAAGTGTTTTTTGACTTATTTGAGAGTGTGTTTTTTAAATGCAGAGATTAATACTTTACATATTTCAACTTATAGGAGATTCTGCAATAGATATATTTTTTAATTTATTTATTTTAATTGGAGGCTAATTACTTTACAATATTGTATTTGTTTTTGCCATACATTGACAAGAATCAGCCATGGGTGTACATGTGTTCCCCATCCTGAACCCGCCTCTCACCTCCCTCCCCATCCCATCCCTCAGGGTCATCTCAGTGCACCAGCCCTGAGCACCCTGTGTCATGCATCGAACCTGGACTGGTGATCTGTTTCACATATGAAAATATACATGTTTCAATGCTATTCTCTCAAATTATCCCACTCTTGCCTTCTCCCACAGAGTCCAAAACACTGTTCTATACCTCTGTGTCTCTTTTGCTGTCTCTCATATAGGATCATCGTTACCATCTTTCTAAATTCCACATATATGCATTAGTATACTGTATTGGTGTTTTTTTATCGGACTTACTTCACTCTGTAGAATAGGCTCCAGTTTCATCCACCTCATTAGAACCGATTCAAATGTATTCTTTTTAATGGCTGAATAATATTCCATTGTGTATACATACCACAGCTTTCTTATCCATTCATCTGCCAATGGACATCTAGGTTGCTTCCATGTCCAGGCTATTATAAACAGTGCTGCGATGAACATTGGGGTACACGTGTCTTTTTCAATTCTGGTTTCCTCAGTGTGTATGCCCAGCAGTGGAATTGCTGGGTCATATGAGATGGTAGCTCATTGTGGTTTTGATTTGCATTTCTCTGATAATGAGTGATGTTGAGCATCTTTTCATGTGCTTGTTAGCCATCTATATGTCTTATTTGAAGAAATGCCTGTTTAATTCTTTGGCCCATTTTTTGATTGGGTGTTTTATTTTTCTGAAATTGAGCTGCAGGAGTTGTCTGTATATTTTTGAGATTAATTCTTTGTCAGTTGCTTCATTTGTTATTATTTTCTCCCATTCTGAAGGCTGTCTTTTCACCTTGCTTATAGTTTCCTTCATTGTGCAAAAACTTTTAAGTTTAATTAGGTCTCATTTGTTTATTTTTGCTTTTATTTCTGTTACTCTTGGGGGTGTGTCATAGAGGATCCTGCTGTGATTTATGTCAGAGAGTGTTTTGCCTATGTTTTCCTCTAGGAGATTTATAGTTTCTGGTCTTACATTTAGATCTTTAATCCATTTTGAGTTTATTTTTGTGTATGGTGTTAGAAAGTGTTCTAGTTTCATTCTTTTACAAGTGGTTGACCAGTTTTCCCAGCACCACTTGGTAAAGAGATTGTCTTTTCTCCATTGTATATTCTTGCCTCTTTGTTAAAGATAAGGTGTCCATAGGCGTGTCAATTTATCTCTGGACTTTCTATTTTGTTCCATTGATCTATATTTCTGTTTTTGTGCCAGTACCATACTGTCTTGATGACTGTAGCTTTGTAGTAGAGCCTGAAGTCAGGCAGGTTGATTCCTCCAGTTCCATTCTTCTTTCTCAAGATTGCTTTGGCTATTCGAGGTTTTTTTGTATTTCCATACAAATTGTGAAATTATTTGTTCTAGTTCTTTGAAAAATACCGTTGGTAGCTTGATAGGGATTGCATTGAATCCATAGATTGCTTTGGGTAGTACACTCATTTTCACTATATTGATTGTCCCAATCCACAAACATGGTATATTTCTCCATCTATTTGTGTCCTCTTTGATTTTTTTCGTCAGTGTTTTATAGCTTTGTATATATAGGTCTTTTGTTTCTTTAGGTAGTTATTCATAAGTATTTTATTTTTTTCATTGCAATGGTGAATGGAATTGTTTCTTTAATTTTTTTTTCTGTTTTCTCATTGTGAATGTATAGAAATGCAAGGGATTTCTGTGTGTTAATTTTATATCCTGCAACTTTACTATATTCATTGATTAGCTCTAGTAATTTTCCGGTGGAGTCTTTAGGGTTTTCTATGTAGAGGATCATGTCATCTGCAAACTGTGAGAATTTTACTTTTACTTTTCCAATCCGGATTCCATTTATTTCTTTTATTCTCTGATTTCTGTGGCCAAAACTTCCAAAACTATGTTGAATAGTAGTGGTGAGAGTGGGCACCCTTTTCTTGTTCCTGACTTTAGGGGAAAAGTTTTCAATTTTTCACCATTGAAGATAAAGTTTGCTGTGGGTTTTTCATATATAGCTTTTATTATATTGAGGTTTGTTCCTTCTATTCCTGTTTTCTGGAGGATTTTTATAATAAATCGGTGATGAATTTTGTCAAAGGCTTTCTCTGCATCTATTGAGATAATCATAACAGTTTTATCTTTCAATTTGTAAATTTGGTGTATTACATTGATTTGCGGATATTAAAGAATCCTTGCATCCCTGGGATAAAGCCCACTTGATCATGATATATGATATTTTTAATATGTTATTGGATTCTGTTTGCTAGGGTTGTGTTACACATTTTTGCATCTATGTTCATCAGTGATATTGGCCTGTAGTTTCCTTTTTTTGTGGCATCTTTGTCTGGTTTTGGTATTAGGGTGATGATGGCCTCATAGAATGAATTTGGGAGTTACCTTCCTCTTCAATTTGCTGGAAACGTTTGAGTAGGATAGGTATTATTTCTTCTCTAAATTTTTGGTAGAATTCAGCTGTGAAGCTATCTGGTCCTGGGCTTTTGTTTGCTGGAAGATTTCTGATGAAGTTGCAATTTCCATTTGCTTGTGATGGGTCTGTTAAGATTTTTTTATTTTCTTCCTGGTTCAGTTGTTTTTGGAAATTTATGGTTTTTCTAAGAATTTGTCCACTTTTTGTTCCTAGTTGTCTGTTTTATTGGCATATATTTTTTGCTTGATAGTAGTCTCTTTATAGAGATAGCTTATTTATTTGACTTTTTTTCTTGTTTCTTGAGGTAAGCCTGATTTCTGGCCCAGGATGTGATCTATCCTGGAGAAGATTCCGTGTGCACTTGAGAAAGGTGAAATTCATTGTTTTGGGATGAGATGTCCTATAGATATCAATTAGGTCTAAGTGGTCCATTGTATCATTTAAACTTTAAACAAGCCAGTAATCACACTCTTAAGTAAAAATGGGTTCTGAAGATTGGATTCTTAAAGGTACAACATTGATAACAAATACCAAAAAGCAAACATTAAAAATCTAGAGTAGAGGTTAGACTCTCAAACATACAATATAAAAAAAATCACAAAAATTATAAAAAATATGTATGAAGTTAGCTTTAAAAATAGGATCTTTTTCTTTACAATGTAATAGTAGGTTATAAAAATGAAAATTGAAGGAGTAATAGAGGACTTAAACATTAAAAAATTTAAAAATAATAACAGTAAAAATGTTTAAAGGAATTTCTCTGGAGCTGTGGTGGACAGTGGGGGGTCAATTCAGTTTCAGATATTTCCTTGTTCCACCTTATACTTCTCAAGATCTATAGACCCCTTCCAATGTAATCAGTGCTAACTATATGGTTTTAATCTGTTGCACCTGTCACTTCCAAAGTGGTTCCCTCTATTTATTTTGGCTTCTTCTGTTTGCAAGTCTCTTCAGTGTCTAATTTCCACCCTGACACAAGGGGGCGAAGGTGGTTACTTATTTAGGCTCACTTGTTCAGTTGTGCTGTGGGGAGGGAGAAACACTGCAAACCAGTATCACTGGTGTGTGTGGGGAGTGCTTGCAGTGTCTCGGCCACACTGGGTTTGCCCCCGCTCATGGCGTGTGTGCTTTCCTGGTTTACACTGCTCAGGCTCCAGGTTGCTCTGCAGGGGAACTGTCTAAAGTGGGCCCCGGGTTGCGTGCACTTCCCAGGTCTACCCCGCTCAAGTTCAGGATCTTGGGTACTCCACAAAGGCGCAGACTCTGTTGGGCCTGAGTTTTGTGCCCTTCCCAGGTCCGAGCAGCTCAGGTGACCAGGTGCTTGGCGAGCGCACACTCCCCAGGTGCGGTGCGTCTTATCACCTCCCCAGTCCCAGCCACTCGGTTTCCTGGGTGCGCAGTGGGAGCGCCATCTCAGGTGTGCCATGTGTCTCCCTTGGGGAGCTGATCTCTGGCTGCGACCATCCTGGCGGATGTCAACCGTCCAGGATCCCTGGAAGCCTTGGTTAGCAACTGGGAGCCTGCTCACAGTTTGGTAGAGGATGCCATCTCTGGGGCCGAGTTTGCCCCTTGCCTTCCAGCTCTGGCTGTTGCCCACCTGCTTCCCTGCCTCTGGCCGGGTCTGAAGCCGGCTAGCTCTCCTCTGGTATTTGCTCAGCCCTTTGTTCTGTGAGCTGGCCTGGCAGTGCCTTAGGTTAGGGCTTTTTGTGGGAAAGTTCTCTCTCTCTCCTTTTCTCTCTCTCTCTCTGGCTATCCCACAGTTTGGGTTGCTATCTCAGGTTAGCTCCCTCAGATTGCCCTCAAGGCATTCAGGCCCAGTCCTTACCCTAAGCAATGCAGCCTGCGCCTCCCTATTCCGCCCCCACTTGCTGGTGGTGGATGTGAGCGTCTGGGCTACTTCTCCGCTGGGAGTTGCTGTTAGGCACGTAATCTGTGGGTTTTATTTATTTATTTATTTTTCCTCCCAATTATGTTGCCCTCTGAGATTCCAAAACTCCTCATCGGTGAGAGGGATTCATGGTCTTTGCAAACTTCTCCTATTTTATGACTCCCTTCCCTGGACGAATCTCTGTCCCTAACTCTTTTCCCTCTCCTTTTATCTTTTATATTTTGTCCTGCTAAGCTGCTAAGTTGCTTCAGTCGTGTCCGACTCTGTGCGACCCCACAGACGGCAGCCCACCAGGCTCTGCCATCCCTGGGATTCTCCAGGCAAGAATACTGGACTGGGTTGCCATTTCCTTCTCCAGTGCATGAAAGGGAAAAGTGAAAGTGAAGTCGCTCAGTCGTGTCCGACTCTTCCCGACCTCATGGACTGTAGCCTACCAGGCTCCTCCGTCCATGGGATTTTCTAGGCAAGAGTACTGGAGTGGGGTGCCATATTTTGTCCTACTTCCTTTCAAAGACAATGGGCCTCCTTTCTGGGTGCCTGGTGTCCTCTGCTAGCATTCAGAAGTTGTTTTGTGGAATTTGTTCAGCGTTCACATGTTCTTTCAATGAATTTGTGGGGGAGAAAATGGTCTCTCCATCCTATTCTTGATATTTAAGACTGTTTCTCCAGTAATACATTTAAAACATTGAGCCTGGCACTCAAGACTTACAAAGTTAGAGCCCTAACACACCTTTCTTTTTGTATCTGACTTACAGTGTTGGTAGCCATGTGTCCTTGCCATTTTGCAAATAGCCCTGGCCTGTTCATGCCATTCTATATGCTTGGGATTTCTCTCACGTGTCTACTTGGCCAGGCTGCACAATCTACTTCAGGGAGCCTGCTCCTCTGTGAAGACACTCTAATCAGCCCCGAGCTGTGAGCTCGCATTTCGGGGAACATTTAAAGCCCTGGAACCTCATTTCCTTTGTGTCACACACCACATCCTCGTCTCAGTGGGGAGACCAGTTATCCTAGTTATCCTCATATCCTGGGAGTCAGATCAAAGCAGTGCTCAAAATTCTGTCGTGGTTTCCACCTCACTGAGCTAAATGCAGAAGTCCCTAAAAATCCCCATCTCAGTGTTTCTCAATCAACTCCATCTACATATTTGATTCCCATTGAAAACTAATTTTAAAAAATCCATGTCCAGGCTGGACTCCAGGTGAATCCAATCCTCAGGCTTGCTATTTTCTGAACCTCCCCAGGTCATTCTACAGTGAAGTCAGGGTTGATTGAGAGCCACTGGGCTAGTCTGAGGTGAAGCCGTAGAAACAGATGAACAGTTGCGTGCTCACTTCATGGACTAGAGGACCACTCTGGACCATAGGTGGCCTCTTTCTGAGCCATGAACACCTTTTTATAGTACCTGCCTCAAGCTCAAGCTTATCCACACAAACAAATCAATATGCATGAGTTTACTTAGAAGATGGTCACCCTCAGAAATTGTCAGTTTCTGCCACTTGGAAACATATTTTTTCCTCTGAGGAAAATTATGAACATAGCTTGGTCAACAGAAAAACATAATCTTTTTTAAAATAAATATTTGATTCAAGTTTATCAAAACTGCAGTTGACAGAAAGCCACCTTTGTGAGAGTTAGCAAGTACATTGTAGAACCAACTCCAAATGCCCTGGGTGTGGTGCCCTGCCCGCCTGGGGAGGGCCTCATGGTGCATATGCAGCTGGCACTGTTACCCTCCCATGCTGCCCATCTGGTCTCTGTGGTTCAGGGGTGCTTCAGCCTCATCCCTATACTCTGGAATTCTCTCAGTAATGTCTTGTCTATGAAGAGCTGTTGGTTGTTCTTCTTGGGAAGGGAGTGGAGTCAGGAAGAACCTATGTCACCATTTTATGATGTCACTCCTAGAATAGAATCCAACTGACAAAATGAAGCTATGAAATGAATCTAAAGAAATGCAGTAGAATTATAGAAACACAAGCCAAACTATATCCGAGGTTTGATATAGAAGCAGCACACAGAAGAGGTATTTAGGGTGATGACTATGAGTCAAGAGTGTGGCAGTTTTTAAACCTGAGCATTCATTAGAATCACCAGAAGGGCTTGGCAAAACAGTCTGCTGGCTTCCCCCTTCTCTGATTCAATAGGTCTGGGGTCCAGTCTGAAAATTCATATTCTAACAAGCTCCCAGGTGAAGCTGATCTTTAGGCTGCCAGTCCAGAGACAGCTGCTTGAGAATCACTAGTGTAGTATGAAGTTCAAACAAGATTACTAGAAGTTTAAGTGGTAGAACCAAAATTTGTGCAATGAAATAGGTAATACTGTTAAGTATTCTCCATCAGCTCTTCTAGGCATCTGTGCAATGCATGCCATAACCAGCAAGACGACCAGAGAACAGAACTGGAGAAAGGACATGTGACAGGGTCACATGAGGAACTTGGGAAGGAATAGAACTAATTTGGAGAAGATGAGATTTAGATAGGACACAATGACATTGTTCTTTTCAACTCTAAAGGGCTGTTACATGGACAAGAGAGGTTTGCTCTGGATAGAGCTAGTATCCATGGCTGTCCATCTTAGGAGACAGACGTCATTCAGAATTAAGGCAGATATTTCTAATAGATGGAGCTGTCCAGTGTTACACTGAGCTGCTTCCCAAAGTGTTGAGCTCCTATGAGTCAAGATTTTCAAGCACAGACCAAAAGGGATTCAAGCATCATATATGGGATAGGGAATAAATGGTCTCTGAGGCACTTTCAAAACTGAGAAATCCTATGAATATGTGGATATAGTTACCGTTAGTTATATATAGTCTGCCAACATAAAACTAATACATTTGAAAAACAAGGGAAAATTGAATGACAGTATCCAAAACGTATCTCCAAATAGTGGTTGAAAACCTAAGACTAGGATTATTTAAGAAGTCTATGTGTGTTAGTTGCTCAGTTGTGTCTGACTCTCTGCAACCTTTATGGACCATAGTCCGCCAGGCTCCTCTATCCATAGGATTCCCCAGGTAAGAATACTGGAGTGGGTTGCCACTTCCTCCTCCAGGGGATCTTCCTGATTCAGGGATTGAACCCATGTCTCTTATGTCTCCTGCGTTGGCAGGTGGGTTCGTTCCCACTACCATCACCTTATCCAATGCAGTTTGATCATGAAGGGAGGAAATGTTTATAATAAGAGGTATTGAGGCAAAACCCAGACAGACTGCAAGGAAAGAAAGGTAAACGGAGGTACACTTGATTATGGCAAAGTGCATGGGGAAGTTAGACTAAGAGCAGGCAAGAAAGAAAGACAGATAAACATTCATACTTTCCATGGAAATTTACCATGCACAGCAAATATTTTATCTCTATTTTGACATCTAATATTACCTGCAGTTATGTAAGAGCCCATATTTTATGTGAAAGATTTGGGAATTGATTAGAGTTAAGAAAACACATGAGGATTGTAGGTCATATAAATATATGTGTTATCAGTGCTGAAGTAGTAAATCCATCTGGGGAGGGGGAAGCAAAAACATAAGGAGCATGAGATAGAAGAATGTCACTGCAAAAATACTATCTGACTAATCTAGACACCCAGCTCTGAGTGGATGACAAGGACCTGGGGACAGATGGTCCCTAAGGATGTCCTGGACAAAGCGGTGGTTTGATACTGTCAACTTCGAATGGGCAGTTGCCCTCTACTTCTACAAAGATTAAATCACATGCTGCTGCAGCTGCTGATTTTCAACAACCCCTGAAAGGAGTTCATGGTGGAAATCAGGAAACAGGCATTCTTCTCTGGGTAAAACTAGCAGGACAGGTCTTCAGACAGTTAGATATTTTTAGGAGCCAATTTTATGAGCCCGATTAATATATCTCCACATATCTAGAAAAGTACTAAGATCCTTCCTGGTGAAGACTGCTCCCTGTGACTAGCAGAAGTGAAGTGAAGTAAAGTAAAATTCACTCAGTCATGTCCGACTCTTTGCAACCCCATGGACTACACAGTTCATGGAATTCTCCAGGCCAGGATACTAGAATGGGTAGCCTTTTCCTTCTCCAGAGGATCTTCCCAACCCAGGGATCAAACCCAGGTCTCCCATATTGCAGGCAGATTCTTTACCAGTTGAGCCGCAAGGGAAGCCCAAGAATACTGAAGTGGGTAGCCTATCCCTTCTCTAACTGATCTTCCCAACCCAGGAATCAAACCGGGGTCTCCTGCATTGCAGGTGGATTCTTTACCAACTGAGCTATCAGGGAAGCCCTGTGACTAACAGAAACCTTCTACAAAAACATGCACTTGACTGCATGTACTTCCCCCTTCACCAAAATCACGTACATACTGACTTTCCCCCCTACCTCTTTGGAGCAGCTTCTCCGAGTTATCTGAGATTCTCTCTCTTAGGCTACTGTCCTCATTTTGCTCCTGTAAAACTTGACTAGCAACTCTCATGTTGTGCATTTTTTTTAAGTCAACAACACCACAGTATTTTTGTGATTCAAAGGTAAACTCTTTGCCCTCTTCCTATACTTGGCCTTTTAGTTCTCTCTCTTCCTGTTCCCCTCTGATCTATACTGAGAAAAAATTGTGATATCAGCCACTTCTACTCCATTTTGAGTGAGGGAATGTGAATGTGTTGTGATACACAATCATGTATTTCCATTATAAACTTTATACCATTATTAACAGACTTCAGGGACTCCCCTGATGGTCCAGTGGTTGAGAAGCTACACTTCCAATCCAGGAGGCCCAGGTTCGATCCCTGGTCAGGGAACTAGATCCCACATGCTGCAATTAAGAGCTGTTGAAACCAAATAAATAAATACTTGGGGGCATCCCAGGGGTGGTGCAGTGGTAAAGAATCCACCTGCCAATGCAGGAGCCACAAGAGATGCAGGTTCAATCCCAGGGCTGGGAAGATCCCCTGGAGAAGGAAATGGCAACCCCTCTCTAGTATTCCTGCCTGGGAAATCCCATGAACAGAGGAGCCTGGTAGGCTTCAGACCATGGAGTCACAAAAGAGTTGGACACAACTAAGCAGACACACACAACAGACTTTAAGGCACCAAGGATAAATATGTGAAGATCTGGGGCAGAAGGAAGTCTTTCCTCATGTCAGCTCCAACATGTTGTAAATCATGCAAATTTGGAAAATAATATGAACATTGGGTGTTACATGATCTGGAATAAAATCTAAGAATACATGTAAGTGTCATTTCTCAGGGGCAAAAGATGTTATTTCAATTATTAAATGAAGTATTTGGATTCAGTTGGCTAGCTAGCCCAATTGTTGCTGAGGTCATTGTGGTAGGTCAGTATAAAGACTTCAGCTCTTATGTATGGCAATAAGAACTAGACTGTTAGAGCTGGAAGGGCCATTAGAAACCAGCTAAGCTACAATCCTCATTCTCTGGATGTTGAAAATAGAAGCTTCATGGCTGGGAAAGAATTGCTAAATTCAGAGGATGAATGAGTAGAAGCGCTGGAATATGAAGGCCGTGTTGTGCTAACTTGGTCACACCTGCATTCTCAAATGTCACCCATATCCGTGACCAACCCTCCTGTTCTGCCCAAAACTTTCTCAGCTTTAACACTGAAAGTCCTGTGTCTGGGGAACCAGTCCAGGCAAACTGGAATGACTGGCTACCCTACCTGACCAGTTATTTTGAAAACACACGCCAACTGACCAAAGAAGATCTGTATAGACGTGCCTCACAAAATGTATTACCAGTGCCAAACTGGTACTTGGTCAGGAGCTCATCACATCACCTTCTTGATCTTCCTCCCCCTCCTCTCTCTTCTTCTTTCTGCTTAAAATCTACGTATTTAACAATTTACATTTTTTTAAGAATAAAAGTTAATAGTATGTGCCATGCATTGTACTGAATGTAGAGAATTCAGCAGCGAACATCAGAAAATCCCTGACCTCATGGAGCTTACATACTGGTTGAAGAGAGAAACAAACAAACAAAAAACCCAAATAACCTAGTGAGATAGATCATATGTCAGCAGGTGATCAGTGATAATAGAGAAAACTGAAGCAGGACAGCAAGGGGTAGAGTTGTCTTTGTGGGATGCTGCATCTTTAGGTATGGTTGCCAGGGAAGGGCTCTCTGATGAGATGTGACTTGATAATTTACAAAGTCATTTCCTACAGTATTTCAATTATACAGGCATTTTCAAAGAGCACTATTATCAGATTAATCTTCAGTTTATGCACTCATTTAATTTGCAAGAGTCCTTCACTGCAGCGGCCGAATGTTGTAATTCCTCCCCTGAGTTTCTACAACTGCTCTTCCAGTAGTGGCCTTTGTTCTCTGAGGGTCTTCCAGAAGAATATCTGAGAGCTTTTGAACATCCCAATGGGCCCTGACAGTCACAGTACGAACATTACCAAGGTCTTTCAAAACTATAATTTGTGTCTATGTTTCCAGATGTTATGGAAAAATGAAAATAAAGCTCTACTGAATGACAGCACCTAACAAGGTGTCTCAGGACACAGTATATAGTCAACAAATATCTGTGGAATGAATGAACGGATTTACAGAAACTCAAAACGAAAGCCTTTGATCTTGATTCAAATATCACTTTCTCAGTGAAGCCTGCAATGATTTCCAGACTTAGAACAGCAACCCCTCTCCTACACTATCCTTCTCAGATAGTTTTTCTCCATAGAACCTGCTATCTTAACTCCTTCATACACTACTTATTTATTTTATTCTCTTCCTCCTCTCATTACAATGGAAATCTCTTGAGGGCAAAATTATTATTTTTTATTCACTGATATATCATCAAGCCCCAAGAATGATGCCTAGAAAACAGGTGCTCCAAAATATTCCATGTGTAAAAGAATCCATGACTTGCTCTCAAATCCATCCCTGTTTCTCTAAATCAACTGCCAGCAGTTTCACACTCTCTCCCATGGACTACTATGTCCTCCTAATCGATCCCTCTACCACCTCTCCAAAAGAGCTTCTACATGACAGTCAAAATGATCCTTCTGAACTGATGGCTCTATTATGCTATTTTGAGACTTAAAATTCTCAGGGTAATGTCCAAACTCCTCCTAATCTATAGGAACCCAACTTGAGATTGTTTCTACTTCTCTTTTCAGCTATATTTTCCCTCCTTTACTTGGTGGCTGGTGGTTTAATCGCTAAGTCATGTCTTACTCTTGCGACCCCACAGACTGTAGCCCCCAGGTTCCTGTGTCCATGGGATTCTTCAGGCAAGAATACTTGAGTGGGTTGCCATTTCCTTCTCCAGGGGGTCTTCCCAACCCAGAAACTGAACCCAGGTCTCCTGCATTCCAGACAGATTCTTTACCAGCTGAGCTACAAGGGAAGCTGTATTTCCCCTTCTTTACTTACACATGCTTTAAACTCCATTTCTTATGACCTAAGCCAGCATAATGTGTATAAGGCATTCCCAGAGTAAATTGCAACTCCATTATTCCATTTTTCTCACACTATCCATAAACCTTGAAAGTATCCTTTTGCACACCCCATGTCTAATCCAGCAACAGATCCTGCTGCTTCTGCCTTTAACATATACCCAAATCTAACCACATCTCAATGCCTCCACTGTGAGCACTCTGGACAATGTCACCTCCACCATCTCTTTCTGCTTCCAGTCCTCTTGCCTTGACAGCCTGTTATCCACACAGTGGCCAAGGTCACCTTTCATGGTATAACTTAGAAATGCTCTTCCCTTGCTCTTAACTCTCTAATAGCAACCATCTTACTTCGAATAAAACCCAAAGTCCTTACCATGGCCTGTAAAGCCCTTTGTGGCCTGATCCCTGTCTAATCTCTGACATCACTGTCTGCCACCCTCTCTCTTCCTAACTGAGTTCCACTCACACTGGCACCTACATTGTCATAGATCTTCATGCTATTTCCGCCTCAGGGCCCTGAACTTCCTGGCTGTTCCCTCTACATTGTACGCTCTCTACTTCATTTGAGCTTCTGCTCAAATGTCACCATCTTAGTAACAACACTTTAAAAGGCCCCTTCCCAATCTCCCCCCTTTAATCTGCTTTATTTTTCTTCATAGTACTTACTACCATCAGACATTGTAAGTTTATTCACTTATTTGTTTAATTGTCCAGTTCCCATGCTGAAATCCAAGCTCTATCAGGGAAGGGGCTTTATTTTGTTCCCTACTTGATCCTTGAGTACCTGGAAGAGTGGCTAGAACACAGCAGGGAGTAGGCAATCAGAAAATATTTGTTCAGTGAATGAAGACTCTCTTTGCATATGTTATTTTCTCAGACTAAAAAGCCTTTCTTCACCTTTGGTGAAACAGGTAAAGCATTTCTCAAGGCCTAACTCAATCGTTTCTTCTTCTGCGAGGTACCTCAGAACCCCCCTCTCCAGCCTACTCCACCTTGGGAAAAATAAACTCAGGAAAATCTTTTCTCTGATTTGCCTTGGTAGTTCACCCATCTACTTACAGCAGTCAATCTACTGTATTATAATATTTTCTTTCTTTCTTAATCTGAGCCACTTGCTCCCATCCCAGTCTGATAGCCCCTTTAGGAGGGTGAATATATAGAATATTTTTTTTATAGTCACCCATTTCCTCTGTTTCTGGATACTGTTCATGGGGTTCTCGAGGCAAGAATACTGGAGTGACTCGCCATTCCCTTGTCCAGTGGTCCACACTTTGCCATAGCTTCATTGTGTTACACATGCCCCTTCGCCACAAGAAGGCTGTGATTCATGTGATCATTTTGGTTAGCTTTCTGTGATTGTGGTTTTCATTCTGGAGGCTATGGAATTATTGCTCTTGCTTCTTCTGTCTGCCCTCTGAAGGATGAGGATAAGAGCTTCCTGATGGGAGGGACTGGCTGTGGGGAAAACTGGGTCTTGCTCTGGTGGGCATTTCCTCTGCTGAAGAATCTGCCTGCCAATGCAGGAGACTCAGGTTCGATCTCTGGGTCAGGAAGATCTCCTGAGGAAGGAAATGGCAACCTACTATAGTATTCTTGCCTGGAGAATCCCATTGATAGAGGAGCCTGTTGGGCTTCGGTCCATAGAGTTACAAAGAATCGACATGGCTTAGTGAGTAAAACAACAACAGTGACTTTTCTTCTGCAGGATTGACTAGATAAATTTTTTAAAAGTGAAAGTGAAATTAAGGGCCACTCAGTCGTGTCCAACTCTTTGCGACCCCATGGACTGTCCATGGAATTCTCCAGGCCAGAATACTGAAGTGGATAGCCTTTTCTGTCTCCAGGGGATCTTCCCAACCCAGGGATTGAACCCAGGTCTCCCACATTGCAGGCAGATTCTTTACCAGCTGAGCCACAAGGGAAGCCCAAATAATTTTTAAAGTCCCATGTAAAACGAAAATGTGAAAATGAATTCAAGATGGCAATAGTGGAACTTAAACCATGCATGAGATCCTTCTATGCATGGGGCCAAGTGTGACTACACAGATGACACACTCTTGGGGCTGGCCCTGCTCATCTGGCAATCATCTTTCTTTCCATCTCCTATTCACAAGCCAGTGCTTCTCTGAAGCCTTCCCTGCCTCCATTCCAAACACTCCAGATAGAGGTAGTTGTGTCTCCTGAAATATTTTCACAACTCTCAATGCTTACCATTTTTATTCTTTTGTTATTTCTTTTTTATTATTTATTTATTTTAATTGGAGGCTAATTACAATATTGTATTGGTTTTGCCATACATTGACATGAATCTGCCATGGGTGCACATGTGTTCCCCCTCCCCATCCCATCCCTCTGGGTCATCCCAGTGCACCAGCCTTGAGCACCCTGTCTCGTGCATCAAACCTGGACTGGTGATCTGTTTCACATATGATAATATACATGTTTCAATGCTATTCTCTCAGATCATCCCACCCTCACCTTCTCCCACAGAGCCCAAAAGACTGTTCTATACATCTGTGTCTCTTTTCATGTCTTGCATATAGGGTTATCATTACTGCCTTTATAAATTCCATATATATGCATTAGTATACTGTATTGGTATTTTTCTTTCTGACTTACTTCACTCTGTAGAATAGGCTCCAGTTTCATCCACCTCATTAGAACTGATTCAAATGTATTCTTTTTAATGGCTGAGTAATATTCCATTGTGTATATGTACCACAGCTTCCTTATCCATTCGTCTGCTGATGGACATCTAGGTTGCTTCCATGTCCAGGCTATTATAAACAGTGCTGCGATGAACATTGGGGTACACATGTCTCTTTCAATTCTGGTTTCCTCAGTGTGTATGCCCAGCAGTGGGATTGCTGGGTCATATGGCAGTTCTATTTCAAGTTTTCTAAAGAATCTCCATACTGTTCTCCATAGTGGCTGTACTAGTTTGCATTCCCACCAACAATGTAAGAGGGTTCCCTTTTCTCCACACCCTTCCCAGTATTTGTTGTTTGTAGATTTTTGGATAGCAGCCATTCTGATTGGCATGAGATGGTACCTCACTGTGGTTTTGATTTGCATTTCTCTGATAATGAGTGATGTTGAGCATCTTTTCATGTGTTTGTTAGCTAAATAATTTCACAATTTGTATGGAAATACAAAAAATCTTGAATAGCCAAAGCAATCTTGAGAAAGAAGAATGGAACTGGAGGAATCAACTTGCCTGACTTCAGGCTCTACTACAAAGCTACAGTCATCAAGACAGTATGGTTCTGGCACAAAGACAGAAATATAGAACAACGGAAGAAAACTAAAAGCCCAGAGATAAATCCACGAATCTATGGACACCTTATTTTTGACAAAGGAGGCAAGAATATACAAAGGAGAAAAGACAATCTCTTTAAACAGGTGGTGCTGGGAAAACTGGTCAACAACTTGTAAAAGAATGAAACCAGAATAGTTTCTAACACCATACACAAAAACAAACTCAAAACGGATTAAAGATCTAAATGTAAGACCAGAAACTTTAAAAACTCCTAGAGGAAAACATAGGCAAAACACTCTCTGACATAAATCACAGCAGGATCCTCTATGACCCATCTCCCAGAGTAATAGAAATAAAAGCAAAAATAGACAAATGGGACCTAATTAAATTTAAAAGCTTTTGCACAATGAAGGAAACTATAAGCAAAGTGAAACGACAGCCTTCAGAGTGGGAGAAAATAATAGCAAATGAAGCAACTGACAAACAATTAATCTCAAAAATATACAAGCAACCCCTGCAGCTCAATTCCAGAAAAATAAATGACACAATCAAAAAATGGGCCAAAGAACTGAACAGATACCTCTCCAAGGAAGACACACAGATGGCTATCAATGCTTACCTTTATGATCATTTATACCACATTGCAAGTTTTTGTTTAGTTATCATTCCTGTGATTGATCATTCCATATCAACCTACTGTGAGTTCGACCAGACATCACCTTTGACTCGTTTACCACTGAGCCCGACAGTTTGGGTGCTCAATAAATGCTTATTCATCAAATGAGGGTCCACTGAAAACCCTAACTTTCTACTGTAATTCATATGAAAAGAAATTTTCCAAATTTATATGCAAACAACTCGAAACCACTCCTCTAAAAATGCTGGACCTGGAGTGCTTGATGTAAAGAACCACACTTTAAAAAAGACATTTTTTTCTTTCTTCACCCCAGCATTCTGAAGATAAGACACAGAGCCTTTGAACTTTGTGGATTTCAGATGAACTGGGTCTGTGCCGTATGTATGTACTTTGATGAATTTTAAAATGGCATCCTCTAAAATATTGACATGCAACATTTGGAATGGGAATTGAAAAGTAATTTATAAAGAAAGCAAGTCAAGTCTATTCCCCACTGATTTTTAATGCTGTTTTGACTCCCTTGGCAGTCTCTAACACATTAACTTCTATCTTTTCATTTCCCTTTAAGTATGTGTTCTCATCCCTGTTTTCAGTGAATCACAAGAGAAAATTTTCTAGTCTCCTATAGTTTTATTGTCTGGTAAAATAACTGCCCTGAACATAATTGCATTATTTTCTTAAAGGTAAACAGTTGTTAAAATTCAGAATCTAATTGGATAATTAAAATTTCAAGAAAGCATGATAGCAATTTCCTTTGTATAAACTTGTCTTTAAAATGATGCTCCCCAATCTTATTTTTACTGTGCATGGCATTTGGTTCTAGGCAGAGCCACTATTATGAGTTGTTAGTTTACACAGAATTGTAGTGAAATGCTTGGTCTCCCAAGAACATTATTAATTCATAATGCAGCCTCACTGAGTTCCTCCAAGTGCATTCTCAGTTGAAACCTGGAGCCTTGTGAAAACCTGCGAGATAATGAGAACCTTCTGCTGTCGCCACTAACTGAACCTCTTTGCACACGTCTAAAAATTGTGTTACTCTGGTTTTGTTATTTTGAAGCTCTAGGGTTTAATTATCTGTTACAACAGCTAGATTAATAATTCAGAAATTTATCTAAACAGTTTACATCTCACTTCATGAAAACACTGAATAACAGTTTCTCTCTCTCTCTCTCTTTTTTTTTTTTTTAATGGCACGGCTTGCAGGATCTTAGTTCCCCACTAGGGATTAAACCTGAGCTTTGACAGTAAAATCACCAAGTCTTAACCAACTGGATCACCAGGAAGTCCCAGAATAACAGGTTCTTACCGTTGAACTGACCCATTCTATTCTAATTTTCCATAAAGACAAGGATGGGTCTTCTATAGCATCCAGAGAGATAGAAAAGAACCGGCCTTGGACAAGGAAATGGAAACCCACTCCAGTACTCTTCCCTGGAAAATCCCATGGACAAAGGAGCCTGGTGGGCTACAGTCCATGGGGTCACAAAGAGTCAGACAGGACTGAGTGTGTGTGCATGTGTGCGCACATGCACACACACACACACACACACACACACACACACACAACTTCTGGACATTAGCTTATCTGACCTCCAGGAGACTAAGAGCCTGAGGTTGAAACTTGCAAGGCAACTGCCCAAGTGAACTCTGAACTTCACTAGCTAGCTCCTCTGTAGGCAGAGTGTGGTGAAATAGACATTGGAAGAGAGAACAGTGCTGTCATTCTTGTCTGAGGTTGTACTCGAAATCCTCTTTCATAAGAAAGACCTGATTTTGAAGAACTTCTTAAATGTGATTGTGTTGAGTTCATTGATGTTAGCATCCTCTTTGTTGTGATCAGTAGAACTGATTAGAGAATTGTATCATCACTGTGTAATAAGAACTGGACACCACTGCTTGCCATCTTTTCCTCTTGTCATCATATGTGTGGGAGTTGGGGAAGAAGGAATCCATTCCAGATTCATGAATAAATGATTATTAAAATTCTGCCCTGAATAAACTGCAAAAAAAAAAAAGAAAAGAAAAGAACTGGCCTAATCTAAAAATAAAAGGTTATCATTAAAAATCTATTATTATTAATGATGTAACATCTGAAGCATTCTCCTTAAAATCTAGAAAGAGACAAGGAGGTTCACTCTTAGCACTTTTATTCTAACACGTACTGTAGGGTCCAGTCAGTACAGGAAGACAGTAATCACCATTGCAAGAATTAAAGAGGAAGAAACAGAACTGTCATTATTTATAAATGATACAGTTTACCATGTACAAAGGAAAGCAAAAATTACCTCAAATTATGAGAAATAATAAGAATTTAGTATGGAGACATTATGTAAAATCAATATGTAATTTTAACAAGAACTATATGCATTTACATAATATTTATTCTGAGTCAGGTTATATCATAAGCACTCTGATTATATTAGCTAACTTTAATACAACAACCCTACCAGATATTCCTATTTAAAACTTTAGGAAACTGAGGCACAGAGAATTGTAGTAATTAAAACAGATTTACACAATAACAGTGCCAGAGCCAGGATTCAAACCTAAGTAAGTTACTTCCAGTAAGCGAGCTCATAGTGACTGTGCTATATTCAATTACACTGCTATATACTTGGAGCAGAATTAGAACGTATAGTTTTAAGGGATGTGCTCCATAACATCAACAAAATAGAAACCTCCTCAGAATAAATCTATCAAAGTACAACCAAGACTTGTATGGAGAAAATTGTAAAATGGCTCTGAAATACATTAATAAGAAGAGCTAAATAATTGGAGACATGTACCATGTTCATGGAAAAGATGGTATGTTTTATTAAATACCAATTAAAGTCCCAACAAGGCTCTTCAAAAAAATTGGCAATCTGATTCTAAAAATTTGTATGAAAAAACAAAAGACAAACAATGTTTAAGACGCTACTGAAGAAGCAAAATAAGGTAGATTTGCTATTAAGCAATAGCTATTAAGGCAATCTAGACTGCCAAAAGAAATATCAACAACCTCAGTTATGCAAATGATATCACTCTAATGGCAGAAAGTGAAGAGGAACTAAAGAGACTCTTGATGAAGGTGAAAGAAGAGAGTGTGAAAAAGTTGGTTTAAACTGCAACATTCAAAAAACTAAGATCATGGCATCTGGTCCCATCACTTCATGGCAAATAGATGGGGGAAAACGTGGAAACAGTGACAGATTTTTATTTTCTTGGGCTCCAAAAATCACTGTAGATGGTGGCTGCAGCCATGAAATTAAAATTTTCTTTCTCCTTGGAAGGCAAGCTATGACAAATCTAGACAACATGTTAAAAAGCAGAGACATCACTTTGCCGACACAGGTCCATATAGTCAAAGCTATGGCTTTTTCAGTAGTCATGTACAGATGTGGGAGTTGGACCATAAAGAAGTTTGAGCGCTGAAAAATTGATGCTCTCAAACTGTGGTGTTGGAGAAAACTCTTGAGAGTTCCTTGGACAGCAAGGAGGTCAAACCAGTCAATGCTAAAGTACATCAACCCTGAATATTCATTGGAAGGACTGATGCTGAAGCTGAAGCTCCAATACTTTGGCCACCTGACGCGAAGAGCTGACTCATTGGGAAAGACCCTGACACCAGGAAAGATTAAAGGCATGAGGAGAAGGGGATGACAGAGGATGAGATGGTTGAATGGCATCACTGACTCAGTGGACATGAGTTTGAGCAAGTTCCGGGAGTTGGTGATGGACAGGGAAGCCTGGCGTGCTGCAGCCCATGTGGTCACAAAGAGTCGGGCATGACTTAGCGACTGAACAACAACAGCAACAACATTAAGGCTTGTGGTATGGGCAGAGAGAGAGAGACAGACAGAGAGAGACACAGAGAGATTGGCTCATGCAAGAAGAACATAAAAGCCCAGAAGAAGACCTGCTGCCACCTCACTTCAAAGCTTTTACACGTGTGCTCTTCCCTCTACCTGGAAGGTTCTCTCCACTGTGATATTGTCACAGCTTATTTTCCTGTCATCTTCAGGTCTTTCCTCACGTGTCACTTTCTCTGTGAGACCTTTCCTGACTGCCCTAAACAAAGTTCACCTTTCCCTTGCTTAGTGTCTCCCTTCTCTGCTTCACCTTGTCCATAGCACTTATCACAAAATGCCATACTATGTGTTTAACTAATTTGTTTTACTTGCTTTCATCCTGAAAAATAATGTGAGCTGCGTGAGAGCAAGGCTCTGTATCTCTCTTATTCACTTCTGTATTGTGAGTACTTAGAACAGTGTTTGGCACAGAGTGGCAAATAGTTACTGAGGCAATGGAGTGAGTGAATTTCCTGATTACTTTATAAAGCTTCCAGTCTGCCTCAAACAATACACCAATCCTGCTCTTGAAAATGATACCAAAAATTCTTCAAAGCAACCATGCATAGATAATTTCTCAGGATTTTGCCTTGTAGTTTGTTAAAATTGTTGATGATGTACTTTTTTTTGAAAGAGTGGGGTGTAGGGGTGGAAATTTTTCCCTTCTTCTGGTCTAATAATCAAATTGACAGATTAATAGGAGTCAAAGTAACTTAGTTATATATATACATAGGAGACCCACAAAAAACATGAAGACTCAAGGCAATCAGGCAGTTAAGGCTTATAAGACATTTGGAACTAAGGGCAAAGGGAGAGGGGTCTGGGGTTTCAAAGGGGAGGAAAACAATTCACAGGTAGTTGAGAAGACCAAAAGTTTGGTAGACAAATGTTGGTGATGAGGTGCAGGTAAATCTTTCTGATGCCGAAAGTTTTCTCTGGTAATAGGTCTCTTCCTAGTACTGGCCCTCTCATCTTAATTCTTTTAGACAGTTAAGGGAAAGCTTTGCCTGAGTTTGCTGCATCTTAACTGCCATCAGCTCAAAACGATCCACATGCCAAATTGGCAAATTTAGGGGTATAAAATTCTGCTCCATATTAGGGAAAAATATACACTTTTCTCCCCCCAACACAAGGAGACAATGAAATTCTTTGCGTTTTGCGTGTTTGCTTTAAAGGCGAGCAGAAATTGACACCCTAAAATATGCCTCTTTGGTATAAGGACTATTTGGGGCAGGTTATTTTGAGAAACTGTAGACACAGGAGAAGCTGTGAAAACCAAGAAGTTACACTTTTGTAAGAGATGTTTACATCTGTATCTCCATTTGCAAGCTCTCTCTCTACATCCCAGGAAGTAGAGGAAGACTCTAATCTCTAGAAACTTATCAAAGGGGAAGGCAGCCACTCAAATCTACACAACAACCTTCCCTTGTTCACTATGCTTTTCCTGGTCACCTTGCATAACTGACTCCCCCACTCCCAACCTCTTTCTTTTCTCTTTACCTGAAGACGATCCTTAATGTGGTGGCTTGGACCATTTTAAGGAGTTGTTCAGCTTTCCTAGGTCATGTATATAGGGGAGTATCCATATTATTAAACTCCTGTTTGTTTTTCTCCTGTTAATTTTTCTTTGTATTACAGGGGGTCTCAGCGAAGAACCTACGTGGTAGAGGGAAATTAGTTTTCCTTCCCCACAGCTTCTTTGCCTAAGTACAATCTTGTCCCTATGTTCACCAGGTTCAAAACTTGAAGTTAGAGAATACCTGGAAGACACATACACAGACTTTCCTTGTGGATTGTGTGTCTGCTGAGAAATTGGCATTGAGATCAAAGCCCTCTGACCTGGCAGAGGGAGTGTGAGCCTTTCAGAAAGGAGACTAGCACACTATTCTTTCCATTTGCTCTTGTGTAGCACACTCCACAGTACACTATACAGGATGCTAAATAGCATACAGTTCATATGCATGGAGATCTAAAGTCAACAATAGGTGAAATTATTTCTGGAAACTTTAGTGTTGTTTTTTTAAAATAGATTTTGAACTCTGTAGATCTACGGTTGCATATAAAACTTTCTTCAGTATTAATTAGTGAAGCACAGTTTGATATTATGAGCATAATAAAAAAAAAAGGTAAAAATGTCACCCTGAATTCACGCTGAAACAATAGCTTCACAACAACTTAAAAAAACAGATGAAGAATCTATACAACTTAGCAAAAAGAAGGAGAATTCCTAAAAGATGAGCAATATTAAAATCCACAACTGAGACATCCTAGCAGATCATTGTCTGCTACCAGTCTGGGAGATTCTTGCCAGAACACTTATTTCAATTAAGGGTTAAGCAAGGTGACTTCCGAGATCTCTTCTAACTCTGACATGAAGCAAAGTTAATCTTTGCAGTGCCAAAAAAAATTTAAAAAATTCTGTCAGTTCAGTTAGATTCATGATGGTTGAATTCAAATATATGCTCAATTTATATCTAATATAACCCCCTGCTGTTGGCTGTCTACCCTCACATACATGATCTCATTTTGTCCTCACTATTATGTGAAGCACATGTTGCCATCTCTACCCTACAGACCAGGAAACTGAAGTTCAGCAAGGCAGCAGAGCCAAGATTCAGATTTTGATGGGTTTGACTCAGAGTTCAGGGACCTCTCCATTACATCCTACTTAAACATTCTTGCACAGTGCCAAGATTACCGAGGAACTTACGTGAACATCACATAGAAGGTCAGAGACACTTGAAAAGAAAGGTGGCCTAAGAGAAAATTTGCTTAGTGAGCCTAAATGTTGGGTACCCTCACCTTGTCCTGTGTAGGAGACAGGAAGAATAAAAGAAAAGCAGGCCCCAGCAAGCGCCACAAAAGAAATTTATAATTATTGATAAACTGGATGCTATAAGGCATGAGACTCTTGGAACAAGTCCAGAGGGAATAGTTCATAGTCTTGAAAACAATATATGATCCTGGGGTCGGAAAAGCGACCCCAGACTGTTTCTCAACTGGCGTCTCAGAGTCACATGTTTTACGTATCTGGTGGAAAATCTATAGATAAGAATATTAGTCTTAGTTACTGATTTGTTATTGATTACTGTTTCCTAATTACTCAGTGGTTAATGATCATTTTGTTCTTTGGCCCTGAAGGCCACATGAGTTATAGTTTAACTCCCCCCATATTCTTTCATTCATGGCTGAAAGTATAATAAAGCTGGCTTGGATTCAGTTTCAGCATCTTCACCTTGGAGCAGTGTTGGTCCCCTGATCCTCGCTTTTTTTTCGTGTCTTGTTTCTCATTCTCTCACCGCATCACACTTTCAGAAACCCTGCTTGTCGAGCCGGTCTCGACAGTCCTGCTTTCTGGTGACCCCCTTATGCTTTTCTTTTACCTTCAGGCTGGTGCGAGACACCTTTAACAACTGAAATGAACTCATCCACTACTGAACCACAAATGAACTCATTACTATTAATCTTGATTTATGCCAATGTTCAAAGAACTTTAAGCCTGCTTTGGAATTTGAGAGACTGCTTCAGGAATCAGTGTAAAATAAAACATGGAAAGGTCTGAATGGAAAATCGTGGTCCTATTTGATGAATCTGGCTATATTTTGGGTTTTCTCCATGGGGTTTGGGGGAAATTTCTTTAGGCAAAATGTATCACAAATTATGCATGCTCTTCTTCAGAAATTAATGATCAGAAGGATGACTATAGCAATGTTGAGAATTTCAACTCTCCAAGCAATATTTCATCTTCACTCACAAATATATGCAGAAAACAAACTGATATTAAATTTTTCCTTTTTTATCTTATGACATTGGACTACTACTTTATTAATATTTTTTTAGAGGAGAAGAGTCTTAATTTTTATTTACCTTATTCTTCAACATCTGCCATGAAAATAAATTATGAGGGAAATATAATTATACTTGTTGATCATTCTTCCTTTTTCACCTTTTTTCCCCCTTTTCCAGGAAATGAAATGTAAAGTAAAAATGGAGAAAATGCAAACATGTCTGTCCATCTAGAGCATTTGGATTTTAATAGAATATAGCTCATCTTTATCAAAAAAGAAAAGCTCAATGTCCTACTTCAAACATTTATCCCAAACTTAAATCTTTATAATGTTGATTTTCATATCCCTCAAAAAATAGCTATAACATGGTTATTAATTTCTATGGAAAGAAAAAAATGTATGTGAAGGACAAATCAAAAAATGATGTATTGAGTGACAGCAATGTTACTTGTTACAATGTTAAAATGTTACAATGTTAAAACTTTGTTTTTGCCTCTCCAAAATGCTAGCAGCATTGCACTGGATGAAGAGAGTTAAAGGAGAACAGATTTGTTCCCCTCAGAATATGTCTCTTTGGCATATTGATTATTTTGAGCTGCTTATTTTTAAGAAGTAGACACAGGTGAAGAGATGCAAACAGTAGAAGTTACCTTTTGTAAAGGTCATTTACATGAGTAAGTGAAATCTCCATTTGTACTGGTGTTCACACTCTGTGCCAGGAAGAGACGGATGACTACATGTCTAGATACTTTCATCTGCTTAACAGCCTTATTCTTGTCTACTGTGCTCTTCCTGGTCATCTCCTATAACTGACTCCTCCACCCCAACATCTTCATTTGTCTTTAGCTGGAGATGATATTTAAGGTGGTGACTTGGGCCACTTCAGGAGCTACTCAACTTTCCTAGATCTCTCCCATGCATATAGGAGGTATCCCTGTTAATAAGTTTTGTGTTTGTTTTTCTTCTGTTATTCTGTCTTTTAGTACAGGGGGATCTCAGCCAAGACCCTAGAAGGGTAGAGGGAAAATTTATTTCCCTTTCCCATGCAGCCTCAGTTTTTCAACTGTAAAATGGGGACAATGATATTGCCTACTTAAGTGATTTATTATACAGATTAAATGAGGTAATTAAGTATTTAGCTTAATATCTTAGCTTACAATGAATGCTTGTTGTTATTGTTTAGTCGCTAAGTCATGTCCTACCTTTTTATGATTCCATGGTCTGTAGCCTGCCAGGTTCCTCTGTCCATGGGATTTCCTAGGCCAGATTACTGGAGTGGGTTGCCCTTTCCCTCTCCAGAGGATCTTCCTGACTCAGGAATCTAACCTACTGTCTCATACATTGCCAGAAAAGCCCTTACAATGAAATTTAGCAAATGCTAATTGGATGAATAAACAAATGCATGTGTGAGGATGAGATATTGGGGAGAGGACTAAGAAGGAACTTTTGAGGAGTGACAATCCAGTTTGGGAGACAAAAAGGACTATGTTGAAAATAAAAGCCAACTATATTATATATTCTTTACCAAGTGCTTATAGATGGTGAAAATTGCAGAATGTTTGAGGACTAACCAAAATAGATGGTATAACATGACAAACTAGGCAGACAGCTGACACTGTGCATATCAGCAGAATGAGATGAGGATGGAGAATTAGCGCCAAATAAAACAATTCTTCTAGAACAGGGATTTACAAAGTGAAGGATTTCTCAGAGTTGAAATGCCCAAAGGAATAACTGAATTCAAAATGTATCCTGTAAAAAGCACAATTTTGCTAGCTTATGTCATCCAAATATTTTACTTTTAATTCTAACTCTTTGCTTTCAAGTTAAGTCAGGGGACTGGTTCATATAGTTGGAAAGTTTCCCCTAATCTTTCTATTCACACAGACACAACCATGATAATAGTAGTAATTCTGCACATGTCAGGGCCTTTTAAAATTTCTAGAGTACACTCACTGATTATCTCAATTTTCTAAACAGCCACCCTAATATCAAAACACTTCTCCCATTTTAGATATTCAGGCATTGAGCCTCCAAGAAGAAATGTGACTTGTCCAAAGCCTGAGATCCAGAAATGTAGATACAAAATGCACCTCTCTGGCCTCCAAGAAAGAATTGGGAATCCTTTCTCTTATACTTCAGCACCATGTGAGAACCTATGGACTTTGTTGACTTCCCTAATAGATTAGGAATTTATTTTTCTTGTTATTAACTTACACTTGACATATATTATTACTTTCAGATGTATAACACAGGGATTCAATATTTTTACATGTTATGAAATAATCACCACAGTAAGTCCAGGTACTATGTGTCACCATACAAATGTGTTATATTATTGACTATATTACCAATGTGTACATTACATCTGTGTGACTTATTCATTTTGTAACTCTAACTTTATAGCACTTAATCTTCTTCACCTATTTCATCAGTTCCCATCACTACCCCTGCCTATAACAAACATGAGTTTGTTCTCTGCGTCTATGAATCTATTTCTGTTCTGTTATAGTTCTTCACTTGTTTTCTTTTTGCATTCCACATGGGTGAAATAATATAGTATTTTTCTTTCACTGTTTGACTTGTTTCACTTAGTATAATACCCTTAAGGTCCAACCATATTGCCTTGGATGGCAATATTTTATTCTTTTATGGCTGAGTAGTATTCCATTGTATATATATTCACCACATCTTCTTATCCATTCATCAGTTGATGGACACTGAGATTGCTTCCATATCGTGCCAACTGTAAACAGTGTTGCAGCAAACATTTGTTGTTGTTTAGTCACTAAGTCATGTCTGACTCTTTTAAGACCCCATGGACAATAGCCCTCCAGGCTCCTCTGTTCATGGGATTTCCCAGGCAAGAATACGGGAGTAGGTTGTCATTTCCTTCTCCAGGGGATCTTCCCCACCCAGGGATAGAACCCTGGTCTTCTGTATCTCCTGCACTGGCAGGCAGATTCTTTAACACTGAACCACCTGGGAAGCCCACAGTAAACATAGGTGTACGTATATCTTTTCTAGATAGTGCTTTTACTTTCTCTAGATAAGTATTAAGAAGTGGAATTTCTGGGCTGTGTGGTAGTTCTATATTTTTTTTTCTTTACTTTGAGGAATCTACATGCTGTTTTCCAGAGTGGTTGCACCAATTCACATTCCCATGTATAGGAGAGTTCCCTTTTCCACACATCCTTGCCAACACTCATTATTTCTTGTCTTTTTGATAACTGCCATCATAACAGGTATCAGGTGATATCTCAATGTGGTTTTATTTGCATTTCCATGATGATTACTGATGTTAAGCACCTTTTCATGTGCCTGTTTGCCATCTATATATCTTCTTCAGCCAGATGTCTACTCAAGTCCTCTGCCCATTTTTTAATCGGGTTGTTTCTTTTCTTGATATTGAGTTGTAAAAATTTTGTATATTTTGGATATCAACTGCTTATGAAATATATTGTTTGCAAACATCTTCTCCCATTCATTAGGCTGCCTTTTTGTTTTGTTGATAACTTCTTTCCTCCATGTCTTATAGTTTTCCAAGTGCAAGTCTTTTACCTCCTTTGTTATATTTATTTCTAGGTATTGCATTCTTTTTGATGCTATTGTAAATGGATTGTTTGCTTCATTTCTCTTTTTGATAGTTTAAGTGTATAGAAATGCAACACATTTCTGTATATTAATTTTGCATCCTGCACATTTACTGAATTCATTTATTAGTTCTAATAGTTTTCTGCAGAGTCTTCAAATTGAAAATTGAACCTTGATTGATATTGAATATACTTTAAAAGGAACATAAAAATTGAAGAATAGCAGATTCTACTTCTATCTCTAACAGAACAGAGATGAGATCAGGTTTGTGATAATAAATTTGTATTTTCAGAAGATATATTTTACAGAGAGCCACTAAAATTTACTCCGTAAAAGCCATCCATAAATCAACCACTTTAGTAGCAGTAAAATAAATGCATGTCCATCCAGGAAATGGTGCATTCCACTTGCAAGGAAATTGTAGGTGTAAGATGCAGTTAGCAAACATCACTTTCTTCAAGTTCCAATTGCATGTTTGGAGGTGTTGGAGTGATGGATAGACCTTCTGTGCAATAAACAATAAACAAGCCTGATTAAGTTTGTGCACTGTCTAGCAGACCAGGAAGAGTTGTACTAACCATTGCAAATTTGGGAACAGGTCCATGTACTTTACAATATAAGTATAATAAGGGCTGTGAGATATTCAGGAATTGAGGTTTAGGTATAAATTTCCTTCAGTTAAAAATGAATAAGAAAAGCAGATGAATGTTTACAAAAGCAAAATGAAACAAAAATAAAAGTATAAACTTGCCTCATTTTAATAAGCTAAATTGGTGTGTGTGACAGAAGTCATATTTGTGACATTCTAGCCCCTGGTTTTAACTCTAGTGTTTCCTTATCCAGTACCCTCCATCTTACCCTTAACTAAAGTGCTTTGCAACTTATATGCTTCTTTTTTCCTTCAAAATTTCACTGATTTTTTTTTAAAGTATAATTCCAGAATGTCATGATGCCATAGTATAACAAAATAGCATAATGTTTCAAGCAAAGTCCACATTTTTAATCAAGTAGCCACTTCTGGAATGATTCCCCCATAACTCATCATAGCTATTCAACAACTGGTAACACTTTGCCACATTTCATTGATCTAGATATGCATATACAGTTGACTCTTGAACAATGTGGAGGTTATTCCAAGTACCACTTATATCAGCCTTCTATTCACAGTTCCTCTGCATCCATGGAATCAACCAACCACAGACTGTAGTACTGTATATTTACTCCTGAAAAATATCTGTGTTTATAAGTGGACCCACACAGTTCAAAATCGTGCTTTTCAAGGTTCAACTGTGTATGAATGTGTGTGTGTGTGTGTGTGTGTATGTCTTTTCTTGAGCCATTTGGAATTAAGTATGACTCTTCATCTCTAAAACTTCAGCATGCATTTTCTAAAATTAAAAACATTTTAAGACGCTCAGTCACGTCTGACTCTTTGTGACCCCAACGACTATACAGTCCATGGAATTCTCCAGGCCAGAATACTGGAGTGGGTAACCTTTCCCTTCTCCAGGGGATCTTCCCAACCCAGGGATCAAACCCAGGTCTCCTGCGTTGTAGGCGGATTCTTTACCAGCTGAGCCACAAGGGAAGCCCTAGATTAGTGGAATGGGTAGCCTATCACTTCTCTAGTGGATATTCCCGGCCCAGGAGTCAAACTGGGGTCTCCTGCATTGCAGGCAGATTCTTTGCCAACTGAGCTATCAGGGAAGCCCTTCCTACATAACACAAACTATTATTATCCTAAGAAAAAAGACAACTTCTGAATACCTTGGAGTATATAATAATTTTAAAAATTTTACCACTGTACCCTAAATATTTTTAATATATTTTTCCAAACCAGAATCCATTCAAGTTTTACTAATTGCCTTTCATTATTCTGTATCTTTAGTTTTATTTGACTATTTTATTTTATTTTATTTTTATTTTATTTTAGTTTTATTGACTTTTTCATGACATGGAATTCAAAGAAATCAGACCATTTGCTTCGTATAATCTCCCACATTCTGAATTTATCTGATTGCTTTCTCTTGGTATCATATAAATTGTTCTTTTATTCTAAACTTGAAGGTAAGTCTTTTTGCTCATTAGATTTGGGTTAAAACAAGCAAACAACAACAAGAAAACCCCAAACAAAAAACTTGGCAAGAATCGATCAGAGGTTATGGTCTTTACTTCATGTTGTTTTGCAGGTCTTCTCTTTTCTCTCCCCTGTCAAAGCTTGCCTGAATTATCGCTCTAGCCACAGGTAGTTTGGTTTAACTAGGAGCTATGGGAGGCAGAGAACGCATTACCTATTACTTTTTGCAATCCCAAAATATATCCAGCCTATTTTTTCAAAACCTTTTTAGTGAGGTCATATCTTCTTGCCACACAGATTTCAAATGGGCCATCTGCAGCCTAAACGTCTCTTCCTCACACACAAGGCCTGCCTGAAGGCCACAAGACGAAGATAACCCATGACAATATTTTAAATTTTTCCTAACTTTTTCTCTAATAATATAGCCTTAGTGGGATATAACATACACATTTTGCTTCTGTTTTTCGATTTTTTGCATTTTATGTTCAATCTATCACTTTGTTTTAGGTCCATCTCTTGTACAGTGTATATAATCGGTTTACAAAGAAAAATCACTGCATTTCTCCTCGCATCTTGTTGTCCAGGATGTTCCATCTGAGAGAGTTTGATGTATTTGTAGGCTCCGTGTGACAGATGAATTGTGTTTGCAGGAATCAAGGAGACTGACAGTTGGGTAGGTCAACAACTTTGAAATGGAATTTTAAACTATTTGTATTTTTCGTCATATGTCTTTCATTTCGTTTTATTGGTTTATCTCCTTTTACTTTTGTTGTTATTCTGTTTCCTCCATGAGTGCTCTGTTTCTTGATAAGTCCTTGGTCTTTTGTTTGCTTTCATCATCTTCAGTGGTTTAGAAAATATTCTGTTCACTTTAATTGTTATTAGCAGTTACCAGTCCTTAGCATGCATTTCTTTATTTATCAGAGTGTAAAATGAAATTATATTTAAGAGTGTGCTCTATGAAAAAATGAAATACACACACTCCTGTTTCCCCTCTTTACTCTTTCTAGTTTTGTTAACAATATAAAGTTTAAATCCAGATTATTCTTACAAAATTACTAGTGTTTCCTTTGTCTAGTTTTGTTTTTTGACATTTGCACTGAGTTTTGCAATCACATTTACAACAATTATTCTGATATCAGTCTATGTTTAACTGCACTCTGCATACTGTCAGTACTTGGTACCAATTTTCTCACACATATGCTTGAATTTCATTTTATTTCTTAGCAATCCTGAGTATTATTCAGATCTTTTTCTAAAAAAATAACTTGAGTGGCATACTTTCTAGTCTTGCCCTTACGTTCATAATTTGAATGGCAGTTTTGCTAGATTTAAAATACTTGTTTCACAGCCCCTTTTCCACAAGATTGTCTAGAACATTGGTTTTCTTTTTCTTTCTTCACTTCTTTTTTTGCCACTCTGCATGGCTTGCAGGACCTTAGTTCCCAGACCAGGGATTGAACCCAGGCCCTCAAACTTCCACATGCCCAGATTAGCAGAATGGTCAATCATACTTTCACTGGCCCATGGCCTCTCTTATTTAATATGACAAGAATCTTCTAAATATTTGGTTTTACCCAAGAGGCCAACCCTGTGTTTCTCACTTAACTTTGAAAGCCAGATCAAGTTATACCTTTCAAGTGCAGCAGATTCCATATCTGTTACAGTGTTTCTTATATCTGCATGGATTTATTAGTGGAAACCCATTTAACCCTGAATATATAATAAATAATTGCATTAGGATGGTACTCTAGGTATATACTCTGATTCTACAATTTTAACAAGAAAGATTAAGTTCATTATGTCAAATCAAAAATATTAATGTTACCTTTGTGTTCTTGACTGTTTTCATGAGTTCCTGAAAATGTCACTCAATTAAAATTTATTATTCTAAAATTTAAGAGTCTTAACTTTTTGAGTCTTTTATCACACAGGCAGGTTGAAAAGCAACGTTGATCACTTCACCTAGACATGTTTGTAGCAGACAAATACCTACATAAATCAGTCATTCCTCATCATTAAGAAAATGAAAAGACAAACTATAGACAGGGAAAAATATTTACAATACATACACCTAAAAAAGATTGTTATCCAGAATATATGGACTACATCTCCAACTGAATATAAAAGGTAATCAACTCAATTAAAAACCACACACACAAACAAAAACTTGCACATTCTTAACAAAAAATATATATACTAATGACCAATAATAACATGAAATGAAACTCAGTGTCATTAGTCAACAGGGAATGCCAATTAAAATCACAAAAGATACCACTATATTCACACTAGAATGGTTAAAATGAACAAGAATGATGGCAGGAAGTATTGATGAAAATATGGAACAACTTGGAATTCTCATAATTGCTGGTGTAATTGCAAAATGGTGCATACACTTTGGAAAACAATTTGATAGTTTCCTACAAAGTTAAACATATACTTACTGTATGATCCAAAATTTCACTCCTCGGCATGTAACCAAGAGAAATAAAAATACATCTAAACAAAAACCTGCATATGAATGTTCATAGCAGCATTATTCACAATAGTTAATGTCCAAAAGCATCCCAAATGTCCTTCAACTGGTGAATGAATTAACAAACAGTGGAATACTACACAGCAATAAAAAGGAAATTAACTTTTCGTTTACATACAACACAGATTAATATCAAAGGCATTATGGTGAAAGGAAGAAACCCCACACAAATAGCCCATGCCATTTGATTTCATTTATGTGACATTCTGGAAAATTTAAATCTAATCTATGATGACAAAAAGCCGATAGGTCTTGAACACTGGGGAAGAAGAATGAGTGATTTCAAAGTCATGGGATAGAATATTTTGGGTCATGGAAATATTTTATATCTTGATTGTGGTGACATAACTCAAACTACACTCTTGAAATGGGTACATTTTATTAAATATAAATTATTATGCAATAAATTTGTTTCAAAAATTATAATAAATGTTAAGTTAAAAACAAGAAAGAATGTGAGATTATAACTATAGTTAGTCCTAGGTATATTCTACAAGCAGCAAACAAAAGGGTCAACAAATCTTCCTCTGTGGACAGAAATGAGCAAGTGAACTATATTATAGGTGCCGAACGTGACAGAGCAGCCGATAAATCTGGCTGTTTATTCTGCTGCCTCAATCTGTACCTCTAAGTCATGCTGTCAAATTACCCCAACAAGTCGTACATACTCTGGTCAGCATGAGGTCAGGGTCCAGCAATCCTGCTCCCTATTCCAGATCCCTGGCCTGGCAGGCAATATACCTTTGTCAAATGGTCCAGCATTCCTCACTTACCAATCAACTTGAAATGAACTGAGCAGTCATGAGGCATGTCATGTATCGTTTGAGATACTAGAAAATAAAGTGTTAGGTCAATGATCAATTTCAGCTCAGGAGGAGTTGCAGACATGTGTTTAACAACCCAATTAATAGACTGCAGTGGGAGAAAACAGAATAAGTGAAATACTTATATATTTCAATGTTTTTCAACTTTGTTTGGTTTGTTTCCCACTTGTACTAATTCTTATTTGACTCTATTACATGCTGTGAACTTACGTAAAATAGAATCTATAAAAGTACTTGCCAGATGTTTCAAGAGTCTTCTCATGTGAAGCTGCTTCCCATACAATGAACCAAAATGATTTTCATGACATTAGTTAGAATTTACAAATTTAGTAAATTGGTTACTAAATTAATTAGTAAACTTTGACCTCTGCTACAGTGTGAGGTATAAGCCTAGAGCTATGGAAATATTTTTCTCCTATTTCCTGAGAGTAATGAGGGAGGTCATAGTTGAAAATGCCCCAGGCTACACTGAAAGAAGGAGTTTGACCCTAACTGCTATAAAGAGCCACTTCTATGCCTCAGCACTTCTGTTCCCACCAGAGGTCTGGTCCTTTTGTTCATTAAGCAGGTGAGTTCCTAAATGGCATACATTCATGTGAGAGTCCATCTCAGTCCAGTTGCCTGGTTGCTAGGAATTCCGCTGCCAGAGGCAAGCGTCAAATCTATATGCAAGCCTAGGCAAGTCTGTCTGTACACGGGGATAAGCTTTTCTTATGAAGGAGACACACAAGAAACAAACATACATTCACATCAGCCACCCCCACCAATATCCCAGTGAACCCTGAAATTCTGAAACATTCAACTCACACTCTAGGCTCAAAAATCCAGAATCTCACAGTTTTCTATGCTATCTAGGCAACATGTCTTGCTTTATTTGGGGTATTTTAAGATTTTCTGTGTTAGAAATATGCGACAAAGAACAACGTAAGTATACTAAACATGAGTATTGGGTGGATTTTCACAATAGGTAAGGAGTCTGGTTTTAAAAATTGGATCCATTCTTGACCTTCCTTGAAATAGAGAATTTGCCCAGCATGCTTAAAAGCTATCAATTAACCTTGAAACTTAAATATGCATGAACTTTTCAGGAACATATTATGAAATACATTATATTAGATTTCTATTGCTGCTGTAATAAATTGTCACAGAGTGGCTTAAAACACACAAATGTATTCTCTCACAGTTCTGGAGGTCAGAAGTCTGAAATGTGTCTCACTGGGCTAAAATCAGCTTGTCAGCAGACTGCATTCCTTCTGGAGACTCTAGGGAAAAATCCATTTCCTTGCCTTTTTCAGTTTCTCGAAGTCATCTACCTTCCTTTTCTCATGACCCCTTTTCTTCTGTTCTCAAAACCAACAGTGTAGCATCTTCAAATCTCTCTCCTCTGACTTTCCTTGTATCCTTGCATCTCCTTGTAATACCTTCTTGTTTTCCTTTTATAAGGACTTTTGTGTAAATTCAGCCTACCCAAAATGCCAGAAGAGTCTCCCCATCTCAGGATCCTTATTCACATCTGCAAAGGCCCTCATGCCATGTAAGGTAACACAGGTACAAGTTCCTTAGATTAGAATGTGAACGTCTTTCAAAAGTCATTATTCTGCCTATCACACACAGTGGTATTTTTTTTCTATGTAGTTTGGGGGAGGAAATTTTTTCTTCTTCCCTTCTCGGTTCTTCTGGCTGGTCTAATAATTAAGTTGACATGGGGAAGATTAGTAGGAGAAAATCAAATTTAATTACGAATTCTTACAGGACCCCATAAGAATACCAGACCTACAGGTAGTCAGGCAATTGAGGCTAATATGCTACCCTGAGCTAAGGAGAAGGGGTAGGGGTTTGAGATTTCAAAGGGGAGGAAGAGAAATCACAAGGAGAAGGTAGGGAGAACAAATGTTTGGTAAATAAATGTTTACCAAATAAATAAAAGATGGCAGAGGAATAGGATGGAGAGACCACTTTCTCCCCCATAAATTCATCAAAAGATCATTTGAATGCAGAGCAACTCCCACAAAACAACTTCTGAATGCTGGCAGAGGACACCAGGTACCCAGAAAGGCAGTCCATTTGCTTCAAAAGGAGGTAAAACAAAATATAAAAGACAAAAAGAGAGACAAAATAGTTAGGGACAGAGATCTGTCCTGGGGATGGAGTTGTGAAGGAAGAGAAGTTTCCATACAGTAGGAAACACTCTCACAGGTGGGTCTGTGGGGGAGTTTTGCAATCTCAGAAGGCAACATAACCAGGAGGAAAAAAAAAACAACTATAGAATACATGCCTAACAGCAACTGTGGAAAAGAGAACTTTCCTGAGAAAGGCTTTAACCTAATAACCTAATGTGCAGCCTGGCCCCCTCACAGAACAAAGGATTGAGCAAACACCAAAGGAGAGCTAGCCTGCTGCTGACCAGACTCTCCCTGCCCAGAGGCAGAGAGGCAGGCTGTGACAGCCAGAGCTGGAAGGCAAGGGGCTGCTGCAATCTCAGCCCTAAAGATGGCATCTTCCATCAAACTGTGAATAGGCTCCCAGCTGCTAACCACATCCTCCTGAGATCCTGGATGGTTGACATCCACCAGGAGGGTTGCAGCCTGAGATCAGCTCTCCAGAGGAGGACACATGGCACACCAGATACGGTGCTCCCATGGCGCACCCAGGAAACCCAGTGGCTGAGACCAAGGGAGTGATTAAGATGCATGGCCCATCTGAGACAGTGTGGTCGCCAAGAACCGGGTCTCCTGAGCTGCTCAGACTTGGGAAGGGCACGAAAAACACGCCTAGCCTACAGAGATTGAGCTAGAACTGTGTCTGAGTGTCTCCTGAGCAGGTAAAGGTCGGCGGCAGCCTGCCGTGGGCACTTTGGGTGCAGCAGACCTGGATATGGCATAAGCCCTCTTGGAGGAGGTCACCATTAACCCCACCATAGAGCCACCAGAACTTACACAGAGCTGAGGAAACAGACAATTGGAGGGCACAAAAAAAAACCTTGTGTGCACCAGGACCCAGGAGAAAGGAGCAGTGACTCCACAAGAAACTGACCCAGACATGCCTGTAACTGTCCAGGAGTCTCCAGCGGAGGCGTGGGTCAGCAGTGGCCTGCTGCAGGGTTAGGGGCACTGAGTGCAGCAGTGCATGCATGGGACCTTCTGAAGGAGGTCACCATTTTCTTCATTACCTCTACCATAGTTTGGCCTCAGGTAAATAACAGGGAGGGAACACAGCCACACACATCAACAGAAAATAGAATTAAAGATCTACTGAACATGGCCCCTGGAGAAGGGAATGGCAAACCACTTCAGTATTCTTGCCTTGAGAACCCCATGAACAGTATGAAAAGGCAAAATGATAGAACACTGAAAGATGAACTTCCCAGGTCAGTAGGTGTTTAATATGCTACTGGAGATCAGTGGAGAACTAACTCCAGAAAGAATGATGGGATGGAGCCAAAGCAAAAACAACACCCAGTTGTGGATATGACTGATGACGGAAGCAAATTCCAATGCTGTAAAGAGCGAGATTGCATAGGAACCTGGAATGTTAGGTCCATGAATCAAGGTAAATTGGAAGTGGTCAAACAGGAGATGGCAAGAGTGAACATTGACATTTTAGGAAACAGTGAACTAAAATAGGCCAGAATGGGTGAATTTAATTCAGATGACAACTATATCTACGAGTGTGGACAAGGAATCCCATATAAGAAATGGAAAAGTTCGCAATTAGCTATAACCTCATTAGTCAACAAAGATGTTCGAAATACAGTATTTGGAAGTAGTCTCCAAAAATGACAGAATGATCTCTGTTTGTTTCCCAAGGCAAACCATTCAATATCCAGTAATCCAAGTCTAAGTCCTGACCAGTAATGCTGAAGAACCTGAAGTTGAATGGTTCTATGAAGATCTACAAGACTTTCTAGAACTAACACCCCCAAAATATGTTCATTTCATTATAGGGGACTGGAATGAAAAAGTAGGAAGTAAAAAGACACCTGGAGTTATGGGCAAATTTGGCCTTGGAGTACAGAATGAAGCAGGGCAAAGGCTAACAGAGTTTTGCCAAGAGAACACACTGGTCATAGCAAACATGCTTTTCCAACAACCAAGAGAAGAGACTTGTACACATGGACATCACCAGATGGCCAATACTAAGATCAGATTGATTATATTTCTCTGTAGCCAAAGATGGAGAAGCTCTATACAGTCAGCAGAAACAAGACTGGGAGCTGACTGTGGCTCAGATTATGAACTCCTTATTGCTAAATTCAGACTTAAATTGAAGAAAGTAGGGAAAACCACTAGACCATCCAGGTATGATCTAAATCAAATCCTTACGATTCCACAGTGGAAGTGACAAATAGATTCAAGTGATTAGATCTGATAGAGTGCCTGAAGAACTATGGATGGAGGTTCCTGACATTGTACAAGAGGAAGTGATCAAGATCATCCCCCAATAAAAAGAAATGCAAAAAGGCTAAACGGTTGTCTGAGGAGGCCTTACATAAACTCTGAACAGAAAAGAACTGAAAGGCAAAGGAGAAAAGGAAAGATATACCCAATTGAATGCAGAGTTCCAAAGAATAGAAAGGAGAGATAAGAAAGCCTTCCTCAGTGATCAATGCAAAGAAATAGAGGAAAACAATAGAATGGAAAGACTAGAGATCACTTCAAAAAAATTAGAGATACCAAGGGAACTTTTCATGGAAAGATGGGCACAATAAAGGACAGAAATGGTATGGACCTAGCAAAAGCAGAAGATATTAAGAAGAGGTGGCAAGAATACACAGAAGAACTATAAAAAAAGATCTTCTCAACCCAGATAATCATGATGGTGTGATCACTCACCTAGAGCCAGACATCCTGGAATGCGAAGTCAATTGGGCCTTAGGAAGCATCGCTGTGAACAAAGCTAGTGGAGGGGATGGAATTCCAGTTGGGATATTTCAAATCCTGAAAGATGATGCTGTGAAAGTGCTGCAGTCAATATGCCAGCAAATTTTGAAAATCCAGCAGTGGCCACAGGACTGGAAAGGGTCAGTTTTCATTCCAATCCCAAATAAAGGCTCAAATGCCAAAGAATGCTCAAACTACTGCACAATTGCACTCATCTCATACGCTAGCAAAGTAATGCTCAAAATTTTCCAAGCCAGGCTTTAACAGTACATGAACTGTGAACTTTGATATCTTCAAGCTGGATTTAGAAAAGGCAGTGGAACCAGAGATTAAATTGCCAACATCTGTTGGATCATTGAAAAAGCAAGAGAGTTCCAGAAAAAACACCTACTTCTGATTTACTGACTATGCCAAAACCTTTGAGTGTGTGGACCACAACAAACTGTGGAAAAATCTTCAAAAGATGGGAATACCAGAGCACCTGACCTGCCTCCTGAGAAATCTGTATGCAGGTCAAGAAGCAACAGTTAGAACTGGACATGGAAAAACAGACTGGTTTCAAATAGGGCAAGGAGTACATCAAAGCTGTATATTGTCACCCTGCTTATTTAGCTTATATGCAGAGTACATTATGAGAAATGCTGGACTGGATGAAGTACAGGCTGAAATCAAGATTGCGGAAGAAATATCAATAACCTCAGATATGCAGATGACATCACCCTGATGGCAGAAAGTGAAGAAGTAAAGAGCCTCTTGATGAAAGTGAAAGAGGAGAGAGAAAAAGTTGGCTTAAAACTCAGCATTCAGTAAACTAATATCATGGCATCTGATCCCATCACTTGATGACAAATAGATGGGGAAACAATGGAAACAGTGAGAGACTTTATTTTGGGGGGCTCCAAAATCACTGCAGATGGTGACTGCAGCCATTAAATTAAAAGCACTTGCTCTTTGGAAGAAAAGCTATGACCAACCTAGACAGTATATTAAAAAACAGAGACATTACTTTACCCAACAATGTATGTCTAGTCAAAGCTATGGCTTTCCCAGTAGTCATGTATGGATGTGGGAGCTGGACTATAAAGAAAGCTGAGCACTGAAGAATTGATGCTTTTGAACTGTGGTGTTTGGAGAAGACTCTTGAGAGTCCCTTGGACTGCAAGGAGATCCAACCAGTCTATCCTAAAGGAAATTGATATTCCTTTAAAATGGATAGTCCTGGATATTCATTGGAAGGATTGAAGCTGAAGGTGAAAACTCCAATACTTTGGCCACCTGATGCGAAGAACCGTCTCATTTGAAAAGATCCTGATGCTGGGAAAGATTGAAGGTGGGAGGAGAAGGGGACAACAGAGGATGAAGTGGTTGGAGAATCCCATGGACTGACCAGCTATAGTCCATGGGGTCGCAAAGAGTCAGACACAACTGAAGCAACATAGCATGCATGTATATGAGCTAGGTTTAGAATAATGCCAATGTCAGAGATAAAAGCTTGAAAACATTAAGTTCCATTGAACTAAACCTGATTGAGTTTGAGGCAGGAGATAGATGGGGTGCAGGCTGAGCAGCTGAAGTTAGTACCCTGTGGACAGATTCTCTATGATAAAGATAATAGCAGGAGCAGAGTGGTGCTGAGTCTTGCCCAGATAAGAGATAAAGAGAGCACAGATTTATCATTCTTGAGGCCAAGGAGAACTTCCCAACTACATACGCACAGACAGTCTCCTCTGGGGTCAAAAACGGAGGGGGTGCCACCCCACGGTAGGTAGTGTCAACCTTTCCACAAGCCTCTGAACTGAAATCCATATGAGACAAACTAAATATGGACTCAGAACCAGCAAAGCAAGATGATCGGCTAGAGGAAACCTGGAAGAAATGCCCCATAGAAGTGATTTAAACCACCACAAAGTGGTTAGGATTCAGTTCTCTCACTGCTGTGGACTGGCTTCTATCTCTCATCAGGGAAATGAGATTCTCCTTCAAGCTGCTTCCAGCCCAGGCCATCCAAGATTAAGCTGAATTCAATTAGAATTTTGTGACAGAAGCAATACGTATCCTAATTAATGACATACTTATTTTGTCAAACTCATGTAAGGTATTTAGCTCTCTTTCCATCTATATGATATAGAACGATGAATAACAAGTAGATAATTCTCTTTTGCGTGTTTTAGTTGCCCAAATAAATCCCCCTCTTGAAAGAATGGGCTGAATTATTTATTCTTTAGTAGCAGAGAATCTAAACATATCTTTGAGCTATTTGGAGGTCACTTAGGCTTTAAGAAGCTGTTCTGTCATTATTGAGTCATAAAACTTAACAGCCCATGCATGCTGCCTGAGTTCAACAGCAAAGGCTAAATAGGATAAAACACTGCATTAATTATAGTCTATTATTATCAGCCGTTGGTTAGGGGAAATGTGGTTATACTGAAACTTCAAAATACATTTAAAAATTAAACACTCATAACAGTAACAGTGAAAACATTTTTAAAGTAAAAATCTATTTCACACCTCAAACAGCTTACTCGTGTTTGCTGTGCCTTGCTATGTTCCAGTTCCCATGTAGGTGCATACACATACATATATCCCTTGTTTTCAGATTCCTGTAATCATAATATAGATACCAATTTCTATTTGGCCTTTTACACTCTATCTAATATGCTTATTTTTGAAGTAATTATGTAGTGCTCATAATTTTTATTTTGATGGCTACAGTGTATTCTACAGCAAGAATGTAATATGATTCTCTTGATTCTATGATTAGACATTCATGTTGATTCCATTTTTAAGCCATGATAAACACTGCCATATATAATGCTTTTGGGTGGGCTTTTCTTGGAGACTGGGGAGATTATTTTCTTGGGACAATATTTAAGTGTTATAGTAATCACATGAAATTTTAAAACTAATAATAGGAGGTTTTGCTCCATGTTTGTACATAGAAACAGTCTCAGTGGAGACATGGAAAGTACTTTCAAAAGATGTCAATAATATCTTGATACCAACATTTATACCTTGCCTGAAATCATTTTCCTGAGGACAGAGATAAGTGTGAAGAATATGCTGAATGAGTACAATGAGTGCAATGGTGAGATTATACACAGGTTACCGTTGATTATGCAGAAATGGTTACATATATTTAAAAAATGTACAGGAATAAAAGGAACAGTGAATTTTAAAAGACTATTGCTGCATGCCAATGGAGCAAATTATGAAATTCTGTACAAATTCATGTGTGTGGTATATACACAATTGTATATTAAATATTTAATAATTACTGCTTCTCTCTTGAGCAGTAAATTCTTAACGAATAGGGCTTTGAAGTTTTATTTATGTTGTATAGGCTACAACATTTTAGAGGTAATAGAGACATGAGACAAGTTAAAATTTTCAAAGTACATATATTTTAGTGTCAGTAATAGAGTATAAGGCAAGAAGTAGATTTGGTCTTATCAGATGATGGAATGACAGCAATTTCTATTGCATTCTTCATGCCGCTTGTCTTTTTGTTCTTAATTCAAATATACAAGGAGGAAAGACAGTTTGTTAAAATTGTCACTAAAATAGTTAACAAAAGAAGCAAGCCATGTGTTAAAGGTTCCCAGAGGTGGGGGAAACACTGAAATAAATCGAGATCTTCTCCAGCTTTAATTTCATTTTGTAGCTGCACAGTGTTTACCTAAGGAATACACAATCATATGCAATTTGACTTTTAAGTAGAAATATGAGCAATATAGACCGAAGCATTAAAAGGTGTAAGTGCCTGTTCAATAATGTGAGAGAAGTCAGGATGCATGCTAATGGAAAAGCTGGTTGGCTACCTTTACAGAGGAGAATATCTTTCAGTTGAATAGCTGTCCCTAACCACGAGTGGATCTACTAGAAAATTCCCAATGCTTAATATCAGGGAATACTGATACACTCAAAATTTTAAATGGGCTGAAGATCCCATTCTGAAGCACTGAGAATAAATGCTGCCAACCTGAATACCTGTGAGATGCTATTGAAATGATAATAGCTATCAATTTCATAAAAGGAGAATCTTTAGGTTGAGAGGCTCTCTCCAGGCAAGAAGACTGGAGTGGGTTGCCATTCCCTTCTCCAGGGGATCTTCCTGACACAGGGATCGACCCAGTGTCTCCTGCATTGTAAGCAGATTCTTTACCACTTAGCCAGCAGGGAAGCCCTTAAGGTAAGAGGAGTTACAATTAATTTGTAAACCATAATTTACACAAAGTGGCATGGTTAGTCTTGGTGAACAATGCTAAGCTAAGCATTAGAAACTAATTTTTTGTTAAAGCAACTTTATTTCTATATGCCATCATTTTATTCATATTTTAAACATGCAACTTTAAATTAATTAATCAATTCTCTCATTCACTCATTCAGAGTATTAAGTGCCAGGTGCCGTGGCTATCTAATTGAACAAGACAAATACAAAATCCGTGCTCTATGGAGCTTACTTCTAATAGATATCTTTTTAGGGCACATTTTTCTGAAGTTCAAAACATCAAAAGAACCCATTATTATTGGTAAAACGGGAAAATGACATAGCAGTATAACTTTCAAATGGAGTTACAGAGATATTCTAGAAAAGATTATAACAAGCAGCAATATATTTTGGTGAATATTGGGTAGTTTGCATTTAGAATTCACACCCAGTTTGTTTTTTCAGTTGACCAGATCAGTTTGATATGCATCTCACCATTCAGTTTTGGATGAGCTCAACCTGAAGAAAAAGACTGCTGCTTCCTTTGCCCCAGGTCCTTTTCAATCTGTGGGCTTTCATAACAATAGCACTCAGCTGCCACCCAGAGAAAGGCAATAGCCCGTAGGTAGTGCTACTCGCAACTGTTTTATTTTCATATCCCTTAGATCTCCAAGCTACACCTGGCTACATTGCTTAGAGGAAGAAGGGAGAATGAACGGAGGGCTTCCCCACCTACTGTATCTTCTATCAGGTTTCCTCTGAGAAAGAAATCTGGATAATCCTGGGACCGCAGATATGTTTAATTGACCTTCAGCTAGCTGAGGCGTTGATACCAGACCAAAAGAACTGCATGAAGTGACTAACCCACCTTGGTGGCCTCAGGTGGCCTCATTTTGGGGTGCTTTTAAAGCAATGGCTTCCCTCATAGCTCAGTTGGTAAAGAATCTGCCTGCAATGCGGGAGACTGGGTTTGATCCCTGGGTTGGGAAGATCCCCTGGAGAAAGGAAAGGCTACCCACTCCAGCATTCTGGCCTGGAGAATTCCATGGACTGTATAGTCCACGGGGTTGCAAAGAGTTGGGCACGACTGAGCAACTTTCACTTTCACGTTCACGTTTAAAGCAATGAATGCTTTACATAAGGGGTACAAAGGAAGCTAATCACTTTTCATATATTTTAAATGTACTTTCTTATAGCTGATACAATCCAAATGGTGTAAGTACTCTCACCACCCATGTGCCAAAGAGGAAATTCAACACTAGCCATAACGGTATCATCTTTAAAGATATACTTTGTAATAATTAAGCTCATTACATTTGAATATTTAATTTCTGTCAATCACAAATAAATAATTATTCAAAATATTGTAATGAAGTCTACCAAGACTATTAAAAATCTACTCAATTGTCATCCAGAAAACATTACAAAGTTCCTAGCCAGGAGCATAACAACTTTTAGAGCATTTTCCAGTATCACCTTGGACTCTCTCTCCTTTTTATTTATTTTGTTTTAATTTGGCCACATCAAGGACGTGTGGGATCTTAGTTCCTTGACCAGCGATCAAACTCGCAGCCTCTGTACTGGAAGCTCAGTCTTCAGTGGCAAACCACTGGATCGCCAGAAAGTCCTAACAGCTTCTCATTATGGTAGACAATGATCATAGCTTATCAATAACCAAGACAAATTCCATTCATCTTTCACTATTTGAAGTTGAAAATTCACCACTTACATAGATCATCATTAAAATTATTAGATATTGGCAAAATTATCATAAGTTACAAAATGAAACTTTGATTTTTAGCCCTTCAAATTTTAAGTTATTTTTTTTTTCTTTTCAATAATAGATACAAATCTCAAATTATGGCAGAAGAAGTGATGTCTGTTATTCTTGGCCTAAATATCCAGTACAGTCAGGTCTGGAAAACTTTCTCTAATGTCTTTAGTCAATAAAGAATAGTTAATATATTGCCTATGGTATCTCTAAATGACATGTGGCCTACATTACGTTCACTGATCCCTAGAGACTTAAAACCAATTAGTATGAAGCTTCTTTTCAGATATAACGATCATCTGAAAGCAGGTAATATAGACCTCCTGAAAGATTCAAAAATTTTGATTTAATGTATCTTATGAGCATAGAAGAGATAAATATACACTTTATGTATCTGTGGGTTATTCATAATGGATTTCCTCATGGGTTAGTGGTAAAGAATTTGCCTGCCAAGGCAGGAGATGCAGATTCTCTCCCTGGGTTGAGAATATCCTGTGGAGAAGGATGGCAACCTACTCCAATATTCTTGCCTGGAGAATCCCATGGACAGAGGAGCCTGGGAAGCTACAGTCCATGGGTCGCAAAGAGTCAGACATGACTTAGAAACACACACACACACACACACACACACACGTCATTCAAAGCAGTGTGTTTCTTCTGCTGGAACTCCTTGATTTCTTTTTTACAACGAACCAGAGTTGTTTTTTTTCCTCCTGTAAAGTTCCAAAATGCAATGTGAACAATGCTATTTATAAATCAACCAACTTCAGCCTCACCATATTTCACTATTACCTATTTCCTCAGAGTCCACTCATGCCCTGGGGAATGCTGAACACTTGCAAGTTCTGGATGTGGCAGAGGTTTTTATTCAGTCAGCCACTGGGAGAGAATGTGAACTAACTTCTGCCTCAAAATGAAAAATCCATGCAATGTCAGCCCAAATGCCTTCTCCAAAAATATTACCCTGGTCCTTAAAGGAACACGCATCTGACATTTTAATACATAATTTTAAAGGAAACTAAGAAAACTATGCAGAATCTGCTCTGCTATAAATAATAAATAGCACAATTTAAAAAATAAGTATATAGATTAGGATCATTCATGATGTGTTAACAATAATTTGTTCTTAATAAACCCAAAAGGGAAGATACAGTTTGCATTCAGGTCACCATTATTAGGAGCTGGGGGTCTACATTTTTCTTACTCTGTAGTCAGTATCTCCAATTGTCAGCAGGAGACTTCTACTTGAATTTTTTCTCCTCTCAATTCAGATCAAATGTGTCCAAATGTCTATTCTTCACCTTCCCAGGGCATGTCTTTTAGCATCTTCTTATGTCAATTGGTGTTATCTTCAACCTTTCATCAGTCCTAGTAAGGAATCTTAGAGCCCTTCCTGAATTATTTTTGCCCTTAAACTCTGCAACCCTTTTGACCCATGGTAATCCTTCTAATACACGCCTTTTATATCTGTTCATTGCTTCACCTAGTCTGAATCCTTGTCACCTCACATGTGGATGATTACAACAGATGCTTCATGGCTTTAGAAACTCTCAAGTTACTTTTGCTCCAATTCATCTTAGAGTTTTCTGCCAGAATAACTTGCCTAAAACATCAGTTCAGTTCAGTCACTCAGTAGTGTCTGACTCTTTGCGGCCCCATGGACTGCAGCATGCCAGGCTTCCCTGTCCATCACCAATTCCCAGAGCCTACTCAAACTCATGTCCATCATCAGTGATGCCATCCAACCATCTTGGAATGAGAAGTCAAGTGGGCTTTAGGAAGCATCACTACAAACAAAGTTAGTGGAGGTGATGGAATTCCAGTTGAGCTGTTTCAAACCTAAAAGATGATGCTGTGAAAGTGCCTAACACATGAATCTCACTTAAAATGTATTTCTATTCAAAACATCCCATGGTTCTTCAATGACCTTTAGGATGTAGCTCAAGCACTGTGATATCTGGAATTAGTTCAGCCTTTTTAGACTGGAGGTCAAGGTTCTTCATGTCCTCCTTGACCTTGCCTGTATACTTTCTTCCTACTATTCCATTACAGTGACCCAGTTCTTCAGTCAAGGTACCTCGTTACTGTTCACCAACATTGTAATCATTCCCAACAACAAACTTTTCTTCTTGCTTTATCTGGCTGCATGTACTATTAGGCAGGGTTCCTTAATATATCATTCAAAGGTCACCTACATCAGAATCATCTGTATTAGTCGCTCAGTCATGTCCGACTCTGCGATCCCATGGACCAGCCCACCAGACTCCTCTGTCCATGAGATTCTCCAGGCAAGAATACTGGAGTGCATTGCCACTCCAGTCTCCAGGGAAGGTGAATAATTTTTAATGGGTAAAATTTATTTTGGTATAGAATATCTTAAAGAGGAGAATGTCTTTGGATTCTAAATTTCAGATATGAGGATGAAATTGTCTCTCCTTCCTTTGGTCTCCAATGGTGCCTTAGCTTTTGGCTAAGATCAGGTATAATAGTCTAGTTTCCACCTGAAAAACTTGGAAAAATTTTATAGCAGGCTCCAGGTGAACTCAAATGTAAGCAGGGTATCAGTCCAGCAAGCATGGAGGGTATAGGTCTTATTGTAAGCTCTTCAAAGTCATTATTAAAAAGAAGTTAGGAAGTGAAGGCCAGTGGTATGTTCACAACTAAGTAAATATGCTTTTCTGAGTGACAACAAAATGAAGCCCAGAAAGTTGTCAATTTCACAGCCAGAGTTAATGAAAACTTGATAGGCTGCTGAAGAAGCATTGCATATAGAGTTTCTGGTCAGAAAGAGTAAACAACCACCACTGAACAAAATGAATTATCTTCCTTCAACAGTTGCTCAACAGTAGAAATGCTCTGGTTAATTTCAAAGTTTAGATGCAGCACCACATAGAGAGAAAATAAAAACAAAGAAAAGAAAGAATATATCCTAATGGAGATTCCCTCAAGAGAAAGCACTGAAGGTTAAGATCCTTTTTGAAATATGCACTAGTTTTTAAAAAAGTAACATATACACAGGATCCCTGGAAAAGGGAACGGCAACCAACTCCAGTATTCTTTCCTGGGAAATCCCATGGATGGCGGAGCCTGGTGGGCTACAGCCCATGGGCTTGCAAAGAGTTGGACATGATTGAGTGACTGTCACTCACTCTCACATGATAAAAAAAAACAAACTCATTCCTAGTAAGGTTACATGGTTAAAATAATTCTTCCTTTCAAGCTCTTTTTATTTTGTATGAAGGTTTAGATTCTTTAAAAAATGATTTTTATATGTTTATTATGTACTTTGACCCTTTACTCTTGTGGGAGATGAAAAAATAATTTTCCTTCTATCCTCCTAGGTTCTTGGCTGAGACCTCCTGTAATAAAAGACAGATTAGCAGGAGGAAAGCAATAGAAGTTTAATAACAAATATTCCTCTTTATATGTGTGAGACACCCAAGAAAACTGAGTAACTCTCCCAAAATGGCCCAAGCCACAAGCTTAAACATCATCTTCAACTAAAGACAAAAGAAGATGCTAGAAGTGGGAGAGGCAGGATTTTAGGCAAAGCCCAATAAACAAGGGGTAAGACTACGATCCAGGATTAAGTTCATGTCTTCTCCACATATAAGAGTTTCTAGAGTTTTAATCACTTTCCTTCCTGGTAGAGATGGAGATTTCTATAAATGTAAATGTCTCTTACAAAAGGATAATTTCTACTCAGTTTTCTGAGCTTCTTCTATAAATAATCAGCCTAAAATAATTGTTACGGCAAACAGGCATATTTTGGGGTAGCAAATTCTGCTCCCCTTTAATTACTACTAATAATATATAACATATTTTGAGTTCTCACTCTGTACTGGACAGAATTTTAGTCTAATCTAATTCTCACAGTTATGCCATTTTTCTACAGAAAAAAATTGTGATTCAGACATCACTGTAGGATCAGGAAAAAAAATCCTCTTCTTCCATTCTAGGTTCTTTGGCTGGCCTAATAATTAAATTGACATAAGACCAATTAACATGAGCAAAACAAATTTGATTACATATGTACAGGAGCCCCATGATGATATGAAGACTCAAAGGGCAGCCAACAAATTGAGGATGATATACCAATTTGAAGCTAAGGCAAGGGGAAGGATCCTAAGCATACAAAAGGCAGGAAGGCTATTCACAGGAAGGGAGAGAAGATGATTAGAGAACAGAAGTTTATCTCTGGGAAGAGCTCTTTTCAAGGAACAGGCCCCCTTTCCAGTGTAAATTTAAGCAATTGAGGGGAAGTTGAAGAACTTTTCATGAATCTGCTGGGTTTTCATTGCCTTTAGATAAAAAATAATCCTTATACTCAAAGGACATAGGTTGGGGTTGCAAAATCGGCTCCCGTTCATTATCAACTTCCTAACGTTTTTTACCACATGACAAACTTAGCATTGATAATATTTATAGAACCTATGAAAAGTGAAGTGAACATATTAGTCACTCAGTAGTGTCCAACTCTTTGCGACCTCATGGACTGTAACCCTCCAGGCTCCTCTGTCCATGGGATTCTCCAGGAAAGAATACTGGAGTGGGTTGCCATGTCCTTCTCCAGGGGGTCTTCCTGACCCAGGGATCAAACCTAGGTCTTCTCCTTGGCAAGCAAATTCTTTACCATCTGAGCCACCAGGGAAACCCCAAATAAGAACCCATGGAGATAACCAAATATGACTACTCATGCCCAGAGACCACCAGCTCACAGGTTCTGGCTGCCCTAAGAATGAGGGGAACATATCTTAGTCCTCCAGAAACTCTTTCACAAAGCACCTGTGTGCTTTGGCAGTAGAAGTTGAGAAGTTTGCAACTTGCCCAAAGGACTATGTTAATAGATAGTGGGACATGAACCTGAAAACAGGTTTGTTTGACATCAAATCTCTTAACTATGTTATCCTGACTCCAGCCCCAAAACTTTAGACAAAGTCTACGTGTTTAGCACTGGGGGACTATGTTCAGTTCAGTTCAGTTCAGTAGCTCAGTCATGTCTGACTCTTTGCGACCCTATGGACTGCAGCACGCCAGGCTTCCCTGTCCATCACCAACTCCCAGAGCTTATTGAAACTCATGTCCATTGAGTCAGTGATGGCATCCAACCATCTCATCCTCTGTTGCCCCCTTCTCCTCCTGCCTTCAATCTTTCCCAGCATCAGGGTCTTTTCCAGTGAGTTAGTTCTTCAAATCAGGTGGCCAAAGTATTGGAGTTTCAGCTTCAGCATCAGTCCTTCCAATGAATATTCAGGACTGATTTCCTTTAGGATGGACTGGTTGGATCTCTTTGCAGTCCAAGGGGCTCTCAAGAGTCTTCTCCAACACCACAGTTCAAAAGCATCAGTTCTTGAACGCTTGGCTTCCATTATAGTCCAACTCTCACATCCATACATGACTACTGGAAAAACCAGCTTTGACTAGTTGAACCTTTGTTGGTAAAGTAATGTCTCTGCTTTTTAATATGCTGTCTAGGTTTGGACTATGTTAAATTGCATAAAACAATGAAATAATGTAAAAACATGAAGTCAGCTATTATTTCCTTTTAATTTTTGAACATGTGATTCTCTGAATAATCATCTGTCTCGTTCTGTGCCACATACCATTTAGGCTTACCATATGGATTTTGTTTCTCCTCTACTTGGGCTTCCCTGATGGCTCAGTGGTAAAGAATCTGCCTACCAATGCAGGAAACCCAGGTTTGATCTCTGGGTCAGGAAGATCTCCTGGAGAAGAGAATGTCAACCCACTCCAGTATTCTTTCCTGGGAAATCCCATGGACAGAGAAGCCTGGCATGCTACAGTCCATGGGGTTGCACAGAGTCAAACACAACTGAGCATGTATGCATGCATGTACTCGTCTTCCTAGCTAAGATACTTCAGGCAAGGAGAAATGTCATAAAATGAAATTTATACAAGCAAATTCTAAATAGTTTCATGAAGATTTGGACATGAGAGTTATTGTCTTAGGTCTTTTAAAAATTGTTGAAACTACAACATGGAAAATAATTATTTTTCTCTCCATATACCTTCCATGTATGTTCATGACTGTAAATTGTTAAATTATCTCATGTCTTAAGGCCCAATTTGTTCAGGTAAGTATTTGTCTATTGGAAATATATACCTTGCTTTGGTTTACCAAATACTAACCTCAGTTTTGAAATAAAAATGTAGTCATCATTCAGAATATTTGATTTCAATGTTTTTCGTTCAGAAAGCAAGAATCAGTACTAAAAACCAATATGCTCCCCAAGAGTAGTTGTTATTTATAGAATTTTATTTGGATCAGTGGGTAAAGAATCTGCTGCAATGCAGGAGAAAACTGGGTCGGGGAAGGTCCCTTGGAGAAGGGGATAGTACTACCACTCCAAAGAATCTGCTGCCAATGTCTCAGGAGAATCTGCCTGCAATTCGGGAGATCAATCCCTGGGTTGGGGAAGATCCCCTGAAGGAGGGCATGGCAACTTCTCAATCTGGTATTCTTGCCTGGGAGAGTCCCATGGACAGAGGAGCTGGTGAGCTTCCAAAGGAGCATGGCGGGCTAACATAGCTCGCCAGGCTCTTCTGTTCATAGGGTTACAAAGAGTTGGACACATCTAAGCTACTAAAGCACAGAACAAAGTGTTATTAGAAGGGCGGGCATTTTTGTATTTGCATAATATATATATTCTGAGATTACTTAACATTTTAATTTTCAAAGTATTTTTTTTCCTGGTCCAGGCCTTCAACGAAAGATTCCTCAATTCTTACTAGTGAAAAATCAAATGACAATGCTGTCCAAATGATTTGGAAACACTGATTGTCTTACAAGCTGATAAGCTAAACAATACAAACAAACACAACTCAAAAGTACAATTTCTTTGATGCAGCAGCTAAAACTCTATATAGAGTAAAAATAAAAAGTTGCTCAAGGTAAATGTATTTAGTAATTTTATAATCACATTGTAAGCAGCTTTTGGCAGGAAAGCTCTCTGCAGGAGGCCTTAAAGAAGTAGAAATGAAGAATAAGCAATTAACAGATGACAAGATCTCTTCCCAAACTTACCCTTCAGTAGCCTTGTGAACAAATTGTGTGAACAAGATAACATCTAAAGAAAAATCCAAGTTGACAGGACTGCACACAGTGGAGAGTGGTGATGACTCTGACCCCCTATCACAATGATTAACTGAGATTTCTTCCCTTTTTCCCTTTCATGGCAGAATGGAATCTTCAGAGGTGGTTTGTGGAGGACACTGAGTCTACCATTTCCCCAGATTACCAGCATTCTGCTTAAAAGCAACATTCTATTGTATCAACAATTGCTTCTTGGTATGGATTTTTGAGCAAAGAGGAGTAGAATCTGATTCAGTAACAATGTGTGTAAAACTACATATTATAAGTGGCTATGTTCCTGGTGAATTTATGTTTCTTGACTCATTGGGAAAGAATTTGGAGACAAGCAGAGAAGTTAAAATAAAGTGCAAGTTTATTTAAGCAAGAATATGCTCTCACAGAAAAGGCAAGCAGACAGGTGAGGAGTTGCTGCCCTGGGTTTCTTTGGCAAGCAGGTTATGACAGACATTCAAATGAAGCGGTGGACTAGTCCCTGAGGAAGCAGGAGTTGGGGGGCATATTCATATTCCCTGATTTTCATCCCAGCTCCATCTTCCTGGGGGGAGGAGGGATTTTTGTCCTTATTTAGCTTAGATCAGAAGTATCATGGTGTCAGTGCATGATGGTACTTCTCATTGTAATCAGGGTATGCTGAGTAACAGGTTACATTTGGACTTAGGAGATTCCCATCTTTCCCCATCTTCCTTTGTCTGCCTCCAGAACACTTACACCCAAAATGTGTTCCTGTCAGTCTTGAGGTTCCTGCTTTCCTTTGTTTTCCCATGAACCTCTGCTATTTACAAGATGCCTGCTTTCCCACCACCTGGCCCCTGCCCTCATTTCTCTGCTCATATCTAGCTACCTGCAGTTATAAGTAACATTTTAATATACAAGACTTACGTGAAATATACACTGTAAATTTATTGATGTAGTAATGGTACAACTATGGGGCTTCCCTGGTGGCTCAGTGGTAAAGAATCCACTTTCAGTGCAGGAGACATGGGTTCAATCCCTGGGTCAGAAAGATACCTTGGAGTAGAAAGTGGCAACCAATTCCAGTATTCTTGCCTGGGAAATCCCATGGACAGAGGAGCCTGGAGGGCTACTGTCCATGGAGTCACAAAGAGTCAGACTTGACTTAGCTGCTAACACTTGCACTTTATCACTTTTCTGGACCACATGGCAGTGGCTGAGAGTGCTGGAGGCAGAGAGGTGGAATGGCTGGAAACCCCAATCTCGGTGGGGTGGGTGGGGGGAGGCAACTAAACAACATCATGATATTTACATAGATTTCAATATATTATATATATTTCAAATTTTCTTAAATTTTTCTCCTCATGCACAAGCCCTCATTAAAACCACACTTTCCATGTTCCATTCCTCAAGATATTCAAAAAGTATGTTTCTAAAATGAGAACAAGCTTTATGTAGAGCTGGCAGAAGAATCAAGTCTTATATCAATCTGCTATAGTCTATATCAGGACTTCTCAGCATTGGCACTATTGATATGTGAGGCCAGACTGAGACAAGAAGGGGGCAGGGCACAACCTTTAAAAGAATGACAGCCATTGAGGACATGACATAAACTGGTTAGAACCAACTAGGTCCGAGATAGCAGATGATTGACTTCCACTACATCTTGAGCCTCAGTATAGGCTCATTGTAATACATCAGCAAGCTAAACAATACACCCACAATACACCCATGAAAGTTCCAAGGCCAACCATCAGAGATCACAAAGTGGAAGTCCCTGATCCTTTCACAAAATAGTTGTAATAATCCTCCCACTCATTAGCCTATGAAATTACCTACCACTATAAAAACTGACAACCCTGCATACCCTGGCACCTCTCATATTCCAAAAATGGCCCACACCCTGTCTATGCAGTGTGTTACTCCATGAATAAACCTTCTTTCACTTTACTATGGCTCAAGCTTGAATTCTTTCCTGTGTAAAGCCAAGAACCCACACTTGGTGGCTGTCCCAGGGACTTAGATGTGACCTGGGATGTTACCATTCTCTCATGCCCCACCACTCTTTCCTGCAACAAGATGATTCTGTAGGGGAACAAAATTTGCCACTCCCAAATGTCTCTTTGTTATGTGGATTATTTGGGCTGGAACAATCAAGGTGCAAAAGACTCAAGAAAAATTTTTGATCTTCCCTCTGTGTGAAGAATGTAGATGGAGGACTTGATCCAGGAAGTGAACTTCACCATAGATAACCTCAGTATGAACTAGGTGTGTAGAAAGGAACAGATCTAGTTACGTCTATTTATTAAAATCCCTCTCTGGGTCCCACTGTCTCTCTGCCTGGCCCAACAAACATTTATTTACCAAACACTTGCTTTTTCCATCTCCATGTCAATTGCTTTATTCCTCTTTGAAGTCCCAAACCACTACCCCCAATATCCTCTTTTTTCTGTACCTTCAGATAGTGTTTAAGGTGAAGACTTTGACCATTATGTCATTACTCAGTTCTCCTGGGTCTCACCTGATGGTTTTTCCAGTAGTCATGTACAGATGTGAGAGCTGGACCATAAAGAAGGTTAAGTGTTGAAGAACTGATGCTTTCGAATTGTGGAGCTGGAGAAGACTCATGAGAGTACCTTGGACTGCAAGGAGATCATTGGAAGGATGAATGCTGAAGATGAAGCTCCAATATTTGGACACCTGATGTCTGCCGGATTGCTCTGCCCATTCACCAGTAGCATATTTGGACACTTGACCTTTGATTTATGGATCTAACATTGGCTGGCAGTATCAACAACTGGCATCACTTCCACTTTGGGGCTATATTCTCTGGGGCATATTTGGACACTGACCAACATTGGCTGGCAGTGGCGGGGGGCGGGGGGCACAGAACTACCAGTGTCATGTTTTTGGCCTTTTCATTATTGTCCATGGGGTTCTTGAAGCAAGAATATTGGAGTGGATTGCCATTTCCTCCTCCAGTGGACCACGTTTTGTCAGGACTCTTCACTATGGCCTGTCCATCTTGGGTAGCCCTGCATGGCATGGCTCATAGTTTCATTGAGTTACACAAACCCTTTCGCTTCAACAAGGCTATGATTCATGAAGGGGAAAAGAATGCCCTAGACTTTGCCAAATATCCCCTAGGGGGAAAAATTATCCCTGGGTTGAGAACTCCATATTAATGTTTGAGCTAAGACCTGAGTATTTGTCTACATCTCTAACTAGTGGAGTGGGAAAATGAACAGTTTCAAATTTTATACAGCCCACCAAAAATTAAATTGGAAACTAAGAAAGAATGATCAGTGTAATGCAAATGGTTGTTTTTTTTTTTTTTTTTCTGGATTGATCTAAGAAAAGTAAACAATACAGGATCTTTTCAGAACTAAGCAGATTTTTCAAATCATTTTTCTGTGAAGACTTTAATACACAATTAATCACAGCTAATAATGTCATCGCAGATAGGCATGTACATCTATCATAGTGATTGGGCCAGTGTATTGGCCGTGCAATGTATATCCGGAGGGCAAAAGGACAAGGAGAAAAGCTGGAACTCAGAAATCAGACTGCAAATAAAATATGAGTCAGGACAGTGGTGGAGTAGAAAGTCAGGAAAACAAACAGAAATCAAGTGCCATAAATCATTTGCCAACACAGAAAAGAGTCATCACACAGGACGTTGTCAGAAACTGAGAGAATAAATCAGGGCAGGGGGCAAATTATATGCATGGCCCCAGCAACAAGAGAGGTGTCCACACTGCCACTGCCTCAGATAGCTCTCCTCATCTCAGTGGGCTCCTTTCCCCTCTCTGCAGAGAGACTTGTCCCCAGTAAATCTGGCCCAGAAACCTACACATGTTGACCACTGATAGGAGCAATCTGGGTCAGTAGCGTAGGATCAGATATGCTGGCTTGACAAAGGCATTTCTGTGACACTGTGTCCAGCAACAAAGAGCAAGTGAACAGACCGGGTCTGCCCTCTCCAGTTTCCACCTCATTATTGAATGGATGGCTGCTTGTTTTCAATAGGGACTGTGAACATATATTTAGACTGGGATCATGACTGATTATCGGTATCTGCTTTCTCATTTTTCAAGCAAATTACCCCAGAACACCTCTTTGAGGTGCTGAAAGGCCTTGATAAGTACATTAAAACTATGTCAGAAGTCACAGTTTTCCATTAGTGTTTTTCTCATCTGTTTTGTCATCTTTACAGCATATATTACCATCTGGGATTCTTTTCACCTTGTTTATTGTGTCTCCTGCACAAAAATATGAGTTCTAGGAATGCTGGAACTTTTGTCTTGCTCTCTACTGGGTCCCCAACATCTAGAAAAACCACCTGGCATATAACAGACATTCAATAAAAGTTTGTTGAATGAGTAAATGAATGAATGAACTGGCAATAAGCAATTAGAGGAGAAGTTTCTTCAAGTTGTTCCTCCAAGTACCCGGAAATAGCATGCTGTTGGCAGATTTTGTCAGTCCCCCTCCTCTACGCTTTGGTGTCAGTGATGGTGTCACAGAGGCTCTGAGGACTGCTCCGTGAACCACAGATGAGCAAATCACTCTCATCACCTCGATCGGGAAATGAACCACTATGAGAACTACAAGCAGCATTAGTGGCTTTGGGGCAAGAGAGACCATGGCACAGAGTAAGTAACAAGGAGTTATGTTTTTACTTTCCCTGCATACAATTAAATCTTGACCTAGAGCTGGATCTAAATAGGAAACAGAAACGTTTGAATTTAGATAACCCAGTGAAGTCCTACCAGTGCCAGATATAATACATGGGATTAACACTTCTCACAGAAGAAATCAGTGTGCTAATTAGATCCCAGGAGCCATCACCTGAATCAGTGAGTAGAATAGTAAATGTGGTACCATATGCATATCGAGCTCAGTGAATGAGTAAATCCTAGCTGTTTGAATCCATCCCTGGTACAGCCTCTGCACAGTTAATATTCTAGATCTGGGAAGCTGTGGTATGCCACCCAGCTCAAATATGGTAAAAGCAATTCAGATTGGTTGTATAAGGGAAACATTGCATCAAAAACATTGGTATTTTGAAGGAGGAATTCACAGCTGGACAAGGCAGGCTCTAAAACTTCTGCTTCCTTGCTCAAAGAGCTGGCACAGTCTTTGAGATGGTTCCTCATGCTAAGGAGCTCACAAGACGCAAAAGATTGAACAAAGTTCTTTGAAAATTATTCTATTTGAGGGGCATACTACTCCAGTTTGCTCAGTTTTGCTTTTATGCATAGGCTTTACTTTTAATGAATCATACAACAGTTATTTTCCTTAATGGAGAGGAATTTTAGGAAAGTCTTTTGGATTCTTAGAATCTCCATACAACTTTACACTATTTCTGAACATAAATGAAAAACTGTATTTAGTTTTAAAATATAAGAGATGACAGGGGTGTAAGAATTCAAGATGTCTCTGGAATTTAAGCTGCATTTAGTTACTATAAACTTGAGGAGTATCAGTAAAAAAATATAATCATTCTAACTCTTAAAAAGAACAATGGTTTCAATACAACTGCTAATACAGACAGAACAAAGAGTAAGACAATTTCAAAGGGAAAAATCTGCATCCAAAGGTCAGTTTCACTTATTTAGAGCTCGTCAGCTCCATTCTTTCTTATAGGGCATGATTCTAAGTGGTCTGGATATCCTTTCTCAACTAACAAAAATGGATATGGCTAAAGAATGAGGAGGCTGAGCCAAAGTGAAAACAACACCTAGCTGCAGATGTGACTGGTGATGGAAGTAAAGTATGATGTTGTAAAGAACAATACTGTAGAGGAACCTGGAATATTAGGTCCATGAATCAAGGTAAATTGGAAGTGGTCAAACAGGAGATGGCAAGAGTGAACATCGACATTTTAAGAATCAGTGAAATAAAATGGACTGGAATGGGCAAATTTAATTCAGATGACAATTATATCCACTACTGTGGGCAAGAATCCCTTAGAAGAAATGGAGTATCTCTTATAGTCAACAAAAGAGCCTGAAATGCAGTACTTGGATGCCATCTCAAAAATGAAAGAATGATCTCTGTTCATTTCCAAAGCAAACCATTCAATATCACAGTAATCCAAGTCTATGTCCCAAACACTAATGCCAAAGAAGCTGAAGATGAACGGTTCTATGAAGACTTATTAGACCTTTTAGAACTAACACCCCAAAAAGATGTCTTTTTCATCACGGGGGACTGGAATACAAAATTAGGAAGTCAAGTTCAGTTCAGTTCAGTCGCTCAGTCGTGTCTGACTCTTGGTGACCCCTTGAATCGCAGCATGCCAGGCCTCCCTGTCCATCACCAGCTCCCAGAGTCTACCCAAACCCATGTCCATCGAGTCGGTGATGCCATCCAACAATCTCATCCTCTGTCGTCCCCGTCTCCCCCTTCCCCCAATCCTACCCAGAATTAGGGTCTTTTCCAATGAGTCAACTCTTCGCATGAGGTGGCCAAAGTATTGGAGTTTCAGCTTCAACATCAGTCCTTCCAATGAACACCCAGGACTGATCTCCTTTAGGACGGACTGGTAGGATCTCCTTGCAGAACAAGGGACTCTCAAGAGTCTTCTCCAACACCACAGTTCAAAAGCATCAATTCTTTGGCGCTCAGCTTTCTTCACCATCCAACTCTCACATCCATACATAACTACTGGAAAAAACATAGCCTTGACTAGACGGATCTTTGCTGGCAAAGTAATGTCTCTGCTTTTAAATATGCTATCTAGGTTGGTCAAAACCTTCCTTCCAAGGAGGAAGCGTCTTTTAATTTCATGGCTGCAATCACCATCAGCAGTGATTTTCGAGCCCCCAAAAGTAAAGTCTGACACTGTTTCCACTGTTTGCCCATCTATTTCCCATGAAGTGATGGGACCAGATGCCATGATCTTAGTTTTCTGAATGTTGAGCTTTAAGCCAACTTTTTCACTCTCCTCTTTCACTTTCCTCAAGAGGCTCTTTTCTTCTTCTTCACTTTCTGCCATAAGAGTGGTGTCATCTGCATATCTGAGGTTATTGATATTTCTCCCGGCAATCTTGATTTCAGCTTGTGTTTCTTCCAGCCCAGTGTTTCTCATGATGCACCCTGCATAGAAGTTAAATGAGCAGGATGACAATATACAGCCTTGACGGACTCCTTTTCCTATTTGGAACCAGTCTGTTGTTCCATGTCCAGTTCTAACAGTTGCTTCCTGACCTGCATATAGGTTTCTCAAGAGACAGGTCAGATAGTCTGGTATTCCCATCTTTTCAAGAATTTTCCACAGTTTATTGTGATCCACACAGTCAAAGGCTTTGGCATAGTCAATAAAGCAGAAATAGATGTTTTTTCTAGAACTCTCTTGCTTTTTCGATGATCCATCAGATGTTGGCAATTTGATCTCTGGTTCCTCTGCCTTTTCTAAAACCAGTTTGAACATCTGGAAGTTCATGGTTCACGTACTGTTGAAGCCTGGCTTGGAGAATTTTGAGCATTACTTTACTAGCGTGTGAGATGAGTGCAATTGTGCGGTAGTTTGAGCATTATTTGGCATTGCCTTTCTTTGGGATTGGAATGAAAACTGACCTCAGTGACCTTTTCCAGTCCTGTGACCACTGCTGAGTTTTCCAAATTTGCTGGCATATTGACGGCAGTACTTTCACAGCATCATCTTTCAGGATTTGAAATAGCTCAACTGGAATTCCATTACCTCCACTAGCTTTGTTTGTAGTGATGCTTTCTAAGGCCACTTGACTTCACATTCCAGGATGTCTAGCTCTAGGTGAGTGATCACACCATCGTGATTATCTGGGTCATGAAGATCTTTTTTGTACAGTTCTTCTGTGTGTTCTTGCCACCTCTTCTTAATATCTTCTGCTTCTGTTAGGTCCATACCATTTCTGTCCTTTATTGAGCCCATCTTTGCATGAAATGTTCCCTTGGTATCTATAATTTTCTTGAAGAGATCTCTAGTCTTTCCCATTCTGTTGTTTTCCTCTATTTCTTTGCATTGATTGCTGAGGAAGGCTTTCTTATCTCTCCTTGCTCTTTTTTGGAACTCTGCATTCAGATGGGAATATCTTTCTTTTTCTCCTTTGCTTTTTGCTTCTCTTCTTTTCACAGCTATTTGTAAGCCCTCCTCAGACAGCCATTTTGCTTTTTTGCATTTCTTTTCCATGGGGATGGTCTTGATCCCTGTCTCCTGTACGATGTCACGAACCTCTGTCCATAGTTCATCAGGCACTCCGTCTATCAGATCTAGTCCTTTAAATCTATTTGTCACTTCCACTGTATAATCATAAGGGAATTGATTTAGGTCATACCTGAATGGTCTAGTGGTTTTCCCTACTTTCTTCAATTTCAGTCTGAATTTGGCAAAAAGGAGTTCATGATCTGAGCCACAGTCTGCTCCCAGTCTTGTTTTTGCTGACTGTATAGAGCTTCTCCATCTTTGGCTGCAAAGAATATAGTCAATCTGATTTCAGTGTTGACCATCTGGTGATGTCCATGTGTAGAGTCTTCTCTTGTGTTGTTGCAAGAGGGTGTTTGCTTTGACCAGTGTATTCTCTTGGCAAAACTCTATTAGCCTTTGCTCTGCTTCATTCTGTACTCCAAGGCCAAATTTGCCTGTTATTCCAGGTGTTTCCTGACTTCCTACTTTTGCATTTCAGTCCCCTATAATGAAAAGGACATCTTTTTTGGGTGTTAGTTCTAAAAGGTCTTGTAGGTCTTCATAGAAACGTTCAAGTTAAGCTTCTTCGGCGTTACTGGTCAGGGCATAGACTTGGATTACCGTGATATTGAATGGTTTGCCTTGGAAATGAACAGAGATCATTCTGTCATTTTTGAGATTGCATCCAAGTACTGCATTTCAGACTCTTTTGTTGACCATGATGGCTATTCCATTTCTTCTAAGGGATTCCTGCCCACAGTAGTAGATATAATGGTCATCTGAGTTAAATTCACCCATTCCAGTCCATCTTAGTTCCCTGTTTCCTAGAATGTCAATGTTCACTCTTGCCATCTCCTGTTTGACCACTTCCAATTTGCCTTGATTCATGGACCTAACATTCCAGGTTCCTATGCAATCTTGCTGTTTACAGCACTGGACATTTCTTCTATCACCAGTCACATCCAGAACTGTGTATTGTTTTCGCTTTGGCTCCATCCCATCATTCTTTTTGGAGTTATTTCTCCACTGATCTCTGGTAGCATATTTGGCACCTACCGACCTAGGGAGTTCATCTTTCAGTGTCCTATATTTTTGCCTTTTCATACTGTTCAAGGAAGTCAAGATACACCTGGAATAATGGGCAAGTTTGGCCTTGGAGTAAAAAATGGAAGCAAGGCAAAGGCTAACCGAGTTTTGTCAAGAGAATGCACTGGTCATATCAAACACCCTCTTCCAACAACACAAGAGAAAACTCTACACATGAACATCACAAGATGGCCAATACTGAAATTAGATTGATTATATTCTTTGTAGCCAAAGATGGAGAAACTCTACACAGTCAGCAAAAACAAGATCTGGAGCTGACTGTGGCTCAGATCATGAACTCCTTATTGCCAAATTCAGACATAAACTGAAGAGAGTAGGAAAACCACTAGACCACTCAGTATGACCTAAATCAAATCCTTTACGATTATACAGTAGAAGTGGCAAATAGATTCAGTGAATTAGATCTGATAGGTAGAGTGCCTAAAGAACTATGGATGGAGGTTTGTAACATTGTACAGGAGGTGGTGGTTAAAACCATCCCCAATAAATAGAAATGCCAAAAGGAAAAATGATTGTCTGAGAAGGCCTTACAAATAGCTGAGAAAAGAATAAAAGTGAAAGGCAAAGTGGAAAAGGAAAGATATATCCATCTGAATGCAGAGTTCCAAAGAATAGCAAGGAGAGATAAGTAAGCCTTCCTCAGTGATCAATGCAAAGAAACAGAGGAAAACAATAGAATGGGAAAGAATAGAGATCTCTTCAAGAAAATTGGACATACCAAGGGAACATTTCAAGTGAAGATGGGCACAATAAAGGACAGAAATTTTATGGACATAACAGAAGCAGAAGATATTAAGAAAAGGTGGCAAGAATACACAGAACTGTACAAAAAAGAGCTTAATGACTCAGATAACCACAATGGTGTGATAACTTACCTAGAACCAGACATACTGGAGTGTGAAGTTAAATGGGCCTTAGGAAGCATCACTACAAATAAAACTAGTGGAAGTGAAGGAATTCTAGTTGAGCTATTTCACAACCTAAAAGATGATGCTGTGAAAGTGCTTCACTCAATATGCCAGCAAATTGGAAAACTCAGCAGTGGCCACAGGACTGGAAAAGGTCAGTTTTTATTCCAGTCCCAAAGAAAGGCAATGCCAAAGAATGCTCAAACTACCACACAATTGTACTCATCTTACATGCAGCAAAGTAATGCTCAAAATTCTCCAAGGTAGACTTCAACAGTACATGAACTGTGAACTTCCAGATATTCAACCTGGATTTAGAAAAAGCAGAGAACCAGAGTTCAGATGTCAACATCTACTGGTTCACAGAAAAAGCAAGGGAATTCCAGAAGAACATCTATTTCTGCTTCATTGACTATACCAAAGACTTTGATTGTGTGGATCCCTACAAACTGGAAAATTCTTAAAGAGATGGGAATACCAGACCACCTTACCTGCCTCCTGAGAAATCTGTATTCAGCTCAAGAAGTAACAGTTAGAACCATACTCGTAACAATGGACTGGTTCCAAATTGGGAAAGGAGTATGCCAAGGCTGTATATTGTCACCTTATTTATTTAATTTATATGCAGAGTACACCATGTGAAATGCCAGACTGAATGAAGCACAAGCTGGAATCAAGATCGACAGGAGAAATATCAATAACCTCAGATATGCAGATGACAGCACCCTTATGGGAGAAAGCAAAGAGGAACTAAAGAGCCTCTTGATGAAAGTGAAAGAGGAGAGAGATAAAGCTGTCCTAAAACTCAACATTCAAAAAACTAAGATCATGGCATGCGGTCCCATCACTTCATGGCAAATAGATGGGGAAACAATGGAAACAGTGACAGACTCTATTTTTGGGGGTCTCCAAAATCACTGCAGATGATGGCTGCAACCATGATATTGAAAGACGCTTACTCCTTGGAAGAAAAGCTATGACAAACCTAGACAGTAAATTAAAAAGCAGAGACATTACTTTACTGACAGAGGTCTGTCTAGTCAAACCTATGGTTTTTCCAGTAGGCATGTATGGATGTAAGATTTAGACCATAAAAAAGCTGAGCGCCCTAAATATTGATGCTTTTGAACTGTGATGTTGGAGAAGACTCTTGAGAGTCCCTTGTACTGCAAGGAGATCCAACCAGTCCATCCTGAAGGAAATCAGTCCTGAATATTTATTGGAAGAACTGATGCTGAAGCTCCAATACTTTGACCACCTGATGGGAAGAACTGATTCATTGAAAAATACCCTGATGCTGGGAAAGATTGAGGGCAGGAGCAGAAGGGGATTACAGAGGATGAGATGGTTGGATGGCATTACAGACTTGATGGACACAAGTTGAGCAAGCTCTGGAAGTTGATGATGGACAGGGATACCTGGCGTGTAGCAGCCATGGGGTTGCAAAGAATCAGACATGACTGAACTGAACACATGAGAAGGTTTTGAAACTAGCTTCACTGTTCACTACTGTACAAGTTCACGCGTTCTGAGATTCCAACATAGATTCTTCATCAACATCTTATCAATTTGCTACCTATCTATGCATCAGCACATTGTTAAAATCTCCAAAAACTTGGCTCTGTTTCTTAGTCATAAGTATTAATAGTAAAGCACAAGTTAAATAACCCTTTTCCAAGGAAAAGGAACAACTTCAGTACTGCAATGCAGTGCACAAGTGTTTAAGAAAAGTTATGTTTAACTCATTGTTTCATTCATTTACAAATAGTCACTTCTCATTTATACATTATAAGAATGAGCAGTGGCAAAAAGGGAACAGATTATATTGTATAGCCATGACTCAACAAATGAGCTCACAAACTACAGATTCAGCTATCTAGTCTCCATTTCTTTTTCACTCATGTTTAAATGTATTAAGGTCATCAGTTAATTCAAAGGCAGAGAAATGTCAGGTTATTATCACAAGTGTCAAATGATCATGAATGTGGAAATCATTATGTTTTTCTATCAGAGTGAAATGTAAAAAAAGAAATTCAAAGATAGGTGTACACACTCACTGGTCTTACATAAGCTTGATGTTGAAAAGGGACTTCGGAGAAAGGCATGACCATAGCCTTACTTCCAGCTGTTTTTTGGACAATTTTTACTTGATTTTTCTTCTTACCTTACTCAAGTTCCTTTATTAGAAATGTAATAAAGGCTACTAGTTACTAACCCAATATCTTTGTTTTTTTTTTTCCTTCCGTAGTAATAGAACCCCAAACTTGTTTCTTGTGTTGATATGTTTGACTAAATGACTGCATTTCTGAACCTACTTTGCAGAAAAAAAAGCAAATAAGAGGAATAAATTTTGGCTAATGTAATAGAAGTGAAAATGTTGTGTGGGACATTCAGGAAAACTCCTTAAAGATAACTGACTCCACTGCTTAATCTCCTTTGTTACTTATTAATTCCCAGGACACAGATGCAACAGCTAGAGTTTCAACAGCCATATTAGGAGGGTGGAACCGAAAAAGAGAAGAAACTTCAATTCATGGTAACTTTACAATTACACTACCAGCCCTGGATATCCATTTCTGGAATTACTTTAAATGCAAGAAAAGTAAACTTCTCTATTTCTTAAGTCATTAGTAATTTGGAATTTTTGTGTTAGACCATGGAATCAAATTCTAATTGATATAAAACACCAATAAGAATTCCCCAAATTTAAAACAATAAGAAGGAGATAGGGAAAAGCAGATGCAAGAATATTAAAGAAATGAAGGGGAACATAAAGTTTGTCACCCCCAAAATATGTCTCTTTGGCATAAAGATTATTTAAGCTGTTTGCTTTGGAAAAAGAAAAAAAAAACAGCAGATGGGAGAGAAACTCTGAAAGCCAAGTAGAAGTTAGTTACCTTTTTGTAAGAGCAATTTACATTTATAAGGGAAATATCCATGTGTAGGAGTGTCTTCCTTTCTGTACCAGGAAGAGGGGGAACTACCAAATACGGAACTCTTTTCCATGGAGAAGGCATGGACTTAAATCTGTATAACAACCTTACACTTACTTACCATGCTTTGTCTGAAAACGTGGCTCCACGCTCCCTAACATCTTCATTTGTCTTTAGCTGAAGATAGCATTTAAGGTGGTAAGTGGACCATTTCAGGAGTTACTCAGTTTTCCTGGGTCTCTCCCACATGTGCAGGAGTGATACATACTATTAAATATTTGTATGGTTTCTCTGTCAGAGTCTCTCGAGGAATCAACCCTGCTGACACCTTGATTTCAGGCTTTTGGCCTCCCGAACTATGAGAGAATAAATTTGTTATTTTAAGCCACCACATTTGTGATAATTTATTACAGTAGCCCTAGGAAACCAATACTGGAACCTAACATACATTTTTTCAGTTAATCTTCACAACAGCACTATCAGAATTAAATTAAATTATAATATATGTATTTTTATATAAAGATGGTGAACCAGAAAGAAAAGCTAACTTACTCCATACTTCTGACATGAATGCAGTGCCTGTTATATGCTAGACTCTGCTTATATACTGGCGAGCACAGAGGTAAAGAATTGTGTGAGGATGGACTTCCCTGGTGGTCCAGTGGTTAGGACTCTGTGGTCTCACTGCTGGGACCAAGGTTCAATCCCTAGTCAGGGAACTAAGATTCCACAAGCCCCATGGTGCAGCCCAAAGAGGGAAAAAATGTGCAAGGAAGCACAAATTACAAAAGATCAAGCCAGAATTTAGATCCACATTGCTTGTCTCCAAAGGCATGATGTCCTCATCATGCTGGTCAGCAATGATCCTACAATTATCCTCCACCAGGTGGTGCTATCACAGTCCCAGTGCTGTCTACAAAGTCTTCATATGTAGAAATTACACTTCACTGATGGTCCCATCTGGGTTTCCATGCTTTTCTCCCAATAAGACCAAGTAGGGCAATAGCCCACATGCTTTATTTTCTGCAAACAAAATGCTAAGGGTGAAATTTCTCTCTTCAGATAAGGAGCTGAAATAATGGCCTCTCTTCCTTTGAAAGTGAAAATATTGTCATTTGTACTCCATTGTAAAGAGGGATTTGTACCATCTGCTCATCACATCTGGGTCAAGGGAAGTATGTCTGAAGACGATTGTTTGATTTCATCGAAAAGGAAAAGGGTTTGTTCCTTCCCAACTCTGAAATTGTATGGTGCCAAGCTTGACTTAAGCGTTTTCAGGTGCAAATCTCAGCAGCACCTCATTTTGATTTATTCCCCCCAGGCAGAATGAAGATTGCCCTGCTCTAGGCCCAAAGAACAAAGGGCAGAGTAAACTGTGTGGATCTGAGGTCAAACAGAACTGTAGTCAATCCCTGACTATGTTACAGTGACAAAGTTGTAGAATCATAACATGAGGGGATTAGAAAGTCATTCATTTTCACTTCTCTAGTTTACAGATGACGAAATTGAAACCAATAATGGGGAAGAGATTTGGCTGAAGTTATGCAGAAAGGCTAGAAGGCAGTCTCGGAAATACAGAGCACAGTTCATTCCTTTAGGATGGGTGCTGTTTCCACAAATCATGTTCATTCTTTGAACCTCAAAATCTTTGTCAAGTAAGACTAAAGAGATCAGCTTGGCATGTAACTCATTGGGTTATTGCAATCATCAGATGAAAGAATCTATATGAAAGACCTCGGCCCAAATATTTCCCATCTCTGGGCCTCAAGTTCAACTACTTTCAAATGCGGTGGCTCCACTGGATGATACCTCAGTTATAACATTGGTTGTTCCTACGTGTTATATCTGTGCAAAGTGCTATATGATTGTATACTACCTCCATATTTCCATGGTTCCTGAACTGAACAATTTGTCTTTTCCTGATTCAGTTTCTTTTAGCAACAATGAACAAAATTTTTGAGGTCAGATAGAAACAAAACTGGCATCTCTACCCCAAGGGCACTGCCATATGATGCATTTCATAAAAGAATATAATTAAATGAATACATGTAAGGAATTTCTGCTAAATGATCAAAAACAAAGACTTTGCTGCAATCAGGAAGTGGGGTTCCCTTCAATTGTGGTTTTCTGTTATTTTCTCACACTTCCAATTTTGGTTGAAATAGTTCTTGGTTCTGTTATAAATTCCACTATTTTTTCATGATATTCTGTTATGAAAGTGATTAATTTGCTCTCTAAATGATAGTTGGTTAAACACTCTCGGTGAGGTTTAGAATGTACAACAGAAAGAGAGATTCATGTAATGACAATTGTTAGGTTCAAGGTTTTGTTGGTGTGGGCAAGTATGGAGAGAGGAAGATAAGAAAGGATCCTTTACCAGTAGACATGTGCTGTATTTATTTTCCTATATTAAAATAGGAAAATATTTTAAATATTTAAATAGGAAAATATTTTAAATATTCTGAGGGTCAGCTTGAGGGGAAACTTAGTTACAATGCAGAATTGTAAATAAGACTTCTGATGCGGACTTCTCATAGTTTCTAGAAGGACAATTGAAAATGCATGTACACAATATTTTATTAATCATATTCTGAAGGGCAGAATCCTGATATGTCTAATATTACACATTCATCCATCATTCCATCATCCATTCAATTGTCCAGCCATTCAACAAGTAATCTTGAGTACATATCAGACATCCTTCTAGGCTTTGGGGCTAAAACAGTGAACAAGCAAACAAAAATTCCTACCCACATGGAGTTTTCTTCTTCTTGGGGGGGGGGTCAAGGGTGTGGTGTAGTGAGAAGGAGTTAGATAAACAAATAAAAAAAGTATTCAACATGTACATTGGGGAAGAGGCCATGGAAAATAACACAGTAAGGGAGAACGATAGGAATACTGATGGCACAGGTAAGAGGTGTAATTTCTGCAGAGACCTACAGATGAAGGAGTCAGACATAAAACTACATAAGGGACAAGCACCTGGGCAGAGGGATCAGCAATTGCAAAGGCCTGAGGCAGGGACAGGCAGAGGGTGTTCAGCCAGAATGACTGTAGCAATGAGATGGATGAAGAGCAGCAAGGGGTGATACCACAGAGGAAAGGCAGTCAGGGAAATTTCTCAGAGACACATAGACACATAGGCCTTCAGGTAACTGTTGACTTTCAGAATGAGATGAGAAGCCATCAGAGCTTTATGAGCAGAGAAGAATATGATTTGATATACACTTTAATAGGCTCAGGGCAGCTCCTCCACTGAGAACAAACTGAAGAGAAACAAGGATGGAAAAGGGAGATAGTTAGCAGGCAGTAGACATCATCCAGGGGAATGATGGCTCAGATCAGGGTGAGAAGCTAAGAGCAGTGTTGATTATAAGAAGTGATCAAGTTATGGCTGTATTTTGAAGACTGAACAAATACAGGACATTATTTCAGGCGTATCATGTACAACACTAATACTACAAGCATCTCTCATGCTCAGGCTAAAAGAACTGCAAATTTTAGAGTGCTTCTTATATTCTTTGAGGGGGGAGAATGGGAATAGTAAACCTGATTGCCTGGCTTTCACCCAAAGGAAACTACTCACTCTTAAATCATAGAAAAACAATTTTGGGGAAAAAAATCTGTTCTACAAATATTCTAATGTACCTAAAAGTTGCTCAGAGGAGTTAGTTATATCCCTGGCACTTTTTTGCCTTTTATACTATTAGGTCAAGTTTGTATTTTCATTGATCAGATATTTAAATATGTGACATGGAACCATAGAGGGAAAACAACTGTGAAGGGCTCAAAAAACAAAGATTGCAAGAATATAATGCAAACAAGAAAACATGTAGCAACATCAATATGTGGGTGTTTTTTTTCCTGTTAAAATCAGATAGTGCCCAAAAGTCACAGGTGTACGTGACATGTGAAAGTGAGAGAATACTGAGTGAAGAGATTTATATACAATACAGTTTCATTTGATAGAGTGGTGGGCACTATTTTAATATAGTTTTGGAATATTTTAATATTCCAAATTATGCTATTTTGGAATATTTTAGTGTAGTCTTGGAATATTTAAGAAAGGTGACATCAGTAACTCCAAAATGTAAACAGGAAAGTAGGGGAAGGATAGATTAACAAAGGTCATAAAACACTGGAAAGCTCCTGCTAACCAGGTTTTGTTCTTTGTTTCTTTATGAGGTTTGACCATATTCTGATGTGACTGCATTCAAGTTGTAATATTTAGCATTTGCAATGAAATGTAAATAAAATTAACAATTGACTCATCAATATCATTGTTAAAATGAATGCCAAATATATATATATATATATATATATATATATATATATATATATATATATAAAAGATTCCTCCTCCGAAATATTTTCACTAATTTTGCTATGCACAGAGATAGCTGGCCTGGAGCATAACTGATGGCTGAAAGCACATTCTTCCTCCACTTCTTCCAAGTCCTGATTCTGGTTATAGGAAAGAAGAGCATTTATTTATGATCCTTTCATGTAGAGAGGTCTTTTTGTACTGTACACAAAGATATCTTATGTGCTGGCCTTGGCTCCTCAACCCATTCTCTTTGTAAGTAGCCACCTTTTAGAGTAGCTACAGATCAGGTGAGTTTTAATCCTAGTTTGCCAACTTATTACATGTATGACCTTGATTCAATTTGTACAAGGAGGATAATAATTTTTGATTAGCATTATTCACAAGGTTATTATAAAATCAAACAAGAAAATATATGTCAGAGCTTCCTAAATCAGGCTTTGCATCAGAATCACCTAGTGCTTATTAAAAATACAACTATTTGGGCCACCCTCACAATCCACTAGATCATAATTCTTGAGAATACATCTTGGCATTCCTCTTACCTCTCTCCCATGTTGGAGCCCATTTTCTGGATATTGCATTTCCTATTTTCTTATTTTACACCCTTGTTTTAAGTGGAACACATCATTCAGCAGGTTCCTGAGAAAGAGTGCAGGAGAAGAATTTAAAATATGTAAACCTCACTTTATTCAACCCAAGAATAACCAATTTTTGGTTTGGCTAAATATGTAATATTATGGGGGGCTTCCCTGGTGGCTCAGATGGTAAAGAACCTGCCTGCAATGCAGGAGACCTGAGTTTGTTCCCTGGGTTGGTAAGATCTCCTAGATAAGGGAGTGGCTACACACTCCAGTATTTTTACCTGGAGAATTCCATGGACAGAGGAGCCTGGCGGGCTACAGTCCATGGAGTGGCAAAGAGTTGGACACCACTGAATGACTAACACGGATTGTATTATGTAGGAAATTATCTCCAGTCAAAATTTTTAAAGCATAATTTTAATGCCTCTTTCTTTTTCATATGTGATTTAGTTTTTTCCCACAATAGTTTTCTCTGTCATGGAATTTTTGTCTTTATTCATTAGTTAACTCTTTCTCTTATTCGACGTTCCTGCTGCTGCTGCTGCTGCTAAGTCACTTCAGTCGTGTCCGACTCTGTGTGACCCCATAGAGGGCAGCCCACCAGGCTCCGCCGTCCCTGGGATTCTCCAGGCAAGAATACTGGAGTGGGTTGCCATTTCCTTCTCCAGTGCATGAAAGGGAAAAGTGAAAGTGAAGTTGCTCAGTCGTGTCCGACTCTTAGCGACCCCATGGACTGTTGCCTACCCGGCTCCTCCGTCCATGGGATTTTCCAGGCAAGAGTACTGGAGTGGGGTGCCATTGCCTTCTCCGTATTCTACCTTACTTACTGTCAATTTGAGCTTCTACCAGGCATCATTTCCACTCTTGAAGAAATAACCTAGCATTTCTTTGAATGCAAGTCTGTTGGTAACAGTCTTTCAGCTTTTGTTTATGTAAAAACCTCTTTATTTCACTCTTTTGTGAAGGATATCATTATCTAATATAGAATTCTGTGTTGACTATTTTTCTTTTGACTCTTTAAAGATGACATTCAATTGTCTATGGCCTCAATTGTTGCTGAAGAGTAGTCAGCTCCTTTGAATCTTTGTTCCTCTGTATTTAACATCTTTTTCCCCCACTGGCTAAAGACTTCTCTGCCTTTGGTATTTAGTAGTTTGGCTAGATAAAACTAGAGGTGCATGCAGATGTGTGCACCCGTGTGTTAATTTATCCTGTCCAGGATCCACCAATTTGGGAAAATCTCAGGCACTGATTTTTCAAATATTGTGCAACTCATTCTCACTTGTCTTCTGGACCTCCAAATAAATGTTTATTGAATTTTCTTATTGTAACACAAGACTCTGAAGCTCCATTTGTTTTCTGTCAATCTCATATTATCTAGATTATTCAGGTTAGATAGTATTGATCCACATGCAAATTCATTGAGTCTTTCTTCTTCTTCTTTTGAAAAAAATACATTGGAGTATAGTTGATGAGTCTTTCTTCTGCAGTCTCCAATCTGCTGTCAAACATATCCAGTGGATTTTACAGTTTGGTACTGTGCTATTCAGTTCTAGTTTTTCCATTTAATCCTTTTTATAGATTTCCATTTTCTTCTGCCAAGATCCCCTATTTAAGGCATTTTCCAAAAGGGATTATTTTGACATATTTTTCCTTTAAAACTCTGAAAATATTTAATATATCTACTTTAAAGTAATTAGCCTCCAACTAAAATAAATAAATTTTAAAAAAAGACTTTGCTAAATCTAAAATCTGGTTCATTTGGAGTTTGGTTTCTATTGATTGCTTTTTTTCGTGAATATGGACTGCATTTTCCCATTTCTTTTCATATCTAGTATCATTTTAAGTAAACTTTGAAGTATAAAATTACATTACTTTTACAAATATTTGCATCCATGTAAACACTATTGCAATCAAGTTATGGGACATTTTTATCACCACAATATGTATGTTTATGCTTCTTCCAAGCTAGTCTTCATTTACTACCCTGTCTTCAGGCAACTATTAAGCTAGACTCTGTTTCTACAGAGTAGATTTCACTTTCCTAGAGTTTTACATAAATAAAGCTATATACTATGATCTCTTTTATGTCTGACTTGTTTTATTTATCATAATATTGTTGAGATTCATGCACACTGTTGTGTATATCCATAACTACTTTTTTTTTCATTACTGACTATGGTTCTATTTTATGGATATACCACATTTTATTTATCCACTCACCTATTGATGGAAATTTATTTCCAGTTTTTGGTTATTATGACAAAAGTGTGCTATAAACATTTGTGTACAAGTCTTTGTGTACACGAGAGTTTTTATTCTTCTTGTATAAATACCTAGAGGTAGACTGGCTAAGAAATTTTGTAAGAGTATATTTAATTTCATAAGAAATTGCCAAAATGCTTACCAAAGATGTTTAACTATTTGACATTCTCACCTGCAATCTATAAAAGGTCTGGATATTCCACATCCTCAATGACACTTGGTACTGACCTCTTTTTAATACTAACCAGTTTGGAGTGTTATGAAGGTGATGATGTGGTCTTTCTGGCCTGCCTGAACTGAAGTGCTAATGCCACCTAGCACTACTGAAACTTTAGTATCTCTGTTCTGGTTTTAACCCCATGGAAGATGCTCTTTGGTAGACCTTGGATAGTCTCATTCTCCATATGTTAAACCCAAACCTCAGCAAGTAATTCACGCGGGATCCCTACCAGACTTCTGGAGCCACTCCTCTGCTCAGGTTTCTCCTCTCTGCTGTCTACCACTCCTGGGTTCTGACTAATCCAGCTGCTATACCATGCAGATCTCGGCCTCATTGGCTCAGAGTGACCATCTCGGCCTCCAGCATGCTGCACTGTGGTCTGCAATGTATCCCCAGGCACAGCCTACAGTAATCATGGGGCTCACCTCAGGAATTTCGCTTCCCTCAGAGATTACAGTCTGTATTGCCTGTCGTCAGATGCCTGAAAGCAGTTGCCTCATATAATATGTCCATTTTTATTATTGTTATGGTGAAATACCTGCTCTCAGACTTTTTACCATCAGTAGCCAGAAGTATCTCTGTAAGTTTTTCATTTTTCTCTTTATCCCTGGGTTTAAAAAAATTTCATGATATCATGAGCTTTTTTTCATTCATCATCATGCTGGGCCCTTTTGATTTGGAAAATCATATTCTTCAGTTCTATGAATTTTATTTACTTTAAAAATCCCCTCTCACTGCTCTTTATTCTTTCTCTTTGGAACTCTCATTATTCAGATGCTGGATATGCTCAAATGTTCACCTAGGTTTTTTCTTTTAAATCCTTTTCTATCTTACCTTTCTTCTCTTTTTAATTTCTGGAAGATATTCTCAATTTTATATATCACATTATGTACTGATTTTTTTAAAAAAATATATTCTCATATATTAAAATTCTAAGATATACTTATTATTCTCTGAAAATTCTCTTTTTAGAGAGAACTTTTATTTTGGGTTGGTATGGACGGTACATCTTCTCTTATCTCTGAATATTTTAGTGGTTATTTTTTTCATTAAGTGAATGTTTTCTAGTGTAACATTAAAATTCCTTAAATGATTTTTTTTCACAAGCTTTCTATTTTCTTAGTGATCGCTCTAGGGTTTGCTGTATTCATTTTAACTTATCATAATCTACTTCAACTTTTGCTAATTTTAGTGAAAAATGTTATAACTGTATAGCTCTAATCTCTGTAGAATTGTACAGCTCTATTCTATTACCCCCTTTATGTGCTATTATGATAGCTATTAATAGAATTATACATGTTACAAACCTAAGAATATATTATTTTAATTATTATTTTATATAATTTATGTAATACAAAGTTTAGCGAAGAGAATAAGTATATTTGTAGGTTGTATTATTAACCTTATTTACCATTTCTGCTTTTTTCACTTTTTCCTGTGGATCTGAGGTCTCATCTTGTCTCAATTCCTTACTTCAATGCAACTTTGTACCTACTGCTTCCTTTGTGTTGATATTATGAAATATATTACATTTATATATGCGATAGGACCAATGATACACTTATATGCATATTATTTTAAACCATTAAAAATCACTTAACAGGAAAAGAGGAAATATGCATTTTATGATGTCTTTTTATAATTATACAATTACCTTCACCAGTGCTCTTTGCTATTTTGTGTGGATTAAAATTTCTGTCTGGTGTCACTTGCTTTCAGCCTTGAAGAAATTCCTTTAATATTTTTTGTAAGCTAGATCTCCTGGCAAGAACTTCCCTCAGTTTTTGCTTGTTGGGAAATATTATTTCCCCTTATTTCTGACAAGGTCTTTTCTCTGGATACTTTGAGATACTAGGTTGAAAGTATCTCTTGGCCTCTGCTATACCACGGGTCCTATGGAGCAGTAGCAAGCCACACTGGGTTTTTTTTTGTTCTCACAGGCCCCCAGGCATCGAGAACAAGCCAGTGCTCATCAGTACTGGAGACTGGTGAGAGAAGCAAGTCAAAAACCAGCCCCTTAGGAAGGCCCCAAGAAAAGCTGGAATGTTGGCTGTGTGCTCTGCACCTTCCCCCTGGAGGAGAGGCTGCCAAGCTGTATCAGCCTCTGTCAGTGGCAGCGCAGGTCCTCAGGAGCAGCAGCGCACCACCTTGCTCTTTTTGTGCTCTCAGTGGCCACCAGGCATCTAGAGGATGAGACGGGAAAACGGAATCCAGTCCATTAGGCAGCTCCCCTGAGAAGTCAGAAAGTTGGACTGTGGTCTATTCTTCCCTTTTCCTCCCCGAGAGAATCTGGGAGCTGGGAGTTCCCTCCCAATGGTGCGGCAAAGTCCAGAGGAAGGGACTATGAACATGGGGTACCAGGATTTTCCTTCTGGCTCTGATATGGCTGGATTTACACTTAACCTTGGATATAAAGGCCTCTTAAATGGTTTCTGGATTTCTCACACAAAGGGAATTGATCCATATATTGTTACACTGGTGTCTCCATGGGAAGACAGGGGGTGGGTCTTGGGCTTCCTATTCCTATTTAAGAACAGCTATTTTGCTGTTCTTCCACAAGGATCTCTCTGGCTTCTGTGTTGAAAATAGTGGGGGCAGGGAAGAAACAGTTCAGTTAGGAGGCTATTTTCAGTTGTGATGTGACAGTTATTTGGACGAACATGGTAGCACTAAAGGGTGAGGTGTAGAACTCTAGAATTGTGGAGAAGACATGACAGTGATGACCCAAGGATTTTGTTCTGAGCACCTGAATGGATGGCATTGTTTTTATTTGAAATGAGGGAAGATTTCAAATAGAACAGATTAGGTCCATGGGGAGGGGAAAGATCACGAGCTTGTTTTGAAGATGTTATAATAGTTTAGAGCTGCCTTGGTTTTGTTATTCAGTCACTAAGTCATGTCTGACTCTTTGAGACCTCATGGACTGCAGTACGTCAGGCTCCTCTGTCCTCCACCATCTCCTGGAATTTGCTTAAATTCATATCCATTGAGTCATTGATGCCATCTAAGCATCTCATATTAAATCTGTAACAGAGAGTGTGCTAAACGGCATAACAAATTTTAGACATGAGTTTTTATCAGTGAGATAAATAACACTGCAGATATATATGCTGCTGCTGCTGCTAAGTCTCTTCAGTCGTGTCGGACTCTGTTCGACCCCACAGACGGCAGCCCACCAGGCTCCACCGTCCCTGGGATTCTCCAGGCAAGAATACTGGAGTGGGTTGCCATTTCCTTCTCCAGTGCATGAAAGTGAAAAGTGAAAGTGAAGTCGCTCAGTCGTGTCCGACTCTTAGCGACCCCATGGACTGCAGCCCACCAGGCTCCTCTGTCCATGGGATTTTCCAGGCAAGAGTACTGGAGTGGGGTGCCATTGCCTTCTCAGCAGATATATGAAATGCCTGGAAATATTTTATAGGCCTCACTGCCTTTTCATACATAGGGTAAAAGAAAAAAGTAGGCCTAGTAGTTTCTGTCCTTTGCAGTGGCTCCCTCAGCTGAAGACTCTATCCCATTTTCCTGAGATTTTGTTGCCTGATATCACTAGAAGTGTAACTGAATTCTACAAGGTGTTGTGCCACATTTGGTCTAAAACTGGTTTGAATGTATGTCTCCTTTGTGGAGTATCCAAAAGGACAGAGATATGGGCTTTCATCCGACTTACAGAACAGGTTGAATAACTGTTGGGGGAACTGGCTCCTAAAAAAACAAAAAAAAATTGTCTATGGTAAAATGCAGATGAAAGTTTGCTTGCATTGTAATGCACTACTCTGTCATAATGTTGGGGGTGGGGAGGAGACCTATGACCCTCACTTGGCAAAAGAACCTACTGCTTATGAAAAACTCATTTGGTTTAGGTCTATTTGCAGCTCTATGTTTTCTGTACTTCTCATGGCACTTACTCCTCATTTTCTGTTGCAAGTTTGAAAAATGTAACTGTCTTCCCTGCACTAGCCTGTGAGCTCCTTAGGGGCAGGGAGAGTGTTTTATCTGTTCATTTTTATGCCGCCCTCACCTCGGCCCCTGCCTTGCATATAATAAACACACAGTGAATCCTGATTGAGCACAGTGAACTTGCAAGCTAAACTGAATTTGACCCTACACCTTGAATCTAACAAAAGTTACTGCATAAACTGTGATTAAAGCTGTCTGTATAATCTGTTCAAGAAAAATAAGCACGTTTCTCTTTAAAAGGTCTTACTTTTTTAAGATCTTTATCACATTAATGAAAAATAAAAACTCACCTTTAAATAGTACCAATTTGCATTGAAATAATTAAAGAACCCTGAAGAAAAAGTAACTTAAAATTTAATTGGTATTATGTGTATTGTAAAGCTTTAAGAGATAATCTATTCCAAAGTGATACATAATTCATATTTTTCAAGTTTTAAAACTAATCTTTTCCTAAATTTTCTATTAGCTTCACTGGAACCCATGTTAATTCTTTCTGAAAATTTAGAATATGAACAAGTGAAGTGAAGTTGCTCAGTTGTGTCCGACTCTTTGTGACCCTATGGACTGTAGCCTACCAGGCTCCTCCGTCCATGGGATTTTCCAAGCAAGAGTAGTGGAGTGTGTACAAAGCATCTGTTAAACCCTGTGCAGAATCTCATACATTTTATCACATCATCCTACATATATATTTTATTTGGATACAAATTTATTTCTCTTAACGAAAACAAAAAGATAAAATTTCCAATACAAAGTCAAAACAGTTCTAAACAGTGGATCTAAGAAGATACTGCTATAACAGACATCTGGGGCACTCTTTTTTTGGTAATAGAACCTCAAATTAGGAATACTAGATGAGCATATATTTACAGGAGGCTTTGTAATTTGCTTTGCAAATGCAATTCAGGCTAAACTTTTTACTTATATTGCTCCTTAGGAAAACAAACAATACTACACAACACCTTAGATAATTTTCTCTTTGAAATGCAAAATCAATATCTCCAAATTTTATATCCCTTATGACTTATTGCAAGCAATATTTTCATTCCTTCTACAGAAAACTTATGTAAGTAATGTTTTCCTGCATTTTTATTTAATAATAAAAATGTGTGCATAACAACCAATCCAGCAATCCACTTCTGGGTATATGCCCCAAATAACTGAATGCAGTGTTAAAAAGCTATTTGTATACCCATGTTAATAGAAGGTCTTATTCACAATAGTTAAAAGGTAAAAACAGCCCAAGGATCTATCCATGGATGAATATATAAACAAAACAAAATGTGTATACACAAACACACACACACACACACACACACACAATGGAATATTACTCAGTCTCAAAAAATAAGGTATCTAAAATAGTCAGGAAAGCAGAAAGTAGAAGAGTGTTTGCCAGGGGCTGGGGGTGGGGTGGTGATGGGGTGTTGTTATTAAATTTCAGTTATGCATGATGACTAAGTTCTAGAGCTCTACTGTGAAGCATCCTGCCTACAGTTAGCAGTACTGTATTGTACATTTAAAGATTTATTAGGAGGATAGACCCATGCTACATTTTTTTAAAAGGAAGGAAATTCTGACACATGCTGCATATATCATGAACCTTGCTCATGAAATTTGATGACAATATGCTTAGTGAAATGAGCCAAGCATAAAGAGAATCACTGAATGTTTCCACTTATACAAGGTACCTAGAGTGGTCAATATCTTCCCATGTAGCCTAGTTGGCAAAGAATGTGCCTGCAATGGAGGAGACTTGAGTTTGATTCCTGAGTCAGGAAGATTCAAAGAATGAAGATTATGGCAACTGGTCACCATCACTTCATGGCAAATAGATGACACCACACTTATGGCAAAAAGCAAAGAGGAACTGATGAGCCTCTTGATGAAAGGGAAAGAAGAGAGTGAAAAACTGGCTTAAAATTCAACATTCAAAGAATGAAGATTATGGCAACTGGTCCCATCACTTCATGGCAAATAGATGGGGAAACAATGGAAACAGTGACAGACTTTATTTTCTTGTGCTCCAACATCACTGCAGATGGTGACTGCAACCATGAAATTAAAAGACTCTTTCTTGCTCCTTGAAAGAAAGTCTATGACCAGCCTAGACAGCATATTAAAAAGCAGAGACATTACTTTACCAACAAAGATCCATCTAGTCAAAGCTATGGTTTTTCCAGCAGTCAGGTATGAATGTGAGAACTGGACTATAAAGAAAGCTGAGCACCAAAGAATTGATGCTTTGAAACTGTGTTGTTGGCGAAGACTCTTGAGAGTCCCTTGGACTGCAAGGAGATCAACCCAAGCAATCCAAAGGAAATCAGTCCTGAATATTCATTGGAAGGTCTAATGCTGAAGCTGAAGCTCCAATATTTCGGCCACATTATGCAAAGAGCTGACTCATTAGAAAATACCCTGATGCTAGGAAAGATTGAAGGCAGGAGAAGAGGACAATAGAGGATGAGATGGTTGGATAGGATCACCGACTCGATGGACATGAGTTTGAGCAAGCTCCAGGAGTTAGTGATGGATAGGGAAGCCTAGAGTGCTGCAGTCCATGGTGTTGCAAAGAGCTGGACATGACTGAGTGACTGAACTGAACTGAGGGTGGTCAAATTCACAGAGACATAAAGTAGAATGAATGGTGGCTCTCAAGGGTTGAGAGAAGAGAAAATGGGGAGCTATTTAATGAATGAAGAGTTTAGTTTTGCAAGATGACTTTTCATCTTCTGAAAATCTGTTGCACGATAGTGTGAATATAGTTAACACTACTCAACCGTAAACTTAGAAATAGTTACAATGGCAAATTTTATGTTATGTACATTTTACCACAGTAAAAATTAAAAATAATTTAGAAAATTATTGCTGAGTGTTCACTATGGGCTGAAAACCCATTAGAGTTGAGAATGTTAAGATACAAAGATAATGATTCCTTTCCTCAAAATGTTTAGAGAGTAGATAGGCAAAGAAACTTAAATATTTGTGTATGCCTTTGAAAATTCACAGGGAAAGGAACACCTAGATCTACATGGGGCAGTTACTGAGCTTCTGCATAAATAAGACTGGAGAATAACCAAGAAAAAACATAATATTTGAGAATGTTTTTAATACTTGCTGTGTGATCATAAGGCAATTTCTTAGCCTCTCTGAGTCTCAATTGTCATATCAGTAAACATAGGAATGACCTACATCAAGAGTAAATTATAAGGATTGTAATTGTAAGGATTAAATGAAATAATATATGTAAAGTTCCTGGCACAGTTTCTGGCACACAGTAAGCATCACACAGTAAGTTGTATCTATTAGTCTTGTTGCCAAAACCATGCAGGACCCTGTGGGGCCCTCCAAGTACAAAGGCCTTTCTGTGTTCCCCTCCCCTTTT